>JBAMMX010000024.1:15024437-15766875 GCA_037126225.1 Dillenia turbinata
TTCGTTGCAAATTTTGCAATAAAATTATTTTTCATTGCAATTTTGCAATGAATTTTTTTTTTTCGCCCCAAATTTGTCATCGTAAAATTTGGGACGAAAAAATTTATCGCTAATTTTGCAACAAAAATTAATTTGTCACAAAATTTGTTGGAAATATTTAGCCACAAATATAATTTTCATCGCAAAATAGCAATGAATTTTACAACGAGATATTTTTGTTGCAAAATCAGCGGCGAATATTTTTTCGTTGCAAAATTAGTCACTAACTTTAATTTATAGACCAATATAGCAACGAATCTAGTATTTTTTAGCAACGAAATTTGCGACGAGTATAACTATTAGCGATGAATTTTGTTATGAATCTGAATTTTTTGTAACAAAAATTAATTTTATTGGCTTATTTATACCATTTTTCCCTGTATAACCTGTTTTTATACCTGTTCATCCTATATCATTATCAACTAACCATTCAACCGTCATCAACAAGCATTAACATATTTCTACTTTCTCTACTCATCAATACAACTAACTATCTAATAAAATCAATCAACTTAGACTTCAACAACAACTAATCATTTTAACTCTATCAAGAGTCACAAGAGCAGCAGTATTAAAAACAAGTAGAGCAACATCGAGTCCCAATATTCAAATATCAACAACCAAGAAAATTAAAGTAACCAGTATCAAATGTAACAATCATATAACAATAAACAATCTCAAGTACCACCACCACCACCATCATCATCATCATCATCGAATATATCATCACCATCATGAGCATTATCACGAGGAGATAGAGAAGGGGGAATTTGACTTAGAGCGGAGACTAACTGAAGATACTACATGATTAATATCTGTTCTACACGAAACTCGTTAAATTCTTGCATGTGTTGTGCGAGAAGTTCGTTCAAATCGTGATCTTTTTGCCTTTGTAGTGCGCGTACCTCTTGAAGTTCATTGTCCCTTTGCACCAGTAGGCCTTTCAAGTGGCTCACCTCTTGATTCAATTACATTATTTTTGCTCTTACTGTTGGTAGGATGGAAGAAGAAGAACCAGCGATTTTGCAAGTTTTGCTCAAAGAACCCATCCTAAGTACTCTACCCCTTTTTGCTCCACCAGTTACCTCGAGCCATAGAGCCATACTATCAACAGATGGCTCAGATAAGCCAGCATAATCACTAGCACTCGAACTTCTTAGTAAAATCTCATCATATCTCTCCTACATTATCATGAGGAAAATTAAAAGAAATTTAAAATAACAATATAATAGAAACGTATATAATCTTGTTTAGATATATATATATATATATATATATATGAAGAGAAATAAAAAATTTAGTAATATGAATCATGAAATAATATAATTTGTTTAAAGAAAGAGCAATACTTCTACAAATGTTATTTTATAGGATCTAAATTATGAACGTTCATATTAACATTGAATAAGTTAAAAGATGTGAAAAAAATAAGAAAATCTCTATCAGGTGATTCATTATACAAAGATCATATATAAATGACAAGTGGATATTTCAAGAGATATAAGTGAAATCGTGCAAAGTGAACATGTTGAATGTTTAGTTTTTATAGCTTAAACTAGGAATGATTGAATGGAAGGATCTCTTTTAAAGTGTAGCTAAGTACAGCAAAATAGGAATTGAGTAAGAAGACATTATCCAAATCCAAAATTAGATTAATAATGATCAAATAGAAGAGTATATAATATGAACTAAAGAATTAAGTAAGCGATGAAAAGAAATTTAGGAGAGAATGATCTAATAAATTCATCTTTTTGTATTTTTATGGTAGGTTCAACACAATAAATTCAAATCAATATTGAAAATGTCCATAAAATAATTGAAAGTTTTGAAATTACATACCTTAACTATTCTAACTCTCTCTCTACTCCACGTCTTGTCTTTTTTTTTGAAATATTCGCGTGAAAGTGTCTATGAATAATGACTCGATTCCCATTTCCTTGGCCTAAAAAAATACTATTAGAAATAATGAAATAGTTTAAAAATAATTGAATTAGATAAAAAAATTAGGATTTAAATAAAATTACCAATCTATTTCTATATTAATCTATATTGATTGAACCTCCCGCATACGTCGCAGATGATTCTTCAGAATTATAGGCTCGATTTTTCTTATTCTGTTCACTCCGTCTGCTCTCATCAAATTCTCAGAAATCAACAATCCTAACCTAATTCTCCTTGGTGATATAGTTTGGCTTCTTTCCATTGGTCTTTGCATGATTTAGTATGTGTCGAATGTGATCACCACATTTTTTTCTAAAAATTCTTCTTATTTCAAACTCTTCAGTCTCATTCCAAGTGAATGTTCGCTGTAATGGAAAAAAACCAATTAATTATATTAAAGTTATAAACTTAGTTTCATATATAAACTGAATGACATAATTTAGCTTGAATTCACTCCACCATAACTCTTTTATTACTTCTGGGGTGCTTGTGAAAGTCATTGAAACCCCTCTCCAATGGTTATTCACTATTCTATTGAACTCGTGAATAACATGTACAGAATTTGTAAATCTATCATAAAATTATAAACAAACAATACTAAATAAATAAGATAGTTAAAAGAATTATATTTTTTATAAATAAAATAAACAATACTTATGAAATTTTAAAATTTAGTAATTATAAATCTTCACAAGGAGCAATCATCTTTCGGTTGTCTTCCTTCTCAACATATGAATATTGGAACCGAAAGTACAACCGAAGGGGGCCGATGAAGGTATCTTACTAGCCATGTGTTGAGAATGGGAAGATGTTGTAACTAAGGGGAGTGAAGGTACACTAGTAGCAAGCGAATGAGATTGCGAAGGTGCTGAAGCGGACTGTGAAGGTGAAGAGCGTGATCTTCCATCAGTAATTCGTCTATGGCCGCCACGTCAAAACTGTCAATTATAAATATTAGAACAATAAAAAAAATAAAAATTGCATGTTCATCAGATACATAATTAAATATATATAGAAAAAACTTACCATATTTAAATTGACGAATTAAATGCAAAAAACATACCACCGATATTTCAAAAAATCCTCTCTAATAACCTATAGAAAAAAAAAGAAGTACATTAACAAATGAAATATATAAAATTAAACATGAGACACTAAATAGATAACAAATTAAGTAACGAAATTTATAAATTAACAATAAACTAACTTATCCACCATAAAAAAATAGATTACTATCTATGAAGATAAATATCACATTTTTATTATATTAAGAGAACAAAACTTACCCGCCATAAAAAATCAAAGTTCTCATTGTTATTCTCATTCTCATCATTTGTCTCAAAATTAGATTCATCAATATCGTCATCATCATCATCCTTATCCTCATCCTCATCATCTGTCTCAAAATTAGATTCTTTATCATCATTCTCATGAATTTCACTTGGATCTATATCTATCACTACTCTATTGGGATCTCGTAACATTGAAATATGATATTTCTCGGTCTGAAATATATTGGTAACTTCCTTTTGTTGATATGCTATGTCTTCCCAGTGTTTCTCAATTTTTTTCCGTGCTTTCGTTTTTTAAACAACCCACCAATTAATTTTGTCACGTTTCAAATTGGGATATGATACATAAAATACTTGAATCACTTGTTGTGCTAACACAAATGGTTCATACTTTTATACAATTTCTTATGATTTATTTTAACCAAATTAAACTGTGGATGCACCTTCATCCCTTTGACAGGGTCAAACCATTTACACATAAATAAAACAATTTGTAATTACTTTACCTCTAGGATTTCACCTAACAAACCATAAAAATTATCTTTTATACCTCAATCATTGGATGACTGAAGACAAATCCTATTATTCATTATACTTTTTCCGATTCCATATTCTTGAATATGAAAATTATATTTATTTACAAAATATACTGGCCAAGTTCATACCCTTGATTTTGGACCCCATGACAGATGGATTACCAATTCTTGCTGAACTTGAGGTTGATTATCATAAACCTAAAATCAAGTAAATATGCTAATTTGTTTTAAAGTAAAGATGTAAATAATTTAAGTCTACTTACATATTTTTTGAATCATGGTGCAAATTCTTTATCACAAAAATGATCAAACTCATGTGTCGAAAGTTCAAAATATAAGTTTTGAAAACTACTACCATCAAAGAAAATGAATTTTATCACAAAAAGATTACAACACAAGAAATACATCGATTATCAAATGTATACTAACTCGAAATATGACATCAGTTTTGGACGGTTCAGTAAAATATATATATAACATGTCTGCTATTCTTGACCAGTTAAGTATCTACGCTTACATGGCTCACTTGATCGATCAAGATAGTTAAAAATTAAAAATGACTTCAAATTGGGATCAATAAGACCCTCATAATTTCTTCCCGTTTTTCACCTTTTGCACTGTACGTGAAGCTCAAAATAATATGAGACAAACGTTGTCACTTCCTCCACAATATATACATTAACAATAGAGACTTCAACACATGCCTTATTTTTTACTTTTTTTTTTCAAATGATATAGGAATATAATTATAATAAAACAAAGTATATTACAAAATAATATATAATGAAATTAGTCATTTGACATGCATTGAAAACGAAGTATAGAAGATGAAAAATTTACCTTTCAAATGGATAAATTCATTGAAATTGGACGGGACCTACAACTTTGGCCTCATATGGCAAGTGAACCAAAAGATGTTCCATGGAATCAAAATATGATGGTGGAAATATCCTTTCTACAAAATGATAGGAATATCTCTCTCTAACTTCTCCATGTGTGAATGTCTTAGCACTGTTGAGCAAATGTCATGAAGGAAAATACTTAACTCCGTAATAGTACCCCATACAAAATTTGGTAAGAGTTCATTCAAAGTAATAGAAATTAGCCTTTTTATAAATATATGACAGTCATGATTTTTCAAACCAATCGATTTGCATTCCTTAAAATTGACACATCTCCGAAGATTTGAGACATAACCATCAGGAAATCTCAATGATTTCAACCATTCACAAACAGTCCGCCTCTGATTCTTATTCAATATATAAACTGCCTTCGGTTTTGGTTACCTTTCTACAAACAAAATTCAAAAATTGTTCCAACCTAATAATAAACTCATCAGTTAAACCGTGACATTTAAATAAGTTCTTTTTATACATCCAACCTCTTTCGTTCTATATTTTTCCTATTTATAAATTTAAAATTTATAAAATATTAATAAAAACTATTATTAACAAAAGTTATACGATTGGAGTAAAGGAGTCAAATTATATTATTGAAATATATAAATAGCTGCATTGATAGAATATGTGATTGTGCAAAAATGACCATTTGTCACTTATCGATTTATAAGTACACACGTACTTATAAAAATACAATTAATGTTATTTTTGTATATTTTTCGCATGACATATATAAATATTAAAAAATATTAAATATTATAAATGTATACATACTCATAAAATTACTTATTAAAATATTAAATATAATAACATTAATTTCACAAATAATTATTATAACATTAAATATTATTATAACATTAATTAATATTAAACTAATTTTACAAAATATTATTATAACATTAAATATTACCATATTATCAAATAAAATATTAAATATTGAACATTAACATATTTGACTATTAAACTAATCGAAATGAGATTTACTATAAATTGTACTTGATTGCTAAACTAATATTTAAACTAATTTGATATCAACACATGAGTTTCCAAGTATTTAAATATTTTAGGTCATTTAGAATCTAGAGGATAATGAAAATCGATAGGATAAAGTTGAGACTATTGACAAAGAAAGAGATTACAAATATTATCTTAAACAATGAATCTCCACCATATTCACCAATTCCATCACAAGTTCGAAGTCATTATATATATATGACTACAAAACATTAAGAACCTTATTATAAATATTTAAATGAAAGTTATTATCTTAAACAATTTCAATCAAAAAGAACTTGGTTTAAACAATTGATTAATACATATAAAATAAATTAAAAGAACTGTAGAAGAAAAACCATTAGTAAAAAAATAATATGATCCAATCTTATGAAACACCATTAGTACAAGCAAATATAAGTCTATATAAAAAATGAAAATTAGCAAATGATAATAAATTAGTAATATCCTTAAATCAACCACTAGATACTATTATAATAAGCACAAATGAATGAGATAATATTGAAATCAAAATAATACAAACATATACATTAACATATTTGCATTTTTTCACTATCAAAAATTCTAAATTACTTATCATCACCGTATATATTGAAATATTCCTCACCACCAAATAATATTCCTCCAATAGCCTCGGATATCAACAGTAGCAGCAACTAAAGCTTCAAATGTTCGACAATGGCAAACACAGAGGTAACATTAACAATTATAAATAACTAAGATATTATTAAAACAAAATTATAAAATTAATTTTTTTTTATAAAAATAACATTTAAAAAATAAAAAACTTTTTACCTAAAAAAAAAAAAAACACGTGCAGAGACTCCATTACCCCTCCACGGCGGACCACCGCCACTGTAGGGAGGCTACTCCACTCCTGCAGCAAAGCCGCAACAGGGGGAGCAGCGGCCGTCCCCGCGACGGAGCCGTGAAGGGCAGAGTAGGCTCCCCCCTCCTCCTGCAAAGGGGAGAGGACCCCCATGTGGTCGAGCACAGATCCGGTGGCGCTGCCACTGGATTTGCCTCCTACTTCGCAAATCTGGTGATGGCCACAAGATTTGCCTTCTTCTTTGTAGATCCGGTGCCTCCGCCAAATCTCCAAGCTTGGGCACACAAGAGAGAAGAAAGAGAGAGTGAAAGAGAGAGAGAGTACCTTACTTTGATCTTCAGATTCGATGGCAAGAGAGACACACCATCATCTTTTTCTTCGTAGATCCGTCTCAAGCACCCATCACAGATCCGCCTCAAGCACCCCTAGGAGATAGAAGCTCTTAACAATGAAAATCCAAGCTTAATGTAGTAATAGGTAAAGTGAAAATCAAGAATGAAAAATTTTCATCCCTGATTTCATCGCTGATCAGCGACAAAGAGGGACCTTCGTCGTTAATCAGTGATGAAAATCTCATTCGTCACTGAAATTAGCGACGAAGGTCAACTTTGTCGTTGATTTAAATGATGAAATGGCCCCTTCGTAGCTGAATTCAGTGATGAAGGCCACCCTTCGTTGCTAATTTCAATGATGAAGGTCATTTCATCGTTGAATCAGAGATGAAGTGTTGGCTTTGTCGCTAATTCAGGGACGAAGGTTAACTTCGTTGCTGATTTAGGGACAAAGGTCAACTTCGTCCCTGATTTTAGCGATGAACACATTTGTCATCGCTAAATTTTGCGATGAATGTCTTTTTCATCACAGAATCAGTGACGAACAAATTTTTTGTCACAATTTGCAACGAATTTTGCAACGAAGCTTTTAGTTTGCGACAAATTTTACCATAAAAAATTCAATGAATGTACTGCAGTACAAACCAAAGAGACAAACTATTAACGATATTTGCCTATGATGCATATAATAACATAATTATAAAAAATATTCATTATGTTGATCATTAATGAACAAATGTTCCACCTTTAACTTAGTTTAATAAATTGAATACTTATGCAAATTTATAAGTTTTTGACTAAAATGAATGTATTTTCTTATCTTTATATGAAACAACTTTACCACTGTAAAAGATAAAACTAAATTGTCATTGTTTTATATAAATAGAAGATGAATGAATTATTTTTTATTAAAAGTTATTGGTTTGGTGAGAATCTTAAGATTCACTATGCATTCAAATCGATTTTTAACTCTAGAAAATGATAATAATAGGAACAATTAATAAAGGATACATAAGTGAGCGTAGAAGGAATTTAATCATAAAATTTGAAATAAGATGTCAAATTAGCGACAAATTTTGGCATGAATATAGTATTTGTCGCTAATTAGCAATAAATTTAGTATCGAATAATCGAATTTTCTTTGACAAATAAGGATTTTTGTCACAGAATTTGCAACGAATATTTTTTTTTTCACAGAATTTGCGATGAATATTATTTTTGTCACAAAATTTGTGACGAACATTATTTTTCATCGCAGAATTTGTGATTTACATTATTTTGTGTCACTGAATTTGTGACAAACATTATTTTTCGTTGCAAAATTTCTAACGAAACACTTTTTTGTTAGGAAAATAGCGACATATTATTTATTTATCGCTAACTTAGCGACGAAGTTCGTTTTCGTTGCAAGTTTAGCAACAAAAACATCTTTTCGTCGCTAATTAGCAACTAGTTAGGTGACAAATATTTGTCGTTGCAAATTAGCCATGAATCTAGCAACGAATTTCGTTTTCATTGCTAATTTTGTGATGAAATTTTTTTTTGTTACTAAATTCGTTACTAATTTGCAGCGATTACATTTTTTGTTGCTAATTTTGTTGCAGATTTGCGATGAAAGTTATTGGTTGCTAAAATTCATTACTAAATCAGTGTTTATTTGTAGTGATACATATTTCATTTAAACGAAATAAATCAGGCATTTACATAATCTATATTCCCTAGTGAATAATAGGATTATAGTTAAGGAGTGCTTGAAATTTTGAATATCTTGGGGCAAGAGTATTGAAGTAACACAATTCTTATTTTAATTGATAAAAGAAAACATTTATAACAGAAGATGGACGATTGCCCTTTTACAAAAGAGAGAAGAAGATTGCTAAGACAAGAGAGAAGTGAATATTTGACTTACTTCTTTTCTCTGTATTTCTAAGAATCATACAATACCTATATATATACATTTTTACCTCAAAGAAAAAGAGAATTTAATGTTTTACAAAGAAAAAAAGGAAATATCAGTTGTTAGAGACAAAGAAAGAAATTAGAATAAAGTTAGTTTTCTAAATATATGATGATTGACTAAATCAATCATCTACTAAATCAACTAAATATATAATTATTGACTAAATCATTTGTAAAGATTAAATAAATCAACCAGATATATAATGACCGATGAAATCAATCGTAATGATTGAATGGTTGATTAAATTAATCATGTTGATTGACTAAATCAATTATAATGGTTGACTAAATCAACCAAATATTTTAACATAACGGTTAGTTGAAGACAAACTTTGAACACTCCATAACGGTTAGTTGAAGACAAACTTTGAACACTCCATACCTATATATATACACTCTATATTCTTAAGTGGTTCTTGCAATTGATTTTGAAAATCTAATTCTGTGCTATTTTTGGTGTCGGTACACTGCATGCTATGATCAAAGAATTTTGATTTAGCTGATTTCAATCCTGAGATAGAGATGACTTTACAAACCATTCGTAGACAAGCTACGAAAGTTAAGGAAGAAACAATGGTCCATGAGAATAGAGCGATGAGAGAATACTCGATGCCTAGATTTTAGGATATTCAAACGAGCATCGCACAACCCACTGTGGAGGCAAATAATTTTAAGCTGAAACTGAGTCTTATTGCATAGTGCAAGCAGATCAGTTTAGTAAAGAAGCCTTCGAAGTTCCAAAAAAGCATTTGAAGAACTTCATGAAAATCAGTGACATGATCAAATTGAATGGAGTCAGCTCCGATACTATAAGGTTAAAGTTGTTTTCTTTTTCTCTTAGGGGAAAGGCAAATGTATGGCTAAACTATTTCCATACTAAGACTACTAAACTATGTAATGATATTACTTGTTTTAGGCAATTCGATGGTGAGACTTTGTATAATACTTGGGAACAGTTTAAGAATTTGATTAAGAGATGCCCACATCATAGTATTCCGATTGGTTGATCTTATAAAATTACCATTATTGTTGTGGCAAGGGGTGCTTTTATGAGCAAGTCATGTGATGAAGTATGGACATTACTTGATGATATGGTTTAAAATAAGTATGATTGGTCTAATGAGCATGAAATTCCTAGGCAGAAAGCTGATGTGCATGAGGTTGATAGTTTTACTATACTTAATGCAAAAAATTGACTTATTGATTATTGCTATTAAATCTAATCAACTTAATACTGTGACTAATCAGATTTTGTATTGTGGTTATTGTAGTGATTCTACTCACAAGGTTTTTGAACATTTGTAGCTACCACAAACAAATTACATTTCTAACTTTGGCAGATATCAGGATAACCCTTACTCTAACACATATAACCTTAAGTGGAGGAATCATCCCAATTTTTAATGGAGTCAAGGAGCACAATAGAGGATAAATCCACCAAGCTTTACTTCAAGAAATCAACAACTAAGGGAGGCCAAAGCATCGTGGGAAGTTGTAAGTGAACGCTTGGTAATAGTGACAAATAAAAGGTTTGAGAGGCTTGAAAATAAAATTGATCAATGCCTTTCATTCTTGTGTGCCACGTAGATTGCCAAGTGATATCAAGAACTTTAGAGAGTAGGTCAATGCAATCTCATTAAGAAGAGGGAAATAATTGCATGAGGTACTAGATAAGGATGAAAAGAGTAAAAAAGATGAAAAGAAAGAGACCCAAAAACCTACAAATGAGGAGGTTAAGGCACCCGATTCGAAATAGGGAAGTACTTTATGTTCTGAATATAAGCCCCTTGTCCCTTTTGTTAGGCGTCTTTTACGTGTAAAATTAGAATTTAAAGAATTTATTGAAATTTTAAAGAAATTACACATTAATATTTCTCTTTTTGATATCATCAAACAGGTACCCAGATACGGGGGATTCCTTAAGGAAGCGATTACTAACAAGAGAAAACTTGATAAGATTTCAAAGGTCAACCTTACAGAGGGGTGCTCCATGACTCTGCAAAGAAAGCTACTATCAAAACTTAAGAATGTAGGTAAAGAAAGAAAGTAGCAGACAACAAGTAAGCTAGAGGAATGACAGAATAAAGCATATTAGAATGCGATAATTGATAAGAGAAGGACAAAGGCATGACATGATGTAATAAATAGACATATTGTGAAGATTTATGAGGATGAAAGAATTTGCTAAAGAGTAAGTTACAAGTACACTGACTTATTTAGGAGAGTTTTCTATTTTCTTTTCTTGATTTTAGTATTTCAATTTTTTTACATTGTGGACAATGTTAGGTTTAAGCGTGGGGGGATCATGCATTTCGATTTATTTCAGATTTTTTTAAGGAAATTTTTGAAAAAGAAATTAAAAATTTTAGAAAAAAATTTTGAGTTTTGCCAATTTTTTTTTTAGTTTTGATGGATTTTTTCCATACCAATAAATTTTTCTCAAATTTTTTAGTCATTATGTGTTACTTATTTTGAATTGGGTTTCATGATAGATAATTGATATTTGAAATTATTTGGTATATAATTAACTATTTATTTTTTTATGATTGATCTGAAAGATAAAAATACAAGATTTAATACCAAATTTATCTTAGTGAGGATTTGACCTTTAAAGAGCAATTTCCTGCTCTCATTTTCTTTTTCTTGTTGAGTGTATATCATATTTGATTTAGTCATTTTAGAACTTATTTTGTTATATATTTCGAGATCACATTTTTTATTTTCATGCATCAAGATGATTAAAATACTTAGATTTATACACTTTTGGTTTTCAAAAAATACCATCCTTATTATTTTATATTTCTTAGTGAACCCATTTGAATTTAGATCTTTTCTTTTGTATATTATTTACATAATTTGCCTTATGACCTATCATTTTTTAGCTCTAGAATTTGAATCCGAATTCACTAATTTGTTTATAGTTGATAGTATGACATTATGTTTTTAACTATTATTATTTTTTTTGAAGTTTTATATATTTTTTTAGTTATTATCATATTGAATTATGAAAAAAAAAACCAATAGAAAGAAAAAAGAAAGAAAAAAGGAAAAGTGTTGTTTGAAAAAAAAATTGAGAAAAATGATGAAAAAAGGAAAAAAATAAAAAAAAAAGTGAAAAAAGAAAGAATAGGAAATGCATTTTATTCTTAGATATTATTCACTCTTATAATGGAGTTTCATTACATTATTATTTGCTTTGAATAAATGATATAACACATTGCATATTCGTTGTTAGGGTGCTATATATTTTAGGATTTGAAATTGTAGAAGTTAATATTTTCTTTACTTTGATATAAAGAATATCATGTCTTGATATTTGAATATTTTTAGTAAATTATTTTTAACCCAATAATATGAGCTATTTATCCTACATTTAACCATAACCCCATTACAATCAAATAAAAGACCTTTTGATTGGTGTATGGATTTCATATATATAAATGGTGGAGATTTGATATATTAGCAAATTTATAGTAATACCATCTAATTGTGTTTTGAGTGATATACATACACATTTTATAAAATTGAGTGTTTTGAATAGTTGAATCATAGTTTCTTTATTCTATTGAATGAATCAATTGTGAGGTTGGATAAATCTTGTATTGTTCTTAATTTCGATGAGATTATAGGAGATGCAATAGTTGTTTTAGTGCTGGCTACTATGAAGTATTGATTGTCTTGATTATAATTCTGATTTGAACTTGTCATATGCGTGGTTAAGGACTTAGGAGGTTGAAATAGTTTTAGAGAAAATTTATTCTTGTTTGAGGATAAATAAATATTAAGTGTGGAGGTATTTGATAGTAATATTTTTATATATTTGAATTATATTATATTATTTTATTTTAGACTTTATTTATTTATTTTTGGATTGTTTTAGACTTTATTTCATGATTTTATATTAATTATTTTTGTGGGTCTTGTTTTAGGTATATTAGGGCTGTTTAAGGGGTTTTGGATTTCATAGACAGCTGTTAGTATTTTAGTCATAACCTTCTGCTTTGATGTCCGATTGACATGATTCTTATTAGGATGGAAAGAAGACTTCAAGGTCTACAAATCGTGTGAAGAGTGCAGAAGCTGATTCAGAGCAAAGGGTATCCAAAATTTGGGAAAATTTTGCTGCCTTACTAAAATTCAAGAAAGTCAAGTTCCTTGTTAAAGAAGGCAACTATTTGAGCTTATCCAAAGAGAGATCTTTTAGATAAAGTTGGTGATCCTGGATTCTTTAAATTGGAGGGTAAGGAGAAGTTTCTAAATCTTGAAGAAGAAAAAAGATATGGCTTATCATAACAAGAACAAGTCTTCAAATCAAGCAACACCACTAACTTTTCAATATTCAACTCTTTAGTGTTTTAGTCTTATATATATATAGCACCCTAGGCACGAAAATGCATTCCTCACACACATTCATTCCACATAGATTTTAGGGTTTTATTATCTTTTTTTTTCTTTATTATGTATAGTTAGATTTCTTATTCTTAAGACTTGGTGGATTCTGTTCTTTAATTAATAGTACGGTTTGATTTATTTCTTTCCCTTAAATCTTTATTGGCATGATTATTGTTTGATGAGATTTTACTGTTATGCTTAATGCTTCATACGTTTCAAGACCTTACGTCTTGATGATTTGAGATTGAGATCGAGAGAAGATTGCATGAAATTAGATCAATGCAATAAAATCCACATAGGGTTATGGATCAACAGATAATTAATTCTGTATGTATGGGATTTTATGAGAAACCCTAGATTATAGATATTCCATAGAACTTAATGCAATTTGGTCTAATCAAGATTACAAGACCATTGAGTTTTGGTTAGTCGAATTATGATTTCATTGCATGACTCTTTTGTGAATCTAATTTAGGAAAATCTATCATCATCAACAATAATTCTTTTGTTAATAAACTTTAAGAGATTTGAAAAAATTCAACCATGTGAAAAATTAAAAACAAATGAAATTGATGTTCTAGCGTTTTATAAAATTAATGTTTCATCCATTAATTTCTGTCTTCAATATTTTGGTAATTTTAATATTTCTGTAATCTTGATTTATTTTTTCCAATTTAGATAGGGTAGTTTATAGTTGATAATATAAAATATTCTCATGGAAATGACACTCGCTTTGCACTAGACACAACACTCGACTAGAGTATTCTTGCCCGAAATCATGATACACGAAATTCGCATAATAGGCTTCCTGTGTCAAGATAACACCTACGATTTATCTTTAATTTTCAATAGTTTCAAACAAGCTTTTCTTCATTTCAAAGGTAATATAAGCTATGGGGTGAGTATGGGATGGTTAAGCATCCCATGTGCCTCATACCATTCCCGTTCTGTTTAAGGAAAATTCCTACTCCTGTAAAAACAAGATAAGTTTTTTCCACATTATAAACATTTAAACATAATATTTAAAAATTAAAATACCATAAATTAGGACAAGTCTCACGCCATATTTCTCATAAAATTCAAATACTAAAATAAGTATTTGAAATATAAAAGTCATTATTTATATAAACACTTGAAATACAAATAATTAAATATTATTTGTCCGCTCAAGCTGGATAGACAATTTTCTGGGTATGGGTTATGCTCATTAACTATATAAATATAAGCATGAAAGGATTCCTACCACCTTGGATTTGGTTGTCCTTTAGTTGGCAGGGGGTGATTCGTAATTGTTGAGCTGGAAGTATGATGTGGTCTACTTCCTTTTTTTTTTTTTTTTTTCCTTTCCAAAAAAGTTGATTAACTAGATATTGCATTTAATTTTGTTGTTGATTTCATGGAACATATGCTTATGGCAGTTAGGAAGACTCTTTTCTTGTTTTTTCTTTTTTTTCCCCAAAGATATTGATTAATCGGATATTGTGTTTGATTTTATAGCTGATTTCAGGAAACATATGTTTGTAGCAGTTGGGAAGACTCTTTCTAAAATCACTTTTTCACCCCCATTTATTTTAAAATAGACAGCTATTTTACTCTTTTGATGATTTGGGAGTTTTGCCATTTTTATAAGACTGCCTACCCTCTATCATTTTGTTCATTCATTCATTTAGTCGAAAATTCGATTTCTTTTCTTTTAGCATTGACACCAAATTCTCCATCTCCAGTGTGTCATATAGATTAGTTGAGAAGAATAGCATGCCTGATGATAATCATGGTGTATGGAAGTGATTCCTTTACCACGTGAGTACTCATTGCATTCTGCAGTTGGACTTTTTCTCTCTGTCTCTCTTGTGTTGTTTGCATGCTATATAATTCAGACACCTTCCTCAGGAAACCTTTGGAGTTTACCCTTAAGTACTCTCATCGATATTCTTTTTCTTTCTCATGATGACCCTTTAAAAAATTATGAACCTTGAAGCACTAGAATTCATCCCCAAAGTACAGCCATTACACACTATAGAACCTTTTTTGGTCTCTACAATGTATCGCTGCATATTCCCAAACTGATGCCTTTCCTTCTCAGATACTTACCTCTCTCTCTCTTCCCCTAATGAAACTATGCATGTGGCACTTCCCTTTGCCACCATAACAATCAGTCTGTTGGGATATTTAGGTTTTGATGATGGGTAAGATAATTCAAGGAATCTATTGATGCTTAGGATCTTGGTCAGCCAAGCTAGGATCTCAGCCAACCAAGTAGTGTCGAACAAACATGAATAGCATGTAGTGAGATATATCCACTGATGTATAGGATGACAGGGGGCCTGAAGAACTAGGTAGCTGATCAAGGAGTGGGAGTTTCAAAGCTACTGCTTGGCAAAAGGAGTATCTAACCAAGGAACTGAAGGGGCTGAGGGTGTTTATTGATCATGGGCTTGATAGACACAAGCAATTTTATCTTCACGATAATAGGCCATCGGGCCATTTGGCATCATTTGCCCCCCAGTTTTAATTGTCATTTGGTGGAAATAATGTTCATGAGTAGAGTAATAATTAGAAGGGGCATGAAAATTAAGAGTTTTTTTGTAAAGTGGGTGTGAAAATGGAGCATTTAATGCTAAATGCATCTTTTCAGTTTTTTGCAAGTCTTCCTTGATACGCTTCTTTTTGCTTGTTTAGCTATTGGTTGGCGGGTTTCCAGTTAGATAATCATTTTGTGAGAGAGTGAAAGGAAGCCTAAAAATTTTTAGGGTTTTCTCAAGTTTGGAAAAGCAGACATGGCAAAGGGTCCTGGTTCATGCAAACATCATAAAATCAACAAAATTAAAAGTGTGATGACGAAGAGAAAGTTGCAATCTATGGTGAAAGACATGACTTTGGGCGATTGTTTTTGGTTGAGGCTGCCTACAAGTGGGGAAAGGGCTAATCGAATTTATGCAGGTTATTTCCTTATGCATAGCGAATACATTAGGTTTGGATCACGGGTACCTTATTTGAGACCTTTATCCATTGCTTTATGTGGTTAGAATATATTTCTGATGCTACTGATTCTTAGTGCATGGCGTTTGGAAATGGTGGTGGCCAGTTTGCTGAGTTTTTATCAGTTAAGATTTGACTTCGAGATTTTGTCTTCTCTTTTCCATTTGAGAAAGTGTGGCACTAGGATTCCTATAGAGGGTTGTTACTATATTTAGACTCAGCATTAGTTGAAGTGGAAGTTTTTTTGCAAGGAGACCCTCAACGGGTCATGGAGAATTAAATTCTTTTTAGTGGAGTTTGTGGATAGGGACTTGATGTCATTGTTCCCAATGGCTGATGCAAAGCCCTTTATTGGGTTGAAGCTATCCAAGTCATCCCGACATTCTAGTTTTGTGAAATTTGTGGGTGGTTTTTGTAGGGCCTCGGGTAGGGCAGTATGGGTCAATGCTACAGTTGAGAATGAGATGCTTAAATTAGCTGGCCTTTTATTAGATGAGAACATATAAATTAAAAGGCCATTCATGTTGGAGAACAGGTCGAGGAGGCTTGTTGATGTTATTGATTTTGCTGAGGTCGATGATCTCGATCAAGTCACAACTATAAAGTCAAGGAGGGCCCATGCAAAGATGGCGCCTAAGGTTGAGGAGGATAAAGGGAGTGCATCTAAGGACATGCTTACGTGTTATATTCCGAGAAATAAGGGGAGACTTGTTTTGATGCCAAACAGTGAAGAGAGGGGTGATGGTAACTAATCAAGTTCTATAGGGTCGATGGTGCCGATGTCCAAAAATCCTATTCTTTTATTATAAGATGTTATTAGAGAGGGGGAGGTCGATGTGGAAGCTTTTAATGGCACTGAGGAAAGAGTATTGGGAGGGGAGGGGAGTAAGGGAGGAGAGGGGAGAGAGAGAGAGAGAGAGAGAGAGAGAGAGAGCATTGGAGGAGGGGTCAAGTGATGAGTGCCCTATTGTCACTTTTGTTCCTAAGGGAAAAGAAGAAAGTTGTTAGCCCCAGCTACTAGTGCTGACGAGGTGGGGGTTATTGGAGAGGTACTTTTGCACCTCCCTTAACTATATGAGAGGATGTTATGTCGGGAGCCCAACTTTTAAGCAAGAGGATAGGGTTGAAGGCACAGGACCAAGTTCTTCTAGTGCTTTACCAAACTACTTGTGCGTTCGAATAGGAATAGGGGTGATGCCTGAGTAAATGACCCTCTTCCTCTTTTTTGGTTTGGTCCCTTGACTGTTCGAAGCATTTGAAGGAAAGAGGCACTGTCACTATTACTTGGACATTGCTGAAGCGAAGAGGTTCACTGATAAGTTGGATTTTCATCGGGCGAAGTTCGAGTTGAACCACTTATTAGTGGAATAAGTTGACGAGTCCATGGTAGCTCTCCTAACTCAGGTATACCCCTTTTGATGATTCTTAATTTATATTGTCAATTTTGTTATGGTAAATGTAACTTATTTTTCTTCGCAGGTGATCGCGATGGCAGGTTTTAAAGGACAAGGAAAGAATAGTTGATAGATCATCTGTGGAATCAGTTGGATTATTTTGGAGAGGGGATCTATCGACTTTGAGTCAAGAAGACCCAAAAGGAATTTGACGAGGCCAATATAGCATCTGTTGCTCTTGGTAAAAAGGAAAAGATGATAGAGATATTGCTGGGTGACCGGGAGTATTTGTATCAAGTTACTGATGACGCCATCAAGGAGGGTGAGAAGTTAAGGGATCTCTTAAACAAAAGCAAAGTAGATTGACTGGCTACTGAAGAGTTAGCACGGGAGCAGGAGGAAGCTTTTGTGTCTTTACAAAGAGAGGTTACAAGCTAAGGGAGACTTATGAATACGACCATCGGGAGCTGTCTGAGAAATTATGTCAAGCTGAAGAAACCATTTATCACTTGAGAAGCGGTTCAATTGAGGGAGTAGATGTCAATAGTATTAGTGTCTTAGGTTCGATTCTTGCTGGGGTTCCCCAGGGTGGCCCTTCTGAAGAGGTTATTACTAAGAGGTCACGTATTACTGGCCTTCAAGTTGATATCACTAACTTTTGGCAAAGACATCCTACTTCCCACTCTCATTGATGTATCATTGTTTTTATGTTTTACTTTTGTGCTCCTTTATACAGATCACTTTTTTGGAAATAAGAGGACTTCCCGAGTTTGCGTTTTCATTGTCAGCTTTCATGTTGCCAATATGTTGTTTTGTTGTTCCTTTACCAACATAGCTTCTTCAAACAGGAGCCTTAGAGTGGTGTACCAAACATAGTTTTTCAGTTCAGAGAGCTCCTCTGTTTAGGAATGCAAGGATATTTATTGACATGCTTTGTCGAGTCATACTTTTTGTGGTTTCGGGCATGCTATTTCATACCCAAATAGAATGAGACTCAAATTAGAATCGTTGAGATAAGAGCATGTGGTGTAATCCAGTGTAGGTTCATTATTATTTTAACTATTTTGATTTTCTTAATTTGAACGTCATCAAAATACAATTTTGTCAACACCTATTTGGATAACTCATACTGATTTTAAACTTAATGTATTTTTTATTTGTTAATTTACAATTGTAGTATTCATTATAGTAACTAATAAA
The DNA here is from genome assembly GCA_037126225.1 of Dillenia turbinata. Lineage (NCBI taxonomy): Eukaryota > Viridiplantae > Streptophyta > Magnoliopsida > Dilleniales > Dilleniaceae > Dillenia > Dillenia turbinata. The sequence continues at coordinate 15,043,244 of JBAMMX010000024.1, forward strand.
GTGTATGTCATTTTTCAAACAAATTCCAATCTTCTGAATTATGTTAATTTAATTCTTCATGGATTCAAAATTCAACACACTTCCTTTTTGATGTTACATGGTCCGACAAACTTGTTATGATGAAACTTAGCAATGATCATATGAACCATAGAGCACTATGTGACCTCTCGGTCAGTACCAATCATAAGCCGTTTTACGAGACCCTTTTGGTTCGCATGATGTTTGATCATTCCCCTAACACAATGTATTCATTGGGCCCTTTGACCTCTCAAACTTATGATCTCTTGGTCTTGACCTCTCCATTGTTACAAAGTCGATTACTACCATACAGCGAGTCCCAACATATGGTCTTGACCTCTACACCTTGCATGGATACCGTACTTATCCTTACCCAACATACAGGATCTAACTCCCAAGTCGGTGGCTTCTAACAATCTCTCTATTTGGCACCTCTCATTTATTAGGTTTTACATGCACGTAGAAGCCATACGCATCCATCAGGATTGGCTCCTCTTTCTCTCACCCTATGCTGATACATTATATGCCCATGACTTGGAGTGATTTAATATCATTCATACTACGATAGTTAAAATGCAAAAAAGAGAAGACCAAATATGTAAAGGAAGAAACTTAATTCAATGCATCATAAGGGAAGTGGTGTTCAACGAAGAAGATAAAGTACATTAAGGAAAGAGAGAAAATACAAGATCACTCTTCACGATTGAAAGATGAGGGAGGAGTACTTCTCTATTCACGACCGAGAGATGGAGGAGTAGTTCTTTGTCATAGGCACTCGAAGCCAGCCTGCATGGCAACTACATCAGCGTTAGCTTCAACCACTTTGTGGAAAAAGCCTGCCCTAGGAGCACCGGCCACACTCGAATCTGCCGTCCCAACGACAACCCCACCAATGCTATCTGCCACACAGTTTCTCAATCAGCTCACGGAGATCACGCTGATGACCTTCTTGAAGCTCGACATTTTTGCTCTATAAAATTGCTACCTTCTTCTCCAAGGCAAAAAGTGATTACCTTAGCTCTTGAGTTGATCCCGCTTCAACCAAGCTTTCTGCTTCAACTTTGTCTAACAATGCATCCAGCCTCTTGCATTTAGCAAAGGGCGCATCACACTGCTCGAACGCCAAGTCCTAGTTAGTTTTCAGTCATCTTATCTCTTTTTCTTTTTGAGCAATGAGGCATAGGCCGTCTTACCCTCTTCCCCTTCTCACTCTCTCTAGGCCAGAGCAGCTTGAAGTTGCAAGATTATTACATGACCCTCTCTCCATTCTTTCTCTTTTTAAGCCAAAGTGGCTCAAAGCTGCACTATTTCCTTTGCTCTCTAGTTTGCCAGGCCCTCTAGATGACCCACCATTTGGTTTCTCCTTAATCGCTGAAATTCGATAATATTAGCAGACTACAAATAACATAACAACTCACATGAGATGCTACCAGACTACTAATCTCTTTGAGATACTCAAATAATATATATGTATACCTGGAGAACTATGGCAATTGCAGCTTCATCATCTTGTTTATCCTTAAGCGATTCAGCTCTGATTCAACATGATGAAAGTCTAATCTGTCGATGAGCCTCCTCACCTCGACAATATCTAAATAATTAAAATAGTTATTGTCGCAGCTTCTTGCCACGGTCCCCTCTCCTTTAGATCCTTTGACTGATTAAAAGACCTAACAAAAACTAAAGAAAGTGGAGTTGTTTGACTGGGTATGACACCCTTGCCCTTTTGGACATGCAAGTGCTCTAGAAGGGCACTGGAAGACCCTACCTCGCCTCTCAGCCCGAACTCTTCCTCTTCCGCATCCAAAACATTAGGAGAAGTACCATGTCCTTCAGCATTGGGAGCCTCAACCTTAGGATCTAGTCTCTTGAGATCCATGATAGCCAAAGTTGGCACCGAAGTATCCTTTCTCTTAGTGACTTCTGACTTCTCGCCACTGACAATAGAGACCACAAACCTCCTTCTCTTTCTCTTGGGAACCAGAGTAGCGATAGGGCATACATCACTAGCACCATCTCCAGAAGCACTCTTCCCGTCCTCCATGCTCTTTTGTCTCCCGGGTTGCACAACCTTGTCGATAGTGGCAACTTGAAGATCGCCTTTGTTAATAATTTCCAAAATATCAAATAGCCGGCTTGTTGCTTTCTTTACCAAGAGGGCCTCACAATCTTTACTTTCTCATTAAGCAACAAGCCAACCATCTTCAACATTCGGTCGTCAAGGGTGTCCACTGAATCTACCTATCGCTCTTTTGACAATACCCCTAGATAATGGATGAAGCCTTAGTGTTGACAATGGTCGGAGTCTTCACGCTACTGTAGACTCCGCATCAGCCCTAGGCAGGATCGGGCATCAATTCCTTTTTCTCAAACTCCACAAAAAAAAGAAAACTTTTTTATCTACTGCTTGTCTATAATTTTCTTGTAGAAAACCCTCCATTCAGAACTCTTCCTCTTGTGAACACAATACCACCTCTTGGTGGAACCCTTATTGGAACACCCTCATAAAAAAAAAAAAAAATAGAGGATAGAATTTCAAAATTAAAATCCAAATGATAGAAACTCAAGAGATTTACTACAACTATGATCAACCACCAGGCAATGGGGATTAGCATGGTTGAAAATATGTTCTATCCTCTTAAAATCTCAGCCACAAAGTCCAAATAAGGCACTTTCAGACCATACCTAATGTACTCCTTATACGTCAGCAGAGAAATCTCGTGGACCATATTTGCCTACTAATCTTCTGTGGCGAACCGAACACAAAAATCGTCCATCAGACCCATTGCTCGTACAAAATTCTCCAACTCTTTATTGGTTATTATGCTCTTGATATTGTTGATTCCGGCTATAGTGATGGTTTTAGAAATTTCACAAGCCCTAGAAATCATAGAACTTTCTCCCTTTGTCTTAACAAAAGAAACTGCCAAAGGCATAATAGTAGCTACAACCAATTGCAAATGGAAAAATAAAAGCATGCTAAGGAAAATTCATGAAAAGCGAAGCCACAGGTATCGCATTTAATGCTCCCAGTTGTGTCTCTCCACTTAATCAAAACCGCTCCACTTTCATGCCTATTCTACTCCCAAAATCCTTATGCACTTAAAAATACTGTTAATGCCATTCTGATGAATAACATAAGGAATGGAGGGTAAATAATGATACATGGTCCAAAAAGTCCATTACCGCAGAAATTAGCAAGCCCATGATCATATAAATCATAGAGCACTATGTCACATGTCGGTTGATCCCAGTGATAAGTCTTTTGGCGAGATCCTCTTTGTTTGTGTAATGTTCAATCATTCCCTTGACACGGTCCATTTATTAGGCCCTTTGACCTCTCATCCTTACGAGCTCTTGATTCCAACTTCTCGATACTTACAAAGTGGACTCCTATCATATGACGAGTGCTGACCATGGTTGGTTTATAAGGAAAGAAATCTATGACAAGTCTAAATTTTTCCCTGATCCAATATGGGTTTATTACGAGCTCTCTTGATAAGGAAACAAATCTCGTAATGATTAAAATCTTCATAAGTCTCCATGACAACTAGTAAAACTTTCGATGGTTCATGGTCTAGTAGCCCTTTACCATTAGACCGAGAATATTCAAGCCCATCGGGCCATACCATCTTTAAACTTGCTGAACACACTTATAGTCTCTAGGCTAAGTACTCTCTTAGTCAAGCACTATTCGTGACTCTCTCGGTCATCCCAACCCTCAGTGTTTGGGTTCCCCATTTACTCCCTCCCTTGATAGACTCGTTCCATTATTATAAACATAATTTATTCCATTATGCGATAGACACAAACTGAAGCCAACCATAGAGGAAGTAAATCTTTAGTGAATTTAAATCTTCTTTAAAAGCATATGTATCTTCTTTGGCCCTATAAAAATCTCTTTTAATAAGAAAACATGTTTTGAAGACCACTCTTAGTAACGCAAGAAGCCTTTATGGCAATTCGAGCTTCCCTTAATTAATAGGATGCCAAATCTTCTATGGATCTTGGACTATAACCCCTACAATTTTGAAAGATTCTTAGCAATCTTTATAAGGTAACTAGCATTTCTACACTCCTAAACTCATACAGGACTTACCATACATACATGTTATATATATACTCAGCATCAACAAACAGCAGCCAGATATGTTCTAAGATCTGACACAAAGTACATAAGAATAATAGAGGGTGGACACAGTCTCTCTCTCACTAGCCTATTTCAATCTTTGCAAAATAGCCCCTTCTAACTTGAGTATTGGAACCTTCTCTATCAGACCAACCCCCGACACTCTTTTGTGGGGACAATCCTTCAGAATGAGTGAGGAACTTCATTGACATTGCTTCTATTCTCCACCTGAAAGAGAAATTATGTGTTGGAGATCATCGATGCAACGCCCCATATACTATACAAACCTAAGGCACAGCACCACCGAGTATCATTGGCGCAACGCCTGATGTACTAGACAAACATGGGGTGCAATGTCTTAGAATATCGTTGGCACAATAAGCACTCTTGGCACAATGCCCTTAAATTTTCTCTCAATTTGACTCAAACAAATCCATCAAACTTCATGGCAACATCCTGCCCATGAGCAATTTCAACATAATGCGATGAAGGGATCTTAAACTCCTGTTGAAATTTTATGCAAATGCCACAAGATGCTAACACACGGTTTCTAATTACCAAGCAATTATACACGAGGCAATGAGTAGTTTTTGATAAACTAGGAGAGCACAGTAAAGCTCATGAGGAACAAAGCTAGGGAATTAGACTTTCGAATCTACCAACAGAACCGAGAAATAAAATAATCAGGTACAAGGAAAACTCTTTTATTTGTTCATTACTAACGATCTTTACATAGCGACTTAGAACTCATACAAAAATACAGACACCAAATATTTACACATATTAAGATATAGACATTGGAGTGTTAGAAATGTAGGGAAAATGAAATGTAGAGAAAGAGGAGGTGCTCTGTAAGCTTAGATCTTTACACACCTCTTCAAGCTCTCTTCTCAATATTAATTTCTCCCATTCTCTTTATGCCTCACGTAAAATGACTGACACTAGGTTTAGTTCTTTGATTCTCTTCACTCTTGGGCACAAAGATGCTGATAATATTCAAACGAGAACTATCAGCCACCTATTGCACCTAACGCCAGGCCGTCTTCATCAAACATCACATGGGATAGACTCCTCCTCCCAATTTGGAATACAAAAAGAAGAAGGCATCTACGCCCACTGCTAGGTCCCTTGAGATGACCAACATAGGCCACCATGGTATTGGACTCTCAGATACCTTGATGAGATCTCATGTCAGCAATCCCAATGATTGATGGAATCTTATATCGACAACACCTCTATGTCATCCTGAACATCCCATTGGTATGATGCAGAAGAACCACCATACAAAACCCCCCATCTTCAAATTGCTGATACTAAAGCATCACTGTGATGGATAACCTCTTATAATCTCTATTTTTCACATACTTTGTCACCCATAAATCGAAGACATACCCTCTCGTGGCTTATTCGATGAGTTAGAGAAACTCGACTATAGTACCTTGCTATTTATAGCCAATCTCAGAAGACAAAGTGACATGCTTTAAAATAGAAACGGTCTGTCCTCCTATTTAATGCCTTACATTCTTAGGTGTTGCATTTTCGAGTTTTCTGCTTCGAGACATCAATGTCAACAACACTTAATGTAACACCGACAATGCGGTGTCCGTACTAGTGTACTGTTCATGAAATATATATAAAATATTCTGCGGTTTATCTATATAGAGAGAAATTTTTTATTGATATTGATTTTCGATTTTGAGATTTTTTAAATTGAAAATTTTGACATATTTAAAGTATCCAAATTTCCGATTTGTATTGTAAAGTGAGTATAAAAATATATATATGAATATTTATTCATTTATTAATTTATTTATTTACTTATTTATTTATTTTAAAAAAAAGAAAAAAAAGGAGAGAGGAGCCAAAACGCAGCGTTTTGGCCCCCTTTCCCCCCAAATCAAATTAGGGCTAATAGCCCTAATTCGTCTCTTCCCTCTCCCTCTTTCTCTCTCCGTCTCTTCCTCTCCCGCGGCGATTCCTTCTCCTCCGCCGCGCTCGTCCACTAAGCTCCACCGTCAACACCACCACCACCATCTCCGATCACCCACTCTCTCCCTCTACCTCCCTCTCTCACTCTCTATTCTCTTTCTCTCGATCTCTCCCTCTCGCGATTCTCCGCCGTGACTCGCCACCACCTACACCCAACCGCACACCACCACCTTCCACCGTCACTTTCCCTCTCTATTTTTTTCTTTCTCTCTCTCTATTCCCTCCGCTCTTTCTCTTTCTCGCGCGAACAGAGAGCTTCGCTCTCTTCGTCTCCCCCTTCGCGTGCAACAACTCCTCTTTCTCCCTTTGTTCACTCGCACACTTTGCTCTCCCTTAGTCGGAGCACTTCTGTGATCTTTGCAGAAGCCCAAGCCGGCAGGACAACAGAGTCTTGGAAACCCTAGGTCACGGGTCTGCATGGGTAAGAATAGATTTTTCGATTTTAGTTCTAGGGTTTGAATGTTCTTAGTAGCTAGGTTTTATTTCTAACATTTGCTTCAAATTGGAAATGTTACAGGTTTGAGACTGAATCTAACGGCGAATGGAAGCTAGGTTTGAGAACCGAGAAACCCTAGGTGAGGAGATTTCTGCTCTATTTGTTAAATTGAATGAATTTAGGGTTGAATCTAAGGTGAAAGGTTCTGCATATATTTAGAATGTAAGTGGAATGCGAATAGAATACAATTTCTGAAATGTTTATATATGATTATGAAGGTTAAGTATAGAATGTTACAGAAATTAGATTGTCTGATATGAAAGAAGCATGTTAAAAGATAATGAGTGCCTTGAGATATGTTATTTTTTTTGAAACAACATGTTATTTTCGCACACTTGATATTGTGTTACAGGTTTTGACACTCTAAATTCACACTCGATATTAATAGTACGATGTCAATCCCCTCACTTGCTGAGTTTCCTCCCATAAATACTCACTCCTCACTTTCTTTCCCACAGGATTAGTCTTGGATTGAAAGAGAATTCTTGTGATTAGCGTACGTGCGCGTGGATTTGATATCACTGGGATTGGATATGGATTTTACCATTTCTTCCGCTATGATTATTGGTGATCTCGCTATATATTGGAGATTTTAGTTTGATCAATGTACTTATCTATTTATTTTATTGGATGACTATATAAATTATGGACATTTATTCATGAAACTCTCATATTGACTCATTTCACTTGTATTGAGGCGCTTGTAAATATTAAAAATGTCAACTTGGGAATTTGTTGTATATTTTTATAAAAGTTAGGTCCGCTCGGTGTGGTAGCTGCTCATACTCTAGTTGGGCATGACAGTAGAGGTCTGTGGATAGGATTGCTAGTATTGATGATAGCCTTGCGTTGTCCTGGTTATCCACTGTGGATGTGGTTGATTGTTGTGAGGCCGGGATGACCATTTATTTATTTGATAGGGTGGATGTCCATTATACAGGTTAAATTGTAAATGGGAGACCTCCGAACTATGGGGAGGTTCTGCCCGATTTTCTGTAAAAATGTAGTCAGCATCCAGGAAAACGGGCGGTTGCTCACGACCCTGGTTCGGAGCGTGACAGTTCTATTGGTATCAGAACTCTAGGTTGAGAGCTATGATTTATAAAATAGTTATGAAAATATTCCCAAGTATGATTTAAAAGTCCTCAATGCATATGAGAGTTTCATTATAGTCATGAGATCCCAGTACATGGTCTTACGCATATGAGTTATTCTTTTTAGGGGATTAGATATGGTGCGTATCTAACCTAGCATATTAGTTCTGTCAGTTCTTAAACTTATAAGTTTATTCATTTTAGGGGGTTAGTTACTTCGTAACTAACTCTAATATTTGAATCATACCCAATTAAAGTTCTTCCTTTGTAAAGCTATGACTACTAGACGAGGTACTGGATTTGTACCTGAGACATCTAGAATACCCGAGGATGTTTCCTCGTCATGTGTACCCTTCTAGCACTTTCTCAGCCAGCTATTATAGCCACGATTCCATCACCATCATTAGATGCATTTAGGCAGGTGTATGAGTGGTACACCTCCCATTGAATTCAGATGCCACCCCCACTACCATCGATGGTAGCACCGACACTTACGACTGTGCCTATTCCTACCTACAGGACCTACTAATGTGGTGTCGGATCCTCCACCGGTAGCCGTTCCTTTTATAGTGTATGGTTTGAATAATACTACCTTCTCTATACTTAGGCGCATACACAAGCTGACTCTGTTGGTCAAAGAAGCTCGTCAGTTAGGTCGCACAAACTTCTTCGGACTCAGTGACGCCACAATAGCTAAGCACTCGGTCAACCGGACCCGTTAGATATTGACGGATTTGAGCTTGAGCGAGTAGTTTAGGCTACGGGTAGCAGAGAGATTGTTAGACGGTGATGCCTTCACTTGATGGGAGGCTATTTATGACGAGGTTACAGATCTATTGCGGTAGGAGGACTTCTTGAGGGAGTTCGACCGAAGATGTCTTATGAAGTTTCAGTAGAACCCTTGCTTAGTTAACAGATTGCAGTCATAGGATTCTTGAATATGGCATAATCATGGATTGACAGACCCCCTTGGTATTAAATAAAGAACACCAAATTGTTTTCTAGATTGCTAGTGATATTTTCTTGCTAAAGAGGCTTTAACTTTGTAAATTATTAAAGAAAATTTTGGGTATAATAGGAAAAGATTACAAGTTTGGTAGTTAGGTCTATTTTACCTTTGAAGGGAGCAAGCTATATATATTTCGGAATTTAAGCATCTCGAGGAATTCTTGTGTGCAAAGTTTGAATTGGGGTTGAATATAAATAAAAAGGAAAAGGAAGTTATTAATAAAGGAGCCATAGATGCTTAGTGTATATATATATATATATATTGAATGGTGATTGAAGATTTCCCTTGGATTGTTTGGCTGAATGGTGAGTACCCTTGTAGTAATTATTGGGGACTGACATTTTGATGTTAAAAGTCTGATATTCTTGTATAATAGGCATGACAATATAGGATTGTTTATGATTAAGATATAGGGTGAAATGCTCTTGAGAGATTGTAATTATGAGTAAATGTTGGGGCTTGGTAAATGTTTTCTCATTTTATCTTGTTAGGTATGATGAGTATTTTTGAATTAATACACGGTGTTAAATTTTCATGGAATCTAATAACTCATTTATAAGTATGGAGTTTGTTTAACACTTTAATTGATTCTTGACTTCTCTGGGCAAAGGACTTTTGGATATCACTGCATTGGAAGAATATGAGAGATAAGACTACTCCTCCTACTGAGGAGAATTTCTTAAAGTTTTCAAATCAGTCCTATAGGGACCAAAAGAAGGTAGGAGTTTAATTATTGATGGCAAATTAGGTGTCACTAAGATTTAAAATTCTCTTTATCTCTCTTACTCATTATAGCCATTGATCATAAGCCTTAATGATGACACTATCATAGAACTCATCGTATTTCTTTGATCTTTATATTAATTAGCAAGGTTAGCCAATTCTGTAGTTCAAGACTGTAATTGGATTGGAAAATATGTAAATTTAGTTGGAGATAAATTTAGCAAATGCACTTATAATTATGTTTTGTTGCTTGTAGCTGCTTTTAGATACATATGACATGTATGTATTCTATTTGCCTGAGGTATTATGGACAGAGGACTAAGGGAATGAGAGTATGAAAACTATATTTATTATGGAAATTAGTATCTTTCACTTTAGATAGTAAAGTTATAAGACTATCAATAAGTGTTATCGATTCAAGCATTAATTATTTTATATACTATATGAATTCAAGATTTGTTTGAACTATATTATATAGGAATTTTTAATTATAGAGCCTATGTTGGATTTGACTATATGTAAATGTTAATACGTCAATTTCTATTCATTTTAAGAAATCTTTAAGTAAAAAGTGATGCGTAGAGCACATGACTATATCTATTTTGATTCACGATGATATGACATGTACGTAGTTGACCAATGTAAAGATCCGCACACTCGGTCCAAAGTGTTTCCCCCTAATATGGATGTTTGACTTCTTTAGGCCATCATTTTTATATAAGGTTCTTTTATTCATCTCTTTGAAATGGAGAAGAGGACAAAATTAATGAATAGTGTTTACATGAAGATAGAATCATGAACATTCAGTTTATAATAGAAATTAGAGCGTATGTGCATTCTTAATATATTATATTTTTGGTTCGAGCATGCTTCTTGGGGGCCTGATACTTAGTGGGTGATGATTATTTCAAAGAAAGTAAACTTGAAGCTAGGCATATGTGATAGAAGAATGAAATTCCATATAGAAAAGTATTGTGATATAAAGGGGTTATATTGTGCAAAACTATGAGTAAGATTATGTATACCTTGACTTCGATACTTTTAAATCTCCCATTGAGGAATTATTCGCCCTTAAACATATAATATCACTAGAGACTTGGGAAAACTAAGGAGGTTGTGAAACATTGTGCATTAGCTACAAGAGCAAATTGTTAAAGTATTGATGCTCGTACATTTATCGACACGGAGTTCATGGGTTTGATAGGGAATTTGAACAAAAGATTGTTTGTGTTCTATTATTTATTACAATGGAAAAGGGAAACTAATATTTAGTTATTGGGTTCTTCTGTTTAGAGGTTAGTATTCTCGTTATCCATTCATGTTCATTATTATGTGGATCATTGAATAAGGTAATATAGAGAGGGTTTAAGTCTATGTCTTTTGGCCCTGAAGTTGGAAATAATGTCTATTGTGACAACAGAGTTAGGTGTAATGAGGTATGCATTTCTTATCTTTAAACCTTGATAATTTAGGAGTATTAATGCAAACACCAGGTAATATGTGGTTATGTGTGCTTGATTTGATTTATATCGAATATCAGTGATATTGCATGATACTAAAGTTGATTAAGAATGATCATAATAGAAGTACCTTGATTGAAAAGTTATCAAATTAAGGATTTGAGATTTAAAACTTGGAAAGGTTCAAATATTGATAGTGGATTTAGTTTTCTTGCTTAGTCTAGGCTATATTGGTGTTGATCTACATTTCATCATACACAAGTTTGATGATATATAGAATTGTATACATCTTACACTAAGTCTTAAGACAGTGGCTATCATATGCACCATCTTGATGGGGATTATTGAGTTTGGCTAATATTACCTCTATGAATATATGTATTTTGGTTGCACTCGTAGTTCATGCAATTAAATTTTGGATCGTAGGGCTTTCACTTTAAAGTCCTAAAATAGCGAAAATATTGTGTTTATAACTAAGGCAATAATATTGAAGAGGGGTTGAAGCACCCACGGAAGGGTATTACATGGTTAAATGATAAGCATTGATGATAGCTATTGCAGCATGAATGAGATCCACGTGGTACAATATTTTTCAATAAGAAGTTATCCAAGATTAAGGGAAGAAGACTAAGACAAAAGTTGGTAGATATATGAGGGAAAATCTTAGTTGATAGTAATGTATAAATGACAAGGAATGAAACAATGTATCCAATTTTATAAAAGTAAAATGTTGCTAGGTTATTAACCAGATTTTACTTGACAAAGAAATTTGGGGAGATTTAAGGAACAATGTGAAACAACACCCTTCATTTTTTATGTATGAATTGCATTTTGAAATTTCGAGGACGAAATTTGTTTTTAGGGAGTTAGAAAATGTAACACCGATACTGTAATGTCCGTACTAGTGTACTGTTCATGAAATATATATAAAATATTTCTCAGTTTATCTATATAGAGATAAATTTTTTATTGATATTGATTTTTGATTTTGGGGTTTTTTAAATTGAAATTTTTGGTATATTTAAAGTATCCGTATTTTCGATTTGTATTGTAAAGTGAGTATAAAAATATATATATGAGTATTTATTCATTTATTAATTTATTTATTTACTCATTTATTTATTTAAAAAAAAAAAAGAAGAAAAAGGAGAGAGGAGCCAAAACACAGTGTTTTGGCCCCCTTTCCCCCCAAATCAAATTAGGGCTAATAGCCCTAATTCGTCTCTTCCCTCTCCCGCTTTCTCTCTCCGTCTCTTCTTCTCCCACGGCGATTCCTTCTCCTCCCCCGCGCTCGTCCACTGAGCTCCACCGTCAACACCACCACCACCATCTTCGATCACCCACTCTCTCCCTCTACCTCCCTCTCTGTTTTCTCTCCCTATCTCACTCTCTGTTCTCTTTCTCTCGATCTCTCCCTCTCGCGATTCTCCACTGCGACTCGCCACCACCCACACCCAACCACACACCACTGCCTTCCACCGTCACTTTCCTTCTCTATTTTTCTCTCTCTCTCTATTCCCTCCGCTCTCTCACTTTCCCACGTGAACAGAGAGCTTTGCTCTCTTCTTCTCCCCCTTCGTGCGCAACAACTCCTATTTCTCCCTTTGTTCGCTCGTGCACTTTGCTCTCCCTCAGTCGTGAGCACTTCTGCGATCTTTGCAGAAGCCCAAGCTAGCAGGACAATAGAGTCTTGGAAACCCTTGGTCACGGGTCTGCATGGGTAAGAATAGATTTTCTGATTTTAGTTCTAGGGTTTGAATGTTCTTAGTAGCTAGGTTTAATTTCTAACATTTGCTTCAAATTGGAAATGTTACAGGTTTGAGACTGAATCCAACGACGAATGGAAGCTAGGTCTACGATCTGAGAAACCCTAGGTGAGGAGATTTCTGCTCTATTTGTTAAATTAAATGAATCTAGGGTTGAATCTAAGGTGAAAGGTTCTGCATATGTTTAGAATGTAAGTGGAATGCGAATAGAATACAATTTCTGAAATGTTTATATGTGATTATGAAGGTTAAGTATAGAATGTTACAGAAATTAGATTGTCTGATACGAAATAAGCATGTTAAAGGATAATGGGATCGAGTTGAATTGAATTGAATAGTTTCCCTTAGAGTTAATTTGATATATGCATGAAAATAGTCAGAATTTGAGATTTGAGTTTAAGGATCGATACACCCTTTCTCATTATAAGTTATTCTGGATATAGGTAATCTAAATACGATCTCCATATTATGAAATTAGACATCTTCACCTTGAAAATGACAAATGGTTTGAAACATTTGGATGGGAATCAAAAAGTGTATGATTTTTTAAAAATTTTCTATCTTGTAGAAAATTTATTTATTTTAGACTTATTTCTGATTTTGAGTGGTTTTAGGGTTGAATTAGACTTGGCTTTGATATTGTTATTTATTTCTAAATGAAATACAATTGATGACATTAGAGTGTGTTCAAAACTCGAAGAATTTGGATTTGTATAAAATTAGAGAAAATGGAAAAACCCAAAAATTATTTGAAAATTGATGACATAATTGTGATTGTATGTTAGGAAAGATTAATCGAGGAATTTGATTTGGTTTGGTTTGGATTTGGGAGTGCACACCCTCCCTGAACTGTGAGTGGAACTTTGACGTTTGCTATTAATTGAAAACCATGTTTTACAAATGCTTTTCAATGACATGATTCTACAAATGTATGATCATTAGAGTTTTGAATATTTTATGAAATATTTTGTGACCATTGGAGTGTCCCACCTCTTGATTCGATGGATATGCATCCATGGTTTTGAAAATGTATATTGTGCCACCCTTTGATATATTGACATGTTTTAATATTTCCATTCTATTGGCACACGGTTTTATGTGATTTTGATCTGGATATGTGTGTGGGCTGCATGCCCGACTGATATGATGGTATTGTTATATGCTTCCTATAGCATCCGTAGCTATGAAAGACATTTGGTAGAGGCATCCCTTGTGTCGGGATACACTTCGGCCGGAGGTATCCGTCAGATTGTCATGTGTGTGGACGCATCCGGTTGACCCTCATCGGAGAGGACGTGAGTATGGCTTTGTCTAGTACCGGGTGGGGTTCCATACACGGCCGACTATTTATTTACGGGCTAATTGGAGTAGCCTGTGGCCAACATTAGGGCAGAGAGCCATTTTTAATTCTTGTATTGTGAAAAACCCCCAATGCACCCATCCTTGGTCGAGGTAGACTATTGCCGGGGTTGTTTGATTGGCTGGCTCTTTATAACTTGATTTACATATTGGATGCATATGTTATTTTCTAATGTGTGCCTTGAGATATGTTATTTTTTTTTGGAACATGTCATTTTCGCACACTTGATATTGTGTTACAGGCTTTGACACTCCAATTTCACCCACTATATTAATAGTACAATGTCAATCCCCGTACTTACTGAGTATCCTTCTATAGATACTCGCCCCTCACTTTCTTTCCCACAGGATTACTCTTGGATTGAAGGAGAATCATTGTGATTAGCGTACGTGCGCGTGGATTTGATATAACTGGGCTTGGGTATGGATTTTACCATTTCTTTCGCTATGATTAATGGTGATCTCGCTGTATATTGGAGATTTTAGTTTGATCAATGTACTTATCTATTTATTTTATGGGATGACTGTATAAATTATGGACATTTATTCATGAAACTCTCATATTGACATATTTTACTTGCGTTGAGGCGCTTGTAAATATTAAAAATGTCAACTTGGGAATTTGTTGTATATTTTTATAAAAGTTAGGCCCGCTCGGTGTGGCAGCTGCTCATGCTCTAGTTAGGCATGACAGTAGAGGTCTGTGGATAGGACTGCTAGTATTGATGATAGCTTTGCGTTGTCCTGGTTGTCCACTGTGGATGTGGTTGATTGTTGTGAGGCCGGGATAACCATTTATTTATTTGACAGGATGGATGTCCATTATACAGGTTAAATTATACATGGGAGACCTCCGCATTATAGGGAAGTTCTGTTCGATTTTCTGTAAAAATGTAGTCGGCATCCAGGACAATGGACGGCTGCTTACGACCCTGGTTCGAGGCGTGACACTTAATGCACCGCTCCTTTGACGGTTCCATTTTCACACCTATTTCACTTATTTAAAATTGTTCTCACTCATCAACACCCTTTCTTTTGAGTTACACAGTTTTCAACATCCTAACTCTACTCTTAATGCTACTCCTTCGAACTAACCTTAGAAATATAAGCAAATGATGGTACATGGTTCAGCAGCCTATTACCATAAGAGCGAGATTATTTAAACCCATTGGCCCATGCCCTCTTTAAACTCGTTGAACACACTTATAGTCTCTTGGCTAAGTACTCTCTCAGTCAACCACTCTTTGTGACTCTCTTAATCATCCCAACCCTCAGTGCTTGGACTCCCTGGTTACTCCATCCCTTCGTAGACACGTTCTATTATTACAAGCATAATTTATTCCATTATGCAATAGACACAAACTGCAAGTGTGTTCGGTTGCTTAAATACGGTATCACCTAATGGACTCGAATGGCATCAATCTTATGGTAATGGACTGTTAGACCATGTCCCATTATTCGCCCGCCACTTCTAACGCAGGTTCAATGAAATAGTGTTGGTAATAGACCTGAAATGTTGAAGACTATGTAACTCAAAAAGACACAGAGCGGAAACAGTTTCGGATAAGTATAATACGTGCAAAAGTAGAACCATCATGGGAGTGGAGTATTAAATACATCTGACACTATTGTTTTAAAGAGGAAAATTTGAAGAAGTAATGCAGGCTAAACATAGTGGAGTAGGTGTGGAAGTTGGACAGTTGTCTGAGAGGCATTAAATGTGAGAACCAACTGTTTTAGTTTCGAAACATGCCGCTTTGCTTTTTGAGATTTTCTTTCAATACACTTGTTATAAATAACAAAGGATGGTGGTAGAGTTTCTTTGACTTCTCAAATGAGGGGAGATTATAGAATACATTTTTAATTATGTATAAGAAATGGAGATTATAAGAGACTGTTCGTTACACTAACGCTTTAGTATCAGCGAATCAAAGGTGGGGGTTTTTGTATGGTGGTTCTTCTGCAACACACTGTCATCTAGATGTTCAAGAGAGGGTATAGGTACTATTGATATAAGTTCTATCAATTATGGTGACTGCCCACACAAGATCCCATCACAGTATCTAAGAATCCAATACCATGATATGTGGGTAGTTCCAAGGGACCTTGTAGCGAGTGTACATGTATTCTCCTTTTTGTATTTCAGATTAGGAGGAGGAGGTGTCTATCCTATGGGAGGTGTGTTGGAGATGGTTGAGCGCCTGCTGCAACAGGTGGCTGATACTTCTCGTTTGATTAGTGTCAGCATCTTTGTGCCCAAACATGAAGAAAATGACGAAACTAGGTGATGTGATCATCAACACTGCAAGAAATTTACAAGATCCAACTCAAATTCCAGTTGGGTCGGTGACAAAGACTCGAGTTAAAATGTTCAAAGAAGTACTGAATAATTTAATTCAGAGAGTTTTACAACAAAAAATTAGAGTCCAAATGAATGAAGAACGAAAATGGGCCTTAATTATGGTCATACAAGTTTAATTGGAAGAATAAATGACCCAAAACTATCCAATATCAAGGGAGGACGAAAATAGAAAAAAAAATTAGCAGCAAGGACTTGGTCAAAGTAGTTGATTTACTTTATTTAGTTTTCTAATTTTTTTCTTTGTAGTTTATATTTTAGTTTCTTAATTTTTTACAACAAAAAATTGGAGCCCAACTTGAGATATAAATCTCTATTCTAACATTGTCTTACAGATTCCAATCATGTCTCAAAATCAAAAAGATAACACAAGTGAGGAGGTTCAACCACACGTTAGGTCGAATCTACAACTACAAGCATTTATGTGGGAGATAAGACGGATGATGAAAATGGAGTTAGATCTTATACATGAAAGGTTGGATAGGGTAGAAGAGGGATCGCAAAAGGGATAGCCATCAATAGGGCCGAACCCTTGAAGAATGAATATGTTTCATCAAAGGGAAACTGAAATTATGGGTGAGTTTGAAGGGGATGGGTTAGAGGAGGAGTTTGATAGGTTATCAGTGGATAGTTATAGGAGACTAGGTCGGGATAGAGAAGTTAGGAATTGGGTAGACAATAACATAGGTAGTATCAAGATGAAAATTCTGTCGTTTCAAGATAAAAGTGATCCCGAAACATATCTTGAGTGGGAAAAGAAGATTGAGTTGGTTTTTTATTGTAACAACTATTCCGAATTAAAGAAGGTAAAACTGACTGTTATTAAGTTTACTGATTATGCAATTGTATGGTGGGATCAGTTGTGCATCAATAGAAAGCGGAACGGTGATCGACCTATTGAAACTTGGGATGAGATGAAGAGGGTGATGAGACGACGATTTGTGCTGAGTCATTATTATAGGAATTTATATCTCAAGTTGCAGAGTCTCCATCAAGGAAACCGAAGCGTAGACGAGTATTACAAAGAGATGGAGATGGCTATGATTAGGGCCAATGCGGAAGAAGATAGAGAAGCGACGACGGCTAGATTTTTAAATAGTTTAAATCGAGAGATTGACAACACGATCGAACTTTATCATTATGTGGAGTTGGAGGATTTGGTACATATGGCAATCAAGGTTGAGAGATAGCTCAAGAGAGGCAGTACACGGCCAAGACCAACCCCACAGATTATGAGTGCAACATCTTGGAGAACGAGCTGTCCAAAAAAAAAAAGAAAATTTAACCACCTCCAAAGTTAAATCTGAACACAAACAACCGCCTCCACCACAACTTCTCAAGGTAAAGCAGTCTCTACTTCAACTCATTCTAGTGAGATTAAATAGTTCAGGTGTCAAGGAATGGGACATATAGCTAGCCAATGTCCAAACAAGCGAGTTATGGTGATTCGGGAAAATGGTGTAATCGAGTCCGAAGACGAAGATGACATTAATTGTTTGCCACCATTGGAAGATGCCATCATCGGAGATGAGGAGTACGGGCCTGAACACAGTGAGATGTTAGCACTAGTTACGTGTCGAGCTTTAAGCTTACAAGCCAGAGGAGATGAAAAAGAAGTTCGACGGGAGAATATCTTTCACACTCGTTGCCATGTGAAAGATAAGGTATGTATTTTAATTATTGACGGTGGTAGTTTTACTAATGTTGCGAGTATGACTTTAGTGGAAAAGCTGAATTTGCCAACCACTAAACATTTCCAACCATACAAACTATAATGGTTGAATGATAGTGGAGAAGTGAGGGTTACAAAGCAAGTTGTTGTGCCATTCCGAATTGGGAAATATGAGGATGAGGTGTTATGTGATGTGGTGCCAATGCAAGCTGGGCATATTTTGTTAGGAAGGCCTTGGCAATTTGATCGACATATATAACGGCTTCACCAACAAGTATACATTCATGTTCAATCAACGAAAAATCACTCTGATTTCGATGACACCAGCACAAGTCTATGAAGACCGAGTGAGATTGTAAAAATTGAGGGAATAAAAGAAACAGAGAGATCAAAATGAGTTGAGAGAAGAGAAAAAAGAGAGAAAAGAAGAAAGAGAGACTAAATTTGATGAGGAAAAAAAGAGAGAGAAAAGTTCAGCCAATGAAGTAAAATCCGAGAGAAAACAAAGGAATTTTTATGCCAAAACAAGTGAGGTTAAGCGAGCGATACTCTCAAAACCGCGGTTGCGGATGCATTTTCACACAGGTGACGATTTGGGGACAAATCGTTGTCAAGAAGGGGGGATAATGTGATCATCAAGGCTGCAAGAAGCCTTAGAACCCAACTGATGTGAACCCAATGGGTATAGAAACCCTTGAACCCATGAACAAGTTAATTTAACTCAAAAATCGTCCTAACGAATTATTTAAACCGGTAAAATTAAAGACCTCAGTCCTTGCTCTAAAGGAGGAAGAACCTATGGTATATGACCTTAGACCCGTTTCTCACTAGAACAAGAATCTTGGTATAAAGATGGAAAGAATGACGCCATAATTTAGGTGATTCGAAACCTAAATTGATAAGTCAAAGAATTAAACAAAACTCCTATCTTGAATAAGTTCAAAAGTTCTCAAAAGAACAAGACATGTGAAGAAATCTCACAATTTTATTAATTCTCTCAAAAGTTATCAAAAATTATGCTTTACACAATGTGTAATGACTTATTTATAGGTTAAAAATAAAGACTAAATTGGTAACTAAAAATTTTGTAACTCCCTAAACAATCAAAAATTAAGAAACTAAAATATAAACTACAAAGAAAAAAATTAGAAAACTAAATAAAGTAAATCAACTATTTTGACCAAATCCTTGTTGCTAATTTTTTTTCTTATTTTTGTCCTCCCTTGATATTGGGTAGTTTTGGGCCATTTATTCTTCCAATTGGACTTGTATAACCTTAATTAAGGCCCATTTTGGTTCTTCGTTCATTTGGACTCCAATTTCTTGTTGTAAAACCTTCTGAATTAAATTATTCAGTACTTTTTTGAACCTTTTAACTTGAGTCTTTGTCACCAGCCCAACTGAAATTTGAGTTGGATCTTGTAAATTTCTTGCAGCCTTGATGATCACATCACTAGGCTTATCGCCGATCGTCCTTCAGGGGGCATAAAGAGGATGGGATAACTTGATGTTGAGAAAAGAGCTTAAAGAGATGGTGTAGACACATAATCTTATTTAGTGCCCCCACTTTCTTTACGTTTCGTTTTTCCTATATTTCTAACTCCCTAACTTCGGTATTCTTGATATGTGTAAAGACCTGACTTCTACTTTTGTATAAGTTCTCAGTTGCTATGTAAAGATCTTGTTGATAAATAAATGGAATAGTTTTTCTTGTAACTAATGATTTTGTTGCTCTGATTTGCTAGTGCATTTGGATATCTAATTCCTCGGTTTTATTCTTTATGAACTTTATTGTAATTGCGCTCTCATGTCTATCCTTGTGCATAATCACCCAACAATTAGAGATTGTACTTTACATTCTTCCCGAAGGGTTAAAATAGTGCTTTGTGGCTTTGTCGCAAAATTTTGAACCAAATTCTGTCAACACCCATTAGAATATCTCGTACAAATTTTAAATTTAATGTGTTTTTTATTTGTCATTTTATGATTATGGTATTGATTGTACTAACTAATGAAGTACTCAATATGTTTCTAACAAATTCTAATCTTCTAATTTGTGTTAACTTAAATCTGCATAAAATCAAAATTCAACACACTTCTTTGCAATTAATTTTTTTTTTGTATTTATTTTTGATAGAGCATGGTCCAAAGGCTCATTATCGTAGGGTTTGAGATCTTTTGAGTCCATTATCCAATAGACAAAACGCACCAAAACGTATCATCAATATGGGTATATATCTCCCCAATGGATACACACGGTCCACTCTCTCGGTACCTATCAACCAGGCCATTTTCGGTAGTCGGCTGATTGACTCTAATGCCTTCTTAGTGCTCAGTATTGCTATTCAATCTGTTAAGATAATATTTACTTTCCCCTAAATCACGGAAATAATCTCCCATAATCAGGAAGGAGATCTTTAACTGCTAGTGATAAGAAAATGAATCTTTTGACAATTTAAGATTTCCTAACTAATAGAATTCTAAACCTCTTAAAAATCTTTCACTACAAGCCCCACAATCTTAACTATGGTTTCAACACCCTAGATGCACATGAGACTCACACACGCAGGCTATATATACAATATCAGGCCATTGGTCAGATATGTTCTCTCAACCAGATACTTAGTGCCCGTTCGGTAGGGTTTTTTATGGTTTATCTTCTCCTTTTAAGAATAAACCACACCAAATGTTATTTTTTAAAAGCTTTTAAAAAAAGTAGCTTTTTTTTTTTTAAAATTAAAGATGTCAGCAAAAGTGGAGCTTTTCTTGAAGCTCCTTTGAGGAGCTTTTGCTTCTCGTTTTTACAACATGCCAGCTTTTATGGGAGCATGATATTCTTTTCTTCCATTTATACCCTCATTCTGAAATAATAATTCCAACTCATATATTCCTTTCAAAACCCTAAACGTACCATATCTGAATTGCTTTTGTCTTCACTCTACATCGACACTTCTCAACATACAGTGAGGATCCATTCGACGCTTCTCGCTTGCCCCCCAACTTCATCGCTCTTAGGTTCGTTCTCTCTCTCTCTCTCTATGGTTTTCTTTTTCTTTCGTACACCTTGCTATGGTATTTTTGTTTCCATTTTCAGTGAGATCTATAAATGGGTGTTTTTAGGAAGTCAGCTTTGCTTGAATTTTGATTTTGAGTTGAAAATGATGGGACTATGGTGGATTTTAGTATTTGGGATTTCTAGGGTTTTGCTTTGTTTGTGCTCTTAGGGTTTCACACTCATTTGGGAGGGGAACTTTAAATTGAGTTTTTTTTTTTTTTTGGTCGATATATGCTAGGCATCTTTATACTTTTTGGTAATTGCTCATCATTTCATGATGGCCGACCCAAAATATGAAAGTAGTTGAAGCTGAAGGTGACAACTGATAATATGATACTTTCATTATCTTTTAAGCTTGTTTTTAGCCGTAGAAATTTCCATCTTTGTCACTATTTGGAATGTGCCTATAGATATTTTAGGTACCCTTCCCTTTATATTCACTTTAGTTTGGGCTGGTAGGAGAATTTTATCAAACAATACTTGCATTGTATATTGATTCTTTAAAGATAGATACCTTGATAGCCATTCAGAAGTGCAGTCTTCTATGGAGTTCCTTCTTGTTTTGTGATTATGTTTCTTTGGGTAGATATTGTTCTTAGATAAAGCGAATCCCGTGTTCTATTGATGGAGGTAACTCTATAGTTTGCAGTTTTATGCATAGGGACTAACAGAGCAAAAAATCTTGAAATCAAAACTTTTCTGGTACCACTAGTCTCATTTGTTATTTCACTTATTGAAGATCCTCTCAGAAGTCATCATAGGCTTCACAAGTTATTTAACCATAATGTAGTGTTAGGCCTTGGGAGTATTTACATGTTTTGTATTTTGTTACTTTATTTACTTATGGTTGAGTTTTTTTTTTTTGGGGGGGGGGGAATAGTCAAGTTGGTGATTATTGGTAGTTGAATATTAGTATATCATCTTTTTCTTTTTATTTAAATTTTTAGTTTAACCTTGACTGTGAAACGAGGTCTAGACCATTAGCAAAAGAGAAATTGGAGTTATATGTTGTTCCGTTAAACTTGGTATATGAGAAGTAAATAGAGGCAATTAATTTGAGAAAGATGGCTATGGCAAATGGCCAGTAACCGCTTTTTTTTGTTGTAATGTTGCTCGAATTGATGTAAAGACACCAATATCATTTTTTTTTTCCAATTCACTCTTTTTCTTCACTAGTGCATTGTCTAAATATTATTTTTCTTGTCTTGTTATACTATTTTTTTTCAATTCAGTTAATGAACCCATAAGCGATACTTGTCCTCTTGCTATTTGAAGTATGAAGTAAGTGATTGAAAGGCACAACCTACCTTTAGAAATATCTCCACTTAGGTCTGAAATTCTAAAACCACAAAAACTTAATGCAAAATGGGATTCCATCACCACTAAAATCTTACTTCAACTTGTATGGATGAGATTCGTAATAGTAGAAAACTAGGGATATCATTTGGAAATAAGAGATGGGGAGTTGTGGTAGACAATTACAATTAGAATGCTAAAAAAAGGTGATTGAAGTTCAAGGAAACAATTAAAGGGCAAAAAAAAAGGACTAGGATGGAACCATACTCCTGGAACCATTGAAGCTGATGCCACATGGTGGGAGGCTAAAATAAGGGTAAGTATTTTAATTGTAATACTTTTAACGATTGTAAATGATTGAAAACAATGGGTTCATTTGAATATCAACTTATCTTTATTGTTTGTACAGGAGAATAAGGGATATGCCAAATTTCATTATCACAGATTGGAATATCATGATAAATTGGAGTACATATTTGGGAATACAGTCGCAACAAGTGAGCATGCATAGACACCAACAATGAATATACTAGTTGAAGATATTGCTAGAAATTCAAATCCAGTCATAGTACAAGATTATGTTGAATCGGAAAATGAAAAATTCAATATTAATGAAGATTTTAGTCCTGTGACAAACACTCAATTCAAGAAGAAAAGGATGGTGCCAGAAGAAATCTGTAAAAAGATGACAAATGGTAAGATAAAGGTTTGAACTACAGCAAGTATGAAGCTATCATTAGAATAAATAGCTGATGCAGCATAAAGTCACAATATAATTGAAGCTGTTGAAATGTCAACGTAATCCCAAATCACTGGACAATACTCTATTTCAGAAGTGAACTTGCTTTCAATTCAGTTGGGCAGTGAACTTGCTTTCATATGAACAAATGAGAACAAGTTAGACAAGATCCTATATAACTATAAATTAGCCAAAACTCTAGTAATAGTAATTAAATAAGTTAGGATTGGATTTGATATTTTTTATTGACATGTGAAACTTCAGACAATTATCTCTTTATATTTTTGTTATTTGTTTTTATGTGTAACCGAATTTATGTTTGAAAGAGTTTGCTATTATCTATGTTATATTTATTCAGATGTTATTAAATTATATTGATGTGTTTGCAATAATATTTTGATTTATACTCATGTGCTTTGATATTGTCATACAGATGGCTTCTAACGAAACCAAAGCACTAGCACAAGTTGTAAAGAGAAGGAAACGTGCAAAATTTTATCAAAAGATTTATGGAGCAGTTGGTATAGCAGTTGTATATCACATGAAGTATTTAATGAAACAATGTAATAGATTTAATTATTCTGATGGATGGCAATGGGTTTGGGAAACTATTGCTACTCCAAGTGAAAGCTATAGAATATTTAGAATAGAACCACATGCTATGTTTAAACTTACACATTTATTGAAGAATAAAGGATGGTTACATCCATCTAAAGACATGACAGAATTGGAGGCAGTTGCTATGTTTCTTTGGACTTGTGCACACAGCGAAACAAATCATAATGTCTAAAATAAATTTGAAAAATCGGGAGAGACTGTGAGTAAAAAGTTTAGAGAAGTTTTAGATGCTTTATGTTTACTAACCTCAGAAATTATCAAACCTCCAGATTTTTTGTTTGAAGAAGTTCCATGCAAAATAAAAAATGATAATAGATACTGGCCTTATTTTTAAGGATGCATTGATGCTATAGATGGAACACATGTTCCTGCTATTCCTCCTACTAAAGGATCAAATTCGTTTCATTAGTCGAAAGGGATATCCAACACACAATGTCATGTTAGTAGATAATTTTGACATGTTGTTCACTTTTGTTGTTATCGGTTGGCCTAGTAATGCACATGACACCTGTATCTTTTCAATTGTACTTGAAGAAATGAAGGATATGTTTCCTCATCCACCTGGAGGTGTAATTTATAATTTTTATGATATATAAAATGTTGTTATTGTGTAATATAAAATTTAATTTTTTAATGAATTAATAATAAAAATTTTAAATTATTTTAGACAAGTATTATGTTGTGGATGCCGGATATCTAAACATGAAAGGGTACTTAGCACCCTACAAAGGTGAACGGTATCACATTTATGATTTTAGAGGTCGTAGTCAGCCACAAGGTAAACAAGAAATATTCAACCATGCACATTCTTTACTAAGAAATGTCATTGAAAGAACCATTGAAGTTTGAAAGAATAGGTGACATATTTTACGTGATATGAAGCCATTTCCGCTGGTCAAATAAGAGAAAATTATTGTTGCAATAATAGCACTTCATAACTTCATTCGAAATTATGGTGAAGATAAGGAGTTCGACAGATGTGATCATAATCCTGATTATATTCCCGAGGTTCAAGAAGAAAAAGTATTGATGAAGAAATGGCTAGTATTTCCACTCATGGAAGAGTATTGGATGATATTTACATGAACAAAGTTCATAACCAAATTGTAGTTTCATTGGTGGAAAATAGAAATACATGACTTATTATTTTTTTTATATAAATTATGCATTTTTCATCTACCCTTGTTTAATGACTCTTTCATAGATTTTTTTTTAAAAAAAAAATTATATGCATCTCCTTTTCTTTATGACTTATCCATTAATCTATGGAGTACATCACTTATATATTTTACTAATTCTTTCTCCACTTAGCTTCAGGTGGACCTTCATTATTTGACCTTGCATTGCTTTTTAACATGGATCTTACTTTTTTTATTTTTTATTTTATTTTTTGGGAGTATAAAACTACAAATCAAGTGTACTTATTTATATAAGAGTTTATGCAATCACTGACTTTGTAGCATTGGATGTTTTCCAAAGTTGACTTGGAAATGCATGAAAGATGCAGACACATGTTGGTCATTCATATAATAATAAAAAAAAATGAAGCCAATAATTAGAAATTTTTATGTTAGGAAATTTTTATATATTTTACTGGTTCATGTTGAGAAATTTTTATTAGAAAAATTCATTCTATGTGCTATAATAATTCAATCTGTGTGCTATAATAATTCATTCTATAATTCATTCAATAGCAAAATTGAAGCCAATAATTAAAAAAAAAAAATCCTCAATTTTTGTTTTATTTTTCTATTTTCTTGTTATTGTAAATGATTGAACGGTTACTAGCCATTTATTGTAATTTTAACTAAAATTAGAGTTTATTTATATTGTTGTACTAAACAGTTTTTTAATAAAAAAGAACAAAAAAATAGTTTTTAGAAATAAAACTACCAAGCAGCTTTATCTTTATTTTTTAAGCTATTATTTTTAACTTAACTTAAAAGTAGCTTTTAAGTTAAAAATAAACCTTGCCAAATAGACTCTTAGTGCACAAAAGCAATGTAGAGCTCTTTCAGTCAGCTTCTCTTTCCAAATTCTCTCCCTAATTTGAGCGTCGGAGTCTCTCTCATTGGAGCGCTCTCCAATGGTATTGTACAACATTCATCAACTATAAGCCTATCAACCATTCATCCAACTCAGGTCAATAATGCTACTACATATAGAATAAAACTCACCTTCAATAGATTGATATTGTCAATGGGAATTGAACCCACAACCACATGGTTAAAAGCCATGCGCTCTACCGGCTGAGCTAGGTTGGCTTTGCTTGAATGCCTTGGAGGCATTTCCGAACACGAAATAGATGAAAATCAATTTTAGGACGTCCACTAGCATCTGGACGCTATCTTGTGATCTAGAATCCCCAGTATTCTCTTTTAAGTAATTTTAAAATTTCTTACATTACTACTATGTCTAGGACCCTAGGTTACTTGTTAGCTACTCTCGCATGAGCTTTTTACGTTACAACTATCCTTTCAATGACACTTTGTTTTACTTTATTTTCATAATAAGTTGGTCATATTGAATACATGCAATCGAGCTCTACTCTCTCGGTTGAAGAACGTGTTGACAATAAGGATATATCTCCCCGATGGATAGGCACGACCTATACTCTTTTGATTGAATGAATGTGTCGTCAATAAGAGATGTATCTCCTACATGGGTAGGCATGCCCCACACTTTCTCGACTGAACTAATATATTGTCAATAAAGAATATATCTCCTCGATGAGTAGGCACAGCTTATACTTTCTCAACTGAACAACCATGCCGTCAATAAGAGATATATCTCCCCGATAGGCAGAGACGACCCACTCTTTTGGCTATATACAACAAAACATACTATTGATACGATGACTTAAACATTTGCTCATGATTAAGGAGAGAAAGCAGAGAAGGTCCCATAGTTGACAAGGAAAAAACTAACACATAAGCAAAAAGAAAATAGAGATCGCGATCAAGGAGGAGTAGGAGATGGGGGAACTCAGGACTCCAAATTGGCCTAGGGCGAACCGACAATGGCGTTCTCGTCTACTACTTCAAGTGGAGCATCACCTACATGAATGAGTGCAAGGTTAGAATCGACATTTTAGAAATTACATTCTCACCACCTGGAGGCATAGCATCTGTTAACCTTTCCCGACAGATGATCTTTATAGCACATTACAGTCTTTTGGACAACCTATGCCGGACACAGATATGTTGGTCAATAATCTTTGCCATAGTTCTACCAACTCAACTATTTTCTGCTAAGCAATCTGAAGAGACTGCCCGTACACTTCGGCCAATCTCTCTGTAGCATGCAGTCACACTTTATGCACCCTAGCCTCCGCCTCAAGCTCTTCGTACCTCTTGGAAACCACTTCACACCATTGGAGTGTCGCGTTCAAGTCAGTCTTCAGGCACTCCATCTCCTCGTTTCTGATATTTAGAGTGGCCATAGATGCTTTCTCCTCCTCTATCTCCCCCTCCCTTTGTGAAAGAACTCCTTGCAACTGAGAGATCTTGGTGTCCATCTGGTTTACTTGGTGCCTCAGAAGATCGATCGTCTTCTCTCTCCTTAACCTTTGAAACTTTATTAGGATGATAGTTTGCATAACATAAATAGAGGTAATATACGATAATTAAAAGTATAGACAAGTTAATCCCTGATACAATCATACTGTTAGCCTCAAAGACATAATAGCCTTGTCATCCTCCTCAAAAGACAGGTTGTTTAACTCTATCTCAAAATGATAGAAATCCACCGAATCAACTATCTGTTGGGCCTTGCTATTATCGATGTAACTGTAAAAATGATCACTCGCACTGATCACTATGGTTCCCATCTCCCTTTGTCCCTTACAACTATCATAGAACTGAACATGAATGGAGGGGGAAGATCAATCCCCCTGGGCATTCTCTGCTTGCCTTTCCTTGGCACCAAAGGAACAACAAAAGACAGCCACATATCAGGTTTCCTCATCGACTTGAGATAAATACTTTCAGGGTTCTCGAGGGCATGTCCCTCTATCTCCTCCCCTCCTTTTTTAGGATCCTTAAGGACATGACCCTTGACCTCCTCCTCTCCTTCTCTATCCCTGATATCCTCCTCTACCTCTTCGACCCTCAAGCTGTCTGGTTCAGCACTCTCCAACTCCTTTGCTCGAGCCTCTGTATCTCCCTGAGACAAGACCCATGATCATCAACCTCGACAGCCCTCGACGCACCTGGGGAACCACGTCCACTATCCTCTCTCATGTCTTCACCTGACAAGTTCGATAATTGAACTCTCCTTTTCTTTCACACTAGAGATGAGATATGAACAATAATAGCACCTATATCAGACGTGCTCTCCACTTCCATCGCCCCCTCTTTGACCCCGACCTTATTTGCTTGTTAGTAGTTATCTCCTCAAGATCTTTTTTCTTGGGAGAAGCTAGGATATCCATGAGCTTCTTGTTTTTCTTCTCTACAAGAAGGGGCCTCTTGATCTTTGTCTTCTCCACCAACAATAAACTAGCCAGTAACAGCATCTTATCATCTAAAAGAGCCTCAATCCAAATGCGTCTGTTCTTAGCTTTGCAAAAACCACCAACAGAATGGATGAACCACGAATGAAGAGAAGGCTGAGGATTCTTTAATCCAAGAAGTGGTTCCTTATTATCTTTTGTTAACGTAGGCATTATATCTTTGCACAAAAACTCAACAAAGAAATACTTATACATCCAAATCTTGTCGATTGTCACTTTGTATAAGAATTTCCAATTTGATTCTAGCTAGGTCTGTTGATAAAACCACCCTTTCAAAAAACCCCAGCAAGTGCATCTCTTGAGCAAGAACACGGATGCCAAAATCTCAAAATCAAAGTTGAGATGATAGAAACCCATAAACAACATCACAGCTATCACCAAACACCAAGCACTAAGGATTAGCATCATCAGGAAATTATTAAAAACAAAGACTTGGGCGATAGAGTCCGTATTTGACACCTTCAAACTATATTTGACATACATTTATACATCGGAACGTGACCTTCCGACACCCTATTAGCTCTATCCTCATCGGTGGTTGATATATGGACATAATCGATCTCTAGCAGCATGTCATTCTGAATACCACGCAGCTTATCATTTTTTATAGTACTCTTAATATCATTAATGCTCTGATGAATACGTGATGATAAACCCTTAGCCATTTCAGATTTGTGTTGAGTGCTTCTCCCAAGTTTCACGAAAACTGACTCTCAGGTTATCTCTCTGTGCAAAAGATGAAACTATAAAAAAGAAAACACGATAGTATGCCAGCCAATCAAATGCCAAGCCTTATAAAGCGCACTAGAGACGATTCGCGAGGACTAGAGTAGTACATGCCACATTTAATACCCTGCACTAACATCTTTTCAAAATTTTATCCATTTAATGCTACCCCTGAAACCTTTCCTACGAAATAACACCAAGATTTGGGGGCAAGTGATGGAGCATTGTCAAAAAGCCCATTATTTTAGGGTTTGTGATCCTTCGAGCCCATGGTCCAATAGAAAAAATGCATCAAAACGTGTTGATATGTGATATATCTTCCCGATAGGTAGACATGACCCATTCTCTTGGTACATATCAAGCAGGTCCTTTTTGATAGTCATTAATCAGCTCCAATGCCTCCTTAGTGCTCGGTATTGCTATTCAGTCCGCTAAGCTAATATTTACTTTTCCCTAAATTGCGGAAACAATCTCCTATAATCAGCAAGGGGATCTTTAATTGCCATCGAAAAGGAAAAGAATCTTTTGTGAATTTAAACTTTCCTAACTAATAGAACTCTAAACCTCGTGAGAATCTTTCACCATAAGCCCCGTAATCTCAGAACATTTTCATAATGAAACTAAAGTTTTAATACTAAGGATACACACGAGACTCACATATGCAAGCTATACGTACATCATTAGACCTTCGGTTAGGTATGTTCTCTCAACCAGACACTTAGCACACAAAAGCAACGCAAAACTCTTTCACTCTATTTCTCTTTTCAAAATCGCTCTCTGACTTGAGCATTGGAATATCTCCCGTTGGTGTGCCCTTGACGGTATTTTATAGGTTCCATCAACCAAAAGGTCTATCAATCGTTTATCCCACTCGGGTCAATAAATTTACTACTTGTGGAGTAAAACCCACCTCCAACAATTTCTAATGAGCACATCTCCCCAATATTTCATATAAAAATTAAAACTCCATTCCGCACACATGTGCGGTATACTCCTCGTGAGTCCCTAATTTAAACATATATCTACAAGAAGTATTTCTCCTAATGATGTTGAAGTCAAGAAGTGGTCCACTAACCCACTTTTATAATATCATTTGCAAATGGGCCATGAAGGCTTAATGAAGAGAATAAAGATGAGATTATGAGAAAATAAAGAAATTGATGATATTGTTTAGCCGGTTAATTCCTACGTAAAAATACCAAATCGAGGAGGAATAGAGACATAAAAATGAAGAGAAATCACTTACAATGTTTTAATCTCTCATACACTCGAAGAATGTCTCAAACCTTAAGGATGCAGCTCCTTTATATCTCTTGTGGTACTACTCATAAATCCAGTCCATGGATATTGAGATTTCAAAAAAGAAATAATAATTATTTCATGAGAAATGCGAAAGAAAAAAAGAAAAAAAATGAGATAAGGATTCCACCTCAATTCTCTTAACTAGGCCCTGTTGTCCACACAAGAATAGGATTGTATAGAAGAAGGTGTGAATGTGAATAAATAAATCTAATCTTTTTCTTTGGAAAATGCAAAAACACAAACAAAATACAGGGTTGCGGAGGCATTGAATGGTGAGGAAGATGATGGGTACCGGGTTCAGTATTGGGTCATTATTTTGATGCTGTCGTTGTTGCGAGAGAGGTCAGTAGTATGGCCCTTTTGTACGGTAAAGCAAACCTTCTTATCCTCTCTCTTTCTTATGATTCGTGAGGGCCAAGTTTGACATGTAAACCATACGCAGAGTTTGGGTGTTATTAAAATTTATCATTTACGTATGAATATAGTACAAGGATAAGTGAAAGTCCAATGAGTTATAAAATTGATTGAGGGGAGTGGTTGTAAGATTGATTGATTGTTTGATTAATTATAAGAATCGATTTTTATGAATTGATGATGGTTAATAATCGTGTATATAATCATATTAGTCAAATCATCGACATTATATATTTTATTATATTTTTAAAAACATTAAAAATTATTTATCCTTAAAAGTTATTATATTTGTACTAAATATATTTGATATTTGTGGTAGTTGCAATTTTCTCCTATAAAAATATAATCAATTTAATTTTTATTTGCATGAAGTAAGATAGATCTTTATCTTAGTTAAAGGTTACAGATTTAAATATCGATATAAATTTGTTAAGAAAAAATTATCTAAGCAGATAAATTAGTTAGAAAAAAGGTATTAAATAAAAAAATATATATTAAGAAAAATCATTTCAGTCATCTACAGTGTAATCTTAAATATCAAAGATTACCCATCTCCACAATTACTAAACAATCCACATTGATTACAAATGCTTAGTTGAAACCATAGATCAAAGAGGGTGGTTCTCGTATAGGCTAATTAACTTGTTGGGGAGTTTTTTGGGTACAGAAAGAAAATCCAAATTACATATTAGAAAATATCATACACACTAAAAAATTAAAACCCTATGTTGATGGTAATTTTTATTTTTGGTGACCTTTAGTGACGATTTTTTATCCCATATAGAGACACTTTTGACGAAATCGTTAAAAAATGTATATATTTTCTAACGGTATAAATTGTCCGTTGGAAAAAGTTTATTAACTGTCGGTAAAGATAGTATAACTATCTGTAAAAGCGATATTCAATTCTGATTGCTATCACTTGTGGTCAGTAAATGTGATAGTTTTTAGGGATAGCTTGAAAATAGTTTCTACATGATTCTTCTTTATTGTCTAGTTAACCATACTGTCTGTATAAGTTTACATCCATGCTAACTCATATATTATATCATCTTTAAAATCTTTTTTCAATTCTGACAGTTATCAATTATGATATATAAATATGGCAGTTTTCAGGGATTGTTTGAAAACAATCTTTATATGACTTTTCTTACTGTCTACTTAACCATACCGTTTGCATAAACTCTACATCTATGCTAACCGAAATATTTCACCGTCTGTAAATACTATTTACTATTTGGACAGTTATTATTTGTTGTCAATAAATGTGGCCGTCTTTAATGACGGTTTGAAAAGAGTCTCTATATGAGTTTTCTTTATTGACTGCTAAATCATACCATCTATATAAATTCTATACTTATGCTAACATATATATTGCATCGTCTGTGAAAGCGATATTCAATTAAGACAGTTATTAGTTGTCATCAGTAAATATGACACTCTTTTAGGAACTGTTTGAAAACAGTTTCTATATGAGTTTTCTTTACTAACTACTTAACCATACCATCTACATAAGTTTTATAGATATGTTAACCCATATATTATACCATATATAAAAGCTATCTACAATTCTGATTATTATCACTTTTCATCAATAAAATGTGTTAGCTTTTAGGAATAATTTAGAAACAAGCTTTATATGGTAATTTATACTGTTCGCTGAACCATACTATCTATATAAATTTATGATTATACTAGTCCATATATTGTACCGTTTGTAAATGTTATATACTATTCTAACGGTTATTAGTTTTCGTTAGTAAATGTGATGCTCTTTAGGGACTATAGATGTGCTATCTATATTGACTGCTAAGAGATAAGGTATCAAACCATTTATGATACCTAGTGGTAAGTTGTAATAACATGGGATAATTTGGGATAACAGGTGATAATTTTATGATAACTTGTGGTAAATTTGTGATAAATAGTGGTAATATAGTGTGATAATATTATTATACATTAAAGTGAAATATTGTATAGTGATTTTACTATAACAAGTTCTAAATTGCCACGTACAAGTGATAAAGTGTGGTAATAGGTGGTAAAGTACAGTAACATTATTATACAATGAAGTTGCGATATCTAGTAGTAAAATTATGATAACAGGTAGTAAGTCTATGATAAATTTAAATATGGTAATATTATGATTATCGGTAAGATTGCGAAACAGGTGGTGTAAATTGGCGATAATTGGTGGTAAGTTTGCGTGGTAATATTATTATATATTGCAGTGAAATACTATAACCCTGTGCATAATTATATGTTTATTAGTAATATGTGGTAATGCATGGTAACACTATGCATAATGGTAAGAATTTTACCCATTATAGTAAGATTATTAATATAGATTATTATTAGAATTATTAATATAGATTATTATTGTTTCTAATAAGTTAAAAAAATTATTTCAAATGAAATTGTTATCGTATATTACAAAAATCCGGTATATCACAGTCACTTGGTTTTACTTCTCAAGAGATAAAATGAAATTCTTTTCACAATTTTTCATCACCTTGTTTAGACTTTGGTTTTATTGCTTTTCTTTGTCTCATTCAAACTTTGATTTTATTGATTTTCCTTGGTTTCCTACATCTCCTCCATCATAGACATGATTTGGGGATGGACTGTATTATGCTCTGATGTTAAAAGTTTGAGAAAATACCCTTTCCTCAAGAAATTCACATCATGAAATAATCATATTTGAAGTCATTAGTAATTACAATACGAAGAGCATGAGGATAACATAAAGTGAGAATCAATACAGTAATGACAATGGTTTCCAATTACATACTTCTTGAATTGGTGGACTTATGGACATTCCCAATTCCTATATCTCTAGAAACTTCATAACAAATATTCCACAATCATCCCTGACATGTAAAAATTATTTTACGTCATTTTGATCATTTATTAAAGGTGTTGGTATATTCATGAAAAAATGAGTATGAATTAACTTACATATCAGCTTGCTGTGGAACTTCAACAGACACAATTTTGGAGATATGGAGTGGATTTCCATAAGTCCTCTCAATGCAGTCCTTCTTTAAGAGAAATTAATGGAAATATTATAAGTTATAGTTGAATAAAATATGACATTTTAAGAATATTAAGCAATTATTACCAAAGTTTGCAATTAGTCATCTTCATTGTCTCTGAAGCAAGAACCTAAGTCGAGGAGGTACATGATTTGCTTATTTAGATGAAAAGCATAATAAAACCAGTGTTTTTTGAAAACAACATGGATGAAAAGCTATTGTGAAAACACAATAGAAATATATATTAATGCTAAACTGTGTAATGGTAAAGTGAGGGGCTATTATAAATTCTTTAGGTTGCACAATTGAAATTGGAATCCAAGTACTTTTTCAGATAGACAACTCTCAATCATGGAAATATTCCAGTTGCATTGTTGGCTTGTTTGCTTGGTGTCCAAGCTAGATGCAAAAGCCACAGACATATGCATTAGTAAAACAAGGTGAGAATGTGAGGAGATGTATGCCAAAATGGAGAAGGAGAAGAATATAGATAATGGTGTTGTGTATTATTTATGTGGTGGTTGAAGATTATTAAAGTTGTAGAAGTAAGTTAGACGTAGAAGGGTTTTGGAGTGAGCATGTGAGGAGAGAGAGAGGGAGAGAGAGGTGAGTTTTATTGTTGAGGTGATGTTTAAATTTTGTGAGGAGAAATGAGAGCTTTTTTTGGAGTTTTGTGGTTTTGTGATCATGTTAAGAAAGAGACAAAGATTTGAATGGTCAAAAAGCATGTGCATGAGTACATGTGGAAAGGGAAATATTTATTATTATTAATTTTTTTTTATATTCGATTTATTGTTTTTTATTTGACCGCTTCACAAGTTAATCGCACACCGCACGCTTTTGTGATCTACCATGTGCTTTCACGGTCTATCGTGAAAGCTCACGCAATAGACCATGCTACTGCACGCTTTCATGGTCTATCGCGCAAGCTTGCATGGTCTACCGTGTGAGTGCACAATGTGCTTGCAGTTGATCGCTTGTGCATTGCTGGTCAACCACTTAGCTTTTGTAGTTCAGCCGTCTAGATTGATAGAGGCAGCTTAATTTAACCCAATTTATTAGATTATTTTTGGATTATTTTTAAATCTAGATTTTACTTAAATTTTCATCATCAAAATCTAATTTTGTCAACAACACGATAATATGTGATAAGATTAGTTGACTTTATAGTGAAAAAAATTGACTTTATAGTGAAAGATGTAAAAAGAATACTTACCAAAAACCATATCAGAAAAACACATTTGGAGAAGGGAGATGGAGGATTTGGGTAGTTGGTGTTGAGGAGCCGGATGTAACAATCCATGATCTATAAAGATTTAGTCCATTTATGTAAATGTAATGTTAAAAATAAATAAAAAATTACCA
Source organism: Dillenia turbinata (assembly GCA_037126225.1). Classification (NCBI taxonomy): domain Eukaryota; kingdom Viridiplantae; phylum Streptophyta; class Magnoliopsida; order Dilleniales; family Dilleniaceae; genus Dillenia; species Dillenia turbinata. The sequence continues at coordinate 15,078,381 of JBAMMX010000024.1, forward strand.
ATACTTATTCATATATTCATATCAATGTGCCGATCCAGTGATGAGGCACCAGCTCATAAGTATCACTCCAGGACATGTAGTTTCCATCAATATCACACAAAATTATTCTGTTGATTACCATGAAAAGTGGATTTAGTAATAACATGTAGCACTAATAAATAACAGTTATGTTGTAACATAATAAATAAGAACTTGTTTGACGTTATTTTATACAGCTTTTCGCCCATAGAAAAGCCAAACATTATCTTCTTTAGGAGAAAAGTCCAAACCTTAGCAAAGGTAGAATTTGCATTTGTCTTCCCCTCCTTCGTTTCAGTTGACACATTTAGCACTTCATCCAATTGAGCATCTGGCCATGAAGTGGGTGAATGATCCTCCTCTTTATCCCTCCTGCCCTTTGTCCGATACCTCCTGCCCAGATTCCTGGTTCTCAACAATGGCTATTATTTTATTCTTAACAAAATCACAGCCCTTCCGCTTCTTCTCTTCCTTTAGATCAGAGTTGCACAGTCTATGTAACAAATCAAACTGGATTCGAATTGACTCCTCTAGAAACCTAATTCTTATTTGATACCAATTCCCTACAAAATAGATAATCAGATTGAGATATCTAGTGATAAGTTTATGATAACAAGTGATATGTGCTCGATATCTAATGGTAAATGTGTAATAACAGGTGGAAAATTTGCTGATACATACCTTAATTTCTTCTGCACTGGCTTTAAAGAATCCGTCTGCCCAGTCTGCAATAGATTTCAATCTCTTGATTTCTTTATTTTTGTTAACACTTGAAGATTGCTTCACCGCTTTATTTGACAACAAATCCAATAGTATAACATATGACTAATTGTGAATTAACTCATTTGAATTTGCACTTCAGACAATACAGGTATGAATTTAACTTATATTTACACGTTCGAATCCAAGCCTCCGATTAACCCTGTCGATAGTCCAATACCGAATGGGTAGTTTCTTTTGTGACTGCCTAGATCATCAACCCTGACATTCTTAAAGTAAAAAGATCTACACACAGGCGACAAACATTGTTAATGGGTAATTGCCAATGGATATGTTTATAAATATTGAATTGCACTCTGACATAAAATATTAAAAACATACCATGAGTAAAAATAAATAACCACCAATTCCTCTCTTCCTCCTCTCTTTACAAGACTTTTAAATTGGCACGTCTCGTTGGCTAACCATTATAACACAAATTTGGCGTAATTGTATTGGCCAGCATTGTCAACTTCAATGGTAGCCATGAGGTGTCTGGAAGTAGTGAACACATTCATTATTGGGTACTAAATGCATCTAAGGAGGAATTGCATGAAGCATCATTTAAATCTAGGGGAGGAGGCATCTTCAGTCTATATCTCTTCTTTTAGCTGGGTATACTTTAGTCTGGAGAAGTATTTTTTCATCTCTGAGGATTCGACCACAAAAGATGAGCTGCCCAGAACATCTTGTCCGGTGCAAGGGATTCCTAAGATTCGCTCAACTATTTTAGGTGTCAGCTTAAGGTTCTAATTTGGACCAATGCAAAGATGTTTCCCAATGGTTCAAACCTCATTACTAGTTCTTCACGCATCTTTCAGCTGAGTGTGTCACAGCTAAGCTTCAAAAGCTTGCCGAATGCAATATCTTTTATTGTACATTTCATCTTTTAACTGAGGGAAGAAAGCAGCTCATTCACTTGGATAGGAGAGCACCTTGTCTGAAATGATGTCATTATCCTCCTTACTCCAAGCAATTCTTTCATTTGCTTGGCTGCTTTGTTGTACTTCGTGTCATCTTCATTTAGTGCCCTTCATTTTTGAACACATTTGGTTTATTCCACATAAATGTACATAATGTTATTAACACTATATAGTGATACATAACATAAAAATTGATCATGTAATAGGAATGTACCGTCATCGCATATAGAAATTGGGACCCACTAGTCGATTTGACTTTGTTCTTTGAAAAGAATTCTTTTCTACAATGTGACCAATAAGATTTAATTAGAAATTGGGAATAGATATTCAGAAATTGGGACCAAAATAATACGTTCAGAACTTGGGACCATAACAAATATTCAAAAATTAGGAATAGAGAACAAAGTAACAATTTGTTTCTATTAAAAAGCACTAAACTAATTTTGTATGTAGAACACTAATCTAAAAACCTAAACATCGTTGCACAAAAAGCACTAAAAATTGTTTATATTAAAAACACTAAACTAAATTTATATACAGAATACTAAACTAAAAAACACTAAATCAAAAAAAACACTAAACCCATCGTTGCACAAACATCATTAACATCTATATCTAAACCCCATCAAACCCGTCATTGCACAAACATCATTAACCACTATATCTAAGCCTATTCGTTAAACAGATGTTGAAGGAGATATAAAAATTCTCCTGAACAACTTTAACCCAGAAAGATATTTCACTCATGCAGTTAGATCTTTCTCTCATGCATGAAGAAAGGATGTAGAAGGCTCATATTCCTTATTGTTGGAAAACCCACTAGTTTAATCTTTCTTTCCCATTTCTGATTCTGTCTTCAAAATCTTCTCACGAGAGGGATTCATCATTGAAAGCTTTTCAAAAAAAATAAAAGATTCACCATCGGAAACTTCTCAAAAATAGGATTCGCTATTGATGTTTGAAAACCTAACTTCCCTCAATAACTTCCATCCTTCAATTCCCTTCAACTCTTATTCACCCAACCCTTTGATGGTCCTCTATATAATACCAACTGTTAGATCAGATGTTAAACGGACATTACCCCCCCCAATTGTAGTGTGATATGTTCATTTAAGTTGAAAGGACATAACCTACAAAGATTGTAGTGTGGTGTGTCCATAATGTGAAATAACTTCTCCCAAGTTGAAAGGATATCCAACTCATTATCCCCAATTGTTAGATCAATTGCAATGTGATATGTCCATTTAAGAATTTGCCCCAGCTATTTGATGAATTGTGATTTATCCAATTTAGGATTGATAACATGATAGAAAAAAAACCAATTTGAAATTACTTTCGTGGCATATAAATGCACCATTGATTTTCCAATAACATAATATCAATGTTACATTACTATTTATAATGCTACATTACTATATGTTATGCTAAATTACATTATGTAATAATACTAGCCGTTGGACCAATTTAGGATAAGCTAAGCGGCATTGTAATTCGCCGTTAGATCAAGTGGCATTGTTGTTCTCTCATGCTTTGGATGAGTGGAGGAAGTTATTTAAATATAATGACACAATGTTATATAATGTAGTGTTACAATATGAAATTATGACAATTCATTAATCATTTGAACATTATGACTAATTAATACATAATGTAGTATTATAATATGATATTATGATACTTCATTGACCAATTGGACAGTATGATCAATTGTTATATAATATAATGTTACAACATGACATTATGACAATTTACATATTAGAAACGTAATGATACATAATGACATTATATTACATGATGTAATTAATTATCAATATTAGTAATTTCAATAATATTACATGATGTCCAATATTAGTAATTGCGTAAAATTAGTAATTATTGATATTATATAATATTACATAATATAATTATCAATATTATATAATTTTAAGTTGAAAGGATATCCAACCAATAATCCCTAGCCGTTGGATAAATTGCAGAGTGATATGTCCAATTTAGAGTTTGCCCCAATTGTTAGATGAAATGTGATTTATCTAATTTGGGATTGACAACGTGGCAGAAAAGAAATAAATTTGGGATTACTTTTGTGGCATACAAATGCACGATTGATTTTTCAATAACATAATGTCAATGTTACATTACTATATATAATACTATATTATGTAATGTTACATTACTATATGTAATGCTAAATTACATTATGTAATGTCAACTGTTGGATCAATTTGGGATAAGGTCAAATGGCATTGTAATTCACCATTGGATCAAGTGGTATGGTAGTTTTCTCATGCGTTGGATGAGTGGAGGAAGTTATTTAAATATAATGACATTATGTTACATAATGTAATATTACAATATGAAATTATGACAATTCATTGATCAATTGGACATTATGACCTATTAATATATATAACATTATAACAATTCATTGATTAATTGGACATGATGACCAATTGTTACATAATATAGTATTACAACATGACATTATAACAATTCACACGTTAAAAATGTAATGGTACATAATGATATCATGTTACATGACGTTATTAATTATCAATATTATATAATGTTACACAATATAATTATCAATATTAGTAATTTAAATAATGTTACATGATATCCAATATTAATGATTATATGAAATTAATAATTATCAATATTATATAATTTTACATAATATAATATCAATTATCAATACAACATGATATCCAATATTCAGCTGTTGGAGAGAATGGAAACAAAAAAGAATCTTCTACAATGAGCCTTTTCACGTGTGAGATAAAAAGGAAATACATAAATAGCAAACATTATGATTATAAGAAATTCCAAGAAAAAGTAATAGATAATGACAACAATGTGAGATGTACCATGAATTCCATAACCAATGAGGTAACGACAACATTAACTTTAAAAGTTGACTTTAATTGTTGATAAATGGAAGATTGACACCTTAAAACTGTATCGTGAGTCCCATAACCAATAATATCATTTGGCGCCAATTTAATCAGTGTTTTCTTCCTATATGACATTTAGCGCTAACAACATTTTTCTCCTCTAAGCAATAGCATTTCATTTGTGCAATAACATTTTCCTCCTTTGTTTGCTCATGCATGTATTCGTCTATTTTCAGAATTGGCTCGTGCAAAAGCATTTGTAGAGGTAGGCAAAAACTTATATATTGTTATTGTTATTCTTTCATATTCATTTAATTTCATGGGCAAGTCATGGATGTATTCTAAATCAAGAACAACTGATGATATATTGTCAATGTTAATACATTTCATGAATTTGTATTTGCAAATATTCGATCTATCGATAGGAAGATGTCATGTCCTTGTGTTTAATACTTCAACACATTGAGATCGCCTATACACACAGTATTTAATTGCTTGTTATATCATGGGTTTCAACGTGTCTATGACAAGTGGATATATCATGGAAAAAGTAATGGAAAATCTGTATCTCATGCATCCAACATAGATGACCCCTCAAACTGTAATCATAATCTCTTTAACTATGACATGTTTGGCATATTACATGATGCATTTGCACATTTACATGATGCATCTAACATAGATGAACCAACTTCTTATACATCTAACGTAGATGAACCAACTTTAGATAAGTTTCATAAATTGTTAAAGGATACCAAGAAACCAGTATATCCAAATTCAAAATATACTATACTTACAACTATTGTGCACTTATACCATTTAAAATATTTATGTGCGTGGACCAACAAATCTTTTTCTTTACTGTTAGTATCTTTAGCAAGATTGTTGCTCTATGGAAACATATTGCTAATAGTTAACATGAAGTGAGAAAACTATTTTAGGTTTAGGGTTGGAATATGAGAAAATATATGTCTGTTCTAATGATTGCATGTTGTACTAGAAAGACAGAGATAAAAGACGATACATGTTCTGTGTATGGCGTTTCTAGATGGAAACGAAATACAGTTGGAGATCAAGATGTTAATAAAAAAAGATAAAATATTGAGATGGTTTCATTTGATTCTTAGATTACAAAGACTATTTATATGTGACGGAACTGTTTCTTTGATGAGATGATATCATGATAAGAGAACAAAGGATGAACTCCTAAGATATCCAGTAAATTCTCTTGCATGGAAGGAGTTTGATTCCCTACATCTTAACTTCTCTACTGACCAAGAAATATTCGATTAGGACTAACAGCTGATGGTTCCAATCCATTTAAAATAATGAACATTATGCATAGCACATCGCCAGTGCTAATGATACCATATAACCCGCCTCCTTGGTTATGCATAAAGTTTGCAAACTTAATACTCACTTTACTTATTCCTAGTTTTAAAAGTCCTGACGATGAGATAGATATGTACATGCAACCATTGGTGGAGGAATTGAAAGAATTATGGTATGAAGGAGTAGACACTTATAATTTTTCAGTTGGTGAAAGGTTTAAAATGTATGCAACATTGCTATGGACCATTAATGACTTTCCTGTGTATGCTAATCTTTCTAGATAGAGTACTAAAGGTAGATTTGCATGTCCAATATGCAGATATTATACATATTTTGAATGGTTATGTAATGGTCAGAAGTATTATTATATGAGACATTAAAAATGGTTGGAGTCAATTGATCCATTTAGATATGATAAACATTTTTTTGATGGGATATAGGAATTCAAAGTTGCTCCCAAACAATGATTTGGAACTGATGTGTTGCAAAAATTAGATGGAATTGACTTAGTAAGTCCCAATGACATGTAAAGATGGAAAAAAAAGCATATTGTTTCATTTGCCTTATTAGGAAAATATTGTAATTAGACATAATATTGACATGATGCACGTTGGGAAAAACTATTTTGATATAATTGTTGGTACAATTCTCGGGCAAGATAGAAATTTTAAGGACAATTATAAGGTTAGGCTTGATTTTGAAGAGATGAGAATAAGAAAGAATCTACACGCAGTACGTAGACCAAACTCTACGAACCTTTTTTTGCCTAAAATGTGTTACCAAATGACCTTACAAAAGAAAGATGCATTTCTTAAGGTTTTGATGGACTTAAAACTTTGTGATTAGTGATTCACTAACATCTCCAGATGTGTTCAATTGAAATAGTGGAAACTAATAGGTCAAAAGAGTTATGATAGACACATTTTAATATAAGAGATTATTCCCATAGCAATGTGTAAATACTATCTGACAATGTTAGCTCTATTATCATTAAAATCTATAAAAATTTTAAATGTCTTTGTTTTAGGGTGCTTGACCCGTAAGAACTTGAGCAACTGAAGGTTTGGTTCCGCAAATTATGTGCGAATTTGAAAAGATTTTCTCTCATTCATTCTTTTACGAGTATGATACACTTGATCGTACACTTGACAAGTGAAATAAGGATTAGAGGACCAGTAACATAAAGGTGGATGTATCCAGTTATGGATATAGGTGGATATTTTGAGCTGAACAACATATATACTTTTAAATGTCTTTAAAAAATATGTATGAAAAATTTTTATGGATATTTTCGTTTTCGACAAAAATATATATATACATATATATATATTCGGGATTTTTTTTGTGGCTTTCAATAAAAGAAAAAGTTATGGAAAATTTTTATTGAAGTCGACCTTCAGTTCTTATTAAAAGTCGATATCCAGTGTCTTAAAAAAATCAATTGGGAAGATTTTTTTTTTATTAAAGTCGACATTAAGTATTTTATTAAAGTCGACATTCAGTATTTAAATATATATATATATTTTTTGGTAAAAGAGCAGAAGATGACAAGTTTTTAAATGCTTTAAGATTCTTAATGCTTTGGAATATTTTATTTCCTTCTCTTTTGAGCATTTTTTCAAGAAAGTTGATTTTTTGGATCTTTTGAACTTTCAAACAAAAAAAAAAGGAAAGGAAAGAAAGTTGACATTTTGAGCAAATATATGAAAGTTGATATTTTTTTTTTTTTGGAAAGGAATCTTTAAAATATTTTCCAAAAAAAAAAAGAAAATTACAAGTTTTTTTTTTTTTTTTTATGGCAAGTAATAAAATTGACCATTTTTTTTTAAAGGAATATTTGGGATCTTTTTTTTTTTCATGATACATTTTTGGAAAAATTCTGATTTTAAAGATTCTTTTAGAATTTGATTTCTTTTAAGAAATTTTTGGATTCAAGTATTTTTGGAAAACTTACAGTTTTTATTGAATATTTAGCAATTTAGTTTATTTTGAAAAACTTTCAGAATTTGGGAAAATAAAAAAAAAATAAAATTTCATATTTCAATTTTTTTTTTCCTTTTCTTTCAAAACTTGTGTCACGCCCCGATCCTCAGATCGACCACGCGACAACCACCGCGTCGCCTCGGTACATGGGTAAAACCTCTTCATCTACCGGGACTCCGCAAGGTTATCTTAAATCATCAAAAGTATAAAATTTCTCAAAAACAAGAAATCACAAAATCATTACACATGCAAGGAGCCCATCCGGCTCATTCCTGGACGTACAAACACACACATTGACACACATCGGGGAGTGGGATCCTGTACATGCAATCATACATTAGCACACATCGGGGAGTGGGAACCTGTACATTCACGAGTACACAACAACACATAACGGGGAGCAGGATCCTGTACATGCAATCATACATGTGACGTGACCATCCTGGCCACTCAGAAAGCATTTAACAAACAAGAAGTTCCAAAACATAGCCGTTGGATTTTACCAACACTTACCCGAGGAAAACAAGCCAGTATCGGTAAAATCCTAACGGTATGAGTTGTACAGAACTTCACAAAATCAAAGAAAAAGCATCGAAATTAAGATTTACAGTCCAAATGTTCTAGTACAAATATAAACAGTTTTTTAAAAATAGAGAAATAAAAAAAAATCGAAAATCGTCGGATTTTATCAATACTTGCCAACAATTCGGCCAGTATCAATAAAATCCGCACAGCATGGGATGTACAGACTTCCCTTTCCATGGTTTGAAAGCTATCAATCTCCAAAAGTAACCCTGCATGCCAAATACCTATCCAGTTCGTAAAAATACTTTGCAAACTCCGTCGAGTAGTCTCACAACTAAGTTTCCTCTGAAAAAGGTGGAGAGAGGGGGTGAGTATTGGGGAATACTCAGTGAGTGGAGTGCAATGATGCAATTGTGTTCATAAATAAGGGTGAATGTGGGGCAGTCAAATCATATCTCATAAATCATTTCATATACATAAAATCATTTCAATAAATCACATTTCACAAATATGCATCCATATCAATTATCCTTTCAGAAAATTCTGGGGTTCCATCGAAAAACACTTCCGCCTTAGGGCGGCCAAACCCAGATGAAAGCCCGCCAAGGGTTTTTCTATCCAATGTCTCAAAACAAACCCCCTTCCTTGGCGTTGGCTCGTACATCACCGGGGTGCACCAGATCTAGTACGACTTTGGCAGAGGAATGGACGTCTAACTCCCCCGCACATCCAAACCCCAACCCACGTCACCCCGTCGGATCGCTCCGTGGTGGGAATATGACTATAGTCATCTACGGCACCCTTCATTTCTCATTCAATCCATTTCTCAACAATGTGTCATGATTTTCAACATATAATCCATAATTTCATGCCAAAACAGTTCATAGAGCAATATCAAATATCACATGGCACAAAAACATTCATAAACACAGTGGATGCATTCGTATTTCATAATCCAGTTCAGACAGCCCACAATCACAAAATAATTTATATAAAACATGTAAAAATCTTTCAAAATCATTTTCAAAGCAATTTTAAAATAGATTTCTCATTTACAAATACAATGAACCGTCCACTCATCTCTAGAGAGGGTATTCACTCTCTATTTCCACAATTGACCCAAAATGAATCCTTTCGAGTCTCCAAAGGTCAACCTAAACCAATCAACATGAATAATTATCAATTAAAGCTCTATTAAAGGGTTTTCAATTTCCCTTTTATTTACAATAGGCTTAACTTGCACAATTACATTCCTAAACTTTCGTTTCATAAATCTAGTATCATTTCAAATCACCAACGACTTTAAATTTACAATATTCCTCAATTTTACCCATTTTCTCCCGAATTACTTAATATTAATTTAATTCATGTCGATTTCCATTCAAATCCCAAGGAAAACTACGTAATTCAATCAAATAAAACTCTAATACTATCTATGACCTTCTCACATGCTTCATAGTCCAATTTATATCAAATTCTAGACCTAACCTCAATAATTTCATACAAACACTTAGGAAAATACATTTCTTTCAAGTCTAACACATTTCAGAATATATATAGATGTAATTTCTACCTTAATTCAACAAAAATAATTCAAATTACTAAAAGGCTTGAAAATCCCTCACCTAGGGTTTCTCAGTTTGCAAACCTAGCTTCCAGTCACTGGTGAATTCAAGCTCAAACCTGTAATGATTTTAATTGTAGCAATCATTAGAATTAAACCTAACTACTAAGAATATTCAAATCCTAGAACTAAAATCAGAAACTCTCTTCTTACCTATGCAGAGAAAGATTGGCAGTCCCGCGACCTAGGGTTTTCAAGGCTCTGCTATCCTGCGGCTAGGGCTTCTACAAAGACTGCAGAAGGGTGGTGCTTGCAGAGAGCAGCAAGCATGAACGAACAGGAGGAAAGAAGGAAAATTTATCGCGCGTGAAGGAAAGAGGAAGAGAGCAAAAGCTCTCTGTTCGCGCAGGCAAGAGAGAGAGCAGAGAGAAACTGAGTGGGTAGCAAAGGGAGAGAGCGCGATCGAACGAGAGAAGGAGAGAAACTGAGTGAGGTAGGGAGAAAGAGACGTTCGACCGAAAGAGAAAGAGTCGACCGAGAGAGACTGTGATGGAGAGATCGACAGAGAGTGACGGTTTGGTACAAAGAGGAAGCGAACGCGGTGGTTCGCGGTGACTGTGGTGGTTGCGCACGGTGGAGTGAGTGGTGGCGAACGATCGCGAGAGAGGGAGAGCGACGGAGAGAGATCGCGAGAGAGACGAGGGAGAGAGCGCAGAGAGGGAATGCTTCGATTAGGGCTATTAGCCCTAATCGATTTGGGGAAGACGGGGGTGCAGCGTTTCACCCCGAAACGCAGCATCTCCTCTTTCTTTTTTCTTCTTTTTTTTATTAATAACTATATATATATATTTTTTTTTCTCATCACATTGGATGTTCCCCAATTTACCAAAAATAAAAAATACTACGAATTTGTAATACGGCATTTCAATTATACCAAAAATTTAAAATTAAGACCCCAAAATCGAAAATCAATAAAATTTCAAAATTTTCTATTTTATTATAGAAATATTTACTAGAAATGTTTACAAAACATTCGACATCAAGTTTTCGGTATTACAGCTTGACTTCTCAAATTTAAAATAAAGTTTTCGAATAATAAAAAAAAAATAAAGAAACTTTTTGTTTTGGGAAACAGAAAAAAGGGAAATTTTCAGATTTTAATTTCCTTTTTTAAAGAATGATATCCCAATTTCAAAAAAAAAAAAAAAGAATTACAATTAAAGAAATTTCTAGTTTTGGGAAACAAATAAAAAAGGGAAAAATGAAACTTTCAGATTTCAATTTTCTCATTTTTAAAGGCTGACTTCCCAATTTCAGAAAATAAAACTTTTCTTTTATTGTAAATCCACATCACAAAAGGATCAATATTTAAAAAAAAAAAAAAAACGTATGGGTCATTTTAGATCCAAACAGACTCAATCCTGGGTATAAAGGTATTGGATCTTATTGGACTCAATTAAACCCATTTTCATCTTTATCATTCTATACTGTCCTTTTTTATATTCAAAATTAGTCATTCTTTTAGTATGCGATGGTATGACATGTCTAGGAAAGTTCTGTCAACAAGACGGGGCTAAGTCTAAGACTAGCTAGTTTTTAAGCGGTTCTAAATGAACTCACCATCTACCTGGGAACTTTCCTGGTGCCCTATACTACAGAATGGGGATTGACCAAATTTTGGATCAGTTATCGGCAAAGGATGGAGACTTTGGTTTTATGCCGACAACAAAAGTATAGGGATGGAAAAGTAGGATGAAGGAGATAGATTCAGCAAAATTGGGCTTTTATAGGCCCAATTTAAAGTTAATAAAATTGGATTTTAAATAGTCTAATTTTCAAGAAATTGAGTCCATCATGATAAAATTGGAATTTTTTCAATTACAGATATGATTCAAATATGAGTATGGTTTCGTATATATTTCGAGATAAATTAATTAAAGCAATATGTCACCAAAGTGATATCTGTTGTGGAAATTAATTTATTTTGGGATATAAAAGGTTGTGCATATAATTCATGTGAGTACTAATCGGCTCAAAGGAAGGTCCTTACTTGACAGAATTGCATGTACACCATGTGGTAATAAATGCGTGACAATTATTCAGTTTCAGATGTGATCAATTTATCGGCCCAAAGGAAGGTAATTGGTTGACATACTTTTATTGTTAGTGTTTGATTACTATACCTATGCTTTTGTATATATCTTAAGATAAATTAATTGAAACAACAGTGTAAATTAATTTGTTTAAAGATGTAAAAAGACAGTGTACATAAAACTTATATGGATATTGATTGGCCCAAAGAAAGATCAATATTTGACAAAGTTACATGTACACCTTATGGTAATAAATACGTGACAATTTTTCGGTTTTACATGTGATCAATTTATCGGCCCAAAGGAAGATAATTGGTTGATATGTTTTTATTGTCAGTATTTAATTACTGCACCAAGATACCACTTACAAGTTAATTATTTTGTCCAAAGATAAAATGTTAATGGAGTAACCGGTATCTTGTTATGGGAATTATACATATTTAAATCTATTTGGTTTTTTCAAGTTCTATGTGAGTATATATAGATTACTGTTCTCTGTTTGATAGTTAATACTATTCCCGCTGACATTAACGATCAATTCAGATTGACTTTAAAATTGAATGGATCGAATTTCAAGTTTGCATTTTAATCTTGCATTAAAGAACTATTCTTCCCATCACTAATAGATAAGAGTACCTCTGAAAAGAGGGAGAAATAAAGATGGAAGATATTGAATCGCATGTGTTTAAAGTGGGTCATCTCAGAAATATTTAGAGACATTGCATGTAAGTCAGTTATGATGACTAAATTTTTTCTTACAGACATTAAGAAATGATCTGTCAAGACTGAAATGATTACTGGTACACTCTTGATAAATCATATCTCTATACGGTATAATAGTTAAGAACTCTTGACCACTAAGAACAGAAAGAAAGAAAAAAAAAAAGAAAACAAGATAAAAATGTTGTAGGTATAGCATTACAAAAGAAGTAACGAAAGACACTGATTAAATCGGGAAAGAATTGTTGCTTCTTCTGTGGTACTAAGAGTATAAGAAACAGAGAATGTACCAACTATCACATTTGAAATGATAAGAAAGGTGTATTCCTTAGTTTGGTTTGTTCAGAGGTTAACTTAACTTCGGTATCAGAACACACTTTGTGGTCAGATTCCGTTGTGATTATTCACATCAGTGTATGCATACAGGGTTTTCTAAATTGTCAATCGTCAATTGATGGTGAAAGATACATATACATAGATGATGACAATAAAGTTTCAATTATAATAATAGAAGGGTTTAGATTATCATTGAAAATCGATTTACTTTTGGATCTTATTAAAACGTTTGTTGTTCTATCTTTTAGATGGAATTTGATTTCCATTTTTGTTAGACATATCAGGTTTTACCTTTTCTTTCAGAAATGGAAAAGTTAGTTTCTTAAGTCTAAATAGTTTGGTTCCGATTTTCTATTATGATTTGATAATCTATATTAAGTTGATACTATTATTTCATTTAAATCCCTGCAATATAGTCCTCGAAATATACAGTTTAAGTTAACTAATAAGAATTTCTTTCCATTTTAGCACAAAAGATTGGGTAATATCTCCAAACGGAGAATAATGAGACTTGTGTTAGAAGAAAATTTTACAGATTTCGATATCTGTGTAAATTATAAAGTGAAAACAAACCAATAAAAGGAGATTGAAGCCAATAGAACCTCAGACGTCTTAGAACTAACACATACAAATATCTATGGGCCATTCCTTTTAGTTCATGGAAAGGTCAAAGATATTTTATCACGTTCATAAACAATTATTCATGATATGGCTCAATCGAGATTGAAGCATACATCCTGAATAGGGTTTTCTATTAACACAACTACTGAAACTCAATAAGAATTTTGGACCAGTATACGTCCTAGTCTAAAGTATCTACACGGTTGGGGTTGTCTAACTAAAATTAGGTCTATTAGGCCTAATAAAAGAAAATTGAACATTAGGATAGTTAGTTGATTAGTAGTGAAATATAAAAAAATTTAAGGAGTATTAATTTTATGCTCAGTTCTTTGAGAATGTTGAGTTTGTGGGGGGAGATATAGTTATAGACAATGTTAGAGAACCTTCCATTCTGGAAGAACAAACTCAACTACCTCCAGGAGAGATAAAATTCAGACATCCCAATAGTGATATTACAAATTTCATCAAATCTTTATCTCATTAGGTTTTTAGGTTATGAGATGAAATTTGATTGATAATTATGGATATCACAAGTTCTGTGGGAGCAAGTACTCGGGAAATGCCCTTATGGTAAGGGAGACAATTTTAGTCTCTACCAGTGTCTTAAAAATAACCTTAAATATAGGAAAATATAGAAGATTCCTTACGTGTCAATAGTATAGAGTCTGATGTATGCTTTGATCTGTACGCATTTGGATATTGCGTACATTATAGAAATGTTGGGTAGAAATTTAAGTAAATCGAGAATAAAATATTGGAAAGTAACCAAATTGGTTTTGCAATACTTACAGAGAGCAAAAATATATATATTCACATATTGAAAGTCAGATCAGTTTGAGATCATTCGGTATACTGATTTCGATTTTATAGGATGTCAAGTTAGCATGAAAGTTACAACATGCTACACACTAATAGGATGAGTCATTTTTGGAAGTGTATTAAATAGTCTCTTATAATCTCTTCCATCATGGCGGTGGAATTCATAGCGTGTTATAAGACATCCAATTATGGAATATGACTATGAAACTTTGTCACGGATGGCATTAACAGGCCACTCAGATTATTGTGTGACGCAATTCAATAGTCTTATATTTCGTTTAAGAAAATGATTCAGAGTGGATAGTTGTCTATAGAGCACATTGGTACAAACCCTAAAATTACGGATACATTTATTAAGAGATTGTCACCCAAAAGGTTTATGTGCGCACTACTCGTATGGGTATCATATAATTTCAAGATATTCAGTTTCAGTGGGAGTTTGTGATTTTAGATGCTCATCTAATATAGATATTTTTAGTTATTTCAGTTTAAGGTATTTTGAGATTATTTTCCACAGAAATAAAGATTCAGTTTTGAATCACACTCTGATATTTAGCATAGTTGATCTCATTAAAGGGACCAGTTGGAAATAGGCATGTTAAAGATCACATTGCATGACATTTCCATGCTACGCATCCATATCATGATCCATATCATTCGGTTATATCAATTTACGTGACCATTGAGAGTTGAGTTACGAAAGAAATGTAACAAAAGTCACCTTGATCCTAAATTGGTATGATTGATGGACGAGATTGGTTGTAGATACATTTTAGTATTGACAGAAAAGTTGAACTCATTCGGTTGTTTCGCAAGTACATAACTATAAAGTTTTATATATAGTCCAAGTGGTTGATTGTTGGATCATTAATCCAATATTGGGCTTATATATTAAAATAATTATATATTGCATACTGTCAAACTCATAAGTTAAGCTCATATGAAAGTGATCTGACAAATTTAGAAATTCGGTAATTTCGGTTTAAGTATCTCAGAAGCTATGGAAACAAATTAATATGTAGATACCAATAGACATTTACTATTTATGATGAGTTAAATATGGAATGTTTAAGAGTGATTTAAGGACAGTTGCCATAAGCTGAACAGACAATTTTGGAAGATAAAAGTCACCATACAACTATAAATAATGTTATAGTCCCCGAGTCAATGAATCACTCTTCTCCCTAATTCCCCCATCATATAGAGAGAATTTGTGAGGATATATATGACCTGGAAGACCGTACCCAGAATTCTGTCCAAACGAAAGTCGAATAAAGAATTCACTTTATTCAGTCTCCGACTATGAAATCAGATACACTTCTATCCGATCTGAATTTCGGTTTCAGTTTATTAAGTTATTAAGTTTTAATTCCGATAATTTAACACGATATTTTGCATGTTTTGCATTAAGTTAATTTTCCCAACAAGATATACATAACAACGATAAATTAAATCTTAATACCAAATCAACACTAAAACCAAGATCAGGTTAGAAAAAGAAAGAGCGAATCCTAGGGCTTGCCACCATCACTAAGTAAGAGACAGAGAGGCTTGATAGAGGGAGAGAGAGGGGGAGAGGAAGACGACATCGGATAAGAGAGAGCGATAAGGAGAAAGAGAGTCGATGGTTGAACCTAGTTTAGAGTTAATAAGTAAATAATTATAAAAGCACCCCACATGTGGTACTTTCTATAATTATGCAAACAAAGGAAACTTTGAGGGGTTACACTCACATCCTCGAAGCAAACAGAAGGGATCTCTAGTTTTAGAAAAATCCCTCGAATGGCTAGTTGTGACACCCTTAATTTCTATGTATGCTCTCTCAATCTAAGAAGCATTGTGTTATAAAAATTCAGGATGTTATATATATAGTTGGGGTAAGTCTTTCCCATATAATCACTAAATAAATCAGTCACTGCTACAAATTGAGTATACTCTCTTGAAAAGGGTTACCTAATACACCAGCTGTTAGAATGCATATGCTTGCGTAGATAAACAACATTTGCACATGGCAAGATTTTCTGAAAGCAACAATTGGACCATAAAGAAAAGTGATTAATAAAAAACATCGAAGAGGAAGTATTTACTTAATTTTTTAAAAAATAATTATGTAAAATTTTTTTATTAATATTTGACTTTTCATATTAATTGTGGGGTGTTTAGAAAAGCTCAAGTTCTCTCAATTTGGCTCAATTTATATCTATATTTTGTTTTATTTATAATATTTTACGAGTAAAGTTAAAATTTTTACTGAAAATATAAAATTTCATAACTATAAGTAAAATTTTTCTATAAAATTTTGTAAACATATGAAAAAATTTTAAATTAAAAAATTTATCTCATTTTCCCAAAATAGATCTATATATTTAGTACTCCATTAGATTCTCGGTAGATAAAAGAAAAATTATCTTCACGATTTAAGCTCACATGATAGTAAAACGTCTCTGATGACCAAAGTTATAATTTTTTTTTTTTACATGAAATGATCAGAAAGTCTCGTTCAAATTCAAAAATAGAAAAAATTTTATTTTATTCTGTATCTCGATCTATTCTAAACTTTTTGGTCAAATATTGATTGAAACATTGCAGATATGTTCTAAGCATTCCGATTGTTATCTATTCTTATATAGTTGAAAAATTATAATATCAACTCTGAAGTGATAATGATTTAGAAATATTTTAAAGTTTGTATCTTGTTTTTAACATTTGATATTACGCTTGTATTGTATAATATTTAATTTATTTTTAGATTTAAATTAAAATTTAATATTTATTAAATTAGTATTGTAAATTATATATAATTTTTTATATAGAGTTCCATTAAAAGTGAACAACAATAGAAATGAAGAGATTGCCCATGACCCATGGTTTCTTTGTTAAGGTGACCTTTAATCACCTCTTCATTGTGTAAATGAATTATAGCTCAAGTAGCATTGTTTTTTAATCTCTTTCTTGTTGGAGTCCGTCGCGCTATGTGCGGTACCCTATAATTTAGAAAATATAGTGTTTAAAAGAAATTGTAATTATTGTACAAGTATTAACTTTTAGTATATCACATTTTTTTTTTAATTTGAATTTTTCTATTGAATTGGTGAAAGCAAAAATAGTTGAATTAATAGAGAGGAAATGTGAGTGAAAAGTTGTGTTTGGATATTAAAAGATAATAGTAATTAACTATTGTAGAGTGTTTTAAAATTTGGCAAGGATATATTCTCATATATTCAGATAAAGCATAATGAAAAAATAAAGAGAACAAATCATTTAGTAGATAATAATGCAAAATGTTTAATTTATTGTTTATGTTATGATTTTATTTTGGATTGATTAGTAGTTTAATGGATGGATTTTATAATTTTTTTATTTTTAGTTAATTGAAATTAAAAAATTGAATCAAAGTAGATTTAAAGAGGCATTTTGGAGCTGAATTGTTCAAGACATCAAATTTGGGACAACGAAGAAAAGAAAGAGACTTGACAAGAGTAGAAGATTTTTAGTCCTCGTAAAACTCTTTATTTTTAGGAGAGTTTTAGTTTAAATAAATTGTTTAATTAGGAGTAAAAATATTTTTCCTATTTTGGAAGAATTATATCTAATTTTATCTTTTTAGATCTAGGGCATTGAAGAACACAAAAGGCACGTCATTATTCATTCACATACATAAGGTGGTGGCTACCTGCTGCTTCCCCTTTCCTTTAGGTCGCATTTTTTTTCCGAACAATTTTTATTTTTCTTTTGTTAAAGATTTCAAAAAAACCACCATAAGTGATTAGTTTAATTTTTTAATTCAAAAAGAATTTTCATTCGATTATTTTCACAGTGAGATTATATGTTTCGTTTAATTTCTTTTCCTTTTTATTCAAGTATTCATTGATTCTTGATTTTATGTTATATGAATGATTAATATTAGTTAATCTGACAATTTAATTCAATATTATTTTTTCTATTGTTATGCAATATTTCAATAATCCGTTATTGTCATGAATGAATGGTACAAGTAGCAATAAGTTATTTATGTTTATGGATCTTTTACCAATATTCATGTTTAATCTATAGAATCGATAGAATAAAATTAAATAATTATGGCTATCCAAATTATTTGGATTTTGGTTTAACTGTTTTCACAGAACTTAATATTATTATTATATTGATATAGAACACTATCATGTCGAGTTGATTAATGATAAGTTTTGATTGGATGTTGGGTTTGATCAATTAATTTAAGAAAACACAAGATTTATTATGTTTAGCCTAATAAATCTAACATTAAGTGTTTGAATTGCAAAAACAATATTTTTAACTCGTGATCAATGAATTAATTGAATGTGGTGAACTTTTGGATCAAAGTTTTGGTAGATTGATTTTCTTTCAATATTTATTATTTTACATTGTTAATTTGTTTATTTTTTTGTTTTCAATTTTAATTTAGGATTTTAATTGATAAACCCCCATTTTTATTTTAGCATTTAACTAAGAAATTAAATTAATTTAGTTCCGTTAGAATTCGATATAGTACCACCATTGCTATAAATTTTGTTCGCATTAGAGGAACATTATTAATTTTGAAGGTTTCGATAAACCCAACAAAATTATGGCGCCGTTGCCGAGAAACTATTTTAATTTCTTAGTTTGTGCTTTTCACTTATGTTACTGATTTTCTTTTTTTTTTTAAAAAAAAAAGGAAGTAAATATGACAATTCATAAAAAAAATTTGAAGGAGTTAGCTGCACCAAATTTGAACCAACAACCCTTGTGCATCGAGTACTCAACTCTTGAGGTAGCAATTGAACTCAAATCTGGTTTGATTCACTTATTTCCTATTTTTCATGGTCTTTCAGGTAAGGATCCGCATAAACATTTGAAGGAATTCCACTTTATCTGCTCAAACATGAAACCCCATGGTGTGACTAAGAAACAAATAAAATTGTGGGTCTTTCCTTTTTCACCAAAGGATAAGATAAAAGATTAGTTTACTATCTACCTCATGGTTCAATAAGTACATAGAATGGAATGCAGAGATTATTT
The DNA here is from genome assembly GCA_037126225.1 of Dillenia turbinata. Taxonomy (NCBI): domain Eukaryota; kingdom Viridiplantae; phylum Streptophyta; class Magnoliopsida; order Dilleniales; family Dilleniaceae; genus Dillenia; species Dillenia turbinata. The sequence goes on from JBAMMX010000024.1 coordinate 15,097,987, forward strand.
TTAGAAAATTTTTTTCCTACATCTAGAGCTGTCAATATCATAAAAGAAATATGTGAGACTAGACAAATTAGTGGAGAGACATTGTATGAATATTTTGAGAGATTCAAACAACTTTGTACTAGTTGTCCACATCATCAAATACCGAATCAGCTTTTAATGCAATATTTTTACGAAAGACTTTTACCCATGGATAGAAGTATGGTAGATGCAGCTAGTGTTGGAGTTTTAGTCAATAAAATACCTGAAGAAGCCAGACAGCTAATTTTAAACATGGCATAAAATTGTCAACAATTTGGGATGAGAGTGGATAACGGGTCAATGATGTAAGTCACTTAAATCTTGAAAATCATATTTCTGAACTAACCTTATTGGTTCGTCAGTTGACTGTAAGGCAATTACAGACAATCAAAGTTTGTGGCATATGCTCAATTTCTAGGCATCCTATGGATTTGTGCCCATCGTTGCAAGAAGATTCCACACAACAAGTAAATGTCGTAGAAGATTCCACTCAACAAGTAAATATCGTAGAAGGATTTCTTGGTCAATCTCAATGCACATATGATCTTTACTCCAATCATTACAATCCTGAATTGAGAGATCATCCAAATTTGAGCTATGAAAACCAATAAGGATAGCTAGAATATCCACCACAATTTTTTAACAGGCCACCGCCAACACTTATACAATCTTCTAATTTAGGTATGTTTTTAGAAGATATAGTAAAAGCTCTTGCTCAACAATTTCAATAAGAAACGAGAGCTAGCATTTAGAGTTTGGAGAACCAGATTTCCCAACTAGTGATCTTGGTTAACAGGTTGGCTACACAAAATTCTAGAAAATTGTCCTCATAAATGGTGGTAAATCCCAAAGAGAATTCAGTGCAATAATGTTGAAAAGTGGGCAAGAACTTCAATCAAGCCCAAATTGACTAAAAAGGTGGAGGCAAAAGGGGATTTAGAGAATGAAGATGAAGCTACATATGAAAATTCAATCAATGTAACATCTGACTCCTCTTTACCTAACACTTATAGTGCAATTGTGCCACATTTTCCTAGTAGGTTGGAGAAATCCAAGAAGGAAGAATACAAGAAGGAAGTAAGGAAGATAAGAGGTGATAAGATGGGTGCGAATGTGTCTGATGTGATCAAGAGAACTCTACCAGAAAAATGCATAGATCCAGGTATATTTATTTTACTTTGTGTTATTGGTAAGAAAAAAATTGATCATGCCATACTAGACTTAGAAGTACCCGTTAATATCATGTCGTATTCAATTTATAGTGCTCTGAAATTGGATCCCTTAAAAGAATTAGAGTTATTATTCAGTTAACTAACCATTCTTATGCTTAACTGGAGGGGATTGTTGAAAATGTTTTGGTGTAGGTTAATAAACTAATTTTCCTAACTGATTTTTACATCTTGAAAATGGAATGAGACACTATCACAGATTCAGCTCCACTTCTATTAGGAAGACCATTCATGAAAATATCAAAGACAAAAATAGATATGGATGAGGCTATTCTCTCCATCGAGTTCGATGGTGAGATTGTTAAATTCATTATTTTTTATGCTACGAAGTACTAAAATGAGTGTCAATCAATTTGTTCTATTGATATTGTTGATTTAATTATGCAGGAATTTTGTGAAGAAGAATATGATATTAATTTTGAATTGAATGCACAATTAGAGATGAATGAGGAATTATATGAGGCTCCTAGGTTAAAGTTGAAGCCTCGTTGAAGAGAAACAAATGAAAAACGTCGAGCATAACGACATTAAACAATTGTGCTTGTTAAGAGGCAATCTAATATTTTTCTTGAATTTGATTAAAATGTTATTTGATTTCTTGTTTCAATTTAGGGATATTTGATTAGTACCATTAGTTTCTTCGTTTAATTTTTGCAGGTGCCCAAGATGCGAGATATTAAAGATGCATCCAATCAAGGTTCAAGAGACGTGACTGAGGAATTTCTAGAAATTGGGCAGAAGCACTCAATTTGATAGGTCATGATCACGTGCTAGTCTGAAGGTAAATTCAACAAATGGGCAAAAGCACTTACATTTAGAGGACATGATCATGCGGTATTTCTTACGAACAATTGAGAGAGAGAGAGAGAGAGAGAGAGAGAGAGAGAAAGCCCACCAAACCCATCAAAACCCTTCTTTCAACAATTTTTTCTCTCTGCTTACCAAATTTGCTAATACCCATCATCAATCATCACTCACCATCATTGCAACTCCAAAATTTCAAACCCATGTTTCTTCGGGAACTCGAAAACCATTTTGATCACTAACCCTCTACACCATTTGGTCGAAAGCCCTAACATTTTGATTGAAAACCCTCTATACAATTTGGATCGAAAGACTAAAATTTTGGATCGAAACCCTACCCAACCCTCTCCACAAAGAAATCCTTGACCTAATTTTCAGAATCTCCGCACTAATTCACCCTAGTTCTTCAAGATTTGTCACTGAATTTTTGGTGGCTGAAACCCCAATTTGTTGCAATTACCAAATTTCATTACAATGGGTAAGAAGAGGGTTGCTGAGTATAGATATGGTCTTCGTGATCATCAACCCATTTCATCACAACCCATTATACCATTCATTCACATCGGCAAGAACCATGAACAGGATCTCGAATGCAAATTCCTTATCCAAAGAACTCTCTTTTCTGCCATCATCCTAGGGGAGTCTTCTTTGTCTTTTCTCTCTTTTCATTGTCTTTTATATGTTGCATTAGATGGTTTTGTGAGAGCTACTGCTAGTTTAGAATTGTGCTATTTTTTTTTTCTCTCGAGTTGTATGCTAGTTTCTTTTCTCTTTTCTTACCTTCTATGTACATTGAGGATAATGTAAGATTTAGGTGTGGGGGAGGATGCCAATGTTATTTTTTTCTATTTTTTTTCGGAACTTTGTACTCTTTTAATTTTTATCTGGGAATAATTTTGAGTTAGTTTATATTATTGGTCTGAGTTGAAATATATGAAAGAGACAAGTGTGATTAGTTATTTTTGGATTAAAAATGTTTAAATATCCCATTGATCTTAATGATTGAGTTAGATGAACACGTGTAAGATTTGATACAAATCAAACACTTATGTGAGTTTTTGAGCCTTAAGAGCATGTTATTATCTTTACTCTAATTTTTTTTTTTATGAGTGTTTATCAAACATAGTGTGTTCATTCTAGAACTTGATTTGCTATGTATTTTGAGACTACATTTATGAGTTCATGCATTAATATGATTGGGCATTTAGGTTTATCCCTTTTAACTCTCGAAAAATACCTTCCCGTGTATACTATTTCTTCTAGTGAACCCATTTGAGCCTATATCATTTTCCTTTGTCTATAACCTCATGCATTGACACATGACTTTCTTTTTTACGCTTAAACCTTCTTTTTGGCTCTTATATCAAAGAAACGTGTGATTAGAACATGAATTGAGTGGTTATTTGATAAAGGGAAATTGGGCGATTTTTATTTTAGGATTATCTTTAGGAATTAGATCATATGATTGGGGTTGGTTTATGTGATAAAATAGCGAAATGTGTATCATATTTTCATTTATCATCGAGTTTGTTATCTTCCAAAAAAAAAGCAAAAAAAAAAAAAAAGAAAAAAATCCCCAAAAATTGTGATTGGGGAATTTGAAAAAAAAAAAGCAGAGGAAAAAAAAGTCCTTCTAGATGATCTTGCCTTGAGATACTAACACTGACAATATTTTGATTTAGACTTCCTCTATGGAAAAATCAATTAAGAGGGATGAGTATACAACAATACTCAGTGAGTGAATAATATATTAGAAAGTAAATGAGGGATAATTATAGACGTGTCAAACAAATTCTCAAAGTCATATCATTGTGTCCATATCATTCAAAATTCATCATCAAATATCAAGTTTTCAAACAAGATTCAATAAATCATAATAGACAAGTCATATACATCCAATTAAATCCTTATCTTTTCCAAAATCATGGCCAAGAGTTTTTATGTTTTTTCAACTCACAAATATCCCTAACCTTGGTATTGGTTCGGACCACCCTTGGGGTGCTATCAAGTTAGTATGAGGGGATGACCTCGGAGGTACCTCTTAAGCACGACTACCCCCTTAGTTATATAAACCCCAACCCCCTTAGTCATCAAATCATGAATTCAAAGCCAATATATCCAACATAAATCAAGTAAAATATTTTTTCATTCATAATCATAACCATATATCCACTCACTTCTTGGGAGGGTAATCACTCCCAATCTACAATCCAATTCAAGATGAATCTCTCCTAACCCTTCAATTGTCTCAACCTAAGACAATAAACATAATTTCGTCACTCAAATGTAGGCCAATACTAGGGTTAACCAAAATTTCCCTTATTTATCTCACAATGCAAATTTTCTTGCTCAACCATGTCTTAGAAAAACTATCATATCTTCACTTCTAAAGTTGGATTGAGATGATTCTAATTGCTCTTTAAAGTTAAGACATAAGGTTATAACTTTTGTTTTTATAGTTAGAATCAATTTCAATCACACAAAAATATCCAAATCAACAAAATTACAACCCAAATTCTAATCATAGCATAAGCAGTTAAGGAAAAATTGCTATAACTTTTTTCCATACATATCAGATTCAAGCAATTCAAGTAAAATCCTACGATCATGATTTGAGACTTCTTGTATTTTAAATGCTTTACTGGATCAAGGCGTGACAATTCAAGTTTCAAATTAAAGATAAAATATAGTTTTACAACTTTGATATTTAACATTCAACTTAATTTTGCCCAGATATTCTGCAGGACAGGTTTATTTGAAAAATCACAAAAAATTCAATTCTCATCAAATACATTCGAGTCATATGTCATTTTGAAGCTGTAGATGTCTAGTTTCATAAGGAGAAAGTCTCATTTAATTTGCTATTGTGCAGAAGAAATTAATACATAAACTCTATATATGACATACACACATATCCCATCTAATATTGATTTTAAAGTATATTTTAAAGTACTAACTGCACTAATATTAGCTGATGTATTAATTAAAGACACACAAAAATTCGATTACTAATATCATATTCATGATAAATATTAGTAATTATTCTAGCTATATTAGAACTTAAATGCGAGTGTTCCCAATGATAAAAACCTAAAATTCTTTTTTCTAGAACCCATGAGTTATTAATCTAATGTTCATTTTTACACCCCTTCTAACTATCCGAAATTATAGAAAATTTACAAGAAATGATCATAAAATTTACAATTAAAGTATTTTTCATTATTTGAAATTGTGTTAGTGTCCTCCTCCTAACCATTTTTCTACTACTTTTTTATAACTCGGTTGTAAATATTTTTACATATACTTCTCAAATATTTCATATTCTACTATACTAAATAGTAACTCTTTACATGCTATTCATTCTATTTGTTTTATTTTTTTTACCTCCGGATTATATCTAAATGTACATGAAATATTTCCCTGGTGGCAATTTGTGTTTGCCTAATTTGAGGTAATATATTCGGATGATCTCTTACTATGTCTTTTAAGTATCCTCGCTCTCTAACCCTTCATGAATTTATAGTTTTGATGATAAATTTTACATGTTACCTTTTACTCAATATTTCTTTCAAAATAATCCTATGCATTGAAATTATCATTTTTATTGCGTATTATGAAAAATTGAGGATTACTAAATTCAATTTCTTCTAAACCAAGATCAACATCTATGTGTTCGGGAATGCGCTAATCGAAAATTATAAATGGGGGAGAGGAGATTGTTGGGAAGATTGTGAGGAATGTGTTCCGACCATTATATGTAAATAATAATAATAATAATAATAATAATAATAATAATAATAATAATAATAATAATAATAATAATTTAAAACTTAATGAGAAAGAATTAAAGATGCCAAAAAAAAAGTAAACACAACCAACAACAAAAAAATAAATTAAGGTGTTACTGATTTGACGGAAATCGTGGTTGTATAGGAGATGTGTAGGAAAATGTAAATAATAGGAGATGTTGTAAGTATGAGAGAAAATGTAAGTAGGAGATGTGTAGGAAATATTGTAAATAGGAGAATGTAAGTAGAAGAGAGATTGTGAGAGAGGGTAGAAGATGTAGGCAAAGAGAGTATGAGATTGTTGTGAGATTTAGAAATTAATTGTGGTCTATTTATTGGTAATATTTTTGAGTTTATGGAACAAAATACTTCTCAAACTAACCGTTTTATACCTATTGGGAGGGGTATTTTGGTCAAAATTTTAAAAAATTCAAAATAAAAGTTGAATGTAGCTATTGGAACCGACCGGACCTGGTCGGTTCCACTAGTCGTTGGAATCAGCCCGCCAGTTCCCGAGATGGGTTGATTCCGTGTCGATTCTAGTTCCATGTTGGTTCCGATTTCGTGCCAAGCTGGCTCCCAGTTCAAAACATAAGGAATCAAACTGGGCCATGTACTGTAGCAGGGTCGGTTCAGTTCCGATTCACTATAGTCGGAGCCGGTTTTCAGTCCGAGTTTTCATGGGGCAGTTGGGCTGGTTTCCAGGTTGAAACTAGCCCATGCCCATCTTTTTGATCACTAAAATAGTACATATTAAATTTTTAATAAAATAAATTATGTTAGTAAAAACTAGTTATTTAATTGTTTTTTAATCAAATAATGGTTCTCTCATTTATTTATATAATTATCTTCATTGTAAAACATCGAGTATATTTCACCATTTAAGAATAATTTAGGCAAAAAATGTAAAAAGCAAAAAAAAAAATGCATCAAGAGCTGTTACCCTTTCATTAGTTCAATTATCAAACAAAATCATTATTTTTTTTCTCTTTCTTTGGACCAAGATAGTCTAGTTTTAGTACCAAGGACCCTTGCATAATAGCATTTTGTGATTGATATTTATTAGTTATTTATATTTTCATGCATATGGTACAAGCCTCATAAACTTTTGCAAATCTCACTATTCTTTCTTTAACCCCTTTATTTTCTACTTAGCCAAAAGAAAGAACTCCTTCGCTTTCAAACAAAATATTTATTTATGAAACAAGAATTACATGTTTCTTGCATTAATAAAATTGTTTCTGTTACATAAAAAGTGATTTGTTGAAAATATATTTTTGTTATCGTCCCGTATAAAAAATGGGTCCATAACGCATCCCACTCAAGCGAGATGGGACGATTTTGTGGGCAGGGGCTATGCTTGCCCCTAATTTAAGCATATAACTACAAGAAGTATTTCATCTAATGATGTTGAAGTCAAGGGGTCCACTAACCGACTTTTATAATATCATTTGCAAATGGGCCATAAAGGCTTAGTGGAGAGAATAAAAATTTTTTGGTCTCCGTATTAGTATTAGAGGTCATGTTTTAAATAATCTAGTTTGAATATCTGTGAGATCTTATTTAAGGGTAGTTTTTTTAATATAGTACTTTTTATTTTTAAATTTTAAATTTAAGAATTGATTAAGATACCTGATACCCCCATTTCATTGTACCGATTGTCTGTTCGTGTGAAGAGAACAAAGATGAGATAAGAGAAAGATAAAGAAATTAGTGATATGGTTTAGCTTATTAATTCATAGGTGAAAATGCCAAATCTTTTACTATCAAAGAGTAAGAATAGAAATATAAAAAACGAAGAGAAATAACTTACAATGTTTTAATCTCTCATCCACTCAAAGAAATGTCTCAAACCCTAAGGATGCAGCACCTGTATATTTCTTGTGGTCCTACTCATAAATCAAGTCCATGAATATTGAGATTTCAGACAGATTGCTACATAACTTAATACCCAATGAAAACAAATTTGATGTCTTCAGAGAGACACAATCTTCTTAAATATATATATATCCAAATTTGGACCAATCAAATTCTAAATTTATATATATATATATATATATATATATATATGTATCTATGTATATGTATAATTTGCCTGAACTCTTTAATATGAAAAAAGTTTTTATATGTAAATCTGTAGCACTTCGGCCTCTATATATAAGGAAAATAAATAATATTTATTTCATGAAAAGTGCAAAATGAAAAGGAAAAAAATGAAATAAGGGTTTCACCCCTATTCTCTTAACTAGGGATGAAAAAAAACCCTTTTTATTAAATTTTAAATTTAACTCTTACCTAGGGATGAATAACCATGAAAAGACCAATGCTTAGATCAAGTTAGAATTAGAAATTACAAATAAAAGTTTGGGGCAAACTAATTAAATAAAAGTAGAAGGGAAAATTTCTGACTTAATTTTTTTTTTTTAAAATAAAATTATGTAAAAAACAGGTAGTATTGCACTGACTTTTTAATTTCTAGTCCCAAAAGAAAATGAAATGAAACAAGTCACAACTATGAAAGGGAGAAAAAGAGAAGGGGTGGGTTTGGCCTTGTTGTCCACACAAGAATAGAAGAAGGTGTGAATGTGAATAAATAAATCTAATCCTTATTTGGAAATTAAATAGCAAAAACACACACAAAACGTAGAGTTGCAGAGGCATTGAAGAGTGGGGAACACAAGGGGTACGAGGGTACAGCATTGGGTCATTATTTTGATGCAGTCGTTGTTGCGAGTTAGGGAAGGAGCATGGCCCTTCTGTACGGTAAAGCAAACCTTCATATCTCTCTCTTTCTTGTGATGCGTGAGGGCCAGAGTGCGATATGTAAACCATGCGCAGAGTTTGAGTGCTATTAAAATTTATCACTTATGTATGAATATAGTATAAGGAAGAAAGAGAGAGCCTGCCAAGGCAATAGAGGGGAGAAGGAGAGAGACGGGACCACCTCCTACAAATCCCAACTTAGATATACATAACAACGATAAATTAAATCTCAATACCAAATCAACACTAAAACCAAGATCGAGATTAGAAAAACAGAGAGAGAGAGAGAGTCCTAAGGCTTACCACCACCAAGATCGAGGTTAGAAAAATGGAGAGAGAGACTCCGAAGGCTTACCACCATCTCTAAGGAAGCAAGAGATAGAGAGGCTAGATAGAGGGAGAGACGGGAAGAGAAAGACGACGTCAGGCAGAGAGAGACACAGAGAGAGAGAGCGATAGAGAGATGCAGGCCAGGGTTTCGCCTACTTTAGGGTTATGAAGTAAATAATTATAAAAGCACCTCATATGTGGTACTTTCTATAATTATACAAACAAAGGAAACATTGAGGGGTTACACTCACAACCTCAAGCAAACTGAAGGGGTTTCTAGTTTTAGAAAAAACCCTCCAAATGGTTAATTGCGACACCCTTAATTTCTATGTACGCTCCCACAATCTAAGGAGTATTGTGTTATAAAAATTTGAGATGTTGCATATACAGTTGGGGTGATTCTCCCCATATAGTCATTGAATAAATCATAGTCAGTGTTACAATTTCAGCATAGCCTCTTGAAAAAAGTTACCTAATACACTAGCTCTTAGCATGTATCTGCTTGCGCAAATAAACAAGATTTGCACATAGCAAGATTTTCTTGTTAATGCAAACAGCAATTGGATCATAAAGAAAAGTGATTAAGAAAGAGCATAGAAGAGGAAGCATTTACTTATTTTTTTAAAAAAATAATTATGCAAAAATTTTTTATTAACATTTGACATTTTCATATTAATTGTGGGGTGCTTAGAAAAGCTCAACTTCTGTCAGTTTGGCTCAATTTATATCTATGTTGTATTTTATTTGTAATATTTTACAACAAAGTTAAGGTTTTATTGAAAATATAAAATTTTATAACTATAAGTAAAATTTTTCTATAAAATTTTGTAACTATATGAAAAAATTTTTATATTAAAAAATTTATTTAATTTTAAAATTTATAATATTTTTTTCCAAAATAGGTCTATTTAGTACTCTATAAATTCTTGGTAGATAAAAAAAAATTATCTCCATGTATTAAACACACGACAGCAGAATCTCTCCCATAACCAAAGTTTTAAATTCTATTTTGTTTTACATGAAATGATGGGAATATCTCATTCAAATTCAAAAAATAGAATAAATTTTATTTTACTCGGTATCTCAATCTATTATAAACTTCATGTTCAAATATCGATTGAAACATTGCAAATTTATTCTCCCTACTCCATTTCAAAATAAAATTATAATTTTAACAAAAACATATGCAAAATTGTAATCTTATTGTTAAAGAATCTAAGCGTTTTAATTGTTATTCTATTGTTGCAGAGTTTTAAAATTGTAATATCAACTCTTATTGTTAAAGAAATATTTTAAAGTTTGAATTTTATTTTTAACATTTGATATTATGCTTGTATTGTATAATTTTAATTTATTTTTAGATTTAAATTAAAATTTATGTTTATTTAATTAGTATTTTAAATTATATGTCATTTTTTATATAAATTACCATTATAATTTTTATATAATTTACGTTAATTAAATACTATTTTTATTGTCTAGTCGTAATGAATATGGTTATACGAGTGTCATTTTCAACTTGTCTAAAAATGAGAGACAAATTATAACACCAACAACAAATGGTATAAAACAATGGACATTATAAAAAAAATAATATTTAAGCTGTCTCTCTCTCTCTCTCTCTCTCTCTCTCTCTCTCCCCCATGCTAATTGGTAACTTTATTTATTTTTTTAAAATAAATTAGGACCGACAAGACCGAGAAATCGAAGTCAATCTCCGTATTATTTCCTCTTGTAGCAAAACATTTTCAATCTCAAAAAATATGAGGTGTACCAACCTCCTTTCATTTTCAGACACAAAACCCACCTCTCTCTCTCTCTCTCTCTCTCTCCTCCCCCAAACATTAGCATTTACTCTTACTTTCTTATATCTAGGTGGATTCTTCCCTCAATTTGGCCAAAAAAGGTTACTGTTGCTGTCTCACTTTTTGAAGCTTTTATGCGAAAATTACCTTTTCGATCTCTGAGTTTTGTACCTAATTTATAATTAAGTCCCTAAATTTTAAAGATTATAACGAATTAATCAGTCATTAAGAGGAATTTAAGTACTAAATCATTATATTTTTAAGTTCAAAGAACTACCTATGAATTAGGTGTAAAGTTATGCCCTCGAGCCTTTATTCTAGATCTCTCGAAACCCACCCATTTCATAAATATCCTTCCTCTATCCTCTTTCATTGCTTTCCATGTTTGTTCTTGCACTTACCTTTTTCTTTTTTACTATATTTTTCTCTCAAGACTCAAGATTCAAGGCTCAACGATTGGCTAGGTATGATTATATTCTTTAACTATATCTTTTCTCTTCAAAAAGCTTTTTCTTAAATTTGTTCACTAGATATTTACCATATTTGATCCAAAACCCATTTTTCTAGATGATATATGGAGTTAGAAGAGTTTGACATTTTAGGTGTGAAGGGTTTTTAGATTTTCAACTAGGTTTTACCACTTTGGATCCAAGACCCATATGTGTTTCTAATCTTCCCCCACAATTTGTTTCAAATTTGGGATTATGATTCTTTTTGGCGTGAATTGTTGTTTGAATTAGATTGATGATGTGTGGTTTTTCCTTTTTTTTTCCCCGTGAATATTGAAGAAATGACGAGGCAAAAGATTCAGATCAAGAAGATTGACAATTTAACAGCAAGGCAAGTGACTTTTTCGAAGAGAAGGAGAGGGCTCTTCAAGAAGGCTCAAGAGCTTTCTACTCTTTGCGATGCTGATATTGCTGTTATTGTCTTCTCTGCTACTGGCAAGCTTTTTGAGTTTTCCAGCTCAAGGTCTCTCTCTCTCTCTCTCTTCAATGTTACTTAGTTCAATATGTGGCTTCATCGATCTAGGCTCAGTAAGTGAGAGAGAGAGAGAGAGAGGTTTCATTTTTGCGGAAAATAAGAATTGGAACATGAGAGAAAAGTGTAGGCACTCTCGCAGGAGTCTTAAGGTGTAGCGAGTGTGGTGCTTGTTAATGTTAAAGGTAGAAGAGAAATGATATTAATGATATTGATGAAATTAATGATATTGATGAAATTAAGGTATTAATTTTGTTTAAAATCCCATGCATTACATGCAGGATTTAGGAGTTGACATTCTAGGCACGTCACTTGTCGTGACGGAAAAATTTAAAATAGATTGGACAAACAATGTAACACAAAGAATAATTAATTATTTTATTCAGTGAAATAGTGAGATTATTATTCATTAATTTAAAAGCTTCGAAAACGAATTAGATGAAAGTAAGTTAAATTGAAGAATGAATTCAAAGAGCTTTCATACCAAAATGGAACACAAATTGCACGTTATCAATACATATATATATATATAGAGAGAGAGAGAGAGAGAGAGAGAGAGGTTTGACCTTATGCTTTATGCTTGTCCAATATTCTGGACGATAACTTGAAATTCTTATAACATTTCTCCATAGAGAAGCTTAATTTCATATTACTACCATAGGAGAGGAAGGAAGAGGTAATTTTCCTTCTTTTTTCTTAGGAGATTTTTTTTTTTTTTGGGGGGGGGAGGGGTGAAAAGTGCGATAGTAACATAACATATCAAAAGTAAGGATTTCCTGAAGGTTTTTTCAATTATAAAACATTTTTAGAATTTGAAATGATACAAACTTATATGATTTCACTTTGCCTCTTTTCCATTTTTACCTTCAATAGTCATCTGCTATACATATGACTCACTAAAATTTAATGACTTAGTCTCCTTGATAATTTAAGAATTCTTGTGTTGATGTGTTTTTTCACAGTTTGTCACTTTGCTCCATGTGCATGACTTTTGATGGCAATGCATATATATATATATAGACACACACACACACACAAAAACACAAAAAACAAAAATATAATTTTCTCTCTGAAACATGACACCATAAAGCCACACTCATCTGCAGAAAACAGACAATGATCATATGAGTCTTAACCATGAAAAGGGTCTCATAGTGGGATCATACACTAATCTCTTTTTAGTTGTGATAGTACTTGAAATTTAGAAAAGAATGTTATTTAGGGAGAGCTAGACAAGAAGACTAGAAGAACTTGGATGTGTGATAGTACTTAAAATTTAGAAAAGAGGCCATGACATCCAATTTATAGGCATACAAGGTTGGTGGCCATTTGGAATTTGTGGCCAACATTTGTTCCTTAGAACGATCTACCAATGTCATCTACAACATTTATTTTTTGGAGTGTTCTATCATCTACAACATTTATTTCCTAGATTTTTTTACAAATATTATTTATAACATATTCTTATCAATTTTTAAAACATTCTAGAAAAGTATATTTCTATAATTTTCATCAAACTTCTAGAAAAATGCATCATTTTCCAATACTCCTCCTTGCTGCATTTTCGGGTGACCCAAAGCATGCTCCTCAATGTCTCAAATTTGGCGCCTTGGTGAATATTTTTGCAATCTACTCATCAGTCTTGCAATATGGTAGCTCGATTTCTTTATTCGTCGTTGGCTCTCATAGAAAGTGATATTTGATTGCAATGTGCTTCATCCTACTATGGAATACTAGATTCTTAGCTATCACTATTGTTGACTTGCTGTCACATAGTATTGTAGTTGATTTTTTCAGAGTTTCTCCCATATCTTCTAGTATTCTCTAGAGCCATATCCCTTGACCTACGGTCCCAACTGCTACAATGTATTCTACTTTGGCTGATGACTGTGCAACTGTGCCTTGCTTCTTTGAGGCCCAAGAGAATATACCGGATCCTAAATTGAAGGCATAGCCTAATGTGCTCTTCATATCATGGCTAGTCCTGAATCTTCTATTGGTCTGAACTGTATGACATAGCCTTCGGTTCCTATAAGATATCCGGGTATTCTTTTTACTGCTATGAAATGTATGTGGCTTGGGTTCTGGATGAATTGGGAGAGTAAACTCGTAGTATACATTATATCTGGTCTTGTAGTAGTCAGATAGAGTAAGCTTCCGATGAGGCTTCTATAACTCGAGCTATCTTTTACTTGAGATCCATCATCTTTCTGCATCTTCTCATTAGTGACTAACGATGTAGCCACCATCTTACAATTGCTCATATTGAGTTTCTTTAGTACCTAACAGATGAATATGCCTTCTTTTTCTTGGATTACTCCAATGCCGAGAAAGTAATGAATTAAGCCTATCTAAATCTTGTATCATTTTCTCATTGTTCCTTATATAGATTAGATCATCTACATATAAGGAAACGATGGGACTATCATTCGCACCTTGGTTTTTGATGTAGAGGGTGGGCTCGCTTTCATTACTCCTGAATCTGAGTTTGGCGAAGTATTCATCAATTCTGTTGTATCATACCCTAGGAGCCTGTTTTAGTCCATAGAGCACGTTCTTTAACTTCAGCACCTTCTCTACTTGTCTTGTAGTTAAAAACTTTGGAGGTTGCTCAACATAGATCTCTTCTTCCAGATATCCATTCAAGAATATTGACTTGATGTCCAATTGATAAATACTCCAGCCTTTCTATGCTACTAGAGCTATTAATGTCAGAATAATGTCTAATATTGCAACTAGCACAAACATCTCGATCTAGTCGATTCCCGATAGTTGAGAGTATCATTTTGCTATCAACCTTGCTTTATATTTCTAGATGGAACCATCTGGGTTTGCTTTTACTTTGTATACCCATTTGAGTCTTGGATGTTCCATTAGCTCCCATGTTTCAATCTTCTCGATTATCTTGATCTCTTTTTCCACAGCCTTGATCCAAACACCTTGTGTTGCAGCTTCTTTAAAGCTTGTAGGTTCCATTGCAACAAAATTGTAGGTCTCATATATTTCTATTAATGCTCTTATTTTCCTTGGAGGTGATTCTGGAGAAGAATCTTCTGCTTGATTTTTTTGTATTAATCTTGGAGAAGTAGATGATCTTGGTGACCTTGGTGTTGAGTGTGGGCTTTCTGCTTCTTCACTGCTTTCTTCTATATAGATCTCCATTCTTGGGACCAAGATATTTTTCTTCTATCCTTCTACTCCTCCCAATTCCAAAACGCATTTTCGTCAAAGTTGACATCTCTATTATCATTATCTTTTGTGTCTTTAGATTATATATTTTGTAGCCTTTAGACTGCGTACTATAGCCCAAGATCCTTTTCTCTATCTTCTCTCCTACTTATGTCTTTTTGACAGTTGGAATGTGCACATAGCAAATGCTTCCAAATACTCATAAATGTCATGCTAATGGCTTTCGTCCACTCCAAGCTTCTATTGGTGTATTGAAGTGCCTTGGTCGGGTATCTGTTGAGTAGATAGACTACAATATATACTGCTTCTACCCAAAAGCACCGTAGGCATCTTCTTCTCTTCTAGTATGGATCAGGCTTATCTACGTTACCTTGAAATTTTTCCTCTCGAACACCCCATTTTGCTATGGTGCGTATCCAATAGTGAGCTGATGCTCTATTCCTTCATCTTCACAAAATTTGTCGAACTACTTTGATGTATATTCCTTTCCTCGATCACTGCTTAGTACACTAATTTTGTAATTACTTTGCTTTTTAACAAAGTTCTCGAATCTTTTGAAGATGTTGAATACTTTGAACCTTTTTTGCATAAAATATATGCATGTCATCCAGGTATGGTCATCAACAAAGAGGATGAAATACTTACATTTTTCAAAGGTCGATGTACTCGTGGGTCCACACATATCGGTGTGAATTAGCTCCAATGGTGCTTTAGCTCTCCATGCTTGGCCAGAAGGGAATGGTTTCCACTTTTATTTCCCAAGCACACGACCATTATAGACTTCTTTTACTTCTTCTAGTTGATAAATCAGTCATCATGTTTTTCTATTCTAGTCGCTTTAATTCATGGAAATTTAGATATGACCAAGTCTCTTGTGTCATAATAGTGACTCATCTGCTTCAGCCTTCATGGCAACTTCTGTAGCGTAACACCATTGGATAGAGAAATTTCTTTGCTGATACATCTTTACTTTGACAATCTCTGCGCCCTCATCTCCTTTATTGTAAATGATGCGAGAGTCTTCTTTGAATAATAGGGAATACCCTCTTTCTATTATTTGGCCGACACCTAGTAGGCTTGTTTCTAGACTAGGAACTAGTAGAACATCCTTGAAAAGACGAGTGTCTTTTCTTGTCTCTATTGCAATGGTTCCTTTTTACATTTGACTGTTACTAAATCTCCATTTCCCGATCTAATTTGAGGCTTGGTGGTTGTGTCAATGTCTCATATTATATTTATGTTGCTTGTCATGTGGTCACTACAATCACTGTCTACGTACCATCTACCTCCTTTTTCTTCTAAAGCAGTGCGATAAGCATGGAATAGATTGTCATTCTTATTGCTTGTTATGTGGTCACTACAATCACTGTCTACATACCATCTACCTCGTTTTTCTTCTGAAGCAGCGATAAGCATGAAATAGATTGTCATTCTTTTCTTCACCTTTAGTTTGGTTAGCTTAATATTTTTTCTTGAACTAACAATCTTTTTCTACGTGACCAAATTTCTTGCACTTTTGGCCCTCCAACAATCTTTTTTATAGATGACTAGCTTTCTTACAAATGTGGCATGGTGGATATTTCCCATTTCGTCTTTTATTTCCTCTATTTTCAAAACTATTTCGAGAACTTTCCAAAAACTTTCTTTCATTCTTTCTAGACTTCTGAGATCTCAAATTTAATTTCGACGAAAAGGAATTTTCTAATGTACTTGGTCTCACCTATTTAGTCTTACCTCATAAGTTTCTAGAGAGCTAATTAGTTCTATCATTGACAAAATAGATAAATCTTTTGTTTTCTTAATAGTTGTTACTATTAGGTGATGATATTTATCAATGACAGTAACTAATATTTTTTTAACTATCCTTTTATGTACTATATTTTATTCATAAACTCTTATCTGAGTAACTACTTTATTTACTCTATTATAGTAATCCTTAATGGTCTCAGAGTCCCTCATTTTAATATTCTTGAAGTCTTTCCTTAGAATTTGGAGTTTCACAAGATGTATCTTTTTACTCCCCTGAAACTCCTCCGTGAGTGTGTCCCATGCTTGCTTCATACTGGTGGCTCCATAGATTCTTGGAAAAATTGTGTCCTCCATGGCCAATTGAATGTCATAGAGTGCCCTCCAATCCTTCTCCTTTTCTTCCTTTAACCTCTTTTGTTGCTTCATAGATAGCACAGATAGATCTTCCTACATAGTGACACCGTTTTCTATAATATCCCATAATCTTTGGGCGATGAATAGGTCTTTTATCTTGATAGACCAATGGTCATAGTTTTCTCCCGAAAAAACCGGAAGTGGAACTTGACTTGGTTTGAGGTTAGCCATAAAATATAGACTACATGGTTACGTCCATTATATAACTGAACGTAGCTCTAATATCACTGATAGTATTTGAAATTTCAAAAATAATGTTATTTAGGGAGAGCTAAACAAGAAGGTGGGGACTTGGATGTGAGAATAGGTGATACTATTTGAAACTTAATTATTTCTTCTTGATTGTATAAATGAGGCCATGACATCCTATTTATAGTCATACGAGGTTGGTGGCCATTTGGAATTTGTAGCCAACATTTGTTCTTTAGAATGTTCTATAAATATTATCTACAATATTTGTTTTCTAGAGTGTTCTATCATCTATCACATATTTGTTTTCAAGAATTTTCTACAAATATTATTTACAACATTTCTTCTTGATTTCTAAAACATTCTAAAAAACTATATTTCTATCATTTTCTACAAACTTCTAGAAAAATGCATCATGTTGTAATAAGTTTCTATATGCTCCCCCCAAATGCACTACTGTGATATTACCAAATATGTTAGCTAATCCACCATACACTTGCATCTTCACCGTAGACTAAGCTACTCATCTATGGAAGACCATGAGAGCACACAGTGCTTCATTTCTTCATGGGTTTGTCATGCCTAAATGTACCATTAGCTTTAAGACCACCACAAGATAGTGAATTGTTGAGATACCTAAGGACATTATGGTTTAAATACATTTCTTTCCCCCCAAAAGTTTAAACTGTTATTGGTTCAACTATATTTATGTATTGGACAAAACTCAGTCAGTCAACTTAGCCCAATGGAGAATTTTCTATTCACTCACAAAATCAAACCTCTCTCTCTCTCTCTCGTTGCACCTATGTTAAAGTAGTAGCTTCTGAGTTTAAAACTTATTTGGGATGTCCTTCTTCAAACTGTTGCTCTTTGGCAAGTGGGAATCTAATGTAATAAAGTTGATCAACAAGCAGACCATCAAGTAATTAAATCTTTCTAGTTCTTTTCCAATTCTTAATTAACATATATCTGCAATCCAATGCTTACACTTAAAATGCATAATTCTTCAGGGAAAAAAAAACACCCCTAAGCATAATCAAATAAAAATCACCGAAATGATACCTACTTATGACTTTCTTTTTCTGTTTTATGAATGATAGCATGCAGAAGATAATTGACAGGCATAGGCTACATTATTCAGTGGAGAACAATGACCAACTTGATCAACGATCTCTAGATTTGCAGGTGAATTTCTGTGTCTCATTCTCCACATCATGCACGTTATGTCCTACTGTTGTCCAATGGATGTCCAATGGTTGCAAGGTATCCTAAGACCAACTAAGACCTATGAAAGATTTCATGAGCATTTGTTCACAACAAACGGATTTCTTTTTTGGAAGTGAAATTATATTCATTGTACATTCTCATAGTAATTTTTATGACAGAATATTTACACGCTATTTTTCTGATTTGTATCTCCAAAATTTGTTCTAGACAAGCATAAGCTCATGACAATTCTCATGAGGATTTTTCTTATGAGAAAAAGTTATTTTCTTTTAAAAAAACGCATGATGGGTCAAACTTATTGCAGCTATAAGTACATTGGAATTCATAAGATATAAGTACCTTGGATTTGTGAACATGTTTGCCTGTTTCTTACAAATTTTGATATATGTATAAAATAAAATGTATGATGGAAACTCTGTGCTGTCCTTCTAGTTTGAGAGTAGCAGCTATGCTATGTTAAGCAAGGCAGTTACAGAGAAGACTCAAGAACTGAGGCATGATCTGACTCTCTCTCTCTCTGTCTCATGGAATGCTATTAGTACTTTGTGATTCACTGCATATTATTTCATTTAATGTAAACACAATGATGTTAGGCAAATGAAAGGAGAAGAGCTAAAAGAGTTGGGTATTGAAGAGCTAAAAGAACTAGAGCAACAAGTTAAAAGAGGACTGAGCCGTGTTATAGTTATGAAGGTCTTTACTTTTCTTGCTTGATGTTGGTGGATGAGTGATCATTTTTTCTTCAATTTATTAATAATGTCTCACATTACTAATATTAAGTTTACCCTTTTTTTCCTTTTCAGCGTGAAAAAATTATGAGTGAAATAAATGCCCTGGAGAGAAAGGTCAGAAATAAAAACATCTATCCATATGCATGCATTGTTCACAATTCTTGTTGCATTTTTTTCCCCCAGCTTTTTGAAGGAATGAAAATAAGCCTTTGGCAGAGAAAAATGAAAACAACCAAAAGGATTGGAGGAGATAATTTCAATTTTTTTCTTTGGCAACATGCAAGAATAACCGTTTCAGAAATTCTATATGGACTTAAAAAATGATGACAAAAATGTGACAGCATTTTGAGTTATAATCACAAATTGCAAATTTTTCAATGACTAAAAGACCACAAGTTATTTTGATCCATTTGATATATATATGAACTTATAAAGTTATCCAAAATTATGATAGCTTTTTGAGAAATTAAGTACTACCATGAACTGTTGAGTGAGCAAAGAAACGGTATCATATCAGGTCATTTGGTCCATATATCATTACTCTTGTTTTCCATGCAGCAGGTTCAAGAAGGGATACTTCCCTTTGCTTTCACTGATATGTTATCTTACTTGTCACATGTTAGGGAGCCCAATTGATGGAAGAGAATGAACAGTTGAGGCAGCAAGTGAGATTCACATTTTCTTTGTTTCTTTGTCACATGGACTGCATTCCTTTTTTTTGCCTTCAATGTCTCACTGGTTTGGAAATGGTTGTGATGTATTGGTTTGAAGATGGCTAATTTGCCAAATATTTCCCAGGCTCTGTTAGCTGAGCAAGGGCAGTCATTCAAATCAGTTATTACCAACATTTGCAGTGTGGCTAATGCTCCTTCCGACCATGATGTCAATGATATTTCTCTGAAGTTGGGGTAATAGATCTGTTCTTTTCAACCTGCATGAACCTTTTTTTTTTTTTTCATTTTAGGAGATTTAATTTAGTCCAGAATGGCATGATGAACCATGCATGCAGTGCAAGATCCTTCACATATTTTAAAGTAACTTTGTTCTTTTCAAAGCCAAATATGGTATGGCACTAGAGCATTTTCTTTTAATATACGCAATAATATATGATTTAATTTCCTTTTATTTTCTATTTAAAAATATAAACACTATTTTGTTATCATCATGTTATTTTTGGTTTAATGTATTTTTTTATTGCTCAAATTAAACTTGGAAATTCCTGAATGTGTCCATTTTTGGGTGTTTCTGCAGTTTGTCTCTCTGATTAAGCTTAGGAGATTGTGGGAAAAAAATGAGGCCATGCGGGTGTACGAGTGAAATTTTTCCTTACCCATATTATGTATGAAATGCCATGCGGGTAGTTTTTAGTTTTGAGTTGGTCTCAAGCTAACTCAGCGAGCAGTGCGAGGCAAATATGGTAACATGAATTGTTCTATCATCTTGTGTTCTACTAGAGACACCTTATTAATGCCCTACTTTTGTTCTAGGGTCTGCATCATATACAGTGTCTGTATTCGTTCAACCATATAATAATAAGCATGTTTATAACTGTATAATGCATGCATTTTGGCAAAGGGGATAGGTTGTGGTGAAGCTTAATTCTGTATCGTGGCTTTGAACAAAAACATGATCATAAAATGTTCCCCATGTTTATTATGTACAAATCTCAAATCTCTATCATGCGAAATGCAATGTGATAGAGCAATGGTGATTATGTATTGCATTCCCAAAATAAGGACGGATACAAAACAATAAGACTATGATCTCGTAAGGGTTCTTAATATCAGCTAAAGTTGGGTATGGGTCTGAACGAAAACATAGTGTCACTCATGTTTATTTGCCTTGGTAGGTTCCCAATGGTGTTGTATTGACGTTGACACTGGCGATATAACAGGGTTTAAACACACACACACACAGATTTCCTACCCTTAAAAAGTTTAAATTACACTGTTAAAAAGATATAAAGTTTTATTATATATGAAATGTAATAAATACATATAAAAATCAATTATTTGTTTAGGGTATATAGGAATTTGGACATTGTGTTTCACTCCCAATAATACTTGATATCTGGTTCTTCTTCTTCTTCTTCTTCATTTTTGTCATTTCTTATCCTTATATTCGTAGTCTGCTGTTTTTGTTCAGATTTAGAACATTCATGAAAAAAGACAGTGGACTGTTTGATTCTGAGAGATTTTGAAAGCCACAAAGAGGAAACACAAAAATAATTATTTTTTTTATACCATTATTAGGGCAGGTTCTGAATTTGTTTTTTATGTGTGGGTGAGTCTTTGTCCCTTTGTTGTGCTTGAGAGCCGCATTATCATAATTCAGGGTGGTTTATATGCCAAATTAGAGGAGGGTTGACAAAGGGCTTCATGTCGTTTGGTCAAAGAAAACGGGCCTACAAATCGAGAGATCATGGGTTGAGAAAGAGTTTCATGTTGTTTGCCGTTCGGTATGGGATGGGATTGTCCATGGTAGAGCATGGAGTAGGGCATACAAATCGAGATCATGTGTTGTTCTCTTAGCCTATCGTGGGCTTGGACCTCATTGGAGTGCCAACTTCTGGTTCTTTGGTTTGGAGTTTCTGGGCTTTGGACATTCTTCCAACCAAATTATCATGCGTGATTAAGGGAAGCAGTGGAGAGAGAAAGAAAGATGAAATCCTGTGAGACAAAGTGTTATATTTTTATATAATTACTTTTAAAAAAAAATTAAAATAGTACAATGATTTGTTATTAATTTTTTTTTCTCTTAGCATTTTCACTTACGTGTTGGTTAATTCATCAAATTACATTAAATATTTTGTTTTGATATTATTTTTTATTTTATGTAACTATTATTCTTTTTAAAAGTTTAAATCAATAAAAGAAGGTATTATTAATTTTTTTTTTAATCTTAATAAAGGGAAAGGGGAAAGGGAGAACATGGGGGGGTACAGTCCGGAAAATAAAAATGGGGCATTATTAATTTTATTTTTGCTTAGCTGAAATGTATTAATTTTTGTATGACAACCACAATCTAGTAGCAGAAAATATGTAGAAATTTATATTTTAGAAAGCTATTTTCCTGAACAAAAAGAGCGTTAATGTGATTGTCGATGTGGTAAATAAAAGTTTTGAAAATGCTTTATTGGGCATGCATTGGTCAAATAAAAGTTTTGTAGATTGTTCCTTGGAAAAATGATCATTGATCTTAATAAGTTCTACTAATTTCTTTCTCCTAATTTGAATCTTACTGGTTTGGCCTTTGCCCTTAGATGTCTCTCATCGCTTCCTTGCAAATGGTTTTTCTTTGACACCATATTAGCACAAGGTAGGGTATGGAATAATCACTCTCCTTATCGTTTAAGAATATAATTCAAATTTAAAGATGTTAATTGTCTTTTTTTTTTTTCCTAAAATAAAAGTCAAAACATGTCAAACTGGGTTGACGGGTTTTGCTCCGAGTCCAAAAGTCTAAACAGCTCAAACTGGGTCCAGAGATAGATACAGGTCAAACTAAGTCAAGCTGCCCAAACAAGGTCATTGCATGCCCCGCAAGGTTCAAATATTAAGCGTTGGGCGATGCCCTAAACTGCACCCTCACCTCGGGAAGCTGTCCATGCATAGGCGCCTGTGCGCAATGCAAATAGCGGTGGCCTAGCCCATTGTTGCTGGAAGCGCACACATGCGGTCGTGGTCAAGCCGAGGTCGTCCAGCCATGCCACACGAGTGGCCACCTTTTATCTCCATTCGCTGCCTACCTCTTGTGGAAAGAGACAAACAAGAAGAAGAGAGAAAGCGAAAGCGTTTGCCAAGGTATTAGGGAGAGAAAGAGGCAGAGGGAATCACTACCTACAAACCTTAACTTAGATATAGATCAAAACAATAAATTAAATTTTAATACAAAATCAACTTAAAAACCAAAATCGGGTAAGAAAAGCAATAGACAAAGAGAGAAATCAAGGGCTTACCACTATCACTAACAAAGTAAGGGCTAGAGAGATTCACCAAAAAAAAAAATGAAGTAAGAGCTAGAGAGGCTTGATCGAGGGAGAGAGGGGGAAAGAGACAATGTGAGGCGGAGAGAGAGTGATAGATAGAAAGAGAAGTCAGGGTTGCACCAAGTTATAAAAATAATACTAATAATTCCTTGTCAAATTAGGCCAAAAAAATGTTACTCACATCTTTGGTATCCTTTTTCAATTCGTACCATCTCTTCTTGTGGCAAAAAAATTTTCAATCTCAAAAAATATGAGACGTTCCAACCTCCTTCATTTTCTGACATAATCCCCCCCCAAAAAAAACACCATTATCACCCTTACTTTTTTAATTCTTATATCCACGGTTGGTCTAGGATTCGTCTCTCCATTTGGCAAAAATGATTACTGTTGATGTCTTACCTTTTAAAGCTTTTATGAGAAAATTATTTTTGGGTCTCTCAACTTTACATTTACTTCATAATTAAATTCCTAAACTTAAAAACACAATAATTTAATACTCAAATTTTAAAAATTATAATAAATTAGTCTTTATTCCTAATGGTGTCAATTTAACTGTTAAATGATAACGTGGAATGACAAGATATATAAGATGGATGGAGAGTTATTAAATTAGCATAACGGGTATAGTGAAGTACTCATATAGTAGATGTCATATCAGTCCAGCCAACCATGATAGTTGTCTATGCTATGAAGCTTTCTGCCACATCAATAATTTACTTCATTTGTCATATTAGTTTAGCAATTCTCTATTTATATTTGATGTCATGTTGTTTCATGTTGGCATTTAATGGCACGATATATGTGACGTTAATAACGGGAGACTAATTAGTTAAGGTTTTTGAAATTTAAGTACTGAATCGTTACATTTTTAAGTTTAAAGACATAATTGCAAATTAGTTGTAAAGTTATGTCCTCAAGCGTTTATTCTAAATCTCTCCGAAACCCTACCATTGCATAAATTTCCTTTCTCTCTCCTCTCTCATTCATTCCATAGTCGTTCTTGCACTTAACTTTTTTCACTATAATTTCTCTCAAGACTCAAGATTGAAGGCTCAACGATTTGCTGGGTATGATTATATTCTTCTACTATATCTTTTCTCCTCAAAAAGCTTTTTCTTAATTTGTTTACTAGATGTTTACCAACTTTGATCCAAAACCCATTTTCTAGATGATTTATGGCGTTAGAAGAGTTTGACATTTTAGGTGTGAAGGGTTTTAGATTTTCAACTAGATTTTACCATTTTGGATCCAAGACCCGTATGTGTTTCTAATTTGTTTCAAATTTGGGAATATGATGCTTTTGGTGTAAAGGGTTGTATGATTTTTAACCAGATTTTCACCATCTTGGTTGCAAAAACCATGTTCAAAACTAGATCTTTTAAGTGGAATTTAATTGATGATGTGTGTTTTTTCCCCTTTTTTTTTGAATATTGAAGAAATGACGAGGCAAAAGATTCGGATAAAGAAGATTGTCAATTTAACAGCAAAGCGAGAGACTTTTTCCAAGAGAAGAAGAGGGCTCTTCAAGAAGGCTCAAGAGCTTTCTACTGTTTGTGATGCTGATATTGCTCTTATTGTCTTCTCTGCTACTGGCAAGCTTTTGAGTATTACAGCTCAAGGTCTCTCTCTCTCTCTCTCCCTTTTTTCTTTTACGAGCTTGCTAAAAATGTCACTTCATATATATATATACATGTATATGTATGTATATGAGTGTGCTGCATCTTATGTTACATTTCTTGATGGCCAAAAGAAGCGTTCAATATGTGGCTTCATTGATCTAGGCTTAGTGAGAGAGAGAGAGAGAGAGTGAGAGCTATTCTTTTTTTTTGGCATATTCTATGGATCTCTCATTTTCTCGAGAATTTAAGAAACAGAAAGGAGCTTTTGACGTTCAAGTTCGTCAAGAAAAATGGGTGTTCACTCATTGAAATTTTAATGCAAATTGCTGAACCACTTGTAGGGTTTTGAGCTACACAAATTTTAACCCAAAAAAAATAATAATAAACTTTATTTAAACACCCTCAAGGCCTCAAATAGAGAGAGAGAGAGAGAGAGAGAGAGAGAGAGAGAGAGAGAGAGAGAGAGAGAGAGAGAGAGGTTTCATTTTTGAGGACCTTGAGTTTTGACTACCTACGCACTCTCTCGGTAGTCTTGAGGTGTGGAGACTGGCGAGTGTGCTGGTTGTTAATGTTAAAGGTAGAAGAGAAAAAAATATCCCCCCTTATCTGTGGAAGTCATTTCAATAAAAATGAGTATCTCACACTTCAAGGGTCAAATTGGCACTCACTCTCATTCTCTCTCCCTCCCTCCCTCCCTCCCTCCCTCCCTAAATGCCATTTAATTATCTTCGTACAATCTCCTTCCTCTCTCTCTTTCTCTCTCTCCATGCACACGCACACCAGGACATAGTCTTGGTACCTGTATCTTTGGTGCTGTTGTCAAGTCACGAAGCCGAGCTAATACCTGTGCATTAATATTTGTTTGTTAATGGAATAGTTTTGTTCCATAAAATATTTTCTTCTTTTTGGGTATTATAGGAGTGGAAATGAAAATGAGGCTGTCAAATGGTGTGTTTGTTGCCTATACATATTAACCAAACCATTTGGGCCCTTTAGGGTTGGTCTGTATATCTATGTTGCTTTTCATCTTTTATAAGGCTGTCTTCACTACAAGGGTTTCTTAATGTGCGGATATTTAGGTGTCATACCAATGTATTGTGTGTATTCTCTGTCATCTTCTATACACAAAAGTCTTTTTCTTGCTCATAGGATTAAAAATCGACATGCTTTTTTCATCTTGTTTTTTCACTAACTAATAGAGGATAGTTTTTTGGCGAGCATTATATTGGATATTCAGGTTTTTATTTTCACTTTATTCTATGGTACCAAACATTGTCACGCCCCGATCCGTGATCCAGAGGCCGTGAACAGTCGCCTGTTACCTCAGACACCGGCCCAACCCTGCCACTATCCTCAAGGTAACGCAAGACTAATCATAAATTTCAGTTACCAATATTTTATTAGTATTTAAATACAAAAGTTTTCAAATATATATATACTGCAAATGAAAGTTTCTTGGTTTCATACAGTCATTCTAACATGATCAACTAATATTCTCAAAGATACAGTAGAAGCTCCATACAATGATACGTCTATAACAGTAGTCTCTGAAATTTGCGTACGTCGATGTCTATCAACGTGTCTCTCTAATTACTATCTCTGTAAAATTTAAGTGAGTGGGGGGTAAGTAAAATTATTTACTCATTACATGTAATTAATAAGTGGTGTGAAAATGGTGTATTAAAACTATATATATATATATATATATATATACATACTTTATATTATATTTCAAGTACATATGATAATTTCAAACACATTTATCTAACATCATCATCCATAAAACATATGCATCCAATTTTCTGTCATAAATCGTAGAGTCATGCTAAAACAAACCTCGACAAGGGTCTACCTCGACCAATGACGAGCCACCAAGGATTTTTTCTTTTAAACAGATAAACAACCCTAACCTTGGAGTTGGTGTTGGGCCTCCCCAAGTGCTAGACTGAAACGTCATTTAGTCCTTCCCTTTCGGTTCAACTTGGTTAGTCCGAAAATCTAGTATCATATACATGCCACCTAACCATGTGGAGTGTCTACGTCTCAATGATATCGCAACCGTGCGACTATCTATATAGCGAGACGGGTCTGCTATAGCATATGAGGTGAGTCTACGCGGGACAATGCCTATTGTATCATAATATCATGGCTATAAGTACTATCTCTGATCTATGATCAAGGGGATTCAGAAACTAATATCCGAGATTCTAGTCTCGCATCAAAATCATCAATCAAACAATCGTGTCATATAAGTTAAAGAAAAATTATGAAATCTGATGCCTTATGTATTTTCATATAAATATCATCAAAATACATTTCATGGTTCAAACATGGCAGATATATTTTTCATGATGCATATTTAAAAGAAATTTTTGGGATACTCCATTTATCACAAAATCGATACCAAACCATTTAATAAGTCATTTCATAATTCATTTCACAAATCATGCTTTGAAAACGATAAATCATGGTTTTGCTTATTAACTACATGGCAACAGTAAGACCCACTCACATGTACGGGAAGAGTACACCACTTCCCTAAAATCTTGTTACTCAGCTGAGTCGCCCCTCGAGTGCAGTTTAATCGTCTACTCTTAAGACAACAATATATATATGTTAATCCCTCCTATTTCTTTCAATAGTTTCATCCAAATTTGATTTAGTTCGATTTCAATTTTTCCTAATTTGTTTAAGCCCATATATCTATAATTCATTTTTTATTCAAGTTCTACAATTGCGCAGTCTTAGGAAAAACGTCATAACATTCTCGATATAACTCAGAATTGAGTGATTCAAATTGCTAATTAAAGTTAAGATATATATCTATATTTGTTATGTTAAACTCATCTCCAAATTCCCATTCCACGAATTTATAGAATTTTTATAACTTTTCAGTCTAAGTTCCTAAAACAAATTCTGCATAGTTTTGGGAGAATTTCTATATCTCCTTATGTACTTCTCCAATTTAATTGATTTTGTATCTCAAATTGAATATAAAATATAGATATAAAACTTTATAGTTTAGACCATTATCAGATTTTAAATGTATAATTTTATGAAATTCCATTTTCATCTCAGTTTTGATTTTAATACTACTTTTGCACAGTTTTAGTAAAAATATCATAACTTTCAGCATACTACTCCGATGCAAGTGAATTTTATCTCATTTTAAAGATAAGACAGAGATCTCAAAGTTTCATGTTTTGCGTTTTCCCTAATTCTATCCAGAAGTTATCTTAATATTTAAATTAATTTACTGGTCGTGCACAAGACAGTGAATATAATATCGATTTTTACCTTTTCTTCTAAAAATCACCATAATTTCATTTCTTAAGAAAAAATTTTGCACCATAACTTATTTTAAAGTTTAGGGAGTCTAGTTTTATCAGAACTAAACCAATCTAAATTTTGATCATCATAGGATAAGATATCATAGAATCACTACAGCTCATTGACTATGCTAGTTTATTTGAACAAACCTACTTCATGGGATCAATTTAATCCAATGTATACTTAAAGAAAAATGTATTACATCTTTAATAAGATCTTGACATCCAAATATTCATCACCAACACCATTCTTTAGCACTTGATCACCATATCTTACAACACATATACATCAACATAAAAAAAAAAATCTCTACATCATGCTAATGCTATCTAAACAATTAAAATTTTATTAACCAAAGATTTTTCTTACCTCTTCAACACCTCAAGTGCTTGGATGAACACAAGAAATCCTTTCTTTTCTTACTAAAAATTTCGTCCAAGTGAGGTTAATGGAAGAGAAAATGAATAAAATAGTTGGTTTTGGTCTTTATATAAACCAAATCAACATATTTTGACCATTGATTTATTTTGCATGCTTTATCTCATACTACACTTGTCAAGACTTCTCTATATACTTGAAATGGCAGCAAGAAATCACCATGCATGCAAAGAAAGTGTCAAATTCGGCCAAGAGGAAAGAAGACACAAGAAACCACTAAAAAAACCATTTCAATCACATTTCATGCATCATTTTGTTCTTTACAAGCAACCTTCTTCAAAATTTGGTAGTGGAATGTCCTATGTGGCCACTAAGTGTGCTAGTGGCCAATGGTTGATCTCCAATTGTCATTCAATGGCTGGTTTTGTAACTTAGTCCATCAAGTTCTCATATTTATACTTTAGTCCCTGAACTTTCCAAAATTATAAATTTGACCCTATATGATTTTTAATCTGATTTTTTTTTTTAAATTTTCAAATTCACTTCTTTATGCTTATATTTATGTGTTTTGACTTTCGTTAGCCATTTTTAGTAATTTTAGGGCTTGCTGACACTTTTCGAGGAAGTTTTCGGCTTATCGATAAAATTTTCGATTTAAGCGATTTTAAGGGCAAAGTTTTAGAAATTTTAAATCATGTGTCTCAAAATAGATGCAATATCATATATATAAATATGAGAAGAGTAATAATACACCGAGAGTCGATGTTAAATTTTCTAACCCCCTAAAATAAAGTTTCGTCCTCGAAACTATACATCGAAAAGTTCGGGGTACTGTCTTCTCATAGCATCCTCCGGTTCCCAAATCTGCTCCTTGGCTTGGTCACTCCTCCACAAAACTCGAACCAAGGGCACCTCTTTGCTTCTTAGCTTCCTGGTCTGCCTATCAAGTATAGCCACAAGCTGAACAGTAAAGCTCAGGTCATCTCTTAGCTCCACTAGTGGAGGTTCTAGCACATGAGAGGGGTCTGGTAGATATTTTCTCAGCACAGAGACATGGAATACGTCGTAAATATGTGCAAGTTCAGTTGGGAGATCTAATCTGTAAGCTACATTTTCGATCCTTTTCAGGATTCGAAATGGTCCAATGTATGTGGGGTTGAGTTTCCTTTGCTATCTAAATCGTATCACTCCTTTCTAGGGAGATACCCGTAAAAAGACCATATCTCCCTCCTCGAACTCAAGAGGTCTCTGCCGCCTATCAGCATAACTCTTCTGTCTATCCTGAGCAGCCTTT
Source organism: Dillenia turbinata (assembly GCA_037126225.1). Classification (NCBI taxonomy): domain Eukaryota; kingdom Viridiplantae; phylum Streptophyta; class Magnoliopsida; order Dilleniales; family Dilleniaceae; genus Dillenia; species Dillenia turbinata. The sequence continues at coordinate 15,127,813 of JBAMMX010000024.1, forward strand.
ATCCGAGTACGGATGACCTTCACCTTCTCTCGAGTCTCCTCAATCAGCTCAACACTGCTGAGTCGTCTCTCTCCGACCTCTTCCCAGCATAATGGTGTCCTACACTTTCCCACGTATGGTGGCATTCCAATACTAATTTGATAATTGTTATTATACGTGAACTCCACCAACGGGAGGTGCTGTTTCCAACTACCTCTGAAATCCATCACACATGCCCTCAGCATGTCCTCTAACGTCTGAATGGTCCTCTCTGACTGACCATCTGTCTGGAGGTGGAAAGCAGTGCTAAAGCGTAGCCTGGTACCCATGGCCTCCTGTAGTTTCGGCCAAAACCTTGAGGTAAAACGAGGATCTCTGTCTGACACAATCGACATAGGAACCCCATGAAGTCTGACTATTCCACATATATAGGTGAGCCAAACCCTTCAGTGGATAGCTGCTACGAATGGGTAGAAAATGTGTGGACTTGGTGAGTCTGTCAAAAATCACCCAAATAGCATCATATTGTGTTGGAGTCCGTGGAAGTCCCACAACAAAATCCACCGTAATGTGTTCCCACTTCCATTTGGGAACAGGAAGTGGCTGAAGTGGACCAGCTGGCTATTGATGCTCTGCCTTTACCTGTTGGCATACCAAGCATTTGGCTTCAAATTCAACAATCTCTCATTTCATTCCGGCCCACCAATAACTCCCTCTGATAGTCCGGTACATCTTAGTACTGTCTAGATGCATCGCAAAGGCAGAAGAGTGGGCCTCTTCTAGTATAGCACTCCTGAGATCGCTATCATTCGGAACCCAAACTCGGTCTCTGAATACTATGAGTCAATCCTCTCGGACTCTAAAATCTCCATCGTTTCCTTTATGGACCCTCTCAACAATGCCCTGGAGCTCCTCATCTAAACCTTAGAGCTCTCGAATATGGTCAAAAAGAGTCGGCCTCACCTCAAATCTAGCTAGAAGTGCACCATGCTCATCACTAGCCAAACTAACTCCCAATGAGTGGAGTCCCATAAAACACAAGAGGTAGGCTCTCTCGAAAGATGAGGAAGAGGATGACTTACGGCTCAGAGCATCCGCAACAACGTTCGTCTTGCCAGGGTGGTAGTCTATAATAAGGTCATAATCTTTAAGAAACTTTAACCATCTTCTCTGTCTCAGATTGAGCTTCTTCTGCGAATAAGTATTTCAGACTCTTATGGTCTGTGTACACCTGGCATGTCACCCCATAGAGATAATGTCGTCATATCTTTAATACAAAGACTATGGCTGCCAATTCGAGATCGTGGGTTGGATAGTTCAGCTCATGTCTCTTCAACTGTCTAGAGGCGTATGCAATGACCCGATCGCCTTGCATCAGTACACAGCCCAAACCCTGCCGGCTGGCATCACTGAACACTACATACTCTCGGCTGCTGGTGGGAAGGGCTAGAATAGGTGCTGAAGTCAACCGCTGTTTGAGCTCCTGAAAGCTCTCATCACAACGGTCATCCCAGACAAACTTGACTCCCTTTCTTGTCAAGTTAGAAAATGGGGCAGCAATCTTGGAGAATCTCTCCACAAATCTTCGATAGTATCCGGCAAGTCTGAGAAAACTCTTGACCTTAGTAATTGTCTGCGGTTGCTCCCACCTCACGATGGCTTCAACCTTCTGCGGATCAAGATAAATACCCTCTGCAGAAATAATTTGCCCCAGGAAACCGATCTGTCTGGGTCAGAACTCACACTTGGAGTACTTGGCATATAATTTCTTCTCGCGGAGCGTCTATAGTACGACTTAAAGATGCTAGGAGTGCTCCTCATCACTCCGTGAGTATACAAGTATGTCATTAATAAATACTATGACAAATCTGTCAAGGTACTCGTGGAATACCCGGTTCATCAAATCCATGAATGTGGCTGGGGTATTCGTCAGTCCAAACGACATGACCAAAAACTCGAAATGACCATATCTCGTACGGAAAAGCAGTCTTGGGTACATCCTCATCCCTGATTCATAACTGATGATACCCAGATCTCATGTCAATCTTTGAGAAGACTCGGGCTCCCTGAAGTTGATCAAACAGATTATCTATACGTGGTAATGGGTACCAATTCTTGACGGTCACTCTGTTCAATTGACGGTAATCTATGCAGAGTCTGCAAGAGCCATCTTTCTTCTTTACAAATAGTACCAGAGCACCCCAAGGCGAAGTGCTTGGTCGAATAAACCCCTTATCCAATAATTTTTGCAGCTGGACCTTTAGCTCTCTCAACTCAGCTGGTGCCATTCTGTATGGCGGAATAGAAATTGGTACTGTCCCAGCAGCTATATCTATCTTAAAATCAAACTCCCGGAGTGGAGGTAGTTCAGGTAGTTCCTCAGGTAACACGTCCGCAAACTCTTGCACCACTGGGACCTCATCAAGCCTTGGGCCTTCTACTGTGGTATCTATTACATGGGCAAGGTAGGCTGTACATCCTAGGCGTACCAACCACCTAGCCGCAAATATCAGTGATGGCTATCCTGACTTTCGAAACTCTACTTCCTTAGTAAAACAGTCAATAGCGGCTCAGTGAGAACTCAGCCAATCCAACCCTAAGATGACATCAAAATCAGATATGTCGAGAGGTATTAGATCTTCCTTTAAAACCACCTTCCCAATCCGTATCTCGCAGCCCTGGTAAACAGAATCCCGAACCAACTGCTCGCCCAATGGCATGATAACCAATATCTCCTCAATCAATGGAGAGAGTTGTCTATCAAGGTGCTGAGCAAACTGGGTGCTGACATATGAAAAATATAACCCGGTATCTATCAAAACTCGAGCATTAACTCTGGAGATTTTCATGATACCTAATGACGAATTTAAATAAAAGAGGATCATCAACATTTATTTACTTCGAAAGTCAACATGAGAACATATATATACATATATATATCAAAAGGATTGAGACTTCTAGCATCTTAGCATGTCGAGAATTACATGAGTCATTATAGTACATCATGCCTCAAAATAACTGTTAGGAGATGAAACCTATAAAAGAGAGTCTACCGGAGGATTACCTGTAATCACTTCAGGATTGGTTTGGGCTTCCTCGTGCGTCATTCAAAGACGCGAGCCTGAGTCCTCGGCTGTTGTCGCTGAGGAACGGGGACAGTGTTGCTCCTGGCCACAGTCCGTGGAGCAGTAGGAACTGATGGGGCAGATGCTCTCGGTTGACTCTCGCGTGGTCCACTCGGGCGGCTCTAACTTGGCTGTCCCCCGAATCCTAAATCTGGGCAAGTGCTACGAATATGTCCTGGTTTCCCATAATGGTAGCATCTCGTAGGTTCTCTACAGAATCCCGAATGAGTCTTACCACAATTACGACATAGGGGCTTCCTTGGCCCAACAAACTGACTCACTGATCCGACACTAGGGGTGGGGGCTCTAGAACTCTGAGGGTGTGGCCCCTGGGGAAAACCAGCTGACCTTGTAGCTGTGGGATCTCTCTGAGGGCCCTGACTCCGGCCCTTTTTCGAACTCTGACTGGTTTGAAATCCAGGCTCTTCTTCTTCTGGTCTCCGTTCTCTCTCTGCCTAGTCTCAGCCCGTACGATATCCTCAGCGTGGTAAGCTAACTCCAAGACCTCCGTGAATGAGTGATTTTTCATCACTGCCATGTATTTCCGGATGTTCAAGTTAACTTCATCCTCAAACTTGAACCGAAGCTGCCTCTGTGTGGCCAAATCAAGAACGAAGGCAGATAATCTCCTCAACTCTGTCTCGTACTCTACAATAGATCTGGTCCCCTGGTGGAGATCAAGGAACTCTGCCATTTTCTAGTCTTGCTGGTACTCCGAGAAGTACCTACCGTCAAACTCTCTTAAGAAGTCCTCCCATCCTAAGGGCCCTGCAGAGTCATCTATCACGATCTCCAAGCAAGTGAGAGCATCACCATCTAACAACCATACTATAATGCTCAACTTCCACTCGTCCTCTAGACCTAAGTCTGTCAACACCCGGCGGGTCCGGTTGACCCAGCGCTTTATTGCCGTAGCATCATCAGATCCATCAAAATCGGTGCAACCCAGCTGTCGATCCTCTTTGACCAATTGGGTCAGCTCGTGAATGCGACGGAGTGCCGGAGTAGTGCTGTCGCTCGGGGCAGATATAGAAGTAGTAGGGGCAGCCGGTGCAGAAGTCGGTGCCACAGGAGAAGGAACTACCGGAGGTGGTGGTGGGGGCGGCATTTGTGCCCCATAAGTGTTCCACCACTCGTGCCACTGTCTCAAGGCATCTGGTGGTAGCGTCGGGATCCCAGCTGACTGTGTCGGCTGAGGTGGTACTGAAGGGGGTGTGTACGAAGATGACGCGACCTCTGGTGCAATAGATATAACTCTGCAAGTCTACCTCACACTGCGCCTAGGAGGCATGATTCTAAAATGAAAGGACCTCTATCAGATCTAACCCCTTAAAGGAAATGAACTCATTTGCCTAAGATCATCTTTACGGATTTTATGACTGTAAGGAAACTTTCAAATTTATTTCAAAATATTGAGAACCTTGGAAATAATACTTGGAAAATTTTGAAAAATCTTTCATAAAACTCAGGCTCAACGAACCAGGGCTCTGATACGAAGAAAACCATCACGCCCCGATCCATGATCCAGAGGCCGTGAATAGTCGCCCGATACCTCAGACACCGGCCCAACCCCGCCACTATTCTCAAGGTAACGCAAGGCTAATCATAAATTTCAGTTACAAATATTTTATTAGTATTTAAATACAAAAGTCCTCAAATATATATGTACTGCAAATGAAAGTTCCTTGGTTTCATACAATCATTCAAACATGATCAACTAATATCCTTAAAGATACAACAGAAGATCCATACCGTGATACGTCTATAACTTTAGTCTCTGAATTTTGCATACGTCGATGTCTATCAACGTGTCCCTATAAATACTATCTTCGTAAAATTTAAGGGAGTGGGGTGAGTAAAATTATTTACTCAGTGAGTGAATAATTGTAACATATAATTAATAAATAATGTGAAAATAGAGTATTAAAATTATATATATATAAATATACTTCATATTATATTTCAAGTATGTATGACAATTTCAAACACATTTATCTAACATTATCATCCATAAAACATATGCATCCAATTTTCTGTTATAAATCGTAGAGTCATGCCAAAACAAGCTTTTGGCAAGGGTCTACCTCGACCAATGACGAGTCACCGAGAGTTTTTTCTTTTAAACAGATAAACAACCCTAACCTTAGCGTTGGCGTCGGGTCTCTCCAAGTGCTAGACTAAAACGTCATTCAATGCTCCCCTTTCGATTCAACTTGACTAGTCCGAAAATCTAGTATTATATACACGCCACCTAACCATGTGGAGTGTCTACATCTTAATGATATCGCAACCGTGCGACTATCTATATAGCGAGACGGGTCTGCTGTAGTATACGAGGCGAGTCTGCGCGGGATAACACCTATTGTATCATAATATCATGGCTATAAGTACTATCATCGATCTACGAACATGGGGATTCAGATACTAATACCCGAGATTTTAGTCTCGCATCAAAATTATCAATCAAACAATCGTGTCATATAGGTTAAAGAAAAATTATGAAATCCGATACCTCATGTATTTTCGTATAAATATCATCAAAATACATTTAATGGTTCAAACATAACACATATTTTTCTTCAAAATTCATGGATGCATATTTAAAAGAAATTTTTGGGATACTCCATTTATCACAAAATCGATATCAAACCATTTAACAAGTCATTTCATAATTCATTTCACAAATCATGCTTTGAAAATGATAAATCATGATTTTGCTTATTAACTATATGGCAACAGTAAGACCTACTCACATGTACGGGAAGAGTACACCACTTCTCTAGAACCTTGTTACTCAGCTGAGTCGCCTATCGAGTATAGTTTAATCGTCTACTCCTAAGACAACAACATATATATGTCAATCCCCCCTATTTCTTTCAATAATTTCATCCAATTTTGATTTAGTCCGATTCCAATTTACTCTAATTTGTTTAAACCCATACATCTACAATTCATTTTTTTTTTCAAATTCTACTCTTGCGAAGTCTTAGAAAAAATGTCATAACTTTCTTGATATAACTCGGAATTGAGTGATTCAAATTGATAATTAAAACTAAGACATATATATATATGTTTCATGTTCAACTCATCTCCAAATTCCCATTGCACGAATTTATAGAAGTTTTATAACTTTTCAGTCTAAGTTCCTAAAACTAATTCTGCACAGTTTTGGAAGAATTTCCATATCTTCATATGTACTTCTCCAATTTAATTGATTCTTATCTCAAATTGAATATAAGACATAGATCTAAAACTTTCTAGTTTAGACCATTCTCAGATTTTAAACGTATAATTTTATAAAATTTCATTTTCATCTCAGTTTTGATTTTAAGACTACTTCTGCATAGTTTTAGTAAAAACATCATAACATTCAACATACTACTCCGATGGAAGTGAATTTTTCATTTTACAGATAAGACAGAGATCTAAAAATTTCATGTTTTGAGTTTTTCCTAATTCTATCTAGAAATTATCTTAATATTTAAATCAATTTACTCATTGTGCACAGGACAGTGAATATAACATCGATTTTTACCTTTTCTTCTAAAAATCACCATAATTTCTTTTCTTATTGAAAAATTTTGCACCATAGCTAATTTTAAAGTTTAGGGAGTCTAGTTTTATCAGCACCAAACCAATCTAAATTTTGATCATCACAGGATAAGATATCATAGAATCACTACAGCTCATTGACCATGCTAGTTTATTTGAATAAACCTACTTCATGGGATCAATTTAATCCAATGTATACTTAAAGAAGAATGTATTACCTCTTTAATAAGATCTTGACATCCAAATATTCATCACCAACACCATTCTTTAGCACTTGATCACCACATCTTGCAATACATATATATCAATATAAAAAAAAAAAAAAAAAAAAATCTCTACATTATGCTAATGTTATCTAAACAATTAAAATTTTATTAACTAAAGATTTTTCTTACCTCTTCAACACCTCAAGTGTTTGGATGAACACAAGAAATCCTCTCTTTTCTTACTAAAAATTTTGTCCAAGTGAGGTGAATAGAAGAGAAAATGAATAAAATAGTTGGTTTTGGTTTTTGTATAAACCAAATCAACATATCTTGATCCTTGATTTATTTTGCATGCTTTATCTCATCCTACACTTGTCAAGACTCTTCTATATACTTGAAGAAAGCAACCACCATGCATGTAAATGAAGTGTCAAATTTGGCCAAGAGAAAAGAAGACACAAGAAACCACTAAAAAAACCCTTCCAATCACAGTTCATGCATCATTTGTTCTTTACAAGTAACCTTCTTCGAACTTTGGTAGTGGAATGTCCTATGTGGCCACTAAGTGTGCTATTGGCCAATGGTTGATTTCTAATTGTCATTCAATGGCTGGTTTTGCAACTTAGTCCCTCAAGTTCTCATATTTATACTTTAGTCTCTTAACTTTCCAAAATTGTAAATTTGACTCTATGCGATTTTTAATCTGAATTTTTTTAAAAATTTTCAAATTCACTTTTTTATACTTATACTTAAGTGTTTTGACTTTCGTTAGCTATTTTTAGTGATTTTAGGGCTTGCCGGCACTTTTCGAGAAAGTTTTCGGTTTACTGATAAAATTTTTTATTTAAGCGATTTTAAGAGTAAAGTTTTAGAAATTTCAAATCATGTGTCTCAAAATGGATGCAATATAATATATATAAATATGAGGAGAGTAATAATACACTGAGAGTCGATGTTACAGATCAATTGAAATTATGTGAAAATGATGAGTTGATAGTTAACATATCGCAACCAAAATATTTTGTCTAATTCAATTGATATGTCTTTCTATGATCATCATTCACAATCATTCATTTTCAACCAAAACTTTTACCCAACTAGATCCCCACTCAAATCGAAAGCTAACCCTAGAATAATACAAGAGAAATGGTACTTCTTGATAACTTTCTAACCCAACAAGCGCTTCCTAATGGCTATCCCTTATTTTCCTACCTTTTCCTTAGAGGGAATCCGGTGGTTCTGGCCTATGTGGTCCTTTCCTAGTTTGTTTTGTTTGGTAATAATAATGTAATTTGAAATTTTATGCATGTTATGGATTGTTTGTCTGTGTTTAATATGAGTGAGGAACACATGCCCCTCGTGCATAAAATAATTTACCCAGTGAACTAATGAATTACACTCTAATGGTAACACAATCTCTCATATTTATATAAGTTACAAATTTCTATATCACATATATTTTTTCAAAATACTTGCACATGAAATATTTTCTTTTTTCACTTACTATTTTCTTTTCTTTTCTATATTTTATTTCTGACAAAAAAACTACTTTTTTCTGTTCATATACTTGGGCTACACAAAAATATACTTTTTCTTGTATTAAAAAAAAATGATGCATAACTTAATGAAATAAAAGAAAAGAAGAAGAAGAAGAAGAAGAGGCTGTGGATGGTAATTTCATAAGATTTTTAATATTTGGGAACTTAATAGCATAAACCCTATTGCTTTACACAATTTAGAATTCTATATCCCCCTTGGCATTTTTTTCTTGAAAAGAAGAAGGAAGATTTACCACCGTTTTAAATATGAATATGTGACATTATCAAAATACTTTAATCATCTCATATAATTCAACAAATTTTGAACATAGAAAAAATTGGGTCAATTCATATGTAAATTTTGAACCATCATTATAGAAAACTATAACCATGTATGATTTTCTTAAAATTCTATCATAATTTTATTTTCAAATTTATCAAGACATTTTTTATTATATTTTTAATATGCAATTTTTCCTATTTGAATTAAGGGTTTTAATTTTTGAGAGTGGATATTTAAATTAAGAGTTTCTCAAATGGGGGTGGACAACTTTCTTGTTTGCCTAATTAGGTATAAGTTTTGTTTGACTATCGTTTTGTTGTAGACAAAACAAGGATCAAGGTTTCATTTGGTCTAATTATTTGTAAGCTTATTATATTTCATGGGAATATTTTAATATTTATTAATATTTCATGGGAATATTTTTAATAGATGAAAGAATGTAAAATTGAAGAATGACTTCAAAGAGCTTTCATGCCAAAATGGAACACAAATAGCATTTTACCAATATATATATACTGAGAGAGAGAGAGAGAGAGAGAGAGAGAGAGAGAGAGAGGTTTGACAGCATGCTTTATGGTCGTCAAATATTCTGGACCATAACTTGAAATTCTTATAGCATTTCTCCCTTAGTTTACCTTGATTTCACTTTGCCTGTTTTCCATTTTTACCTTCAATAGTCATCTGCTATGCATATAACTTACTCAAATATAATGACTCAGTCTCCTTGATAATTTAAGAATTTGTCAAGAGTGTACTGAAGTGTTTATCACAGCTTATCACTTCGCTCCATGCACGTCACTTTTGATGGCATTGCAAGCGCACACACACGCACACAAAAGCAAGAATATAATTTTCTCTCCAACGATGATCATATGAGTTTTAACCATGAAAAGGGTCACATAGTGGGATCACACACTAATCTCTCTTTAGTTGCAATTGCCCCCCTTCAAAAAAAGCACTACTGTGGTACTAACAAATATATTTACGACTCAATAACTCATTATTAATTTGCCTCCATATGTGAGCTTATCCATCAACACTTCCATCTCCATCATTGACTAAGGTACTCATCTATAGAAGACCATGAGAGCACACAGTGCTTCATTTCTTCTATGGGTTTGTCATGCCTAAATGTACCATTAGCTTTGAGACCACCATAAGATAGTGAATTGTTGAGATGCCTAAGGACTTTATGGTTTAAATTCAATTTTCTTTTCAAAAGTTTAAACTAATATTTGTTCAACTGCATCTATGTATTATACAGAACTCAGTCACCAATTTATCCCTCTGTAGAGTCTACCATTCACTCATGAGATCAAACATCTCTCTCTCTCTCTCTCTCTCTCTCTCACTACAGAGCGATTGGATACTGCACCTTTGTCAAAGTAGTATCTTTTGAGTTTAAAACTTATTTAGAGATGTCCTTTGTCAAAGTACATGATTTGTGAATATTTTTGCATGTTTCTACAAAATTTGATATATGTATTGAATAAAATGTATGATGGAAACTCTCTGCTGTCCTTCTAGCCTGAGAGTAGCAGCTATGCTATGTTAAGCAAGGAAATAGCAGAGAAGACTCAAGAACTGAGGCATTATCTGACTCTCTCTCTCTCTCTCTCTCTCTCTTTCTCTCATGGAATGCTATTATACTTTGTGATTCATTGCATATTATTTCATTTACAATGATGTCAGGCAAATGAGAGAAGAGCTAAAAGAGTTGAGTACAGAAGAGTTAAAAGGACTGGAGCAAAAAGTTGAAAGTGGACTGAGCCGTGTTATAGTTATGAAGGTCTTTAATTTTCTTGCTTGATGTTGGTGAATGAGTGTTCATTTTTTCTTCAATTTATTCATAATGACTCACATTACTAATATTAAGTTTACCCTTTTTTCCTTTTAGCGTGGAAAAGATTATGAATGAGATAAGTGCCCTAAAGAGAAAAGTCAGAAATAAAAACAACACAATTCATGTTGCATTTTTTTTGGGGGGGGGGGGGGAGCTTTTTGAAGGAACAAAAATAAGCCTTTGGCAGAGAAAAATGAAAACAGCCAAAAGGATTGGAGGAGATAATTACATTTTTTTTTTCTTTGGCAACATGCAAGAATTACCATTTAAGAAATTCTATATTGACTTAAAATTTGATGATATAAATGTGACAGTATTTTGAGTTATAAAGCACAACAAATTGTGTATTTTTCAATGACTAAACCACTACCATAAGTCATATCCAAAATTATGATAGCTTTTTGAGAAATCAAGTACCACCACGAACTGTTCAGTGAGCAAGGAAACGGTATTATATCAGGTCATTTGGTCCATATATTATTACTCTTGTTTTTCATGCAGCAGATTCAAGAAGGGATACTCCCTTTGTCTTTCATTGATATGTTATCTTACTTGTCACATGTTCCGGAGCCCAACTGATGGAAGAGAATGAACAGTTAAGGCAGCAAGTGAGATTCCCATTTTCTTTGTTTCTTTGTCACATAGACTGCATTCCTTTTGTTGGCCTTCACATGTCTCATCGGTTTGGAAATGGTTGTGTCGAATTGGGTTGAAGATGGCAAATTTGCCAAATATTTCCCAGGCTCTGCTTGCTGAGCAAGGACAGTCATGCAAATGTCGTCACCAACATTTGCAGCTCGTCTACTGCTCCTCCCAACCATGATGTCTTTGATATTTCTCAGAAGTTAGGGTAATACATCTGTTCATTTCAACCTGCATGAACGTTTTTTGTTTTTTTTTCATCGTAGGACTTTTAATTTAGTCTAGATTTGCATGATGATCCATGCAAGCAGTGCAAGATCCCTCACATATTTTAAAGTAGCTTTGTTCTTTTTAAAGCCAAATAGGGGATGGCACTAGATCATTTTCTTTTAATATACACACTTAGGGAGTGTTCAGTTAAAGGGTATAAAAATTAAAAAGATATCCATTTAAATTGTTTGGAGTAATGGAATAGGTATTTAGAGTAATAGAATGGGAATGAAAGTTTGAAAATGAAACCTCAAAATATGGGTTTTGTGAAACTCAAATAAAATGATGAGTTTTGACCAAAATCCATGTCTGCAAGAAAAATAATCAACACTTTTTGCCTTCCATTCAAGAGAGGTTCAATATGAGTTGAATATGTTGTTGGAGAGGTTGAGGAAGCAGAAATTGGTGAGGAGAGACATTTTTTATGGGATGGGGCTAGAGAAGTATTTGTCTGCGACGGAGAGACTGAGGAGGTGAGGGAGGTGTCTCATGTCGGAGGTTAGGATCCTAGTAAGGTTGAGGCCAGAGATGTCAAGAGAGAGAAGGGGGAGGGGGAGAGATGGAGGTTATGCCCTTTTTTTAAAGAGAGAGAAGGGTTACGTGTTCTGGAGGGGAGAGATAGAGAGAGGGAGAAGAATAGGAGGTGGAGAAGATGAACAAGATGAGTTGCCTTTTCTTTAACTTGGTTTTGTCTGATTCTGGTGTGGTGTTGTTTTAGAGAGAGAGTGGGGAGAGGGAGAGATGGAGAGAGTGAGTGAAGCGAGAGGGTAGTATGATAATTTGAAGTGATAGAAGGTTGAAGATGATAGACGAAAGCTTGAAGGATGCAATAAAAAAGTAGAGAAAATAAATTTTTTGTTTGAATTTAATATTATTATTTTTGATAATAAAATCATCTCAAATGCAATAGACAACTAATAAAAAATATTTTAAATCATAAAACCATTTTTATGAAGTGTAAAATTGATAATTACATGATTATCATTCTGAAAAATATACAAATCAAATATCAATAATGGTAATCGTATTCATTCCAGAATTTTAACAAAATAGCTAATATCGGAATCAATTTTTTCATTCCATTCCAAGGTTTTTTTATTCCGAGTTCGATTCCGATTTCAATTTCTGAATTCGAACTAAATACTACCTCATATATATTTAATTTCCTTTTATATTTTAAAATATAATCACCACTTTGTTATCGTCATGTTCTGTTTTAGTTTAATGTATTTTTTGTTATTGCTGAAGTTTTACTTAGAAACTCCAGATTTTTGTCCCTTTTTTCGGTGTTTCTGCAGTTTGTATTTCCATGATTAAGCTTGTGAGATTATGAAAAAAGAAAAAAATCTAGTATTGGGAGAATCAACCCTTTGTATTGTTCAATTTTCAATAACATATGTAGGAGTGAAATTTTTTACTTCTCATATTATGTATAAAATGCTAAATGGGCAGTTTTTAGTTTTTAGTTGATCTCAAGCTAACTCCGTGAGCGGTGTGAGGCAAATGTGGTAACATGGTGTGCTCTGTCATCTTGTACTCTAGTAGAAATACCTTGTTTATGCCCTACTTCTGTTCTAGGGGGCTGCAACATATACAATATATCTATTCGATCAACTTTTGAAGCAAAATTAGGGTGTGAACACTGAAGAACAGTATTTTTCTTGGAAGAATGTTTATAACTGCATAATGCATGCATTTTGGCAAGACGGCTAGGTAGGGGTGAAGCTCAAATCTCTCACGGGCAATGCAATGTGATAGAGCAATGGTTATTATGTATTGCATTCACAAAACGATAAGACTATGATCTCGTAAGGGTTCTTAATATCAGCTAAAGTTGGAGATGGGTCTGGACAAAAACATAGTGTCAGAATGTTCCCCATGTCTATTTACCTTGATAGGTTCCCAAAGGTGTTGCATTGACATTGACACTCTCGGGCGATATGACAGGTTTTATTGACAGAGAGAGAGAGAGAGAGAGATTTTTGCTACCCTATATCGAAATCATGCCTTGTGCACTTTGCCGTTTGGCATGGGATGGGATTGTCCATTGGTAGAGCATGAAGTAGGGCGTACAAAAGCAAGAGTTGATTCTCAAAATTATCAGGCCTACAAAGAAAATGTAAAATTAGATGGGCCTTCATACCCTGAATACCCCTCCTAAGAATCAAGCCTAGTGGTCTTGGGTCTCATTGGAGTGCCAACTTGTAGTTGTTTGGTTTGGAGTTTCTGAGCTTTGGGCACACTTGCGGCCTAATTATCATGTGTGATTAGGGCAAGCAGAGGAAGGGGAAGAAAGATGACCGGCTGCGAGAGAAAATTTTAAATTTTTATATAATTACTGTTTTTTTTTTTTTTTAAAGAAAGTTTAAATTAGTGGAAGGATTTCGTTATTAATTTTTTTTTTATCTTAACACTCAGTCACGTGTTGGTTAATTTATCAAATTACGTGAAATATTTCATTTTGATATTATTTTATATTTTATGTGGTTGTTATTTTTCTAAAAGTTTAAATTTGTTATTGCTGCTTTGGCCTTTACCCTTAGATGTCTCTCATCGCTTCCTTGCAAATGGGTTTTTTTTGACACCATATTAGCACAAGGTAGGGTATGAAATAATCACTCTCCTTATCGTTTAAGAATATTATTCAAATTTATAAGAATGTCAAAACATGTCAAACTGGGTTGACGGGTTTTGCTCCGAGTCCAAAAGTCTAAACAGCTCAAATTGGGTTCACAGATAGACACAGACACAGGTCAAACTGGATCAAGCTGCCCAAACAAAGTCATTGCATGCCCGACAAGGTTCAATATTAAGCGTTGGGCGACAGCTCTAAACTGCACCCTCGCCTCGGGCAACTGTCCATGCACAGACGCCCGTGCGCACGCAAATAGCGATGGCCTAGACCATTGTTGCTGCAAGCACACACACGTGGCTGCGGTCAAGCCAAAGTTGTGCAGCCATGCCATAGGAGTGGCCACCTCTCATCTCCATTCGCAGCCTACCTCTTGTGGAAAGGGACAAACAAGAAGAGAGAGAGTGCTTGCCAAGGCATTAGGGGAGAGAAAGAGAGAGACGGAACCATTACCTACAAACCATAGCTTAGATACACATCACAATAATAAATTAAATCTTAATACAAAATTATCATAAAAACCAAGATCGGGTTAAGAAAAGCAACAAAGAGAGAGAGAAATCAATGGCTTATCACCATCACTAAAGAAGTAAGAGTTAGAGAAGCTTGATAGAGGGAAAGAGAGGGGGAGAGAGAGAGTGATAGATAGAGAGAGCAGGGTTGTACCTAGTTTAGGGTTAATGAGTAAATAATGAATATGGTTATACAATACCTGATATGCACACTTGGTCAAAAAATGAGAGACAAGTTATAAAAATAATACTAATAATTCCTTGTTAAATTAGGTCAAAATGTTACTCACATCTTTGGTATCCTTTTTCAATTTTCATTTTTATTGATCTTCAGGTGGTGGGAAGTGTAGAGAGCCAGAGACCATGTTTGGCCATTAGAGGAATCCTATTTAATATTTAAGCCTCTCTCTCTCTCTCTCTCTCTCTCTCTCTCTCTCTCTCTCTCAAGCTGTTTCGTAACATTTTTTTTTTTTTTTTAATAATTGAGGACCGACAAGGCCGGGAAACCTAAGCCAATCCCCGGACTATCTCCTCTTGCGGCAAAAAAAATTTCAATCTCAAAAAATATGAGATGTACCAACCTCCTTAATTTTCTGACATAATCTCTCTCTCTCTCCCTCTCCCCCCCCCGGGGACATTATCACCCTTACTTTTTTTATTCTCACATCCACGGTTGGTCTTGGATTCTTCTCTCCATTTGGCAAAAAAGATTACTGTTGATGTCTCACCTTTTAAAACTTTTATGAGAAAATTATTTTTGGGTCTCTCAACTTTACTTTTAATTCATAATTAAATTCCTAAATTTAAAAACACAGTAATTTAATACTTAAATTTTAAAAATTATAACAAATTAGTCTTTATTCCTAATGGTATCAATTTGATCATTAAATGATAATGTGAAATGAAGTAATATATGAGATGGATGGAGAGTTATTGATTTGTCATGACAGGCAAAGCAAAGTATTCATATAGGTGTCATATTAGTCCAGTCAATCATGATAGTTGTCTATACTATCGAGTCATCTGTCACATCAATAATTTATTTTATTTGTCATATTAACTCAATAACTCTCTATTCACATTTGATGTCATGTTATTTCATGTTAGTATTTAAGGCACGACATTTCAAATATTGTTTATAACGCGAGACTAATTGGTTGTGGTTTTTGAAATTTAAGTACTGAATCGTTACATTTTTAAGTTTAAAGACATAACTGCAAATTAGGTGTAAAGTTATGTCCTCAAGCCTTTATTGTAAGTCTCTCCGAAACCCTACCATTTCATAAATTTCCTCTCTCCTCTCTCATTCTTTCCATAGTCGTTCTTGCACTTAACTTTTTTCTCTATATTTTCTCTCAATACTCAAGTTTGAAGGCTCAACGATTTGCTAGGTATGATTATATTCTTCTACTATATCTTTTCTCCTCAAAAAGCTTTTTCTTAATTTGTTTACTAGATGTTTACCAACTTTGATCCAAAAACCCATTTTTCTAGATGATTTATGGAGCTAGAAGAGTTTGACATTTTAGGTGTGAAGGGGTTTTAGATTTTCAACGAGATTTTACCATTTTGGATCCAAGACCCGTATGTGTTTCTAATTTGTTTCAAATTTGGGAATATGATGCTTTTGGTGTGAAGGATTGTTTGACTTTTAACCAGATTTTCACCATCTTGGTTGCAAAAACCATGTTCAAAACTAGATCTTTTAAGTGGAATTTAATTGATGATGTGTGTTTTTTCCCCTTTTTTAGAATATTGAAGAAATGACGAGGCAAAAGATTCAGATCAAGAAGATTGACAATATGGCAGCAAGGCAAGTGACTTTTTCCAAGAGAAGGAGGGGGCTCTTCAAGAAGGCTCAAGAGCTTTCTACCCTTTGTGATGCTGATATTGCTCTTATTGTCTTCTCTGCTACTGGCAAGCTTTTTGAGTATTCCAGCTCAAGGTCTCTCTCTCTCCCTCTCTCCCCCCCCTTACGAGCTTGCTAGAAATGTCACTTCAATATATATATATATATATTTGTATGTATGTATGTATATGTATGTATATGAGTGTGCTGCATCTTCTGTTACATTTCTTGATGGTCAAAAGAAGCGTTCAATATGTGGCTTCATCGATCTAGGCTTAGTGAGAGAGAGAGTCAGACAGACAGAGCTATTCTTCCCCCCCCCCCCGGGGCATATTCTATGGAACTCTCGTAGCTTTTGAAGTGCAAGATCGTCAAGAGAAATGGGTGTTCACTCATTGACATTTTTAATGCAAATTGCAGAACCCCACTTGTAGGGTTTTGAGCTACACAAATTTTAACCCCAAAAAAAAAATTATTTAAACACCCCATGGCCTCAAATAGAGAGAGAGAGAGAGACAGAGACAGAGACAGAGAGAGAGAGAGGGTTTTCATTTTTGAACCTAGGCACTCTCTCAGTAGTCTTGGGGTGTGGCGAGTGTGTTGCTTGTTAATGTTGAAGGTAGAGGAGGAAAAATATCGCCCTTGTCAAGTCCCGCAGCTGAGCTTGTTGAGTAATGTGCTTAATAACTAAGAATAAATTGTGAAGTCATGGGAAGTGTGTTGTCTATATTGTCAAGTGTGTTGTCTTTTCATATTTCAATAAATTTATAATGAAGTAATTCAATATAAAAGAGTTTTGTAACTTCAAAGAAGATCAAGAAAAAAATGAATTACGAGTGACTCCAAAAATTCTCCTCTCATCTTTCTCAGCTTCTCACCCAACAAATTTGGTATCAGAGCCCCAACAAATTTGAGTGTGTTCACCAAAAAGAAATGGCCAACCATTTTAGTGATAGTCTTCCACTTCCCATATTCTCTGGAGAGCATTATGATCATGTATGTAAAAATGAAAACAATTTTCAAATCACAAGAGTTGTGGGAATATGTAGAGAATGGCTACAATGAACCAGCCAGTGAAGAAGGCCTCACCAATCAAGAGTTAAAGGCACTCAAGAAGCATAAAAGAAAATATGCAAAAGCTCTTTCAAAGGAGATCTCAAGGTAAAGAATATTACTCTTCAAACTCGTAGAAGGGAACTTGAAAATCTGAAAAACGATGATGCTGAAAATATTCAAGATTACTACACAAAAATTACCAAAATTGTAAATGAAATGAAAACTTTTGGTGAAACAATTAGTGATAGCAGAATTGTTGAGAAGATTCTTGTTAGTTTATCCCCAAAATTTAATCCCATGGTCTCCATAATTGAAGAGTCAAAAGATATTTCCTTAATAAGTGTTCAAGAGTTAATGAGATCTTTGAAGGCTCATGAAAGGAGGATGGCTCGACATGCTGAAAAATGAATTGAAGGTTCTTTTCAATCTAAGTTGAATTTCAGCCCCAAGACCATTGAAGGAGAATCCATTAGCAGTCAACAAAGAGGAGGAGACTCACAAAGAGGTGGAAGATATGGTCGTGAAAGAGGTAGAGGCAGAAACTCAAGAGGAAGAGGAAGAAACAACTTTCAAAGGACTCCCAATGCTGAAAATTCACAATCTTGCAGCCATTGTGGCAAGAGCAATCATCTTGACAAAGATTGCTGGTACAAAGACAAACCAAAGTGCTACTATTGCAAGAAATTTGGCCATATGGAGAAAGATTGCAGATTCAAAACCAACCAGCAAGCACAATTTTCAGAAGAGAAGCAGGGTGAAGGTAGTTTATTCTATGCTTGTCACATGGCTACCAAAGTCAAGAATGATGTGTGGTATCTTGACAGTGGCAGCAGCAATCATATGGCAGGAGATAAATCCATTTTTGTTAACTTGGATGAATCTGTGAAACTTGAAGTGAAGATGGCAAATGGAGTCACAACTCAAGCACAAGGATTAGGAACCATTAGAGTCCAAACCAAGTGAGGTATGAAATTCATTTATGATGTTTTGTTCGTTCCTGATCTGGATCAAAATTTATTGAGTCTTGGACAGCTTCTTAAGCATAAATATGCACTTACCTTTGATGACTTTGAATGCTACATCTATGATAAAAAGGATGGTAGACAGCTTGTTATAAAAATCAAAATGCAAACCAATCGAAGTTTTCCAATTAACTTCAAATATGGTGAAAATCATGCACTAAAAGCTCAAGTCAATGAAGACTCATGGTTATGGCACAAAAGACTTGGCCGTCTAAATTTTCACAGCATCAAGGTGCTTCAACAAAAGGGGATGGTGCATGGTTTACCAAGGATTGAGGAGAAACATGAAGTTTGTGCACTTGGAAAACAATATCAGCAGCCATTTCCTAAGGGAGTTGCATGGAGAGCTAAAATGATTTTGGAGCTTGTTCATACAGATGTTTGTGGACCAATGAGAACAACTTCTCATGGAGGTAACAAGTACTTCATTCTTTTAATTGATGATTTTTCAAGAATGACTTGGGTTTACGTCATGCAAGAAAAATCTGAAGTGTTCTCACTATTTAAGAAGTTTAAAAGTCTTGAGGAAAAACAAAGTGGCCATTACATCAAGACATTGAGAAGTGATCGCGGCAAGGAGTACACTTCAAATGCATTCCAAGATTCTGTGAAGATGAAGGCTTGGAAAGACAGCTGACCGTTGGCTACACACCCCAACAAAATGGAGTCTCCGAAGGGAAAAAACAAACTGTAATGAAGATGGCAAAATCTATGCTGCATGACAAAAGATTGCCAAAAGAATTTTGGGCTAAAGCAGTTTATACAGTTGTGTATTTGCTTAATCGAAGTCCACAAAGACTGTGTGGAATCAAACTCCAATTGAGGCATGGAGTGGAAGAAAGCCATCTGTGAAACACCAAAAAATTTTTGGGAGCATTTGCTATGCTCAAATTCCAAAAGAGAAGAGATACAAGCTTGATGAAGTAAGTAAAAAATGTATTTTTGTTGGCTATAGTTTCAAGTCTAAAGGCTATAGATTGTTTAATTTGAAGACTAACAAAATCATCATTAGTCAAAATGTTTTATTTGATGAAAATGCTGCTTGGAATTGGCATGAGAAAAAAATTGAAAAGCAGGTCTTGTTATATCATGAACAAGAAGACAAATCAACAAATGAAGAAGGAAGCGGTGATGATGTGGTTCCAACCAGCAGTCCACCATCATCCCCAATCTCAAGTTATCCAAGTTCAAATTCCAGCAATCCATCATCATCTCCAAATTCAAGCTGTCCAAACTCAACTCCAAGGAAAATGAGGAGTTTGAGTGATGTGTATACAAGATGTAACTTTTGCATTCTTGAACCTGAAAATTTTAAAGAAGCATATGCAGAAGAAGATTGGAGAAAGACAATGGAAGAGGAGTTTCAATCGATTGAAAGAAACAAGACTTGGAAGCTAGTTGCAAAGCCTCAAGACAAGGAGATAATAGGAGTCAAGTGGATTTACAAGGTGAAACTGAATCCAGATGGCTTAATCAAAAAGAAGAAGGCAAAACTTGTTGCAAAGGGCTATTCACAGCAGCCCGGAATTGATTACAACGAAACATTCGCGCCGGTTGCAAGGCTTGATAAGATTAGAACTCTCATTGCTATGGTAGCTCAAAATGGTTGGAATCTCTACCAACTTGATGTCAAATCTACTTTTTTAAATGGAGAATTGAAGGAAGAAGTATATGTTCAAAAACTTCAAGGATTTGTTAAAGAAGGAGAAGAAGACAAAGTATACAAGTTAAAGAAAGCGTTGTACGGGTTGAAGCAAGCTCCATGGGCTTGGTATAGTCAAATAGATTCCTCTTTCTTGGAACAAGGTTTCATGAAGAGTAAAAGTGAGCCAACCCTTTATGTGAAAACTCAAGGTAACTCAAATATTCTCATTGTTACCCTATATGTAATTTACTTTATCTCACAGCTACAAGACCGAACATTATGTTTGCTTCAAGTTTATTGTCACCGTTTATGCACAAACCTAGCCAACAACATTTTGGAACAGACAAGAGAGTATTAAGATACATCAAAGGGACACTCAATTATGGCATCAAATTCAGCAAAGGAGTTACTATAAATTTGCACGGATATTGTGATAGTGATTGGGGAGGATGTCTTGATGATATGAAAAGCATTTCAGGCTATTGTTTTTTCCTTGGTGCTGGAGCATTTTCTTGGGCATCAAAGAAACAACAAAGTGTGGCACAATCATTTGCTGAAGCAGAATATGTGGCTGCTAGCATGGAAACATCTCAAGTCATTTGGCTTAGAAGAATTCTAGAAGACAAGGGTGAGAAGCAAAAGGAAGCCACAATAATGTTTTGTGACAATAAATCAGCCATTGATATTGCCAAAAATCTAATCTATCATAGCAGAACTCACCACATTGCAATCAAACACCACTTCATTCGTGATGCAATTGGAGATGGTGAAGTTGAGTTGAAATTCTGCAAGAGCGAAGAGCAAGTTGCCAACATCTTCACCAAAGCACTTCCAAGAGACAAGTTCAACTATTTTCGAGAGATGGTAGGAATTCAAGAATAGCACATTAAGGGGGAAAATGTTGAGTGATGTGCTTGATAACTAAGAATAAATTGTGAAGTCATGGAAAGTGTGTTGTCTATATTGTCAAGTGTGTTGTCTTTTCATATTTCAATAAACCTAGAATGATGTAATTCAATATAAAAGAGTTTTGTAACTTCAAAGAAGATCAAGAAAAAAATGAATTATGAGTGACTCCAAAAATTCTCTTCTCATCTTTTTCAGCTTCTCACCCAACAAAGCTAATACCTGTGTTTCAATATTTGTTTATTAATGGAATAGTTTCGTTCCATAAAATATTTTCTTCTTTTTGGGTATTATAGGAATGGAAATGAAAATGAAAATATTGTGCTTGTTGCCTATACATATTGACCCAACCATTTGGGCCTTCGGGGTTAGGTATGTTCATCATTGTTGCTTCTCGTTATCTTTTATATGGCTGTCTTCAATACAAGGGATTCTTGCTCATAGGATCAAAAAGGGACATGCTTGTTTCATCTTCTTTTTTCACTAACTAATAGAGGATAGTTTTTTGGCGAGCATTATATTTTTATTGGGTATTCAGGTTTTTATTTTTCTCTTTATTCTATGGTACCAAACATATCGATCGAAATTATGTGAAAATGGTGAATTGATGGTTAAATACACTATTTCATGGGTATTAATGACATAATTTTTGTTTTTCCTCCCCAAATTGCTTCCGCACTAATGATAGAGGACTGTATCATCAAAAGTGAAATATGGGCACAAGATAGATACCCTGAAATGACATATAAATTTCAGGCATTATGTTTTGTTGGAAAAATTACTTCTACTACAAATAACATTTCTTAACCAACATATTTTGTGTAGTTCAATTGATATGTCTATTTCTATGATCATCATTCACAACCATTCATTCTCAACCAAGACTTTTACGCTGCAAGATCTCCTCTCAAATCCAAAGCTATCCCTACAATAATACAAGACAAATGGTACTTCTTGATAATTTTCTAACCCAACAAGCACTTGTTAATGGCTAGCCCTTATTTTCCTACTCTCTTTAGGAGGAATCAGGTGGTTCAGGCCTATGTGGTCCTTTCCTAGTTTGTTTTGTTTGGTAATAATAATGTAATTTGTAATTTTATGCATATCATGTATTGTTGTATGTGTTTAATATGAATGAGGAACACATGCGCCTAGTGCATTTACCTGGTGAACAAATGAATTACACTCTAACGGCAACACAATCTCTTATATTTATATAAGTTACAAATTTCTATATCACATAAATATTTTTTCAAAATTCTTGCAGATGAAGAAGAAGAAGAAGAAGAAGAAGATGAAGAAGAACTGTGGATGGTAATTTCATAAGATTTTCAATATTTGGGAACTTAATAGCATAAACCCTACTGCTTTACACAATTTAGAATCCTAGATCCCACTTGGGATTTTTTGTTAAAAATCTTTAGGGGAAAATTCTTGCTCAGCCTTTCGTATAGATTTGCATATATCTTTAGATTACTTTAGCTAGCTTATTGATTTTTCTTAGCAATATTTTTGCAAAGCTATTCAACAACCTATTTAGCTTCTTTTTTTTTTTTTTTTTGTTTTTTTCCCTTCATCTCTCCCTGAGCTTTGCCTTTTATTTTGGGTTTTAAGTCTTTTTTTTTTTTTTAATTAGAATTTGGACTGTTATTCCATGCCCTCTTTTGGATTGTTCTATTATAATGTTTCCTTGATCTCCTTGAGGATGTCGTTATTGTCCGTAGCCTTTTTCATGGATAAATCTCTGTTGTGCGTCCAAGAAAATAGTATACTTTTGTTCAAATTGTTTTTGTAGGTGTCGTTCGGTCTCAATATTCAAGGTTTGATGTCTACTTGTGCATTCATTGAATCTTCATTTTTAAGATATTGTCATCTGTAATCTGTCAATCATTCATATATAATTCTTTTATTACATAAACAAAAAGTTAATTTAGTTACATCTTAAATAATCCAAGACAGAAGGAGAGGAAAATAGATGAAGTACCCAAAATTCAATTTGCAAATAGAAGCCTTTTGTGCATTTTTCTGCGAAACAATCTTCGACCTTAAAGAAATAAGATAATAAGAGGAAGAAAGATTTAACACTTCTTTAAATTTATGAATATGTGACATTATCAAAATCATCTCATATAAGTCAACAAATTTTGAACATAGAAAAAATTTTGAGCAGAGTGAAATTTAAAAAGCTCCGAAAATGAATTTTTTGGACGTATGTTAAATTGAAGAATGACTTCAAAGAGCTTTCATGCCAAAATGAGACACAAATAGCAATATATATATATATATATACTTATATATATATACATATATATATATATATGGAGAGAGAGAGGGGGGGTTTGACCTTATGCTTTATGCTTGTCCCATATTCTGGACCATAGCTTGAAATTCTTATAGCATTTCTCCATTGAGAAACAGGTAATTTTCCTACTTTTTTTTTTTGTGAAAAGTGTGATAGTAACATAACATATCAAAATTAAGGATTTCCTGATGGTTTTTCAATTATAAAACATTTTTAGAATTTGAAATGATACAAACTTATCTGATTTCACTTTGCCTCTTTTCAATTTTTTCCTTCAATAGTCAGCTACTATACATATAACTCGCTAAAATTTAATGACTTAGTCTCCTTGATAATTTAAGAATTTGTCAGAATGTACAGATGTGTTTATCACAGTTTATCACTTTGCTCCATGCACGACTTTTGATGGCAATGCATATATAGACACACACACACAAAAAAAATATATATATAATTTTTTCTCTGAAACATGATACCATAGAGCCACACTTATCCATAGAAAACCACTTATCCATAGAAAACCGACAATGATTATATGAGTCTTAACCATAAAAAGGGTCACATATTGGGATTATACACTGATCTCTTTTTAGTTGTGATAGTACTTGAAATTTAGAAAAGAATGTTATTTAGAGAGAGTTAGACTAGAAGATTAGAAGGAACTTGGATGTGGGAATAGCTGACATTATTTGAAACTTAGTTATTTGAACATCCACATGGCCTCAAATAGAGAGAGAGAGAGAGAGAGAGAGGTCTCGTTTTTGCGGAAAATAAGAATTGGAACATGAGAGAAAAGGGCAGGCACTCTCGCAGGAGTCTTGAGGGTGTAGCGGGTGTGGTGCTTGTTAATGTTAAAGGTAGAAGAGAAATAATATCCCATACATTACATGCATCACATGCATTACATGCAGTATTTAGGAGTTGAGGAAAAAAAAATTGGATAAACAATGTAACATAATTAATTATTTTATTCAGTGAAATAGTGAGATTATTATTCATTAATTTAAAAGTTTTGAAAATGAATTAGATGAAAGTAAGTTAAATTGAAGAATGAATTCAAAGAGCGATGGTAACATAACATATCAAAAGTAAGGATTTCCTGAAGGTTTTTTCAATTATATAACATTTTTACAATTTGAAATGATACAAACTTATATGATTTCACTTTACCTCTTTTCCATTTTTACCTTCAATAGTCATCTACTATACATATGACTCACTAAAATTTAATGACTTAGTCTCCTTGATAATTTAAGAATTCGTCATTGTACTGGTGTGTTTATTACAATTTATCACTTTGCTCCATGTACATGACTTTTGATGGCAATGCATATATATATATATACACAAACGCAAAAACAAAAATATAATTTTCTTTCTAAAACATGACACCATAGAGCCACACTCATCTGTAGAAAACCGACAATGATCATATGAGTCTTAACCATGAAAAGGGTCATATAGTGGGATCATATACTAATCTCTTTTTTAGTTGTGATAGTACTTGAAATTTAGAAAAAGAATGTTATTTAGGGAGAGCTAGATAAGAAGACTAGAAGAACTTTGGATGTGTGATAGTACTTGAAATTTAGAAAAGAGGCCATGACATCCAATTTATAGGCATACAAGGTTGGTGGCAATTTGGAATTTGTAGCCAACATTTGTTCTCTAGAACTTTCTACCAATATCATCTACAACATTTATTTTTTAGAGTGTTCCATCATCTACAACATTTATTTCCTAGAATTTTCTACAAATATTATTTATAATGTATTCTTATCAACACTTATTCTCTGTACAGAATTGCTAAATCAAGAGAAAGGAAAAAAAAAAGATCTAAACGAGATTAGATGTATTAAAAGTGAAACTAATAATACACTTATACGGAACAAAGATATAAGAAAGCTGTGGAAGGAATATTTTGATAATCTGTTTAATGTTGACAGTACAATAGGTATAGAAAATATCATGATACTTGTAAAAGAGATTAATAGAGATTTTAAACACAAAATTCGTCCTCAGAAAGTAGAGGAGCCCCTTAAGAGAATGAAAAATAATAAAACAATATGATCTAATGGTACTCTTATTGAAATATGGAAATATTTAGGTAAATTCAGCATATTAATGTTAATGGTTTTTTTCAACAAAATTTGACAAACAAAGAAAATGTTTCGAATATAGAGAGAGAGCACATTTGTACCACTATATAAAAATAAAGTGGACATACAAAATTGTTCCAACTACAAAAAAATTAAACTCATGAATCATACGATGAAATTATGGGAGAGAGTGATTGAACATAGATTGAAACTGAAAATAAGTGTCTCAAAAATAATTTGGATTTATGTCAGGACAATCCATCACTAAAATTATTCACTTGTTAAGACAGTTGATGGAAACATTTAGAGCGCAGAAGAGAGATCTACACATGGTATTCATTAATATAGAAAAAGCATATGATAGGATTTTTAGAAACGTGTTGTAGTGGGTGCTGATGAAAAAAGAGATCTCTTTGAAATATATTAACCTTATTACGGATATATATGAATGAACTATAAACAATGTAAGAATTTTTGGGGGTCTGAGTGATAGTTTTCCTATTAACATTGGACTCTATCAAAGTTCAACGTTAAACCTCATCTTATTTACAATAGTGATAAATAAAATCACAAAAAATATTTAAGATGAAATACCATGGTGCATGCTCTTATTGGATGATATAGTACTGGTTGATGAAATAAGAAAGGGTATCAGCACTAAATTAGAGTTATGAAGGGTCACATTGGAAACCAGATGATTTAAACTGAGTAGGTCTAAAACTGAATATATGAAATATAGGTTCAGTAGTAATTATCAGGATAATGAAAAAACGATTAAGTTAGAAGGAAGAGAAATTCCAAAAAAAAATGAAAGATTAAGATATTTTGATTCCATCATTTAGAATGATGGAAATATAGATGGGGATGTGAACAAAAAAATTCAAGCGGATTGGATAAAATGAAGAAAGACATCTAGAATCCTCTGCGATCGCACAATGTCATAACATTTAAAGGGGAAATTTAATAGAACTGCAGTAAAACCTTCGTTGTTATATGGTACTGAGTGTTTGGTTATTAAACAACAACGAAAGCAAAAAATGACCATAACTAAAATAAAAATATTTAAGTGAATATATGACAACTAAAAAAGATAGAATTAGAAATGATAGAAACATAATAAGTTGGAAGTCGATTCAATCGTAAATAAGATATGAAAGTATCGTTTGAGGTGGTTTGGGTATATGCGATGAAAACCCAAGAAAGTACCTGTTAAATAAAATCAAGAATTTAAATATATGAGAATTAATAAAAGTAGAGGTAGATAGTTAAAAATTTGGATACAATTTATTCGTAAAGATATGATAGTTATGAATTTAGTTAAAAAAATAGTTTTAGATAGGAATGGGTGGTGTAGAAGAATCCGCACAAACTAAATCAATATTTTTTTATATATTTATTTGTTTTTTATATGGTTGATCCTAAATTTTGGAACAGAAGTTTTAGATTGTTGTTATTGTTATTCTTATCAATTTTTAAAACATTCTAGAAAAGTATATTTCTATCATTTTCTACAAACTTCTGGAAAAATGCATCATTTTCCAATACTCTTCCTTGATGCATTTTCGGGTGACCCAGAGCATGCTCCTCAATGTCTCGAATTTTGGCCTTGATAATGCTTTGGTGAATATTTTTGCAATCTGCTTATTAGTCTTGCAATATTGTAGCTCGATTTCTTTATTCGTTGTTGTCTCTCATAGAAAGTGATATTTGATTGTAATGTGCTTCATCCTACTATGGAATACCAGATTCTTAGGTATTGCTATTGTTGACTTGCTGTCACAGAGTATTGTAGTTGAATTTTTCTAAGTTTCTCCCATGTCTTCTAGAATTCTCTGGAGCCATATCCCTTAACTTACGGTCCTAGCTGTTGCGATGTATTCTACTTTGGCTGATGACTTTGCAACTGTGTCTTGCTTATTTAAGCCCCAAGAGAATATACCAAATCCTAAATTGAAGGCATCGCTTGATGTGCTCTTCATATCATCCACATTGGCTAGTCTTGAATCTTCTGATGGCCTGTAACATATGACTTAGTCTTCGGTTCCTATAAGATATCTAGGTATTCTTTTTACTGCTCCAAAATATACGTGACTTGGGTTTTGCATGAATCGGGAGAGTAAACTCGTAGCATACATTATATCTGGTCTTGTAGCAAGTCAGATAGAGTGAGCTATCTGCGACTTGAGATCTATCATCCTTCTACATCTTCTTATTAGTGACTAACGATGTAGCCACTATCTTACATTGCTCATATTGAATTTCTTTAGTAGCTAACAGATGAATATGCCTTCTTTTTCTTAGATTACTCCAATGCTGGGAAAGTAGTGCATTAACCCTATCTAAATCTTGTATCATTTTCTCATTGTTCACTATATAGATTAGATCATCTACCTATAAGGAAACGATGAGACTATCATTCACACTTTGGTTTTTGATGTAGAGGGTGGGCTTGCTTTTAATACTCCTGAATCCGAGTTTGGCGAAGTATTCATCAATTCTATTGTACATACCTAGGGGCCTGTTTTAGTCCATAGAGCGCATTCTTTAACTTTACACCTTCTCTACTTGCCCTTTAGTTGAGAACCCTAGAGGTTACTCAACATAGATCTCTTCTTCTGATATCCATTCAAGAATGCTGACTTGACGTCCAATTGATAAATACTCCAGACTTTCTGTGCTACTAGAGCTATTAATGTCATAATAGTGTCTAATCTTACAAGTAGCACAAACATCTTGTTGTAGTCGATTCCTGATAGCTGGGAGTATCCTTTTGCTAAGCTTGCTTTATATTTCTAGATGGAACCAACTGGGTTTACTTTTACTTTGTATACCCATTTGACTCTTGGATGTTCCGTTAGCTGTTATGTTTCATTCTTCTCGATCATCTTGATTTCTTCTTCCATAGTCTTGACCCAAACACCTTGTGTTGCAGCTTTAAAGCTTGTAGGTTCCATTGCAACAAAATTGCAAGTCTCATAGATTTCTATTAATGCTCTTGTTTTCCTTGAAGGTGATTCTGGAGAAGAATCTTCTGCTTGATTTGTTTGTATTATTCTTGAAGAAGTAGGTGATCTTGGTGACCTTGGTGTTGAGTGTGGGCTTTCTGTTTCTTCATTGCTTTCTTTTGTATAGATCTCTCTTCTTGAGACCTAGATACTTTTCTTCTATTTTTCTGCTCCTCCCAGTTCCAAAATTTATTTTCGTCAAAGTTGACATCTCTATTATCATTATCTTTTGTGTCTTTAGATTATATATTTTGTAGCCTTTAGACTGCATAATATAGCCCAGGATCCTTTTCTCTATCTTCTCTTCTAACTTATGTCCTTGTGATAGTTGGAATGTGCACATAGTAAATGCTTCCAAATACTCGTAGATGTCATATTGATGGCTTTCGTCTGCTCCAAGCTTCTATTGTTGAATTGAAGTGCCTTGGTCGGGCATCTATTGAGTAGGTAGACTACAATATATATTACTTCTGCCCAAAAGCACCTTAGGTATCTTCTTTTTCTTCAAGTATGGATGAGGCTCATCTCCATTACCTTGCAATTTTTCCTCTCGAACATCCCATTTTGCTAAGGTGCATGTCTAATAGTGAGCTGATGCTCTATTCCTTCATCTTCACAAAATTTGTCAAACTGCTTTGATGTATATTCCTTTCCTTGATCGTTGCTTAGTACACTAATTTTATAATTACTTTATTTTTCAACAAAGTTCTTGAATCTGTTGAAGATATTGAATACTTCTTACCTTTCTTTGCTTAAAATATATACATGTCATCGAGGTATAGTCATCAACAAAGAGGATGAAATACTTATGTTTCTCAAAGGCCGATGTCCTTATGGGTCCACACATCAATGTGAATTAGCTCCAATGGTGTTTTAGTTCTCCATGCTTGGCTAGAAGGGAATGGTTTCGTCTTTTGTTTCCCAATCACACAACCATGATAGACTTATTTTACTTCTTCTAGTTAATAAATCAGTCATCATGTTTTTTCTGCTCTAGTCGCTTTAATTCATGGAAATTTAGATGATCAAGTCTCTTGTGTCATAATAGTGACTCATCTGCTTCAGCCTTCATGGCAACTTCTATAGTGTAGCACCATTAGATAGAGAAATTTTGTTTTTTGTCGCATCTTTAGTTTGACAATCTCTGCGCCCTCATCTCCTTTATCGCAGATAATGTGAGAGTTTTCTTTGAATAATATGGAGTGCCCTCTTTTTATTATTTGGCCGACACTTAATAGGTTTGTTTCTAGACTAGGAACTAGTAGAACATCCTTGATAAGATGAGTGTCTTTTCTTGTCTATATTGCAATGGTTCTTTTATCTTTATCCGTTACTAAATCTCCATTTCCCGATCTAACTTGAGACTTGATGGTTGTGTCAATGTCTCAAAATATGGAGTGCCCTCTCTCTATGTGTCATGTACCTCCTTTTTCTTCTGAAGCAGCATGATAAGCATGGAATAGTTTGGTTAGCTTATGCTTTTTTTTGAACCAGCAATCTTTTTCTATGTGACCAAACTTCTTGCACTTTTGGCACTCTCAACAATCTTTTTCTAGATGACTAGCTTTCTTGCAAATGTGCCACAACGGATATATCCCATTTCTTCTCTTATTTCCTCTATTTTTAGAACTATTTCTAGAACTTTCCAAAAACTTTGTTTTATTACTTCTAGACTTCTGAGATCTCATATTTATTTTCGACTAAAAGGTATTTTCAAATGCACTTTGTCTCACCTATTTAGTCTTTCCTCATAAGTTTTGAGGGAGCCAATTATTTCTATCATCGACAAAATAGATAAATCTTTTGTTCTCTCAATAATTGTTACTATTGGGTGATATTTATCCATGATAGTAGCAAATATTTTTTCAACTATCCTTTTATGTACTATATTTCATTCATAAACTCTCATCTGAGTAACTACTTTATTTACTCTACTATAATAATCCTTAATAGCCTTAAAGTCCCCCATTTTAATATTCTTCAAGTCTCTCCTTAGAATTTAGAGTTTCACAAGATTATCTTTTCACTCCCCTAAAACTCCTCCTTAAGTGTGCCCCATGAATGCTTCGTACCGGTGGCTTCATAGATTTTTGGAAAAATTGTGTCGACGAATTGAATGTCATAGAGTGCCCTCCAATCCTTCTCCTTTTCTTCCTTTAACCTCTTTTGTTGCTCCTTAGATAGCACGGATAGATCTTCCTACATCGTAACACCGTTCTCTATAATATTCCATAATCTTTGGGCAAGGAGCAGGTCTTTTATCTTGATAGACCAATGGTCATAGTTTTCTCCCAAAAAAACGGGAAGTGGAACTTGACTTGGTTTGAGGTTAGCCATAAAATATAGATTACATGGTTACGCCTTGTATATAACTAAACGTAACTTTGATATCGCTGTTGGTATTTGAAATTTAGAAAAGAATGTTATTTAGGGAGAGCTAGACAAGAAGGCGGGGATTTGGATGTGAGAATAGGTGATACTATTTGAAACTTAGTTATTTCTTCTTGATTGTACAAATGAGGCCATGACATCCTATTTATAGGCGTACGAGGTTGGTGGCCATTTGGAATTTGTAGCCAATATTTGTTCTTCAATGGGTTTGTCATGCCTAAATGTATCATTAGCTTTAAGACCACCACAAGATAGTGAATTGTTGAGATACCTAAGGACATTATGGTTTAAATATATTTCATTTCCCCCCAAAAGTTTAAACTGTTATTGGTTCAACAATATTTATGTATTAGACAAAACTCAGTCAGTCAACTTAGCCCAATGGAGAATTTACTATTCACTCACGAAATCAAACCTCTCTCTCTCTCTCTCTCTCTCTTTCTCTCTCTCTCTCTCGTTACACCTATGTCAAAGTAGTTGCTTCTGAGTTTAAAACTTATTTGGGATGTCCTTCATACTGTTGCTCTTTGGCAAGTGGGAATTTAATGTAATCAAGTTGATCAACAAGTTGACCATCAAGTAGTTAAATCTTTCTAGTTCTTTTGCAATTCTTAATTAACATATATCTGCAATCCAATGCTTACACTTAAAATGCATAATTCTTCAGGAAAAATAAATAACCTAAGCATAATCAAATAAAAATCACAGAAATGATACCTACTTCTGACTTTCTTTTTCTGTTTCATGAATGATAGCATGCAGAAGATAATCGACAGGCATCGGCTACATTATTTAGTGGAGAACAATGACCAACTTGATCAACCATCTCTAGATTTGCAGGTGAATTTCTTGGTCTCATTCTCCACATCAAGCACATTATGTCCTACGGTTGTCCAATGGATGTGCAATGGTTGCAAGGTATCCTAAGACCAACTAAGACCTGTTAAAGATTTCATGTGCATTTGTTCACGTCAAAAAGATTTCTTTTTTGGAAGTGAAATTTTATTCATTGTACAATCTCATTGTAATTTTTATGACTGAATATTTAAACGCTATTTTTCTGATTTATATCACCAAAATTTGTTCTAGACAAGCATAAGCTTATGACAATTTTCATGAGGATTTTTCTTAGGAGAAAAAGTTATTTTCTTATTAAAAAACGCATGACGGGTCAAACTTATTGCAGCTATATGTACATTGGAATTCATAAGATATAAGTACCTTGGATTTGTGAACATATTTGCCTGTTTCTTACAAATTTTGATATATGTATAGAATAAAATGTATGATGAAAACTCTGTGCTGTCCTTCTAGCTTGAGAGTAGCAGCTATGCTATGTTAAGCAAGGAATTTGCAGAGACGACTCAAGCACTGAGGCATGATCTGACTCTCTCTCTCTCTCTCTCATGGAATGCTATTAGTACTTTGTGATTCACTGCATATTATTTCATTTAATGTAAACACAATGATGTCAGGCAAATGAGAGGAGAAGAACTAAAAGAGTTGAGTACAGTACAGAAGAGCTAAAAGAACTAGAGCAACAAGTTAGAGGACTGAGCCGTGTTATTGTTATGAAGGTCTTTACTTTTCTTGCTTGATGTTGGTGATTGAGTGATCATTTTTTCTTCAATTTATCTCACGTTACTAATATTAAGTTTACCCTTTTTTTCCTCTTCAGCATGAAAAAATTATGAATGAAATAAATGCCCGTGAGAGAAAGGCATTACATACTATTCTGGACAATAATTTGAAATTCTATAGCATTTCTCCCTTAGCTTACCCTAATTTCACTGCGTCTTTTTGCCATTTTTACCTTCAATAGTCATATGCTATACATATAACTCACTAAAATTTAATGATCGAGTCTCCTTGATAATTTGAGAATTCATCAGAGTGTACTGATGTGTTTATCACAGTCTATCACTTTGCTCCATGCGCATGACTTTTGATGGCATTGCATGCACACACGCACATATATATACATACATATATACACACACACACACATAGATATAAACATATATATCACACACACACACACACACACAACAAAAAGATAATTTTCCCCATGAGATAAGAATTACGCGCACACATAGTGGAACAACAGCACATGACATTCGATGACATTACACACACAGATATAGTGGAACAAAGATCAAATGATTATTAACCATGAAAAAGGTCACATAGTGGGATCACACACTAATCTCTCTTTAGTTGCTAATGCTCCTGTGATATTAACAAATATATTCACAACTCAATAGCTCGTTATTAATTTTCCTCCATATGTGAGCTAATCCACCATACACTTCCATCTCCATCTTAGACTAAGCTACTCATCTATGGAAGACCATGAGAGCATGCAGTGCTTCATTTCTTCAATGGGTTTGTCATGCCTAAATGTACCATTAGCTTTGAGACCACCATAAGATAGTGAATTGTTGAGATATCTAAGGACTTTATGGTTTAAATACAATTTTCTTTCCAAAAGTTTAAACTGTTTTTTGTTCAACTATATTTATGTATTATACAAAACTCTGTCAACCAATTTATCCCAATGTAGAATCTATTATTCACTCATGAAATCAAACATCTCTCTCTCTCTCTCACCCTGCAGAGCGATTGGTTATTGCACCTATATCAACGTAGTATATTTTGAGCTTAAAACTTATTTGGAGATGTCCTTCTTCATGCTACTGCCCTTTGGCAAGTGGGAATTTAATGTAATCAAGTGGATCAACAAGTCGACCATCAAGCAGTTGAATTTTTCTATTTCTCTTGCGATTCTTAATTAACATATATCTACAATCCTTTCTTTTGCAATTCTTAACACATATCTACAATCCAATGCTTACACTTAAAATACATCTTCATTTAAAAAAAAAAAAAAAATCTTAGCATCATTAAATTAAACTCCGAAATTATGCCTACTTCTTTCCTTTTCTGTTTTATGAATGATAGCATGCAGATGATAATTGAAAGGCATAGGTTACATTATTCGGTGGAGAACAATGACCAACTTGATCAACCATATCTAGACTTGCAGGTGAATTTCTCGGTTTCATTCTCCACATGCACATTATGTCCTAAGACCTATGAATGGCTAATGAAAGATTTCATGTGCATTTGTTCACAACAAAATGTTCTCTTTTTTGAAATTGAAATGCTATTCATTGTGCAAAATCTCTAAAAATAGTGTTTATGAATGAATATTTAAACACAAATTTTCTGATTTATATCACCAAAATTTGTTCTAGACAAGCATAAGCTCACGAAAATTTTCATGAGGATTTTTCTTAAGAGAGTTATTTTCCTTTTAAAAAAACGCATGCCGGGTTAAACTTGTTGCAGTTATAAGTACATTCGAATTGATAAGATATAAGTACATTCAATGGAAATTCTGTGCTGTCCTTCTAGCTTGAGAGTAGCAGCTATGCTATGTTAAGCAAGGAAGTTGTGGAGCAGACTCAAGAACTGAGGCATGATCTGACTCTCTCTCTCACTCTCTCTCTCATGGAGTGCTATTAGTACTTTGTGATTCATTGCATATTATATGTAAACACGATATCAGGCAAATGAGAGGAGAAGAGCTAAAAGAGTTGAGTACAGAAGAGCTAAAAGGACTAGAGCAATATGTTGAAAGAGGACTTAGCCGTGTTGTAGTTATGAAGGACTTTACTTTTCTTGCTTGATATTGGTGAACGAGTGATCATTTTTCATAACACCGACTCTCAGTGTATGATGTACTCTTTTCATATTCATATATATATGATATTGCATCTATTTGAAACACATAATTTGAAATTTCTAAAATTTTGCCCTTAAAATCTCTTAAATCGAAAATTTTATCGGTAAAACGAAGACTTTTTCAAAAAGTGCCGGTAAGCCTTAAAATCATTGAAAATAACTAACGAAAACCAAAATATTTAAGTATAAGCATAAAGAAGTGAATTTGAAGATTAAAAAAAAATCGCATAGGGTCAAATTTATAATTTTTGAAAATTTAGGGACTAAAAGTGCAAACATGAGAACTTGAGGGACTAAGTTACAAAACTAACTATTAAATGACAATTGGAGATCAACCATTGGTCAAGAGTATATATAGTGGCCACCTAAGCTCATTACACCAAAGAAAAATTTTATTGGTTAAAAAATCATTGCATGAATTCTTATTGGTTGGTCAAAAACCCATTTCTTTGTGCTTAAATTCATCATGAACGAATTTGATATGAAGGAGGTGCATGAAGGTCGCTTGTAAGCAATCTTGCTTGTGAAAAAAATTTAGGAAAAGTGTAGGGTAAAGATCTTGCATGGAAATGAATCAATGGTCAAAATTTTTACTAGGTTTACATAAAAGAGTTGTTTCAAGTATTGGACCTCATTTTCTTCTTAACATTCACCCTCTTGGACGTGAGTTCTAGGGTAGGGAGTGAGAAATTCTTGTGTTCATCCAAGCACTTGAGGTGTTGAAGAGGTAAGGAAAATCTTTGGTTGATAGGATTTTAATTGTTTAGATAGTATTAGTATGATATAGAGTTTTTTTTTTTTTTATATATATATTAATGTATATGTGTTTGCAAGATGTAGTGATCAAGTGCTAAAGGATAGCATTGGTGATGAATATTTAGATGTCAAGTTCTTATTAAAGAGATAATATATTTTTATTTGAGTATATATTGGATTAAATTGGTCCCATGAAGTAGGTTTGTTCAAGTAACTTAGCATGATTAGTAAGTTATAGTAATTCTATGATATCTTATTTGGTGATGATCGAAATTTAGATTGGTTTGATTATAGTAAAACTAAACTCTCTAAGTTTTAAAATGAGCTATAGTGCAAAATTTTTTATTAAGAAATGAAATTATGGTGATTTTTAGAAAAAAAATAGTAAAAATCGATGTTCTATTCACGGTCCTGTGCGCAACCAGTAATTTTATCTAAATATTAAGATAACTTTTGGACAAAATTAGGGAAAACTCTAAAGATGAAACTTTTAGATCTCTGTCTTATTTTTAAAATTAGATAAAATTCACTTGAATCGGAGAAGTATGCTGGAAGTTATGGTGCTTTTACTGAAACTGTGTAGAGCATAATTTAGAACTGGAACTGAAACAGAAATGAAATTTTATAAAATTCTGCACTTAAAATTAAAAGAAATACTGAACATGAAAGTTATAAGACTATCTCTTATCTTTCAGTAGAACTTAGAATCATGTAAATCGGAGTTGTATAAACTGAGATATGAATTTTCTACCAAAATTACGCAAATTTAGTTATATAAGTACGAACTGTGTTGAAAATAGATTTTTATAAATTTGTGCAATAGGAATTTGGAGATGAGTTGAATACGAAAAATGTAAATATATGTCTTAGCTTTAATTAGCAATTTGAATCATTTGAATCCGATTTAAATAGAGAAAGTTATCACAAATTTACTAAACTTGTATAAGAGGAAAATTATAAAATTTAAGATTTTAATTAATTGTTTTGCTAAGTGAGATTTAGGAGTTTATTATGAACATATAAGTGATCTGGTTTTATGTTATATTTAAGTAGGAAATAAAGACTAATATTTTATTATGAGAATTAAACCCTAATGAGGGAACGTCCGTAATAACATGAAATTTATTGAATTTAATATTGTTATCATGGTTTGAATTTGAATTGTTTGATATCCTAATGATTAGTTTTATTGGTTCTTATTTTTAGGAGATTGAATTTGAAAACTTGAAGCAAAATGGGCTTAATGGGGGAATTTGGGAGTTAATTGGACTCAAGACATTTTATTGGGTCTTGAAGAAGAGAAATTTGAATTTTAGTTTTAGTAATTCTAGTTGGATTTTAGTTTTAGTAAAAACCTATTTTTAGTAGGAGTGAAAGTTTGTATTTTATTTAATGGGAAGACTCCTAATTGATTTAGAAGACTAGAGGTAGGAAAAGAGTAACTAAATATTCATGATACTATTTTTAAGAAGAGGTGGAGGCTATTTATATTCTTTAAGGGGAACTAAAAAAAAAAAAAAACATTATTTTTACAGCTCAAAAAGAGACGGGCCGGCTGCCTATTTTTTCTTTCACAAGAAGTTGCTGCATATTCTTCCAATTTCACAGAGGACGGCTGCACCTTCAACAATCCCAGAAAGTCACGGCTTATCATATTCTCCTTTAGGTTTTATTTTTATTTTATTTCTTAGGAACATTATTTTACTTTGATTATCTTGTGTTGATACTTACCACCATGAGTAGCTAATTTTCTTATTCTGATTTAAGGGAAACTTTATTCAATTTTTTTTCATTGTGAAGTTATGTGTTTAAATTAAATTCTTGTCTTTTATTCAACTATTTATCGATTCTTGATTTATTTTTAGGGAATCCTAATATTGGTTATTCTGACAATTTAATTCAATATTAGTTTTTCCATTACTATCTAAGAATTCAGTGATCCGTAATTGTCATGAAAGAATCGTACAAGTCGTAGTTAGATTATTTTTTGTTTATGAGTTTTTTATCGGTATTTATATTTAACTTAGGGAATAGATGGAACAAAATCAACTAATTGCGGCTATCTCAATTATTTGTATTTTGATTTAACTGTTTTCACAAAACTTAATGCTATCATTATATTAATATAGAATGCTATCATACCCAATCAGTTACCCAATCAATTAATGATAAGTTTCGATTGGATGTTGGGTTTGGTCGATTAAATTTGAAAAACGCAAGATTTATTATGACTATCCTAATAGATCTAAGGTTAAATACTTGAATCGTAAGAATAATATTTTTAATCAATGATCAATGAAGTAATCGAATATATGAACCATTGGATCAGTACTTGATAGATTGAATTTCCTTTCTAAATTTTAGTATTTTGCATTATTGATTTCTTTCTTAATTTTAGGTTATTAATTTTTTTTATTTATTTAGTAATTTAATTGAAAACTCCCCCAATTTTGTTTTTAACATTAATTAATAGATTAAGTTAATTAGTTTCCGTGGAATTCGACTTGGTACCAATATTGCTACAATTATTGCATTGGGGGAATCAATATTAATTTGAGAGTTTCGACAACCCGACCAAATTTTGACGTCATTGTCGGGGAACTATTTTGATTTCTTAGTTGTGTTTTCTTTATTATTTGTGTTATTGACCTCTCTTATTTTATGACCCGTTCTTCTCAAGAAGGTGAATTGGAATATATTCCCGAAATTGAGAAAACTGCTCGCCAATTAAGAAAGGAGGCCAAACAGAGGAAAGGTAAGTTACGACAAAGGGCAATTTTTGACATTGATCTGACAATTTGTGACAGGTCTATTTTTGAAGAAGAAGAGGAAAAGATGGCCGATCGTGAGCGAACCTTGAAGGAATTGACTGTACCCAATCTTAATCAACAACCATTGTATATCGAATACCCAACTCTTGAGGTAGCTTTCGAACTTAAATCTGGTTTGATTCACTTACTTCCTACTTTTTGTGGTCTTCCAGGTGAGGATCCACACAAGTATTTGAAGAAATTTCACATTGTCTGTTCGAGTATGAAACTTCAAGATGTGACCGAGGAACAAATTAAGTTGAGAGCCTTCCCATTTTTCCTAAAAGATAAGGCGAAGGGTTGGTTGTATTATTTATCTCCGGGTTTGATAAATACATGGAATGGAATGCAGAGATTATTTTTGAAAATTTTTTTTCCTATATCTAGGGCTGCCAATATCAGAAAGGAAATATAATGGATTAGACAGATTAGCGGGGAGATGCTATATGAGTATTTTGAAAGGTTCAAACAACTTTGTGCTAGTTGCCCACATTATCAAATATCAGATCAGCTCTTGATACAAGATTTCTATAAAAGACTTCTACCTATAGATAGAAGTATGATAGATGTGGTTAGCAGATGAGCCTTGGTCAATAAGATACCTGAAGAAGTCAGACAGTTGATCTCAAACATGGTAGAAAATTCTCAACAATTTGGGTTGAGAACGGATGGGGTTACAAAACGTGTTAATGAGGTAAATTACTCTCACCTTAAAAATCAAATTAATGAACTGTTTTGGTTCGTCAGACAGCTGTAGGGCAAATACAAATAACCAATGTTTGTGGAATATGCTCAATTACCGGATATCCTACGAATATATGTCCATCTCTACAAGAAGATTTTACTCATCAAGTAAATGTCGTAGGAAGATTTCCTAGTCAACCTCAAAAGTAATACAACCCCTACTCCACTCATTATAATCCCGGATGGAGAGATCATTTAAATCTGAGTTATAAGAACCAAGGGAGACAGACAAGATATCCTCCTCAGCAATTCAACTGGCTAACACATGCACCTACACAATCATCTAGCTCTGGTATGTTACTAGAAGATTTTGTAAAAGCTTTCGCGATGATACTCAACAATTTTAACAGAAAATGAGAGCTAGAATTCAGAAAACTAGAGCTAGCATTCAGGAAACGAGGGCGAGTTTACAAAACTTGGGAAATCAAATCACTCAGCTAGCCACTTTGGTTAACAATTTGGAGACTCAAATTTCAGGAAAATTACCTTCACAAATGGTAATGAACCCTAAGGAGAATACTAGTACAATAGTGTTGAGGAGTGGAAAGGAGTTGCAATCATACCCATTATCACCCAAACAGAAGAACAAAAGAAAAGATGAAGAGGAAGAAGCTGGAGTTGCTAATGAAAATTCAAACACGGTAAATTCTGATTCTCTTTTACCTACAAACTATAACCTGGTTGTACCACCTTTTTCCAGCAGGTTGGAAAGATCTAAGAAGGAAAATTATAAAAAGGAGGTTTGAGAAACTTTCAAGAAGGTGGAAATAAACATACCTTTGTTAGATGTCATTAAGCAAATTCCGACATATGCAAAATTTTCTAAGGAGCTGTGCACAAACAAAAGGAAGATGAGAGGTGATGAGAAAATAGGTTGGGGCAGAACGTGTCTGCTGTCATAAAGAGATTCCTACCCGAGAAATGTTCGAATCAAGGTATGTTCACCTTACCCTGTGTCATTAGTTTGAGGAAATTTGAACGTGCTATGCTAGATTTAGGAGCATCAATCAATGTCATGCCATATTCTGTTTATATTGCTCTAAATCTAGGTCCCTTAAAGGAAACTAGAGTGGTTATTCAATTGACTAACCGTTTTGTTGTGTATCCGGAAGGGATTGTTGAAAATGTTTTGGTGCAAGTTAACGAGTTAATTTTTTCAGCAGATTTTTATATTTTGAAAATGGATAAAGACCCCATTACAAATTTAGCACCGCTACTATTGGGGATACTGTTCATAAAAACGACAAAAATAAAGATAGATGTGGATGAGGGTACACTCTCCGTCGAGTTTGACGGTGAGATTGTTAAATTCAACATTTTTTAAACTGTGAGATACCCGAATGAGTATCATTCGATTTGTTTCGCTAACATCATTGACTTAATTGTGCAGGATGTTTTTTAAGAAGAAAATGACACAAATCTTGAATTGGATGCACAATTGAACACAAAAGAAGAGATGGTCGAGACTTGTGAAATTTCAGAGTCAATATTGGAACCGCAACCAAGGTTATTGAATTCGAATGTACTATTGCATGTTTCTCATAAGAAATTGTTACCTTTCGTTTTGCAAGCTCCAACATTGGAATTACAAACTTTGTCGGATCATCTTAAGTATATTTACTTAAGTGATGAAGAATCCTTGCCCGTGATCATAGCAAGGGAGTTGATGGAAGAGCAAGAACGTCGACTACTCCACGTTCTAAAGGAACATAAGACAACAATTGGTTGGACTTTAGCCCATAAAAGGGTATTAATCCCTCAATTTGCAGGCATCGAATTCTTTTGAAAGAGGATACTAAACCGATGAGGGAATCACAAAGGAAGCTGAATCCAATCATGAAGGAAGTAGTGATGAAGGAGATTCTCAAACTTTTGGACGAAGGCATAATCTATCCCATTTCAGACAACAAGTGGGTGAGTCCAATCCATTTGGTACCAAAGAAAACGGGGATCACGGGGGTAAGAAATCAAGACAATGAGCTGGTACCCTTACGAGAGCAAAATGATTGGCGAATGGTCATCGATTTTAGGAAGCTCAATTTAGCCACTAACCCTTTATTGATCAAATATTAGAGAGATTGGCCGGAAAATCATTCTTTTGTTTTCTTGATGGTTTTTTAGGTTATTGTCAAATCGTAATTGTACAAGAAGACCAAGAGAAGACTACATTCACATGTCCATTTGGGACATTTGCGCATAGAAGGATGTCTTTCGGTCTATGTAATGCCCTAGGTACATTTCAAATGAGCATGTTGAGCATTTTTTTTGAATATTTTGAGAATTACATTGAGGTTTTCATGGATGATTTTACTATTTACGGTGACTCGTTTGATAGTTGTTTAGGGCATTTGATCAAAATTTTGAAAAGATGCATAGAAACAAACTTGGTTTTGAACTATGAAAAATGTCATTGCATGGTGAGGGAAGGCATAATACTAGGGCATGTGATTTCTTCTAGGGGCGTAGAAGTGGATAAGGCAAAGGATGATTTGATAAAGAGCTTATCTTACCTTACAAATGTTAGGAAAATACGTACTTTCTTGGACATGCAGGTTTTTATCGCAGGTTTATTCAGGAATTTTCAAAAATTGCCTTGCCATTCTCCAAGTTGCTTTAGAAAGATGTACCTTTCGAATTAGAAGAAAAATGCAAGGAAGCCTTCGACAAGCTCAAAAACCTATTGACTATCGCACCAATCATTTAACCACCTGATTGGAATTTGCCTTTTGAGATCATGTGCAATGCAAGCAATTTTGCTGTGGGAGTGGTTCTCGGCTAGCGAATTGATAAGAAGAGCCACGTCATTTACCACGCTTTAAGGACATTGAATACTACCCAATGCAACTACACCACCACTGAAAAGGAGCTCTTAGCCATTGTTTTTGCTTTAGATAAATTTAGATCATATTTACTTGGTTCTAAAGTAATTGTGTATTCTGACCATGTAGCTTCGAAATAGCTATTGGCAAAGAAGGAGTCAAAACCAAGGTTGATAAGATGGATTCTCATGCTAAAAAAGTTTGATTTGGAGATCAAAGATCGAAGAGGAGCCGAAAACTTGGTAGCTGATCATCTAAGCAGGTCAGTGAAGGAAGAAGATCCATTACCTATTTCTGAAATTTTTCCCGATGAGCAGTTGTTTCACTTGAAAGATACTACTCCTTGGTATGCAGACATTGTAAATTATTTGGTTACACATATTTTGCCTAGTCACCTTAGTAAGTCAAGGAATGAAAAAATTCGATATGAAACAAAATACTATGTGTGAGATGAGTTTTATTTGTGAAAATTTTGTTCTGATTAAATAATTAGGAGATTTGTCCCAGAAAATGAACATAAATCCATTTTAACATTTTGTCAAAGTTATGCTTGTGGGGAACATTTTGGGCCAAAAAAACTGTTAGGAAAGTTTTAGATAGTGGGTTATATTGGAAGACCTTGTTTAAAGATGCTTACTTGTTTTGCAAGAGTTATGATAGATGTCAGCGAACAGGTACCCTGTCCCATAGAAATGAGATACCCCAAACTCCAATTCTTGTTTGTCAAATATTTGACATCTGGGGTATTGATTTTATGGGTCCATTCCCTTCATCTTGTGGATATGCTTACATACTTTTGCTTGTTGATTATATATCGAAATGGGTGGAAGCAAAAGCCACCAGGACTGATGATTCTAAGCCTGTTATAAGTTTTATCAAGACTAATATTTTTAGTAGGTTTGGGATTCCTAGAGCTATCATAAGTGATCAAGGGAGCCATTTTTGCAATCGAGCGGTCGAAGCATTGATGAAGAATTATGGAGTGCATCACCGGGTCACTACGGCATACCATCCTCAAACAAATGGACAAGCTAAAGTTTCCAACCATGAAGTTAAATCCATCTTGGAGAAAACGGTTAACCTAAGATGAAAGGATTGGAGTTTACGTCTAGATGATGGACTATGGGCTTACCGGACAGCTTTCAAAATACCAATCAAGATGTCTCCTTATAGGTTAGTTTTTAGAAAATCTTATCATTTACCAGTGGATATTGAGCATAAGGTATACTGGACAATCAAACATTGCAATATGAATATGGATGAAGCCGGTGACTCAAGGAAATTGCGATTGCAAGAACTCGAAGAGTTGAGATTGGAGGCCTATGAGAACTCGATAATTTATAAAGAGAAAACCAAATTGTTTCACGATGGTTTAATCCTAAGAAAATAGTTTGAGGTTGGGCAAAAGGTGCTATTATATAATTCTCGACTAAAACTCATGTCGGGTAAGTTGTGTTCTTGTTGGGTTGGTCCATTTGGTGTTACTAATGTGTCTTCTCATGGTCTAGTGGAAATTCAAAGTCTTGACACAAATAAGATCTTCAAGGTAGAACGGACATAGGTTGAAGATATTTCATGATAATATAGAGGTTTATACAATGTTGGACATTGTATTAAAATCTCCAGATTATTCCTCCGGCTAAATCACCCATGAAGACCGTCGAGCATAACGACGTTAAATAATTGCGCTTATTGAGAGGCAACCCAAAATTTTTAAGAGTTTGATTTAATTTTCTAGTAATTTCATTTATTTAATTTTGATTATTTCATTAGTGATATTTATCCCTTCTTCCAATTTTGCATGTGTCCAGCGATTTTTCAAGCATAATAGAGCAATTCAGAAATTTCGGACAGAAGCACTCTTAGGGTTAAGAGATGATCACGCAGTTTTCAAATGGGAAGTCAAAAATTTTGGACAGAAGCAGTCCTGGCACTAGGGCGTGATCACGCGGTTTCAAAAGCAAAATAGAATTTTTGGGACAGAAGCACTCTCACTCTTACCAGATGATCACGCGGTTTCAAGGGTTGAAGTTCACATTTTGGGCAGAAGCACTCCTTCTCTCAGGAGATGATCATGCGGTTGGGGTTCTTACAAAAAAACGAGGGAAAATAGACAAAAGAGAGAAGAGAGAGACTACCTTCATTCCTTTACAACATTCACTCTCTCTCTCGATTCTTCTGCGATTTTTTCTGCAATCGTCTCCTTTAATCAACCTTCAGTCCATCAATTGCAACCTTCAATCAAAACCCCATCGGCAAACCCTAGTTCACATAGTATCCTCTTCACAAAACCCCTTTTGTTCATCATTGCCAAGAACCCTAGAAGACCCAACATGCCCTTCTTTGATTCGACCGACCGCAAGCATCAATCATCTCCTTTGGTTCATCAAATTGCCACCACCGTCGATTGAAGACCCAATAAACCTTTTGATCGAAACCCCAATCAACCCCAATTTTCCTATTTTCAACTGCGAACCCTAATCGCCTCTTTCGATCATCGTTCGTTCTAATCAATCGAAGGTTTCTTCATCACAATTTCACTCTTTTGCATCTTTCACGATTCTGAGTTTTCTCGATCAAGGATCAAGTTTCGATTGGAAGCCTCTGTATTGCAAGCCTTAGGTTTCGAATGAACCCTAATTTCTCATCCATTCTCACTCCATTCGAAAACCCAGATTTAGATCGCCTTCTGATTGAACTCCTTCGCTCATCTCC
Organism: Dillenia turbinata; assembly: GCA_037126225.1. Classification (NCBI taxonomy): domain Eukaryota; kingdom Viridiplantae; phylum Streptophyta; class Magnoliopsida; order Dilleniales; family Dilleniaceae; genus Dillenia; species Dillenia turbinata. The sequence continues at coordinate 15,172,261 of JBAMMX010000024.1, forward strand.
TTCGAGTTCCTAGTAAATCCTAAACTTATCTAACAAATCATCCCACCATCATCGCTTAATGCTCTCCCTTCTGTCGATTGAAGACCAAATCCTTCTTTCCCTTTTTCGTGTTCATCCCTCCTCATCCTCAACTACACACCACCTGTTCGATCGAAGACCCAATCGGCCCAAGCCATGACTACCCTCTCCTCATTGCTCTGCACACCAACTGATTAGGCACCTCAACTGCGGACAACCTATTCAACCGACGGTCTATGTGATTTACCTCTTTCAATGGGAAGGAAATGGGTTGCAAAACATAGGTATGGACTTCAACAACATACTTCATCTTCAATCGAAGGTCCATCCCAACGAGCTCAAGTCACGAACCCTGGTGGAGAGCCAATCTCCCTTTTTTCTGACGATCAACCATCTCTATTCGCCACCTCCTCTATGCAATCATCCCTTTCATCTGTTAAGTCTATTCCACAGCAGCAATAACCATGCAAGGGGCCTCGAATGCGGCTGCCCAAGACTGAACCTTCATATAGGAAGCCTCGAGTGATGCTTCCTTGGTCAACTGCAACCTCCTCTAGTGCCAACGAGCCAACTGAACCTGTAGAGCCACCAATTGAACCTGAACCTGCAACGCCACCAGTCACAGACCCACAAACACCATCTTCTTCCAGAAAGCATAAGTCGCGGTCTCGAGTTGCCAAAGGAAAGGCGATCCTTCCTCCAGCACCACTGAAGTTAGGAGGTTGTCTGAAGTTCAACTCTGCAGAACTCAAACGCAGGTATTCTGATGTTTCCAACAGACTTGTAATTTTTTGCAAATATTTTCACATTCCTACATTAGAATTACTAGGCATGCTTGATAGAATCAATGGTTTTTTATCTGTAATTGGTTGGAGTCATTATATGCAATTGTCATACCCTGCATTCAGAGAACTCACATGTGAGTTCTACACCACCTTCCGTTTTGATACTGCTGCACATTGGACTATAGACACCCCAGGAATCATTGAGTTCAGATTGATGAATTGTGCATTTCATTTCTCTTTAATAGAATTTAATGAGGCCTTAGAGTTTATGGATGAATCCTCTATTTGTTCTTCTGTTTGTGATTACACATCCCACTTCAATTCATATTGTTCTAGTATTTGGTTAGAAATGTCGAATGACCTTCAGCATTTCGATCCTAATCACTCCAAGAGTCAATATCTCAAGGATCCTATATTGTAAATCATACAACGGTTTTTGGCTTTTAGTTTTTCTGGGAGAAAGGCTAGTTTAACTGTTTGCTCTAAGCCAAAACTATTTTTCTTGTGGTCTATAACTCAAAACCAAAAAATTAATTTTGGTTATTGATTGGCTACTCAATTTAGGAATGTTCTCTCATCTTCTGCTAGACCATTGATTCTAGGATCTCTAATCACTCACTTAGCTGTTAATTTGAGGGTTTTAGATTTGGAACATCATAACATGAACATTGCTTGCCCTGCTGAACCATTGGATTCTGAATGCTTATTGCGAATGGGTGTTGTTTGTAAGAAGGATGGTGTTTATCATTTTACCTCACTGGGTGAATTTCGATCAAGAGTTTCTTCTAGTTTTGCAGGTGCTTCTGATGCTCTTCAGCCGTCTCCTTCCACCTCTTTGGCTCAGCTTGTGCATGACATGCAGCAACAAATCTCGTGGGTGGAGAGGAACATTCAAGCACTAGCGGATTTTGTGGGATTTCAACTCCCGTTTCATGCCTCACCTTAGGGGAGTCTCCTTTCTCTCTTCTTTTCCTTGCCTTCCTTTTCCAGTTGTCTTCTCATTTTTTTTTTTTTGGGTTTGTCTCTCTTATTGCATAGAGTTTTCATTTTCTGCTTCTGGTTTCTAAATTAGGATAGTGTTAGTTGTGACTTCTCTTCGCATTGTGCCTAGACGTATTATTTTTGCTTCATTGAGGACAATGTACCATTTAGGTGTGGGGGAGGATTTTATGAATCCATTTCATCTCTTCTATTTTTCTTGGAACTTCATACTCTCTTGATTTTTGTCTGAAAATAAGCTTGAGTTAATATACATTATTGGTTTGAGTTGAAACGCATGAATAAGACAAATGTGATTAGTTATTTTTGGATAAAAATGTTTTAAGCATCTCATTGACTTTGATGATTGAATTAGATGAACATGTACAAAATTTGATATAATATTACACACTTTTGTGAGCTTTTGAACCTTAAGAGCATATCATCATATTTGCTCCAATTTTTTTTCATGAGTGTTTATCAATCATAGTGTGTTTATTCTAGAACTTACTTTGCTATACATTTTGAGATCACATTCATGAATTCATATATTAATATGATGGGGGCAATTAAGTTTACACGTTTCAACTATCTTAAAAAGACTTCCTGTGCATATTTATCCCCGTAGTGAACCAAATTGAGCCTTTATCCCTTTTTCTTTGTTTATAACCTCATAAATTGACATATAGCCTTCTTTTTACGCTTAACCTTCTTTTTGGTTCTCATATCAAAGAAACATGTGTTCAGAGTTTGAATGGATGATTATTTGTAAAGGGGATGGAATAGTTTTATGTTGGGAATTGTTTTTAGAGATTTATTCATATGATTTGGGAAATTTATGTACTTTTTATTCATCCTCGAGATTGTCATTCAAAAAAAAAGAGAAAAGAGAAATTCCCATGAATTGAAGTTGGGGAATTTGAAAAACAAAAAAAGAAAAAAAAAAGAGAAGAAGTTTTCAGAAGTTTTGATCGAGGAATGAGATGATTTTGTTGAGGATATTTTTCTTTGGGTTGATTGTACTTCATGTTATGGGATGGGTTTGACAGTAGGAATGTTTCTAATCTTTGACATGTTTCTTTGGTGTGCATTACACATCATATTTGCCTTTACCCTGCCTTTACCCAAGCCAAGTTACAACTCTTGTAAAGACCCCCGGATTTTTATTTTGAGTTTATATAATTAGTGGTAGAGATTTGATAAATAAGCAAATTTATGATAATATCATGCCATGTTTTGATATTGAGAGTTATTGATAAATTCCTTTAAACACTTTGAGTGCATAGAGTGAATTCCTTGCGAGAGTATTAGATCTTGGTTCATTGAATTCTGATGAGATTATTAGGCCTGTTGGGATGTTTATATTTTCTTTTAAAGGTTATGGTACTATAATCACTTATTCTCTAGATTGTTGTTTTGATTTGAATGTTTCAATGTATGCTGCTTGAGGTTATTGAATGATGAAATGAAGGAGGGGAAGGAGTGAATGGGAGAATGATTGTGTGATATTGGTATAGTTAATACTTAAGAACAAGTATTGGTTTGGTGTGGGGGAATTCGATAATATGAAATTTATTGAATTTATTATTATTATAATGGCTTGAATTTGAATTGTTTGAATTTGAATTGTTTGATGTCGTAATGGTTGGTTTTATTGGTTCTTATTTTTAGGAGATTGAATTTGAAAACTTGAAGCAAAATGGGGTTAATGAGGGAATTTTGAAGCTAATTGGACTCAAGACATTTTATTGAGTCTTGAAGAAGAGAAGTTTGAATTTTAATTTTAGTAATTCTAGTTGGATTTTTATTTTTAGTAAAAACAAGTTTTTAGTAGGAGTGAAAATTTGTATTTTATTTAATGGGAAGACTCCTAATTGATTTAGAAAACTAGAAGTAGGAAAAGAGTAACTAAATATTCATGTTACTATTTTTAAGAAGAGGTGGAGGCTATATATATTCTTTAAGGGGAACAAAAAAAAAAAACACTATTTTTACAATTCAAAAAGAGAAGGGCCATCTGCCCATTTTTTCTTTCACAAGAAGTTGTTGTATATTCTTCCAATTTCATAGAGGACGGCTATACCTTCAACAATCCTAGAAATCACGGCTGATCATATTCTCCTTTAGGTTTTATTTTTATTTTATTTCTTAGGAACATTATTTTACTTTGATTATCTTGTATTGATACTTACCACCATGAGTTGCTAATTTTCTTATTCTGATTTAAGGGGAACTTTATTCGATTGTTTTTTATTGTGAGGTTATGTCTTTAAATTAAATTCTTGTCTTTTATTCAAGTATTTGTCGATTCTTAATTTCTTTTTAGGAAACCCTAATATTGATTAATCTGACAATTTAATTCAATATTAATTTTTTCATTACTATCCAGAAATTCAATGATCCGTAATTTTCATGAAAAAATGGTACAAGTAGCAACTAGGTTATTTTTTGTTTATAGGTCTCTTACCGGTATTCATATTTAATCTAGAGAATCGATGGAACAAAATCAACTAATTGCGGCTATCCCAATTATTTGTATTTTGGTTTAACTATTTTCACAAAACTTAATGCTATTATATTGATATGAAACACTATCGTACTCAATCGATTAATGATAAGTTTCACAAACCAATGATTAATGAAGCAAATGAATATATGAATCCTTGGATCAGTACTTGATATATTGAATTTCCTTTCTAAATTTTAGTATTTTGTATTATTGATTTGTTTCTTAATTTTAGGTTATTAATTTTTTTTATTTATTTAGTAATTTATTTGAAAACTCCCCAAATTTTATTTTTAACATTAATTAAGATATTAAGTTAATAGTTGCCGTGGAATTCAATCTGGTACCACTATTGCTACAGTTTGTTGTATTGGGGGAATCAGTATTAATTTAAAAATTTCGACAATCCGACCATAGAGACACATAGAGTATACATAAAAATGTATACATATATGTATATGTATACATTTCATAGTCCGATGATGCGTTATTGTTAAAATGATTAAATTAATGAATTATGCTTATTATTGACTTAGGCGTAGAGACAGTTATATGAAAGGTAACTCATTCGAGAAACGATGAGATTTAGGGGAAGTGTCGTACCCTTCCCACTCAATGTGAGTGGATCTTACTGTTACCATGTAATTAATAAGCAAAACTATGTTTCATTGTTTTTAAAATATGATTTGTGAAATGATTTGTAAAATGACATTGTTAAATGACTATAACATACTTTGTAATAAATGGAGTGTCCCAAAATTTTTAAAATATGCATCCATGAATTTTGATAAAAAAATATGTGTCATATTTTAAATTATGAAATGTATTTTGATGATATATGTCATAATATACTATATATCAGATTTTCATGATTTTCCTCGACATGTATGGCAATGTTGATAGATTAATAATTTTGATGTGAGACTAGGTGCTTGGGTATTAGTACCTGAATCCATTTGATCGTAGATCAGGGATAGTACTTATAGCCATGATACTATGATATGATAGGCGTCGTCCTGTGCAGACTCACCTCGTATGCTATAGTAGAGCCGTCTTGTTATATAGATTGTCACACGTTTGCGATGTCACGAGACATAAATACTCCACATGGTTGGGTAGCGTGTATACGATATTAGAGTTCAGACTAGCCAAGTTGAACCGAAAGAGAAGGACTGAATGACGTTTCAATCTAGCACTTGGGGAGACCCGATGTCAACGCCAAGGTTTTGGAGTTGATTTTCGTTTACATACAAAAACCCCTTGGTGGCTCGTCATTGATCGAGGTAGACTTTTGCCGATAATATGATTTAGCATGACCCTACGATTTATGATATAAGATTTTGGATGCATATGTTTTGATCAGATAGAAAATTGTATTGAAATTGCTATGATTTTGATAATATGTTGTGCATGGATATACATATACATATATGATTTTGATACTTCAACCTTACCTCACTTATTATTTACATGTTACGGATTTTTCACTCACTGAGTATTTGATTATACTCACCCCTCAATATTTTTAAATCTTTACAGAGTTAGTCATTGGAGAGACATGTTGACTTATTTCGACATACGTAGTATCGGAGACCACTTACGGTAATTAACTTCTACTGTATTTTGAGGTTATTAGTTGATCATATGGGTTGACTGCATGTAATAATGGAACTCTCAGTTGAAATTCATATTTATACAGACTAAGTACTTTATATATATATATATATATGAGAACTTTATATCTATTATTTTGAGTTAAAAAATGATTTGGGAAAATGATTTTGAAAATATATATGTCTGTTTTATAATTAGCATTGCGTTGTCTTGGAATGCATGACATGCTTGGGCCAGTATTCAAGGTAACGGACGACTGTTTACGACTTCTGGATCATGAATCGGCGCGTGGCATTTTTTCTTCAATTTATTCATAACAAGTCACGCTATTAATATTAAGTAAACTCATTTTTCCCTTTCGGCGTGAAAAAATTATAAATGAGATAAGTGCCTTGGAGAAAGGTCAGAGATAAAAACATCAATCCGTATGCTTTGTGCACAATTCCTGTTGCATATTATTTCTTTATTTATTTATTTTTTGGAGGTTTTTGAAGGACCGAAAGTAAGCCTTTGGCAGAGAAAAATTAAAATAACCAAAAGGATTGGGGAAGATAATTTCAATTTTTTTCTTTGACAACATACAAGAATTACAATTTAAGAAATTCTATATGGACTTAAAAAATGATGACAAGAATGTGACAGCATTTTGCATTATAAGGTATCACAAACTGCGCATTTCTATGAAGAATGGTATTTTTCTTGGAAGCATATTTATAACTGTATGATGCATGCATTTTGGCTAAAGGGATAGGTTGGTGTGAAGCTCAAATCTCTATCATGCGCAATGCAATGTGATAGAGCAATGGTTATTATGTGTTGCATTCACAAAATAAGAACCGATACAAAACAATAAGACTCGGGAGATATCAGCTAAAGTTGGAGATCGGTCTGAAAAAAAAAAGCACAGACCTTGATATGTTCCCAATGGTGTTGCATTGACATTGACACTCTGGGGAGATATCACAGGGTTTACACACAGAGAGAGAGAGAGAGAGAGAGAGAGAGAGAGAGAGAGAGAGAGAGAGAGAGATTTTAGAAACCTGATTTATTAGCATTTATGTAAAAAGATAATTGACTGCATGATTCTGAGAGACTTTGAAAGCCACAAAGGAAACAAAGAAAAGGACTTTGTACTATTATTAGGGCAGTTTCGGAATTCGATTTTTGTGTGTGGCTGAGTCCCTCCTTGTCCCATTGTTGTTCTTGAGAGCTGCATTATAATAATTCAGGGTTGTTTATGCCAAATCAGAGGAGGGTTGAGAAAGGATTTCATGTCGTTTGGTCAAAGAAACAGGGTTGGGTACTCTAGATAATCATTTACTCCCAAAGGTGGGTCGCATTTCAAAATCGCATTTGAATCATTTACGGCATTCACATTAAGATTAATCCATTTTAACATAGCATAATGATAAAAAAACATAAAGTGTTGATAAACTTTAAATCTCATGATAGTAAGCGTAATTTCTTAAAATACTGAATGTCAATTGTTACATATAGTAAAACATAGTATGAAATTTGTTATTTATCTTCTTTTTTTTTTTTTTTTTTTCTATGTAGTGAACTTAATTTCAAACTTTAAATTTTATCCTTTCTTATATTTGTCAAAATTTGATATTAAAGTTCAGATTGTTATTTTTAATAATCTTAATTTCATTTGGATTTTCTTGGAAGGTAAAAATATATGGTTAAAACCTAATGTAGCTTTCTTAGATGATGTGGCAACATGAGTCTCCATTAAACATGGTCAAAGGATTTAAAGCCAAAATTTTTTGTGTTTAAGTCAACTAGATCGAGATCATGTGCTGTGCTCTTTGACATTTGGTATGGGATGGGATTGTGCATGGGAGAGCATGGAGTAGGGCATGCAAATGTAAGAGTTGATTCTCAAAGTATGAGGCCTAAAAAGAAAACGCAAAATTGGATGTGCCTTCATACCCTGAATAGCCCTCCTAAAAATCAGGCCTACCATGGGCTTGGACCTCATTGCAGTCTCAACAGTGGCCGTTTGGTTTGGAGTTTCTGGGCTTTGGATTATATAAATCATGTGTGCATGGTAAGTCCAATGCTTTATGGTGTAGAAACCCTAGTTTCTTGGTAGAGATTATTAAGAATATTTCAAAATTGTAGAGATTGTAGTTAAAAATCTCTAAGAGAATTAGAGTCCAATTGGTTATAGAAAGTTCAATGTTATTGCGGAGATTTCTCAACTTATCGAAAGTGATTGTCGAGATCTGTTTCCTCACTGAGAGAAAGACCTTCCCGAATGAGAGATTTATATTCAATTAAAGCAGATTTTAAATTTGTTAGAGATTTACTTCCTTTATGGATAATCTCAAATTGTGCTTCTCACATAATAGAATGAATTATACTTATATTAATAGAACGTATATGCCGAAGAGTGGGATAATCAGGAGATCTAGGTACCAAGAGCTGAGATGATTGAGTGAGTCAAGAGAAGTGCTCAACCGAGAGAGCACTTAGCGAAGAGACAACGAGCATGTTGTGCTTATGGGCGGTAAGGACTAATGGGCTCGAGTAGTTCCAATCTTATGATAATGGGACATTAGATCATATGCCATCATTTACCCCCACTCTTAATGCTAGTTCGGAGAGGTAGTGTTAGGAGTAGAGTCCTAATAATGATAATTGTGTAACTTGAAAAGACACAGGGAGAAAACAAGTTTGAATAAGCAGAATGGGCGTAAAAGTGGAACCAACATAGAAGTGGAGCATTAAATGCAGTACGTGTCACCTCGGTATTTGTGAATCTTCCAGAGTCTACCTCTTTTAGGTAGTTTGGGATTGGTTATAACCATCGTGACTGCTCCATTCTCATCGCTTCAATTTCCTCGATTAAGAAATGAAGATTTATGGAATTAGAGAAAATATAGCAAAGGGTTCCAGTTCACGTAATCATCATGGGAATAACAAGATTAAGAGCATAATGACAAAGGAGGAGTTGCAAGCTACATCGAAAGATATGAATTTAGGTGATGATTTTCGATTGAGACTGTCCACAGGGGAGAAGAGGGCAAACCATATGCCAGAAGGCTGCATTCCCATATATAGGGAGTACATGAGATATGGTTTGCAGTGCCTTGTTTGGGACCTTTAGCCATTGTCTTGAGGGTTGGAACATATTTTCGTCCCTATTGATTCCCAATGCAAGGCGGTTAATAGTGACGGTGGCAAGTTTTGTTGAGTTTTTGTCATCTAAGATTTGATTTTGAGATTTTGTTTTCTGTATTTCGTTTAAAGAAGTGTGTGTCCAAGGTCCCACAAAAGGATTGTATTGTGTCCAAACCAGATGGGAATCGAAGTGGAAGTTGTTTAACTAGGAGACCCCTCGATAGATCATGGAGGAACAAATTCATTTTTGTCAAGTTTGTGAATAAGAATTTGGTGCCAACATTGTCGAGGCCTAGCGCAGATCCTATTATAGGGTTAAAGGTGTCTGTGCCTTCTTAACATTCAGGTTTTGTCAGATCAATTAGCAAATTTTGTAATGCTATGAGGATGAAATGCTGAAATTAGTCGGCCTTCTATTGAAAGAGTTGCAAATTCAAAGGCCCTTTATTTTGGAGAAGAATGCTAAAAGGCTTGTTGATGTTATTGATTTCGCCAACGTTAATGATCTTGATTGGGCTACCACATTGAAGTCAATGAGGGCCCATGCCGAATTGAAAAAGGTGGTTAAGGATGAAGGGAGCATCTCGGAGGGCGTGATCCCAAACTACATTCTAAGAAAGAAAAGGAGGTTGGTCAGGATACTGAGCAGTGATGAGGTCGGTGAGGGTGGTAGATCAAGTTCAACAGGCACAATGGTCCCAGCGCCCAAAGATTCTATTCTTTTCCTGGAGGGTGCCAAAGAGAAAGGGGTTAAAGTTGAAGTTCCTTATAGAGGACTATTTGTAATACCGAAAATTCGGTGTTAGAAAATTTTCAATTTAATTTTTCTTTATAAAATATCAGGAGAAACCAGTTGTAATCGATTTGAATTTGGAGTGTAACACCGAAAAATTTGATATTTGAGTTTTCAATTTGCTCTTGCATAGGATCTTCAAAAGATTGAATATTTTGGTGGTAGAAAACCTTTTTGGTGATATGGAGTGCATGGGTTCAAATCACCTTAGATGTATTACGGAGAGATTTATTTCCATTCTGCATGACTTGTGAGGGACAAGTTGGTTTGTATATTAGAGAGTAGGCTTGTGTTATGAAATAGGAAGCATAAGTAAACTTGTAAGGTTGGTAAGTTGGCTTGTGATTATCGAATGTGTGAGAGACAAGTAGACTTGTAAAGTTGCAAGTTAGCCTATGATCAAGAGATGTGAGTGACAAATCGGCTTGTGTTGACGGAATATGAGAGACAAGTGGACTTGTGCAATGGTAAGTCGACTTCGTAAGTGTGCAGACAATGGTTCTGAGGCTTGGACGTGTCAAGTTGACTTGTGTAAATGGACAAGTCGACTTGGTAATTGTACGTGTTACGTTTCAGAGGCTTAGTGATGGCAAGTCGACTTGGCCTTACATGGGAAATAATCAAGTTGACTTGGTTTTATAATTCTAATTCGATTTGTTTAAATTACAAGTAGACTTGACCCTGAAGATCTTAGGCACACAAGTCGACTTGTTAAGCTTGCGAGTCAATTTGTGCACATGAAACATAGTGAAATGACTAAAAAGGATAGCCAAAATTGAACAAAAGTTAAAATATCGAGAGACAAAAGGGCAATTTCACACCCCATTATTAAGAAGGTCTAAACAAGCTTTCCTTTCTCATTCGACTCCCTCACTTCTCTCCCCCTTTTCTCTTTCTCGACTCTCATCTCTCTCTCGCTCTCGTCCATCTCTCTCTCACTCTCTCACTTAAAACCAATTACTCTCCTACAAAATTACGCCATCAAATTTCCAAAAAGCTCAAGCAAACTTGTAGATGAAGGTGGTTTTGGAAGAAACCTCGGGTTTGTGCGAAAAGGGGGAAAAGTATAGGGTTTTTGAGATCTAACATTCAATGCTCAATCTGACCATAAAATTAAGGTAATCTTCTCTCCCTGAACTTGGATTTGGTTTTCTTAGTACTAGATTAAAATTTATTATTGAGATTTGAGAAATTTTGTTGGAAATTATAACCTTAGGATTTGTGAATAATAAAAATTAGGGAAAATTGTGAATGAAAATTTTATATATATACAAATAGTATGTAGATGATAGAATTAGAACATACATTCATAAAATTGAGAAATTAGGGCGTGCGCTATATTGGGAAAAAATTCATAAATCCTAGAAATGGACATGATTTAACATTTAATTCATATTTATTGCTTTAGGATAAATCAATTAGAATCCGAGAGGGGATTATTCTCAAATTAATTCGAATTAGAAGTGTGTACCCTTCCAAGAGATGAGTGGACAGACTGTTGTACTCTTAAATGAAAAAAATTGTTTCAAATTCTTTTATAAATGGTTTTATATGATTTTGCTCAAATATTTTGTGATTGTGAGATGTCCAGAAATGAGAATTTGAAATGTATATGCATCTATTGTATTTACGAATAAATGTGTTATATGTTGTTGGATATTTTATTTATGAATGTTACAGTATGGTTTGATAACCACTTGTTGAAATCATGGCACATCGAATGAGATTTGAATGGCTGTAAAAGATTGGTGCATGTGATGTAAATGGCTATAGTCATTCTCTCTACGGAGTGATCCGACGGGGTGATATAACTGGGGTTTATTAGTAAAGGATGGTAGACGTGGCCTTCTGCACCCACGTCGTACTATCCAATTATACCATCAATGAGATACGAATCAACGGTAAGGAAGAGGGAGTAGTGTTATGCAACAAATGAATTGAAAACCTCTTGGCAGATTTCCAACCGGGTTCGACTAAATCTTGGGAGGAAGTAGTTTCTGGAGGGAGATTCCATGAATTTTGGAAAATATAAAATTGTGGATATATTTCTTTTTAATGATCATGATTGTTTAGAACTATTTTATATTAGATGAGTTGTTTGCGACATATATTTTAACTTTTCCGTATTCACCACTCATTTTATTGCCATAACCATGCCATTACACTCCACTCACCGAATATTTTCATACTTACCATTCTTTCTTACATTTTTCAAAGGAAATTTAAGTTTGGAGAACTAGCCACTGGATTTTGCCAAATTCTAATTTTTGGGGAGCTTTCTGCTATTAATACTAATTCTTATTTTGATTGAGATTTTTTAAGATATTAGTTGGGCCCATATGTAAGGTATTCTTTTGAATTGAATGAAAATTTCACCTTGTCAACCCTTTTGGAATTCCAAACTTTAAATTATACTTAAATCTTTTATTTTTCATCCACTGAATTTTTTCTAACTTGTGGAAAACTTTATTAGATCTAGAATGGTCAGGTTGATAATGGCATGTTTTTGAGATAGGAATGGGCCGAGAGGGTCCTTGCATGTTGTTGTGATGTGTTAGAACATGATGGATATTGATGAATGCCTTGCGCTATCTAGGTGTACTAGTGTGGCTTACTCGTATAACGAGATAATGTGGCAGTTATTTCATGCTTGCACGCTAGCAAATGATGGAGTGGTAGAATACCTATGGAGCACAATTCCAAACTCCACAACAAACTCCAGTTCCTCTGTCGGTTCCCCTTCCAATGCCCGCTGTCGCACCAAGTGTTCCAATGGCACCTCCTCCTCCGATTATTCCATCAATCGATTGTCCTACCATTGAGTTGTTAAATCTGATCAAAGAGGTGAGGCAACTTGGATATGAGACTTTCTCGGGCACGTGTGATACCTCAATGGCCAAGGATTGGATTGGCCGAATTCAGAAGACCATCATTGACATGAGATCGGATGACAAGATGAAATTGTGGGTGGTCATGAAGTTATTGGATAAGGGTACACAAACTTAGTGGCAGAATGTGAAGGGTAGGACTTCTACTCTTATTTGGGGAGAATTCTTTAAGGATTTCGAGAAAAAAAATATTACACACGATTCTATAGAGATCAGAAAAGGGAATAATTCTTCCAGTTAGCCCAAAGGAATGGGACTATGGCAAAATACGAGATGGAGTTAAGAGAATTAGCAATCTATGTTCCGGAATTTGTAAACTCCGAAGAGTCCCTTTGTACAAAGTTTGAGTCAAGGTTGAATTTAAATATCAGGAAGAAGATGTCCATAACAAAGGGACACACATTTCAAGATGTTCTGAAAATTGGTTTTGAGGGCTGAGAAAATAGTGCTTGAAAAAGGCAAGATTAAGGAGCACCATGGGAAGAAGAAAAGCTCTGATGGGTTCATACCGGGACAAAACTCCAAGAAGAGTAAAAACATGGGTTCCTATAGTGGCAGTTCCATTTCAGGATTAGTTGGCACTCCACAAGGCTAATTATCCTTCAACTAAATAATCCCAGTGGTAATGTTGGATCGGGAGTAAGATTAAGAGGAAGTAAAAGTGAACCTTGCCCAAATTGCAAGAGATTTCACTTGGGTTCATGTAGGGGATCTAGAAGATGTTACCATTGTAGGAAGGATGGTCACTTTCAGCACTCTCATCCACTAGGGCTACTCCGAGAACGGGAATGCGAAGCAACACTGTAGCTACCCCTGCTCAACGCTCTCAACCAAGGGCCCAAGCGAGGATTTATGTCATGACAAATGATGAGACCCAAACCAATCCAGACGTAATCATAGGTAAAACCCTTTAAAACTTGAATTAGATAATTTAGAAATGTGATGTTGATGACGTGATTTTTACTATGATCATTGGTAAATGCATAACATTGGATGTAGGGAATGTGTTTAGGATTATTGACTTATAGAGTTCTAGCAAGTGAGTAACAATTGATGGGTGATCACTTAGTGTGATCAAAGACCCTGTTTGACCTAGAGATTTGCTCGATTCAATATGTTGGACTATATATTTTGTCATAACCTTTGGGCCTAGAACCGTCGGTCTTAAAAGTTTTGTATATGCTTATGTAGTATGATATTATGATTATGTCAATAGTGTGGATCCTTATGGTAAGTGAATATATGAAATTCTCATGATTGTGAGGTGTGATAAAGTGTTATAAGGAGTCATATATGAATGATATAATTTGTGAATCAACTAATAATTATTTTATGGTCTATATTAATAGGTATGATGAAGATTTTTAGTATTGATAGTCGTGTACTAATAGATACTAGATCTAAGCCAATGAGCTTTAACTTAGATGGCACCATCCCCCTCCCCTATCGTAAAGGACTCGAGTTCAAGTCTCCCCAGTGTACAAAAAAAAAAGATACTAGATCTAATAATTTATTCATAAATACGGGATTTGTTAAGTATTCTGATAGGCCTCTAGCTCCGCTTGTGGAAGATTTGTTAGTTATCACTCGCTTGGGAGAGCAAGTGATTAAAAATACTGTGTATGGGAGTTGCGAAGTGAACGTACGTGAAGCTACATCTCTATCGAGAATCTATGGATTGCTTCACCAAAGAGGTAGAGTTTCGGAGACCAGGATATCCTCTACTTGTGTTTGCTGGTGAGCCATGAATTCTACCAAATGTAGTGTGATCTCAATAGCAAAAGTGCGAAGATTGGTGTATAAAAGGTGTGAAGTCTACTTAACACATATCATTGCACCATAGTAGAAAGTTTGAACCTGAATAATGTTTCGGTGGTGAAAAATTTCTTGATGTCTTCCCAGAAGAGTTGCCTGGGTTACCTTTGAGTCACTATTGATTTGGTTCCTACCACCTTTTCAATTTCAATGCTCCTTATAGAATGGCACCTGCAGAGTTGAAGGAGCTAAAGGTGCAACTCCAAGAATTATTGGAGAAATAGTTCATCCGACTGAGTACCTCACTATAGGGTGCTACGGTTTTGTTTGTGAAGAAAAAGAATGAGACCTTTCGATTGTGTATTGACTATCAGTAACTCAATAAAGTCACAATAAAAAGTAAGTACCCTTTTCCAAGAATCGATGATCTCTTTGATCAACTCCAATGGGTTAGTGTATTTTTAAAAATAGATTTGAGATCAGGTTACCACCAGTTGATAATCAAGGATGATGACGTCCACAAGTGTCATGCCCCGACCCTCGAATCGAGTACGCGACAATCACCGCGTTACCTTAAAATACATGTAAACCTAATCCATACACTAAGGTACCGCAAGAAATTCATCGATATCCATCCATTTTCCAAAATAATTCAATAAAATCCAAATAAACCAACATACATTCCTCACACAATCAAATGACCTGCTCAGTTCATCTTTGTTCATGAGATGTATACATCAGTCTATCACAACCATTCAAATCCAAATATGTGCACAATACCAACCCAGCCATTCAATCAAATTCATAGAAAATAAAACAAATCCTTACTCAAGAGATCCAAACTAAATTAGCAAAAATAATTTCTAAGTAAAGTTTTCGAGAAAATAAAAAAAAAAAAAGGTTTTCAATGTAAGTTTATATATCCCAGTAGATTTTAATCATCAAGAAAAATCAAAATATAGTCTCAAATATAGTTTCCAAAATAGTCATTAATACTCACCTCCACTCGGGTCTACCAATACCTAAAAAATAATCAAAAACTGATACCCAAAAGAGTTCTGAAAATATTTTTTGTCCAGTTCAAGACAAGGGCTAATCTTTAAACTAAAAAAAAAAAAAAATGCACCCCGTATACAAAGTGCTCCCCGACTTGCGGGGGTAAGGGGAAAGTAGACGTATATGTACGCAGCATTCCCTTTGCATATTTTTTTACAAAGAAGTTGTTTTCACGCCTCGAATCTGTGACCTCAAGGTCACAAAGGAGCAAATTAACCGTTGCACCAAGATTTGCACATCTTAATCCTCAAACTAAACATCCTTTGTAAAAATGAAACGAGACGAATGAGAATAAACAATACTCAGTGAATAGAATAACATGTTATGCAATGAATAAGGAGTGGATGTGGATATGTCAAATAATATTTTAAAAAAAATTATTTTCATCATATTCAATTTTATAAATATTTTGCATAAATATCAAGGTTATCCAACCAAATCTATATATCACAATAAAACAAGTTTTATACATCCATGTCATAGTAATATTTTCAACAAACAAAAAGAGATGCCAAAAATACTTTGTTCGATAATAGTCTACCACGACCAAATGCGAATCCATCAAGGGGCTTTCATACAATCACTTTTATTTAATGCCCCAAACCTTGACGTTGACTCAGGATCTTCCTGACGGTAGAACCAAGTTAGCCCGATAGGATAAAAAAGGCGTCTCTCGGACTCAACTAACATCTTCGTCTAATACAACCCTAATCACATTGCCCAGTCGAGCTATACTGTGGTAGGGAATGACTATAGCCACTAATTGGAGTTTAGACTTATATTCCAAATCAATAAATATACCATTCCATATATAACCAATGTAACAAATATACCAAATTTAATTCAACTATTTCTTAAATCAAGTCATACTCAATATATCGTATAAAACATGATACATTATCTATTTACAACAATTTGAATACGTAACTATATCAAATTTATGTATATGGACATTTACACGCACAAAACATTTTAAAACTCATTTTATAATCATTTTAAAAATCAAGTAAAATATTTTACTTATTTAAAATATAACATAAAATCAACTCACTTTTTGGGAGGGTTAATACTCCTAATCCACACTCCAAATCTAAATTAATCCTCTCTAAACTTTCAATTGTCACAACCTAAAACAATAAACACTATTTCACCGTTAATCAAAAATCAAATTTGGGATTAATTAATTTTTTTCTAAATTTTCCTAACCTTAGATTTCCAACATCATCAAATCTATATTCAAATCTTTTTAATAAATATCATAGAATTAGGGAAATAATTTTTCATTCAATATTTCTCTTAATTTCATCATTATACAAACTCTAGACTTAGACCCCTAAACTTAATCCTCCCAATCTTAACATAATAATTCAAAAATATAATAAAACAACTCAAATCTAGTTAAGAGAAGAACATTACCTTAAATGGAGATACCAATTTCGTTCTCAAGTCGAGTTACATCAAAGCCCTAAATTTCTTTCTTTACAAAATCCTAAATTTTAACATAAATTATAATTTCATGCAAGAACATCATTAATATAAGTTAAGAGAGGAAAATTATCTCTATGGAGACTACCAATTTCACCCCTTATTAAGCCACTCCAAACTCTAGATTTTTCTCTCTCTAGGAAAACTTGAATCTCCCTCTAAATTCAACATTCTAGGGTTTTGTTGAAGGATTTGAAGTTCAAATTTGTAGGTGTTTAGGGAAATTTGATCAAATTTAAAGGAAGAGAAGAGAGGGAGGAAGAGAGATGATGAGAAAGAGAGTGCCGGAAGGGAGAGGTGTGTCTCGGCTTTTCGAGTGAGAAAAGAGAGGGGCAGGGAGTGGGGGAGGGGAAAGAGAATGAGCGGGTTTTTTTATTATTATTACTTTCTTTTCTCTTTTTTCTCTTTTTCCTCTATTTCTTCTTTTTTTTTTTTATCTCTTTTGGTATTTACAATTTCTAATCCCGTAAAAATAAATTTTGCTTTTAAAATTTAAAGACAAAATCATACAGTAAAGAGATGGGGGTATTAATTTTTCATAATATTCTAGAGCTCCCAAGTCTCTTCTTCGATCTGATTGCTTTTCTATTAGATCTTAACAATAGGTATTTGTCTATTCCGCAACCTCTTGATTTTGTGATGAAGAATAACTACGGGTTGGACTTTGAAACTTAAGTTTTCCCTTAATTCGATCAGTAGAGTCTCTAAAACGTGCAAATGATTTGTTAAATATTTCTTTAACATTGAGACATAGAATGCATCGTGGATCTTCATCCAATCCGGAGGTAACTCAAGTCGGTATGCCACTTTTCGTATCCTCTTAAGGATCTTGAAAAAACTAATATATCGAGAATTCAATTTCCCCCACTTTCAGAACTAAATAACACCCTTTCAAGGTGATATTTTCAAAAATACCATGTCTCCGACATCAAACTCCAACGGTCTTCTTCTTCTGTCGGTGTATCTCTTTTGTCTATCTTGAGCCTCCTTTATTTTAGTCCTAATCAGCTTCACTTTCTCTACACTTGTTTCAATTAACTCAATATTCTCAATCTTCTTCTCACCTACCTCATTCCAACATAATGGAGTTTTACGTGTCTTTCTGTATAGAGTCTCGTAAGGTGGCATCCAAATACTAATTTGAAAGTTATTATTGTATACAAACTTGATCAATGAGAGGTGTCTATCCCAATTACCTTAGAAGTCCATCACACATGCTTTAAGCTTGTCCTACAAGGTTTGGATTGTGCGCTCTGGTCATCCGTCGGTTTAGGGATGAAAGGTTATACTAAACTTCAATTTAGTCCTTAAGGACTCTTATAATTTGAGCCAAAATTGTGTAATGATTCAAGGATCACAGTCCGACATAATAGACATCGAGACACCATCGAGCCTCGTGATCTCATTAGTGTAGAGTTTGGCCAATTTCTCCAAAGGAGTAGGTATTTTGAATCGGCCAGAAGTAAGTTGACTTGGTGAGTAGGTCCACAATCGCCTAAATGGTGTTATGCCAGCATGAAGTATGTGACAAACCAACCACAAAGTTCATGATGATATGTTCCCACTTTTACTCAAGAATCGATAAAGGTTGGAGGATACCAACTAGCTTCTGATATTTAACTTTGACTTGTTGGCACACAAGACTCTTGGCCACAAATTCTACTATCTCCCATTTCAACCCCAACTATCAATAAGTTTTCTTGATGGTTCGATATATCTTGGTACTCCCAAAATATATCGCATAAATTGTGGATGTGCCTCTTTAAATATGGTCTTTCGAAGATCATCATTTTTGGGAATATAAATCCATTTCCTATATTTACCAAACTGTCATCCCGAATTTTAAACTCATCACCTTCTCCCTTGTGGACTTTCTCAACTATACCCTTCAATTCATAATTGGTTACCTGAAGCTCTCGAATGCGGTCCATCAAGTTGGGCCTTACCTCAAATTTGGCCAAAAGTGCACCATATTCATCATTGGCCAAACCAACTCCAAGTACACGAAGTCTTACTAAGCACGAGAGATAAGAACTCCCATCAGATGCCAAAGAAGAAGACTTGTGATTTAGGGCATCCGCCACTACATTTTTTTTACTCGAGTGATAATCTATCATTAAGTCATAGTTCTTGATTAATTCTAACCACCTCTATTACCTCAAATTTAGCTCCTCTTAAGTAAGCAAATACTTGAGACTTTTGTGGTCGGTGTAGATCTTGCACAGTAGATCTTGTACGTAACCCTATACAAGTAATGTCATCATATCTTTAAGGCAAAAACATTAGCGGCTAGCTCCAAATCAGACATAGGATAGTTTAACTTATGCTTTAATTATCGAGAGTCATAAGCAATCACTCGCTCATTTTACATGAACACACAACCCAACCCCTATCGACTAGCATCACTAAACATAACGTAATTACCACCATTAGTAGAGAGGGCAACGATCGAAGCGGATGCGAGTCTCTTCTTGAGTTTTTGAAAACTCCATTCACACTGGTCATTTCACTCAAATTTAACTCCTTTCTGAGTTAAGTTAGATAATAGAGTTGTGATCTTGGAGAATGCCTCAACAAATATCCGATAATACTCTTATCAATCTAAGGAAGCTTCTCACCTCGATGACATTGTCAGGTTGCTTCTACTTTGATATGGCTTCCACTTTCTTTAGATCAACAAATATCACATCCCCGAACACCACATGTCCTAAAAAGCCAATCTCTCTTAATCAGAACTCACACTAGGAGAACTTAGAACAGAGTTACTTCTCCCGAAGAGTTCGCAACACAATCTGAAGATGTTCTGAATATTCCTCACCACTCTTTGAATACACTAAAATGTTATCTATGAAAACAGTGACGAACTTGTCAAGATAAGAGTGGAAAATCCGATTTATCAAGTCCATGAAAGCTGCGGGAGCATTGGTTAGAGAAAAAGGTATCACTAAGAACTCATAGTAGCCATACTGCATTTTAAATGCGGTCTTGTGAATGTCATCCCTTTTTATCCTCAACTGGTGGTACCCTGACCTCAAATCTATTTTTGAGAATACCGAAACCTCTTATAATTGATAAAATGGATAGTCAATCCTTGGCAACGGATACTTGTTTTTTATAGTCACCATATTAAGTTGCCAGTAGTCCATGCACAACCAGAGGGTGTCATCTTTCTTCTTCATAAATAAGACTAGAGCATTCCAAGTTGAGGTACTCAGCCAGATAAAACTTTTGTCTAATAATGTTTGGAGCTGGACCTTTAATTTATTCAACTCCGCAGGTGTCATTCTATATAGAGAGATTGAGATCAATACAATACCAAGAACCAAATCAATGACAAAATTAATGTCCTAGATTGAAGGTACACCGGGCAACTCATCTGGGAAGCCATTCGAGAACTCATTCACTACTGGAATATCTTACAAGTTGGGACCTTTAGTTGTGGTGTCAATAATATGTGTAAGGTAAGTTTCATATCTCTTATGCACTAACTTCCTTGCCTCGATAGCTAAGATCACACAACTTGGTAAAACTTGCTGTTCACTGGCAAATATCACTACCAGACACTCCATTTTTCGGAATTCACCTCTTTTGTGAAATAATTAACTAAAACTCGGTAGAGTTGTAGTCAATCTACACCAAGGATGGTATCAAAGTCTACCATTTCTAGTAGCATCAAGTTTGCCTTAAGAGTAGTTTTCCCATTCACCACATCACAACCCTTATACACCGTGTTCCTAACCAATCGCTCACCCAATAGAGTGATCACCAATAATTCTTCATCAAGGAGACTCAAGGGTCTGTTGGCATACTTAGCAAACGTCGCATTCATAAATGAATTATTAGAACCCGTATCAATAAGCACACGAGTATAAATATCAAAGATTTTCATCATACCTATTTAATATAAACCATCAAACAATTATTAGTTAATCTTCAAAATGTATACTCCACAAATGACCCTCTAGACCATGGCATTACACCACGCAATCATAACATATCATATATTTTCCTAGAATAAGGATCCTCACTTCTACACATGATTTTACTAACATACTAATCATATATATGTATATACATAAGACTTTAAAATTTAAGGTTCTAGGATTAGAGGCTATAATGGATTGCACGGCTCAAAATCCTTGGCCCCAAACTGTACAAGAGTAAAAAGGGATTCTCAATCACCGTTGAATAATTACTCATCGAGTGGCACTCACTCAAAAAGAATTCAAGGGGTTAGCTATTCAATGGCATATCCTTAACTTAATCATTATCAATCATAGGACACATTTCAACACTTTCAAATAACCAAGGAAAAGATTAGAGGAAGATACCTGTGACCACGTCCGGGTTGACCTGAGCTTCCTTATTTGTCATGGCATAAATCCTCGCCTAAGTCATTGGTTGAGAACGTTGGGAAGGAATGATCACTGTGTTACTCTTAGTCCCCGTCTGTAGAGCAATATTTGATGAATGAGTGGGGGTGTTAGTTTGAACACCTCTAGATTTGCTAGGTTGATCCTAATTCGGTTAGCTTCTTTGTCCGCTCATTCTCAACTCTGGGCAATGGTTGTGGAAATGCTCTTTCTTCCAGCATTGATAACATCTCCGCGGCTCCCTACAAAACCCAAAGTTAAACTTCTTGCAATTTGGGCAAGGGTCCTTCTTGCTCCCTATCGACTTATTTCCGAATGTGGCAATAGCTATGGGAGCACCAAATTGAGGTGGTCGTTTGTCTTTTGGAGGGCCAACGGATCTAGAGATGGAGATGCCACCATAGAAGCCCGAGTTCCTACTCTTCTTCTTGGAGCTTTGCCCCGATGCAAATCTGGACTTCTTCTTCTTCCCTTGACCATATCTCATCTTCTCCATTTCTTTTACAATTTGTTAGGCCCTCAAAGCCAACTCTAAGACATCTTGGAAGGAATGAGCCTTGGTCACCTACATCTTCTTTCGAATATTCAAGTTCAACCCATCATCGAACTTGAATCTCATGTACTCCTTAGATGTCATATCTGGAATAAAAGAGGACAGTTTCCTCAACTTAGTCTCGTACTCCGTCATTGTCTTATTGCCTTGTGGAGATGGAAAAACTCATTTCTCTTCAAATCCCAATGTAATTGAGTCTAATATTTCTCATCGAATTCCCGAAGGAATTTGCTCTAAATAATTGGTACCGGAGACCTCTCTCTCAAATTATCCCATTATACACGGACTTCTTCATCTAAGAGCTTTATAACCACCATGAGCTTCTCGTCGTCAAGCCCCAAGTCAGCCACCACTTCTCAAGCACAATTGACCTAACTCTTAGCTACCGTGGCATCACAAGTTTCTAAGAAGGTGCCACATCCTAGTAGCCAAACTTCCTTAAACAGTTTAGATAACTCAATAGTTGATTAGGTCGCTAGTGTAGCAATGGAAGTAGGAGGAACCCCCGATGCCACCAAAGGAGTCGGTGGGATAATTAAAGTAGGTGGAGGTGGAACTAGTGTTTGAGGGAGAGTTTGTATTTGAGCCCTATAGGCCATCCACCACTCCATCACTTGTTGGAGTGTCGCAAATGGTGGGGTCGGAGTCCTGGTTGGTGGAGCCAGGTGAGTAGAAGCTGGAAGAGAGACATAAAAAGTTGATGTGGCCTTAGGTTGATGAGATGGTGGAGAAATCTCATTAACATTCCTCATTCTTCATTGGGAAAGCATTGTAATTGTACATAAAAGAAACTGCCTTTAGTACATAAGACTAGAAAAAGAACTAAGTACCTAACCTCCTAAAAATAAACTCTACTTCCTAGAACCCATAAGAGACGTTTTAAAAACCTTTTGAAAATAATTTGAATACCAAAACTTTAAATTAATTTGAAAACAATTGAGAACATCTAAAAATATTTGGGAATATTTGAAAAACCTCTTAAACTTTTACAAAACAAGAGTTTAAATTCTGATACCAATAAAATTGTCATGCTTTGTCCCTCGAATCAAGTACATGATAACCGTCGCCTTATCTAAAAATACGAGTAAATCTAACCTGTACACCAAGATACCGTAAGGTATTTATCGATATCCATCCATTTTCCAAAATAATTCAATAAAATCAAAATAAACCAATATGCATTCATCACATAATCAAAGGACCAATCCGGTCCATTTCTGTTCAAAACATGATACGTAAGATCATCCCGACCATTCAAATCCAAATATACGCACAATGTCAACCCAGTCATTCAATCAAATCTATAGAAAAGAAAACAAATTCCTACTCAAGAGATTCAAAGCAAATCCAACAAAAATAATTTTCAAGTAAAATTTTTGAGAAAATAAAAAAAATAAAGTCCTTAATATAATTTTACATATCCCAGTAGAGTTTAATCATCAAGAAAAATCAAAATATAGTCCCAAATACAGTTTTCAAAACAGTCATTAACATTGACCTCCACTTGGGTCTACTAATATCTCAAAAATAATCAAAAACTAATACCTAAATGAGTTCTCAAAATATTTTTCGTCTCGCTCAAAACAAGGGCTAATCTCTAAGCTAAATATCCTTTGTAAAAATAAAATGAGAGGAATGGGTATAAATAATACTCAGTGAGTGGAATTACATGTTATGCTATGAATGAGAGGTGAGTGTAAATATATCAAATAATATTCTAAAGAAAATTATTTTCATCATACTCAATTTTATAAAATGTTCCGCATAAATATTAACATTGTCCAGTCAAATCTATATATCATAATAAAACAAATTTCATGCATCTAAATTATAGCAATATTTTCAACAAACAAAGGGGAATGCCAAAAATACATTGTTCAACAATAATCTACCACGACCAAAGGCGAATCCGTTAAGAGGTTTTCATATATTTCACATTTATCAAATGTCTCTAACCATGATGTTGGCTTGGGACCTCCCTAGTGGTGCAATCAAGTTGGCCCGATGAGATAAAAGAGGTGTCTCTCGGGCTCGACTAACCTCTTTGTCTAATAAAACCCTAACCACGTTACCCAATTGAGTCACACCGTGGTAGGGAATGACTATAGTTGCTAATAAGAGTTCAGGCTTGCATCCCAAGTCAATAAATATATCATTCCATCTACAACCAATGCAACAAATATGTCAAATTTAATTCAACTATTTCTCAAATCAAATCATACTCAATATATTGCATAAAACATGATACATTATCCATTTACAGCAATTTGGATACATAACTATATCAAATTTACGTATAGGGACATTCCACATGTATAAAACATTTGAAAACTCATTTTAAAATCATTTTAAAAATCAGGTGAAATATTTTACTCATTTAAAACATAACATAAAATTTACTTACCTCATGGGAGGGTTTACACTCTCAATCAACACTCCAAAGCTAAATTAATGTTCTCTAAACTTTCAATTGTCACAACTTAAAGTAATAAATACCATTTTACCGTTAATCATAAATCAAATTTGGATTAATTAATTTTTTCCTAAATTTTCTTAATCCTATATTTCAAACTTCATTAAATTTATATTCAAATCCTTTTATAAATATCATAGATGTAGGGAAATAATTTTTCATTTAATATTTTTCTCAATTTTATCATTATACAAACCCTAAACTTAAACTCCCTAACTTAATTTTTCCAATCTCAACATAATAATTCAATGACATAATAAAACAACTCCAATCTAGTTAAGAGAAGAAAATTACCTTAAATAGGGACACCAATTTCATTCTCAATTCGAGTTACACTAAAACCCTAAATTTTCTCTCTCTACAAAATCTCAAATTTTAACATAAATTACAATTTCATGCAAGAACAACAAAAATATAAATTAAGAGAGGAAATTTACCCTTATGGGAATCACCAATTAACCCCTTATTGAGCCACTCCAAACCCTTAGTTTTTCTCTCTCTCGGAAAACTTGAATCTCCCTATAAATTCAACCTTTTAGGGTTTTGTTGAAGGATTTGGAGTTCAAATCTGTAGGTGTTTAAGGAAATTTGATCAAATTGAGGGAGGAAAAGAGAGGCCGAGAGAGAGAGTGTTGGGAGAGAGAGGTGTGTCTTGGCCTTTCGGGTGATAAAAGAGATGGTGAGGGAGTGGGGGAGGGGAGAGAGAATGAGTGGATTTTTTTTTTTACTTTCTTTTCTTTTTTTTCCCCTTCTCTCTCTCTCTCTCTCTCTCTCTCTCTCTCTCTCTCTCTCTTTTGGTCTCTTTTGGTGCTTAAAACAAGATTTCATTTAGAACACAGTATGAGCACTATCAGTTTCTGGTGATACCCTTCGATTTGATTGCTCCTACAGATTTCATGGATCTCATGAACCAATGTTTCATTCCTATCTTGATAAGTTTGTAATAGTTTTCATCGATGACATCTTGATATATTCCAAAAATGATGAAGAGCACTCCAAATAACTTCGGATTGTGCTGCAGACTCTACAAGAGAAGTAGCTATATGTCAAGTTCTCTAAGTATGAATTTTGGCTCAGAGAGACTAGCTTTTTAGGGCAATTGTATCTGAAAATAGAATATTTGTAGATCCAAAGAAGGTTGAGACAATCTCGAAGTGGGAGCAACATAAGAATGTCACCGAAGTGAGAAGTTTTCTCATATTGATAGGATATTACCAGAGATTTATCAAGAGATTTTCCAAGATTGTAGCTCCCTTGTCCCATCTGATTCGAAATGGAGTCAAATTTAAGTGGAGTAACAAATGTAAAGAGAGTTTTCAAGAACTCAAGAAAAGACTCATAGCCACACCTATCATTGCCCTCCCCACTAGTGATGGTGACCATGTGGTGTATAGTGACACTAGAAGACAAGGATTGGGAAGCATGCAAATGCAAGGGATATGGTGATTGCGAATGATTCTCACTAATTAAAGAAACATGAGCTGAACTACCCCCACACATGACTTAGAGTGAGCCGTGATTGTCATTGCTTTGAAGATTTGGCGGTATTACTTATATTGGGTGGCATGCCGAGTTTTCACCGACCATAAATGCCTCAAATATCTACTCACTCAGAAAGAACTCAATTTGAGGCAAGGAAAGTGGTTGGAATTAATCAAGGATTATGATCCAATGATAGATTACCACCCCAAGAAAACAAATATAGTCACAGATGCATTGAGCCGCAACTCTTCTTCCTTTAGATCGGTATCTCTTGGAAGTTCTTACCTATCTTGTTTGGTTGGACTCCTAACTCTTGGTGTTGAGCTAGCCCATGATGACCAAGGTGCACTTTTGGCCAAGTTCGAAGAGCGACCTATCTGGGTGAATCGTATCCGAGAGTTTCAAGCTATCGACAAAGAATTAAAAGGGGTAACAAAGAAAATCCACAATGGCAAAGGTTGTAAATTCAGAATCCGCGACGACGAGATAGTTATGTATGGGAAACAGATTTGTGTTCCCAATAATGATAATCTTTAGAGAGATATCCTCAAAGAGGCACACTTTTCAACTTGTACGTTGCATTCCGGGAGTAGAAAGATGTACTAAACCATCAAGTAGACTTATTGGTGGTTTGGATTAAAGAGGAAAATAGCCGAGTTTGTGACGAAGTGCTTTGTATGTCAACAAATCAAAGCTAAGCATCAGAAACCAACTGGTACCCTTCAACCATTACCCATACCCGAGTGGAAATGGGAGCACATCACCATGGACTTCATGGTGGGATTGTCACGTACTCCGAGCAGTCATGATGCTATTTGGGTGATAGTAGACCGACTCACTATATCAATCCATTTCTTTTTGATTCAGAACACCTATTGTTTGGGGAGATTGGCCAAAGTATACATTGATGAGATTGTAAAATTTCACGGAGTTCTAGTGTCTATTGTCTTGAACCGCAATCCGTGATTTACTTCATGATTTTGACCAAAACTACAAAAGTCCTTAGAAACTAAGTTGAAATTCAACATAACTTTCCATCCTCGGACTAATGGATAGTTGGAGCGTACAATTCAGACCTTAGAGGACAAGCTAAGGGCATGTGTCATGGATTTTCAGGGAAATTAGAATAGGCAACTTTTGTTAATCAAATTTGCGCTCAACAATAGTTATCAGATGAGTATTGAGATGCCACCATATAAAGTTTTATATGGAAGAAAGTGTTGAACGCCCTTGTATTGAGATGAGGTTGAAGAGTGGAAGATTAAAAATGTGGAGTTGATAGAAACAATTAAGAAAAAGGTGAAGGTGATCTAGGAAAAAATGAAAATAGCTCAAGATCAGCAAAAGAGTTATGCCAATAAAGGAGATGACCTCTAGAGTTTAACGTGGAAGACATGGTATTCTTAAAGATCTCACATGGGAAGGGTGTAATCCGATTCTGAAAACAGGAAAAATTAAATTCTCGTTACATTGGCCTATTCAAAATCCTTGAGAGAATAAGAGAAATGGCCTACGATTAGAGTTACCTCCGGATTTGATGAAAATCTATGATGTATTCCATATCTCAATATTGAAGAAGTATTTACCGGATCTTTCGCATGTTTTGGAGACTCCACCAATTAAACTAAGAGAAGACATGAGTTTTGAAATACAACCTGTAGCCATTTTTGATTGACAAGTCAAGGAGTTGCGGAACAACCAAATTCCTATTGTTAAAGTCAAATGGAAGAGCGATCGAGTCGAAAAAGAGACTTGAAAATCCGAAAATACTATGCGGATACAATACCCTAATTTATATGATATATAATTTTATATTTAAATTTTGAGAAAAAAATTTCTTTTTAGGGGGTTAAATGTTGTAATACTAAAAATTCAGTGTTAGAAATTTTCAATTTAATTTTTCTTTATAAAATATTAAAAGAAACCTGTTGTAATTAATTTGGACTTGGAGTGTAATATCAAAAAATTCAATGTTTAAGTTTTTAATTTATTCTTCTATAGGACTCTTAAAGGATTGAATAGCATGGTGGTAAAAAATCTTTTTGGTGACATGGAGTGTATGGGTTCAAATCGAGATTTATTCCCATTTTGCATGTCTTGTGAGGGACAAGTTGTTTTGTGTATTGGAGAGTAGGTTTGTGTAATGAAATGGGAAGTACAAGTAGACTTGTGAGGTTGGTAAGCTAGCTTATGATTATTGAATGTGTAAGAGATAAGTAGACTTGTGAAGCTGTCAAGTTAGCTTGTGATTAAGAGATTTAAGTGATAAATCGACTTGTGTTGATGGAATGTGAGGGACAAGCAAACTTGTGCAATGGTAAGTCGACTTGGTAAGTGTACAGACAATGGTTTTGAGACTTGACATGTCAAGTCGACTTGTGCAAATGGATGTGAAATGATACTAATTATAATACTTTAATAGAACTACAGGGATGAGACAAACAAAATAGATCCTAATTATAATTTTACCTTCAAAACATAATATTTCACAATAAAATGACAACTTTGGTGCTCCTCCTTCCTTCCCAACCATTTTCATATAACACTATGAATGTTATCTACTTTGCTTAGACTAGTAAATGTAGTTCTCAACAATTATCTTAATGTGTTCCCAAATCCACAAGAAGTTTATAAATTGGTTCTGTATGTATATTAGATGGCCAAGGTGGGCTAGGGCGGACTCATAGAGGTATTTAAAGAAAAATTCAAGTTTTATATTGTATCGGATCCAAATGTTTCCTAATTATTTTTCGAGTTGGAATAAATTTCGAAAGGGTACTTAGAGCTCGGATCCTATTTTAAAAAATTTTAACTCGCATTAGGGCATGTCAGATTTTAGAAAACAATATACAAAGAATATAGTTGAATTATAAGTCGATCAAAATTGCTTTTATGTGAAAACTAAGAAGCAAAGAGATATTCAATTTGGATTGTAAATATATCAAATTATTTAAAATAAGTTAAAGTCAGAATTAAGATTAGACAACACTATTTTTAATTATTTTTAAAATACTAAAACTGTCATCATTCTAATTTAAATTAAACAATGTTATGACTTTTTCCTTTTATTGGGTTATAACTTTTGTTCCCTCCAAGGTTCCCTTCATAAATTAAAAGCATTGCTCTATATGCAAGGTCAAATAACAATCAAATTTTATAGATCACTAGAGTTGAGATTGCGCCAGGTTGGACTAGCTTTTGTCCGTTTTGGGATGGGCCTAGGAATCGCGGGCCGGTTCGGCTGTGGTTCCTAGGCTTCTCCCAAGCCATGCCAGGCTGGTTCCAAAAAAATTTGCTTAGAACCCACCGGACCCGTTGAATCAAGCCCATTGTGCCGAGCATGCCAAGCCGGCTTGGCGGTTCTTTTTTTTTTGTTGGTTTAAAGATTTTTTAGTTGGTTGACATTGAAAATGAAAATAAAAATAAGGAAAAAAATAATAGATACAGGATTTTATAGTGATTCCACCAAATCGGTATACGTCCACTCTCTGGTAGCAACTTGGATTTGCACTATTATTTTCAAATATTACATCCAACCTTTTTTACATGTATGAAGCACAAATTTATTCTTTTTCTTGATCTTCCGACTCTGAGCTATTTTCTAGACCTTACTTCCTTTTTACTGTATTCTTCCAATCTTTAAGACAAATCAACATTTCCAAAGTGTGGTATGCCAACTTTATATATTTCTTCGATAAAACTCAACCACCTACACAAAAAGCACTTTTTCGATGATAATGTGGATAGTGGATGAGTTAGTATATTTTTGAAAATTGTGGCTAAAATTGGGAAATAAGTTGAATAAATTCTCCGCCAACGTAAAATATTATAATAATCGTTGTCGTCATAACCTTCTAACTTATGTAGTTGTTGGTATAAAATCAATTCATTTAATGATGAAAATGAGGATGATGTTCTTTGTTTTTTCCTAATATATTATAAGGATTAAATGAACTTAAAGATGAATGAAATAATGCAGTACTACTACTACTTTCATCATAACTGCCTATATTTTCATGTTCCTTTTGGTATAATACAAATATATTTTGTAAATTAATAGAAGTTTTTTGTTTTAAATGAGCCATACTAACATATATTTCTATAAGAAAACTTTTTACAAAACAATCAATTAGAATTTCAACACTATTAATTTTTACACGTGGATCTAAGCATTAGCGACCAAATACAAAAACATAATTTTTTTATAATATTTTAAAAACTTTATTTTCATTAGTTGACTAATATTACTAAACCTGTCTTCCTTTTCAAATTGATTAAATACGTAAGAAACATGATAAAGATTAGATAATATCAAATGAGTTGTTGAATAGTAAATCTCATAAAATAAATTTTGTACATTTATAAAAAAATTTCAATAATTCAATTAGTGTATTTATAAAATCAAAAGAATTAATATCAATAAAACCATATTCATAATTAGAATTAGAAAATTCAATTAAAATTTGTTTAAAAGATATAACACATTATAACATATCATAAGTAGAGTTTTACCTAGTGTCATATTCTTATATAAATCATTTATATTTTACACTATGTAAATTATATAAATATCTCATTTCTTGTGTTTTGTTAGAAAAATTTCTAATTTGATATACTAATTCGCTAGTAGGTTTTAAAAGTAGTTCCGTGATTTCCAAAACATTTTTAACACATAAACTCAATATATGACATACATACCTAGTATGAAAAAAATATCTCATCTAATATTAATTTTAAAGTATATTTTAAAATATTAACTACAGTAACATTAACCCATGCATTAATTAAAGATACACAAAAATTTGATCATTAATGTCATATTCATGACAAATATTAGTAATTATTCTAACTATATTAGAACCGAAATGTGAGTGTTTTTAATATTAAAAACCGAAAATTCTTTTTTCTAGAACCCATGAATCATTAATCTAATGACATGTTATACTAATATAATGTTCATTTTTACGTCAATTCCAACTATCCGAAATTATAGAAAATTTACAAGAAGTGATCATAAAATTTACAATTAAAACATCTTTCATTATTTGAAATCGTTTTAGTGTCCTTCTCCTACCTATTTTTCTACTATTTTTTTATAACCCGGTTGTAAATATTTTTGTATATATTCCTCAAATACTTCATATTCTACTATATTAAGTGGTAACTCTTTACATGCTATTCATTCTATTTATCTTTTTTTTTTTACCTCCGAATTATATCTAAACATACCTGAAACATTCCCCCTAGTGGCGACATATTGCCTTTTACTCTTCAATATTTCTTTCAAAATAATCCTATGCACTGAAATTATCATTTTTATAGTGTATTGTGAAAGATTGTGTATTATTAAATTCATTTTGTTCTAAATCAAGATGAAAATCTATGTGTTCGGGAATGTGCTCATTGAAAATTATAAATGAGGGAAAGGAGATTGTTGGGAAGATTATGAGGAATGTGTTCTCGCCATTATACATAAAAAAATTTAATTTAAAATTTCATGAAAATGAATTAAAGTTGTCAAAAAAAAGTAAACACAACCAACAATAAAAAATAAATAAATTAAGATGTTACTGATTTTATGGAAATCGCGGTTGTTTATCGTCAAATTTTGAATAATTTAAACTTACTTGAAATTTTTTCAAATCTTGAGAGATGTTGTAAGTAGGGGGACAATGTAAGTAAGAGATGTGTAGGAAAATGTAAATTATAGGAGAAGTTGCAAGTATGAGAGAAAATGTAAGTAGGAGATGGAGAATGTAAGTAGAAGAAAGATTGTGAGAGAGAGTAGAAGATATAGGTAAAGAGAGTATGATATTTGTTGTGAGATTTGAAAATTAATTGTGGCCTATTAATAGGTAGCATTTTTGAGTTTATGTACCAAAATACCCTTTAAACTAATCATTTTATATTTATTGGGAGAGGTATTTTAGTCAAAATTTCATGAATTTAGATTAAAAAAAAAAAAGTTGAACGTTGAAACCGGTCAGGTTGGGTCGGTTCCATAGCTATTGGAACCATTTGGGCCGGGTTGGTTTCACTAACCATTTAAATTAGCCAGCCCGTTCTTGGGATGAGCCGATTCCATGCTGGTTCCGATGTCATGCCAGGCCACTTCCCAGTTCAAAAACATAAGGAACCGAACCAGCTCGCATACTGTAGTAAGATTGGTTCGGTTTTGATTCATTATAGTCTGAGCCGATTTGCGATCCGAGTTTTTATGGGCAGCTGGGCTAGTTTTCGGGTCGAAACCGGCCTACGCCCATCAATATTGATCACTAAAATAGTACATATTAAATTTTTAATAAAATAAATTATGTAAGTAAAAATTAATTATTTAATTGTTTTTTAATCAAATAACAGTTCTCTCATTTTTTTACATAATTATCTTCATTGCAAAAGTATCAAGTATATTTCACCATTTAAGAATAATTTTGGCGAAAAAAAGTAAAAAGCAAAAAAAAAAAAAAAAAAAAAAAAACTGCATCAAGAGCTGTTACCCTCTCATTAGTTCAATTATCAAACAAAATCATTATTTTTTTCCTCTTTATTGTGATTGATATTTATTAGTTATTTATGTTTTCATGCTTATGGTACAAATCTCATAAACTTTTGAAAATCACACTATTCTTTCTTTAACCCCTTTATTTTCTACTTAGCCAAAAGAAAGAACTCCTTCGCTTTCGAACAAAATATTTATTTATGAAACAAGAATTATATGTTTCTTGTAAGAACAAAATTGTTTCTGTCCTGTAAATGGTGTTTGCAAATACATTTTTGTTACCATCCCGTATAAAATATGGATCCATAACGCATCCCCACTCAAATAAATTAGGGCTATGCTTACCCCTAATTTAAGCATGTAACTACAAGAAGTATTTCTCCTAATGATTTTGGGACGATTTTGTCATGTTTGTAATATCATTTGCGCCATAAATGCTTAGTGGAGAGAATAAATATTTTGGTACCAATATCAGTATTTGAATTCATACTTTGAATAATCCAGTTCGAATGCTTGTGGGATCCTATTTAGGAAACGATTATCCTAACGTAGTGTTTTTTATTTCTAAATTTCAAATTTAAGATTTTATTAGAAAACCTGATATCTCATCTCACTATATCGACTATCCATTGGTGTAAAGAGAACAAAGATAGGATAAGGAGAAACTAAAGAAATTAGTGATATGGTTTAGTTTATTAATTCATAGGTGAACATGCCAAATCTTTTACTAAGAGTAAGAGTAGAAATATAAACAAGAAGAGAAATCACTTACAATGTTTTAATCTCTAATGCGCACAAAGAAATGTCTCAAACCCTAAGGATGCAGCACCTCTATATTACTTGTGGTCCTACTCATAAATCCAGTCCATTTTTTTTTTTGGTACGGCTTGAACCTGACTTTATTACAACGTGAAACATCGACTCTCGGTGTATTATTACTCTCCTCATATTTATATATATGATATTGCATCCATTTTGAGACACAATATTTTAAATTTCTAAAACTTTGCCCTTAAAATTGTTTAAATCGAAAATTTTATCGGTAAGCCGAAAACTTTCTCGAAAAGTACCGGTAAACCCTAAAATCACTAAAAATGACTAACAAAAGTCAAAACACTTAAATATAAGTATAAAGAAGTGAATTTAAAAATTTTTAAAAATTCAGATTAAAAATCGCATAGGGTCAAATTTATAATTTTGGAAAGTTCAGGGACTAAAGTATAAAAATGAGAACTTGAAGGACTAAGTTACAAAACCAGCTATTGAATAATAATTAGAGATCAACCATTAGCCAATAGTACCCTTAGTGGCCACATAGGACATTCCACTACTAAACTTTGAAGAAGGTTGCTTGTAAAGAATAAAATGATGCATGAAATGTGATTGGAATGGTTTTTTTAGTGGTTTCTTGTGTCTTCTTTCCTCTTGGCCGAATTTGACACTTCCTTTGCATGCATGGTGGTTGTTTACTGCCATTTTAAGTATATAGAGGAGTCTTGACAAGTGTAGAATTAGATAAAACATGCAAAATAAATCAAGGGTCAAGATATATTGATTTGGTTTATATAAAGACCAAAACCAACTATTTTATTCATTTTCTCTTCCATTCACCTCACTTGGACGAAATTTTTAGTAAGAAAAGATAGGATTTCTTGTGTTCATCCAAACACTTGAGGTGTTGAAGAGGTAAAAAAAACTTTGGTTAATAAAATTTTAATTATTTAGATAGTATTAGCATTATGTAGAGATTTTTTTTTTTTTTATATTGATGTATATATGTTGTAAGATATGATGATAAAGTGCTAAAGAATGGTGTTGGTGATGAATATTTGGATGTCAAGATCTTATTAAAGAGGTAATACATTCTTCTTTAAGTATACATTGAATTAAATTGATCCCATGAAGTAGGTTTGTTCAAATAAACTAGCATGGTCAATGAGCTGCAGTGATTCTATGATATTTTATCCTGTGATGATCAAAATTTAGATTGGTTTGGTTCTGGTAAAACTAGACTTTCCAAGCTTTAAAATGAGATATGGTGTAAAATTTTTTATTAAGAAATGAAATTGTGGTGATTTTTAGAAGAAAAGGTAAAAATCAATGTTATATTCACTGTCATGTGCACGACCAGTAAATTGAGTTAAATATTAAGATAACCTCTGGACAGAATTAGGAAAAACTCAAAACATGAAACTTTTAGATTTCTGTCTTATCTTTAAAATGAATACAATTCACTTGCATCGGAGTAATATGCTGAAAGTTATGATATTTTTACTAAAACTGTGCAGAAGTAGTCTTAAAATCAAAACTGAAATGAAAATAGAATTTTATAAACTTATACGTTTAAAATCTGAGAATGGTCTAAACTAGAAAGTTTTAGATCTATATCTTATCTTTAATTTTAGATAAGAATCAATTAAATTGGAGAAGTATATAGGGAGATATGAAAATTCTTCCAAAACTGTGTAGAATTAGTTTTTAGGAACTTAGATTGAAAAGTTATAAAAATTCTATAAATTCATGCAATGGGAATTTGGAGATGAGTTAAACATGAAAAATGTAGATATATGTCTTACTTTAATTAAAAATTTGAATCACTCAATTCCAAGTTATATCGAGAAAGTTATGATATTTTTTCTAAAACTGCGCAAAAGTAGAATTTGAAAAAAAAATGAATTGTAGATGTATGAGTTTAAATAAACTAGGGTAAATTGGAATCGGACTAAATCAAATTTGGATAAAATTATTGAAAGAAATAGGGGGGATTGACATATATATTTTGTTATCTTAGGAGTAGACGATTAAACTACACTCGAGGGGCGACTCAGCTGAGTAATAAGGTTTTAGGGAAGTGATGCACTCTTTCCGTACATGTGAGTGGGTCTTATTGTTGCCATATAGTTAATAAACAAAACCATGTTTTATCATTTTCAAAACATGATTTGTGAAATGAATTATGAAATGACTTGTTAGTTTGGTATCGATTTTGTGATAAATAGAGAATCCCAAAAATTTCTTTTAAATATGCATCCATGAATTTTGATAAAAATATATGTGTCATGTTTGAACCATAAAATGTACTTTGATGATATTTATATGAAAATACATGAGGTATCGGATTTCATAATTTTCTTTAACTTATATGGCACGATTGTTTGATTAATGATTTTGATGCGAGACTAGGTTCTCGGGCATTAGTACTTGAATCCCCTTGATCGTAGATCAAGGATAGTACTTATAGCCATGATATTATGATACAATAGGCGTTGTCCCACACAGAGTCGTCTCGTATGCTATAGCAGACCCGTCTCGTTCTATAGATAGTCGCACGGTTGCGATATTATCGAGACGCAGACACTGCACATTGTTAGGTGGTGTGTATACGATACTAGATTTTTGGACTAACCAAGTTGAACCGAAAGGGGAGGACTGAATGACGTTTCAGTCTAGCATCTAGGGAGGCCCGATGCCAATGCCAAGGTTAGGGTCGTTTATCCGTTTAACAGAAAAACCCTTGGTGGCTCGTCATTGGTCGAGGCAAACCTTTACCGAGAGCTTGTTTTGGCATGACTCTACGATTTATGACAGAAAATTTGGATGCATATGTTTTATGGATGATGATGTTAGAGAAATGTGTTTGAAATTGTCATACATACTTGAAATATGGTATAAAGTATATTTATAGATATATATGGTTTTAATACTCTATTTTCACACCACTTATTAACTACATGTTACGATTATTCACTCACTAAGTAAATAATTTTACTCACCCCTCACTCCCTTAAATTTTACAGAGATAGTATTTAGAGAGACACGTTGATAGATATCAACATACGCAAATTTCAGAGACTAGCGTTAGAGACGTATTATGGTATGGAACTTCTGTTATATCTTTGAGAATATTAATTGATAATGTTAGAATGACTGTATGAAACAAGAGAACTTTCTTTTGCAGTATATATATATTTGAGGACTTTTGTATTTAAATACTAATAAAATATTTGTAACTGAAATTTATGATTAGCCTTGTGTTACCTTGAGGATACGTGACAAGGTTGGGCTGGTGTCTAAGGTAACAGGTGACTGTTCACGGCCTCTGGATCACGGATCGGGGTGTGACACAATGGGGGAGGCGAAGGTACCATTTGAGTTAAGACTCATTGGCATAAATCCAGTCCATGAATATTGAGATTTCGAACAGATTGCCACGTAACTTAATGCCCCATAAAAACGTATTTAATGTCTTTAATATATATATATATATATATATATATTTATATGATTTCCAAATTTGGACCCATCAAATGCTAAATACATACACACACACATATATATATATATATATATATACACACACACACATACTTTGCCCGAACTCTTTAACATGAAAAAAGGTTTTTATATGTATCTATGTCATTTTGATCTCTGTATATAAAGAAAATAAATATTATTTATTTTATAAAAATTGCAAGACGAAAGAGGAAAAAAAATGAAATAAGGGTTCAACCACTATTCTCAAAACTAGGGATGAAAATACCTTTTTATTAAATTTTATACTTAACTCTTACCTAGGGATGAATAACCATGAAAAGACCTATGCTTAGATCAAGTTAGAATAAGAAATTACAAATAAAAGTTTGGGGTCAAACAAATTAAAATAAAGGAAGAAGGGAAATTTTCTGACTAATTTTTTTTTTTTAATAAAATAATGTAAAAAAAACAGGTAGTAATCCACTGACTTTTTTTTTTTTAAAAAAAAAAATTCTATTCCGAAAAGAAAATGTAATGAAACAAGTCGCAATTATGAAAGGGAGAAAAAGAGAAGGGGTGGATTTGGCCTTGCTGCCCAGACAAGAATAGAAGAAGGTTTGAATGTGAATAAATAAATCTTATTAATTTATTTCGAAATAGCAAAAACACACAAAACGTAGAGTTGCAGAGGCATTGAAGAGTGGGGAACACGAGGGGTACGAGGGTACAGCATTGGGTCATTATTTTGATGCAGACTTTGTTGCGAGTCAGGGCAGTAGCATGGCCTTTCTGTACGGCAGAGCAAACGTTCTTATGATGCGTAAGGGCCAGAGTGCGATATGTAAACCATACGCAGAGTTGGAGTGTTATTAAAACTTATCATTTATGTATGAATAAATTATACGGGAGAAAGAGAGAGCTTGCCAAGGCATTAGAGGGGGAAAGAGAGAATCCTAGTGCTTTTCACCATCTCTAAGGAAGTAGGAGATAGAGAGGCTTGATAGAGGGAGAGAGGGGGAGAGAGACGACGTTAGGGAGTGAGAGCGATAGAGGGAAAGACAGGTGAGGGTTAAGAAGTAAATAATTATAAAAGCACCTCACATGTGGTACTTTCTGTAATTATGCAAAGGAAACTTTGAGGGCCTGCACTCAAAACCTCCAAGCAAACTCAAGGGGCTTCTAGTTCTAGAAAAATCTCTCCAAACGGTTAGTTGTGACACCCCTAATTTCTATGTACGCTACCTCAAGGAGTATTGTGCCATAAAAATTTGAGATGTTACATTTACAGTTGGGGTGATTCTCCCCATAATATCACTGAATAAATCATAGTCACTGTTACTAATACACTATTTGTTAGCATGCATATGCTTGCGCAAATAAACAAGATTTGCACATAGCAAGATTTTCTTGTTAATGCAAACAATAATTGAATCATAAAGAAAAGTGATTAATAAAGAACATAGAAGATGAAGTATTTAATTATTTTTTAAAAAAATAATTACTCAAAAATTTTTTATTAATATTTTACGTTTTCATATTAATTGTGGGGTGTTTAGAAAAGCTCAACTTCTCTCAATTTGACTCAATTTATATCTATGTTTTATTTTATTTGTAATATTTTACAACTAAAGTTAACATTTTTATTCAAAGTATAACAATTTTTATTAAAAATTTAAAATTTTATTGGTAAAATTTTTCTATAAAATTTTGTAACTATATGAAAAATTTTTATATTAAAAAATTTATTTAATTTTAAAAATATAATATTTTTTTCCAAAATAGGTCTGTCCAGTACTCAATCAAATTCTCGGCAGAAAAAAAAAAAAATCTCCACTAATTAAACTCACAAGACAGCAAAATCTAATTGGTAACTTTATTTTTTTTTATATAAATAAATGAGGACCGACAAGACCGAGAAATCTAAGTCAATCTCCGCGTTATTTCCCCTTGTGGCAAAACATTTTCAATCTCAAAAAATATGAGCTGTACCAACCTCCTTTCATTGTCTGACATAAAACCCACATCTCTCTATCTTCCCAACGTTACCATTTACTCTTACCTTTTTTATTCTTATATCTAGGGTTGGTCTTGGATTCTTCCCTCAATTTGGGGAAAAAAAGGTTACTGTTGCTGTCTCACTTTTTAAAGCTTTTATGTGAAAATTACTTTTTCGGTCTCTGAGTTTTGTGTCTAATTTATAATCAAGTCCCTAAATTTTAAAGATTATAACGAATTAATCCGTCATTAAGAGAAATTTAAGTACTAAATCATTTTATTTTTAAGTTCAAAGACCTATATACGAATTAGGAGTAAAGTTATGTCCTCGAGCCTTTTTTCTAATTCTCTCCGAATCCCTACCACCATTTCATAAATTTCCTTTCTCTCTCTTCTTTTATTGCTTCCCATATTTGTTCTTGGACTTACTTTTCTCTCCGAAACCCTACCACCATTTCATAAATTTCCTTTCTCTCTCTTCTTTTATTGCTTTCCATATTTGTTCTTGGACTTACTTTTTCTACTATATTTTTTCTCAAGACTCAAGATTGAAGGCTCAACTATTTGCTAGGTATGATTATATTCTTCTACCATATCTTTTCTCTTCAGAAAGCTTTTTCTTAGTTTGTTAACTAGATGTTCACCATCTTTGATCCAAAACCCATTTTTCTAGATGATTTATGGAGTTAGAAGAGTTCAACATTTTAGGTGTGAAGGGTTTTTAGATTTTCAACTAGATTTTACCATTTTGGATCCAAGAACCGTTTGTGTTTCTAATCTTCCCCCACAATTTGGGTATATGATGCTTTTGGTGTGAAGGGTTGCTTGATTTTTAACCAGATTTTCACCATCTTGGTTGCAAAAACCATGTTCAAAACTAGATCTTTTAAGTGGAATTTAATTGATGATATGTGTTTTTGCCCCTTTTTTTGAATATTGAAGAAATGACGAGGCAAAAGATTCAGATCAAGAAGATTGACAATTTAACAGCAAGGCCAGTGACTTTTTCCAAGAGAAGGAGAGGGCCCTTCAAGAAGGTTCAAGAGCTTTCTACTCTTTGTGATGCTGATATTGCTCTTATTGCCTTCTCTGGTACTGGCAAGCTTTTTGAGTATTCCGGCTCAAGGTCTCTCTCTCTCTCTCTTTCTCTCTCTCTCTCCTTTTACGAACTTGCTAAAAATGTTACTTAGTTCAATATGTGGCTTCATTGATCTAGGCTCAGTGACACAGAGAGAGAGAGAGAGAGAGCTATTTTGTAACCAAAAAAAAAAAAGAGAGAGCTATTCTTTTTTTTTTTTTGGCATATTCTAT
This sequence comes from Dillenia turbinata, assembly GCA_037126225.1. Classification (NCBI taxonomy): domain Eukaryota; kingdom Viridiplantae; phylum Streptophyta; class Magnoliopsida; order Dilleniales; family Dilleniaceae; genus Dillenia; species Dillenia turbinata. Next base: position 15,212,208 of record JBAMMX010000024.1, read on the forward strand.
GGATCTCTCATTTTCTCGAGAATTTAAGGAAACAGAAAAGGAGCTTTTGAAGTGCAATATCGTCAAGAGAAACGGGTGTTCACCCTGACATTTTAATGCAAATTGCAGAACCTCACATGGAGGGTTTTGAGCTCTGCAAATTTTAACCAAAAAAGAAAAAAAAACTTTTTTTAAACACACACAAGGCCTCAAATAGAGAGAGAGAGAGAGAGAGAGAGTGGTTTCATTTTTTAGGACCATGAGGTTTTGACTACCTAGGCACTCTCGCAGGAGTCTTGAGGTGTAGCCAGTGTGGTGCTTGTTAATGTTAAAGGTAGAAGGGAAATAATATCCCTTCTAACTTGGCAGTGATTGATTTTTTCTTTGCCAGTGTAGTTAAGATTGCAGTGTCATCATTGGCACAAGATTCACTTGGAGTGGGCGTGCAGTTTTTGTCGGTTCTGCTTCACCCTCGTGAGATTTCCATGTCAAATGCACAGTAATTGTGATGAGAAGTTACTCTGAGATGTTTGGTTGTTTGTTAGCAAGCGGGCATTTAATTTCTGAAGTTATTGCAGTCAATTTAATTCATATGATTGATTGCATCGTCATGCATAGATCCTTTCTTGCTTGCTATGCCCTTAGAAGCTTGAATTATGGAAATTGTTAGGGTGAGTTTCAGCATTTTATTTAGGTATGTCCTTGCCATTTCATGATCATACACATCCAGATGGAACTGCCGGTGGCGGTATGAAGACACCAAGCTTTTTCACTTTTACCCCTCCGAGGAATACATACACCGGTTTATTCCTGGTTCAGCTCGTGCTCATTAAGGTCTTGTGATCTGCACTGGCACTAGGCTGGCCAAAAAATAGACGCACAAATTTAAATAAGCGGTTTAAGGTGGTTGAGGTAGAGAGAGAGAAAAGAGGGTAATGTCCCTTGGAAAGAATCTAAAGACATGAAATGAGGAGATCATTGTGTCCTTGTTTCCTGGCGTTATAATGTAATGTATCGTATTGAATGTCTTTTCTGGGGGTTATAAGGAATTAATGATATTGATGTAATTAAGGTATTAATTTTGTTTAAAATCCCATGCATATGCATTACATGCAGGATTTAGGAGTTGAAATTCTAGCCATGTCACTTGTCGTGGCTGAAAAATTTAAAATAAATTGGATAAACAATGTAACACAGTGAAATCTAAAATACTAATGTTAATAATTAATTATTTTATTCAGTGAAATAACGAGATTATTATTCATTACTTGTTCCGAAAATGAATTAGATGAAAGTATGTTAAATTGAAAATTGACTTCAAAGAGCTTTCATGCCAAAATGGAACACAAATAGCATGTTACCAATATACATATATATATATATATATATGTATATATATATATATAGAAAGAGAGAGGTTTGACCATTTTATCTTCCTCCCCAGTTTTCCTACACATATAACAATTCTCCACCAATTAAGAGAACAAAATAAAGATGAAATTCCATGAATTTATAGACATCAATTAATAAATATGCAATTATTGAATTTAGTGAAGATAAAAATGGATAAAGATAAAGTTGGAAAAAACAAATTAATGTTTTCTTAATGCTTTATGCTAGTCCAAAATTCTGGACCATAACTTTAAATTCTTATAGCATTTCTCCGTTGAGAAACTATTATAGGAGGCTTATCATATATCTGTGAAAAGTGTGATAGTAATATAACATATCAAAAGTAAGGATTTCCTGAAGATTTTTCCAATTATAAAACATTTTTAGAATTTGAAATGATACAAAATTATATGATTTTACTTTGCTCCATGCATGACTTTTGATGGCATTGCATATATATATATATATATATATATATATATATATATAATACAATTTTCTCTCTGGAACATGATACTATAGAGCCACACTCATCTGTAGGGAACCGACAATGATCATGTGTTTTAAAATATGAAAAGGGTCACATAGTGGGATCATACACTAATCTCTTTTTAGTTGTGAGAGGATTTGAAATATAGAAAAGAGTGTTATTTAGGGAGAGCTAGACAAGAAGACTAGAAGAATTTGGATGTGGGAGTAGGAGACACTATTTGAAACTTACTTATTTTTTCTTGATTGTACAAAGAGGCCATGACATCCAATTCATAGGCATACAAGGTTGGTGGACATTTGGAATTTGTGGCCAACATTTGTTCTCTAGAACGTTCTACCAATATCATCTACAACATTTATATTTTTAAGTGTTCTATCATCTATAACATTTATTTCCAAGAATTTTCTACAAATATTATTTACAACAAATTCTTATCAATTTTTAAAACATCCAAGAAAACTATATTTCCATCATTTTCTACAAACTTCTAGAAAAATACATCGTTTTCTAATACTCCTTGATGCATTTTCGGGTGACCCAAAGCATGCTCCTCAATGTCTTGATTTTTGGCCTTGGTAATGCTTGGTGAATATATTTGCAATCTGCACATCAGTCTTGCAATATTGTTGCTCGATTTCTTTACTCGTCAATGTGCTTCATCCTGCCATGGAAGACCAGATTCTTAACTATTGTTATTGTTGACTTGTTGTCCCAGAGTACTGTAGTTGAATTTTTCTTGAGTTTCTCCCATGTCTTCTAGAATTCTCTGGAGCCATATCCCTTGACTTATGGTCCCAGCTGCTGCGATGTGTTCTGCTTGGGCTAATGACTGTGCAACTGTGTCTTGCTTCTTTGAGGCCTCAGAGAATATACCAGGTCCTAAATTAAAGGCATAGCTTGATGTGCTCTTCATATCATCCATAGCGGCTAGTCTTGAATCTTTTGACGGCCTGTACCATATGACATAGTCCTTGGTTCCTCGAAGATATCTGAGTATTCTTTTTACTGCTCTAAAATGTACGTGACTTGGGTTCTGCATGAATCAGGAGAGTAAACTCGTAGCATACATTATATCTAGTCTTGTAGCAATCAGACAAAGTAAGCTTTCGATAAGGTTTCTATATCTCGAGCTATATGTGACTTGAGACCCATCATCTTTTTGCATCTTCTCATTAGTGGCTAACGATGTAGCCACTGTCTTATAATTGCTCATATTGAATTTCTTTAGTAGCTAACAGATGAATATGCCTTCTTTTTCTTAAATTACTCCAATGTCGAGAAAGCAGTGCTTTAAGCCTATCTAAATCTTGTATCATTTTCTCATTGTTCCTTGTATAGATTAGATCATCTACATATAAGGAAACGATGAGACTACCATTCGCACCTTGGTTTTTCATGTAGAGGGTGGGCTCGCTTTTACTCCTCTTGAATCTGAGTTTGGTGAAGTATTCATCAATTCTATTGTACCATACCTTAGGAGCCCGTTTTAGTCCATAGAGTGCGTTCTGTAACTTCAGCACCTTCTCTTCTTGTCCTTTAGTTGAGAACCCTAGAGGTTGCTCAACATAGATCTTTTCTTTCAGATATCCATTCAAGAATGCTAACTTGACCTCCAATTGACAAATACTCCAGCCTTTTTGTGCCGCTAGAGCTATTAATGTCAGAATAGTATCTAATCTTGTAACTAGCATAAACATCTTGTTGCAGTCCATTCCCGATAGCTGAGAGTATCCTTTTGCTATCAACCTTGTTTTATATTTCTAGATGGAACCAACTCGGTTTACTTTTACTTTGTATACCCATTTGACTCTTGGACATTTCGTTAGCTCCCAAGTTTCATTCTTCTCAATCATCGTGATCTCTTCTTCCATAGCCTTGACCCAAACACCTTGTGGTGCAGTTCTTTAAAGCTTGTAGGTTCCATTGCAACAAAATTGCAAGTCTCATATATTTCTATTAATGCTCGTTTTCCTTGGAGGTGATTCTGGAAAAGAATCTTCTGCTTGATTTGTTTGTATTATTCTTTGAGAAGTAGGTGATCTTGGTGACCGTGGTGTTGAGAGTGGGCTTTCTACTTCTTCACTATTTTCTTCTGTATGGATCCCCCATCTTGGGACCAAGATACTTCTCTTCTCATTTTCTTCTCCTCCCGATTCCAAAATGCATTTTGGTCAAAGTTGATATCTCTATTATCATTATCTTTTGTCTTTAGATTATATATTCTGTAGCCTTTAGACTGCGTACTATTGCCCAGGATCCTTTTCTCTATCTTTTCTTTTAGCTTATGTCTTTTGACAGTTGGAATGTGCACATAGCAAATGCTTCCAAATACTCGTAGATGTCATGCCGATGGCTTTCGTACACTCTAAGCTTCTATTGGTGTATTGAAATGTCCTGGTCTGGCATCTGTTGAGTAGGTAGACTGCAATATATACTGTTTCTACCCAAAAACACTTTAGGCATCTTTTTCTCTTCAAGTATGGATTAGGCTCATCTCCATTACCATGCAATTTTTCCTCTCGAGCACCCCATTTTGCTATGGTGCATATCCAATAGTGAGCTGATGCTCCATTCCTTCATCTTCACAAAATTTGTCGAATTGCTTTGATATATATTCCTTTCCTCGATTGCTCCTTAGTACATTAATTTTGTAATTACTTTGTTTTTCAACAAAGTTCTTGAATTTTTTGAAGATGTTAAATACTTCTGACCTTTCTTGCATAAAATATGCACGTCATCCAGGTATAGTCATCAATAAAGAGGATGAAATACTTACGTTTCTCAAAGGTCGGCATCCTTATGGGTCCACATGTATCGGTGTGAATCAACTCCAATGGTGCTTTAGCTCTCCATGCTTGGCTAGAAGGGAATGGTTTCCTCAATTGTTTCCCAAGCACACAACCATTATAGACTTTTTTTACTTCTTCAATAATCGATAAATCGGTCATCATGTTTTTCTGCTTTGGTGGCTTTAATTCATGGAAATTTAGATGAGCAAGTCTCTTGTGTCATAATAGTGGCTCATTTGTTTCAGCCTTCATGACAACTTCTATAGCATAACACCACTGGATAGAGAAATTTCTTTGTTGTTGCATCTTTACTTCGACAATCTCTGTGCCCTTATCTCCTTTATCGTAGATGATGCGAGAGTCTTCTTTGAATAATAGGGAATTCCCTCTTTCTATTATTTTGCCGACACTTAATAGGTTTGTTTCTATACTAGGAACTAATAGAATACTCTTGATAAGTTGAATGTCTTTTCTTGTCTCTATTGCGATGGTTCCTTTACCTTTGATCGGTACTAAATATCCATTTCCTGATTTAACTTGAGACTTGATGGTCGTGTCAATGTCTCGAAATATATTTATGTTGCTTGTCATGTGGTTACTGCAACTTCTTGCACTTTTGGCACTCCCAACAATCTTTTTTCTAGATGACTAGCTTTCTTGCAAATGTGGCAGAACGGATATTTCCAATTTCGCCTTTTATTTCCTCTATTTTTAGAACTATTTCTAGAGCTTTCCATAAACTCTCTCTCATTATTTCTAGACTTCTGAGACCTCATATTTAATCTCGGCTAAAAGGTATTTTCTAATATACATTGAGCTCGCCTATTCAGTCTTTCCTCATAAGTTTCTGGAGAGCCAATTAGTTCTGCATTGGACAAAGTAGATAAATCTTTTGTCTTTTCAATAGTTGTTACCATTGGGTGATATTTATTAGTGACAGTAACTAATATTTTTTCAACTATCCTTTTATCTACTATAAATTATCCATAAACTCTCATCTGAGTAACTACTCTATTTATGGTCTCATAGTCCCTCATTTTAATATTCTTGAAGTCTCTCCTTAGAATTTGGAGTTTCACAAGATGTATCTTTTCACTCCCCTGAAACTCCTCCTTAAGTGTGTCCCATGCTTGCTTAATGCTAGTGGCTCCATAGATTCTTGGAAAAATTGTGTATTCCATGGCCAATTGAATGTCGTAGAGTGCTCTCCAATTCTTCTCATTTTCTTCCTTTAACCTCTTTTGTTGCTCCATAGATAGCACAGATAGATCCTCCAACATTGTGGCACCGTTCTCTATAATGTCCCATAATCTTTGGGACAAGGAATAGGTCTTTTATCTTGATAGACTAATAGTCATAGTTTCTCCCGAAAAAACCAGAAGTGGAACTTGACTTGATTTGAAGTTAGTCATAAAATATAGACTACTTGGTTATGTCCAGTATATGACTGAACGCAGCTCTGGTTTCACTGATAGGATTTGAAATTTAGAAAAGAATGTTATTTAGGAAGACCTAGACAAGAAGGCTAGGACTTGGATGTGAGAATAGGTGATACTATTTGAAACTTAGTTATTTCTTCTTGATTGTACAAATTAGGCCATGACATCCTATTTATAGACATACGAGATTGGTGGCCATTTGGAATTTGTAGCCAACATTTGTTCTCTAGAATGTTCTACAAATATTAACTACAACATTTGTTTTCTAGAGTGTTCTGTTATCTATAACATATTTGTTTTCTAGAATTTTCTACAAATATTATTTCCAACATATTTTTATCGATTTCTAAAACATTCTAGAAAGCTATATTTCTATCATTTTCTACAAACTTCTAGAAAAATGATCGTATCGTAATAAGTTGCTATTGCTCCTCCCAAATGCACTACTGTGATACCAACAAATATATTTACAACTCAATAACCCGTTATTAATATCATCCATATGTTAGCTAATCCACCATACACTTCCATCTCAACTGTAGACTAAGCTACTCATCTATGGAAGACCATGAGAGCACAGAATGCTTCATTTCTTCAATGGGTTTGTCATGCCTAAATGTACCATTAGCTTTAAGACCACCATAAGATAGTGAATTGTTGGGATACCTAAGGACATTATTGGTTAAATACAATTCCCCCCCCCCCTCCCCCAAAAAGGTTTAAACTATTATTGGTTCAACTATATTTATGAATTAGACAAAACTCAGTCAGTCAACTTAGCCCAATGGAGAACTTACTATTCACTAACGAAATCAAACGTCCCCCACCTCTCTCTCTCTCTCTCGTTGCACCTATGTCAAAGTTGTAGCTTCTGAGTTTAAAACTTATTTGGGATGTCCTTCTTCATACTGTTGCTCTTTGGAAAGTGGGTGAATTTAATGTAATCAAGTTGATCAACAAGTAGACCATCAAGTAGTTTAATCTTTCTAGTTTTTTTGCAATTCTTAATTAACATATATCTGTAATCCAATGCTTACACTTAAAATGCATACTTCTTCAAGGAGGGGAAAAAAAAAAGCCCTAACCATAATCAAATTAAAATCACCAAAATGATACCTACTTCTGACTTTCTTTTTCTGTTTTATTAATGATAGCATGCAGAAGATAATTGACAGGCATAGGCTACATTATTCAGTGGAGAACAATGACCAACTTGATCAACCATCTCTAGATTTGCAGGTGAATTTCTCGGTCTCATTCACCACATCATGCACATTATGTCCTACTGTTGTCCAATGGATGTCCAATGGTTGCAAGATATACTAAGACCAAGACCTATGAAAGACATGTGCATTTGTTCACGACAAAAGGATTTCTTTTTCGGAAGTGAAATTCTATTCATTGTACAATCTCATAGTAATTTTTATGACTTAATATTTAAATGCAAATTTTCTAATTTATATCACCAAAATTTGTTCTATACAAGCATATGCTCATGACAATTTTCATGAGGATTTTTCTTAGGTGAAAAAGTTATTTTCTTTTTAAAAAAATACATGAAGGGTCAAACTTGTTGCAGCTATAAGTACAATGGAATTCATAAGATAAAAGTACCTTGGATATGTGAACATGTTTGCCTGTTTCTTACAAATTTTGATATATGTATTGAATAAAATGTATTATGGAAACTCTGTGTTGTGCTTCTAGCTTGAGAGTAGCAGCTATGCTATGTTAAGCAAGGAAGTTGCAGAGAAGACTCAAGAACTGAGGCATGACCTGACTCTCTCTCTCTCTCTCTCTCTCTCATGGAATGCTATTAGTACTTTGTGATTCACTGCATATTATTTCATTTAATGTAAACGCAATGATGTCAGGCAAATGAGAGGAGAAGAGCTAAAAGAGTTGAGTACAGAAGAGCTAAAAGGACTAGAGCAACAAGTTAAAAGAGGACTGAGCCGTGTTATAGTTATGAAGGTCTTTACTTTTCTTGCTTGATGTTGGTGAATGAGTGATCATTTTTTCTTCAATTTATTCATATCGTCTCATGTTACTAATATTAAGTTTACCCTTTTTTTTCCTTTCAGCATGAAAAAATTATGAGTGAAATAAATGCCCTGGAGAGAAAGGTCAGAAACAAAAACATCTATCCATATGCATGCATTGTTCACAATTCTTGTTGCATTTTTTTTTTTTTTTGGGAGAGCTTTTTGAAGGAATGAAAATAAGCCTTTGGCAGAGAAAAATGAAAACAACCAAAAGGATTGGAGGAGATAATTTTTTTCTTTGGCATCATGCAAGAATAACCATTTCAGAAATTCTATATGGATTTAAAAAATAATGACAAAAATGTGACAGCATTTTGAGTTATAAAGTATCACAAACTGCATATTTTTCAATGACTAAAGTATTTATGTCTATTTGAGGCCTAGGGGGTGTTTAAATAAAGTTTTTTATGTAGTTCAATCGATATGTCTATTTCTATGAATGTAGACATATCAATTGAACTACATAAAATATTTTGGTTGCGATATGTCTATTTCTATGATCATCATTCACAATCATTCATTTTCAACCAAAACTTTTACCCAACTAGATCTCCACTCAAATCCAAAGCTAACCCTAGAATAATACAAGAGAAATGGTACTTCTTGATAACTTTCTAACCCATCAAGCACTTCCTAATGGCTATACCTTATTTTCCTACTTTCGCCTTAGAGGGAATCCGGTGGTTCTGGCCTATGTGGTCCTTTCCTAGTTTGTTTTGTTTGGTAATAATAACGTAATTTGTAATTTTATGCATGTTATGTATTGTACCTAATGCATAAAATAATTTACCCGGTGAACTAATGAATTACACTCTCATGGTAACACAATCTCTTATATTTATATAAGTTACAAATTTCTATATCACATATATATTTTTTCAAAATTATTGCACATGAAATATTTCTTTTTCACTTACTATTTTCTTTTCTTTTCTATATTTTATTTCTGACCAAAAAACTACTTTTTTCTTTTCATATACTTGGGCTACACAAAAAAAAATACTTTTTCTTGTATTAAAAAAATGATGCAGAACTTAATGAAATAAAAGAAGAGGAAGAAGAAGAAGAAGAAGAAGAAGAAGAAGCTGTGGATGGTAATTTCATAAGATTTTTAATATTTGGGAACTTGATAGCATAAACCATACTGCTTTACACAATTTGGAATTCTATATCCCACTTGGGATTTTTTCTTAAAAAGAAGAAAGATTTACCACCTTTTTAAATATGAATATATGACATTGTCAAAATACTTTACTCATCTCATCTAACTCTACAAATTTTGAACATAGAAAAAATTGGGACAATTCATATGTAAATTTTGAACATCATTATAGAAAACCATAACCATGCATGATTTTGTTAAAATTCTATCATAATTTTTTTTTTCAAATTTATCAACACATTTTTTATTTTATATTTAATATGAACTTTTTCCTATTTGAATTGGGGGTTTTAATTTTTGAAAGAGAATATTTAAATTAAGAGTTTCTTAAATTGGCATAGACAACATTCTTGTTTGTCTATTTAGGTATAAGTTTTGTACGTTTTGTCATTGACAAAACAAGGATCAAGGTTTCATTTGGTCTAATTAGATATAATCTTATTATATTTTATTGGAATATTTTTAATATTTATTAATATTTCATGGGAATTTTTAAATATTTTTTTTGGTTGGTTCAAGGTTTCATTTGTTCCAAGTAGATATTAGTTTTGTATGACTATGACAAAACGAGGTTTGAGGTTTCATATGATCTAATTAGGTATAAGTTTATTTCATGGAATATTTTTAATATTTATTAATATTTCATGGGGATATTTTTAACACTTTTTATTATATTTTTTCTGTTAGTTCAAGATTTCGTTTGGTCTGGTGTAAGTGTTGTATTACTATTGTTTTGTTTTATGAGTTTACCAACCAAAAAAAAAAGACTTTACAAGAAGGAATTAATGATATTCATGAAAGTATGGAATTAATTTTGTTTAAATCCCAAACATTACATGCAGGATTTAGGAATCGACATTTGAGCCATGTCACTTGTCTTCGCCGAAAAATTTAAAATAAATTGGATAAACAATGTAACACAGTGAAATCTAAAATGTAAACATCAATAATTAATTATTTTATTCAATGAAATAGTGAGATAATTATTCATTACTTGATTTAAAAGCTCCGAAAATGAATTAGATGAAAGTATGTTAAATTGAAGAATGACTTCAAAGAGCTTTCATGCCAAAATGGAACACAAATAGCATGTATTTGAAATGTGTGATAAGTTTATTATATTTCATTACTTTCATCAATATCAAAAGTGTGATAAGTTTATTATATGAATTACTTGATTTTCTTACTTTTTTCTTTGTTTTTCTTTTTTTTTTTTTGGGGGGGGGGACCTGACCCATATATTTGTGTAGTGTGATAGTAACATATCATATCAAAAGTAAGGATTTCCTGAAGGTTTTCCAATTGTTAAACAGTTTTAGAATTTGAAATGATACAAGCTTATATGAATAATTTTCTCCCTGAAACATCATCGAAAATGATTAAAAGATACCATAGGGCCACACTCATCTATAGGAAACTGAAAATGATCATATGAGTCTTTACCATGAAAAGGGTCACGCAGTGGGATCAAACACTAATCTCTCTCTAGTTACTATTGCTTCTCTGTTATATTAACACATATATTTACAACACAATAACCCATTATTAATTTTCCTCCATATGTGAGCTAAATCCACCATACACTTCCATCTCCATAATAGACTAAGCTACTAATTAATCTATGGATGACCATGAGAGCACGCAGTGCTTCATTTCTTCCATGGGTTTGTTATGCCAAAATGTACCATTAGCTTTGACGCCATCATAAGATATTGAATTGTTAAGATACATATGGACTTTATGGCTTAAATTCAATTTTGTTTCCAAAAGTTTAAACTGTTATTTGTTCAACTATATTTACGAATTGTACGGTAGTCAGCCAATTTATCCCAATGTAGAATCTACTATTCACTCATGGAATCAAACATCTCTCTCTCTCTCTCTCTCACACCCTGCAGAGCGATCGGATATTGCACCTATGTCAAAGTAGTATCTTTTGAGTTTAAAACTTATTTGGAGATGTCCTTCTTCATACTGCTACTCTTTGGCAAGTGGGAATTTAACGTAATCAAGTGGATCAAGTAGACCATCAGGTAGTTAAATCTTTCTATTTCTTTTGCAATTCATAATTAAAATATATCTACGATCCAATGCTTACACTTAAAATGCATACTTCTTCAGAAAAAAACAAAGCATCATTAAATTAAAATCACCAAAATTATACCTACTTCTTTCTTTTTCTGTTTTTTGAATGATAGCATGCAGAAGATAATTGACAGTCATAGGTTACATTATTCAGTGGAGAACAATGACCAACTTGATCAACCATCTCTAGATTTGCAGGTGAATTTCTTGGTTTCATTCTCCACATCATGCACTATGTCCTATGGTTGTCCAATGGTTTCAAGATTTACTAAGACCTACGATTGGCTAATGAAAGATTTCATGTGCTTTTGCTCACGACAAAAGGTTTTCTTTTTTGAAAGTGAAATGCTATTCATCGTACAAAATTTCTCATAATAGTCTTTATGAATGAATATTGAAACACAATTTTTCTGATTTATATCACCAAAATTTGTTATAAACAAGCGTAAGCTCATGAAAATTTTCATGAGGATTTGTCTTAGGAGAAAAAGTTATTTTCTTTTTTAAAAAATGCATGCCGGGTCAAAGTTGTTGCGGTTATAAGTACGTTGGAATTGATAAGATAAAAATACAAAAACTTGTACATTTCTGATAAGGAAGTACATGATTTGTGGATAAGTTTGCATATTTCTACAAAATTTGAAATATGTATTGAATAAAATGTATGATGGAAACTCTGTGCTCTCCTAGCCTGAGGGTAGCAGCTATGCTGTGTTAAGAAAGAAAGTTGCAAAGAAGACTCAAGAACTGAGGCATGATCTGACTCTCTCTCTCTCTCATGGAGTGCTATTAGTACTTTGTGATTCATTGCATATTATTTCATTTAATGTAAACACAATGATGTTATACTTTGTGATTCATTGCATATTATTTCATTTAATGTAAACACAAATGAGAGGAGAAGAGCTAAAAGAGTTGAGTACGGAAGAGCTAAAAGGACTAGACCAACAAGTTGAAAGAGGATTGAGCCATGTTATAGTTATGAAGGTCTTTACTTTTCTTGCTTGATGTTGGTGAATGAGTGATCATTTTTTCTTCAATTCATTCATAATGTCTCACATTACTAACATTAAGTTAACTGTTTTTTCCCCTTTCAGCGTGAAAAGCTTATAAATGAGATATGTGCCCTAGAGAGAAAGGTCTATCCATATGCATGCATTGTGCACAATTCATGTTGCATATTATTTTTGAGCTTTTAGAAGGAATGAAAATAAGGCTTTGGCAGTGAAAAATGAAAACAACCAAAAGGAGTGGGGGAGATAATTTCAATTTTTTTCTTTGGTAACATACAAGAATTACCATTTAAGAAATTCTATATGGACTTAAAACATGACGACAAAAATGTGACAGCATTTTGAGTTATAAAGTACCACAAACTCTGTATTTTTCAATGGCTAAAGAATCCCTACCATAACTTATATTACTGTGTTTAATATAATTCTTGTTTTCTATGTCCATTTAAGTAGTTTTACATGAACTTAAAAAGTTATATCCGAAATTGTGATAGCTTTTTGAGAAATCAATTACTACCATGATGTCTCTGATATTTCTCAGAAGATGGGGTAATACATCTGTTCATTTCAACCAGCATGAACTTTTCTTTCTTTATTTTATTTTATTTTATTTTTTTCCATTTTAGGAGCTTTAATTTAGTCCAGATTGGCATGATGATCCATGCATGCAGTGCAAGATCCTTCACATATTTTAAAGTAGCTTTGTTCTTTTTAAAGCCAAATAGGGTATGGTGATTTAATTTCCTTTTATATTCTATTTTAAAATATACTTAGCATTTTGTTATCGTCATGTTCTTTTTCGTTTAATGTATTTTTTGTTACTGCTCGAATTCTACTTGGAACCTTGATTTTTGCCCTGGTTCTGCGGTTTGTCTTTCTCTGATTAAGCTTGGGAGATTACAGGGAAAAAAAAAATCTAGTATCGGGAGAATCAACCCTTAAATCGATCAGTTTTCAATAACATATGTACCAGTTAAATTTTTTAAATCGTTCAGTTTTCAATAACATATGTACCAGTTAAATTTTTACTTACCTATATTATGTATAAAATGCCATGTGGGCAGTTTTTAGGTTTAAGTTGATCTCAAGCCAGCTCTGTGAGCTGTGTGAGGCAAATATGGTAACATGGTTTGTTCTATCATCTTGCATTCTGGTAGAAATAACTTATTTATGCCCTACTTTTGTTCTAGGGGGCTGCAACATATACTGTTTCTCTATTCTAGTAGAATAGTATTTTTCTTGGAAGCATGTTTGTAAACCGTATAATGCTTGCATTTTGGCGGGGTGAAGCTCAAATCTCTATCATGCGCAAGGCAATGCGATAGATGTATGAACATAAGGACCGATGCAAAACAGCAATACTATGATCGTAAGGGTTCTTAATATCAGCTAAAGTTGGAGATGGGTCTGAACAAAAACATGGTGTTTATTTACCTTGATAGGTTCCCGAAGGTGTTGCATTGACATTGACACTCGGGCGATATGACGGGGTTTAGAGAGAGAGAGAGAGAGAGAGAGAGAGAGAGAGAGAGAGAGAGAGAGAGAGATTTTTGCTACCCTAAAAAAGTTTAAATTACACAGTTGAAAGGATAAAAAGTTTAATTTTTATTAAATGTAATAATTTTATTTAAAAATCAATTATTTGTTTAGGGTATATAACAATTTGAACATTGTGTTTTACTCCCAATTATACTTCGTATCTGGACCTCATTGGCGTGCCAACTTGTAGCTGTTTCGTACGTTCGGAGTTTCTGGGCTTTGGACGCTCTTCCAATCAAATTATCATGTGGGATTAAGGGAGGAGGGAGAAAGAAAGATGACAGGCTGTGAAAGAGAGTTTTATATTTTTATATAATTACTATTTTTTTTTAAAAAAAAGTTAAAATTAGTGGAAGGATTTGTTATTAATTTTTCATCTTAGCACTCTCACTCACGTGTTGGTTAATTTATCAATCACGTGTTTTGATATTAATTTATATTTTATATAATTGTCATTTTTTCAAAAAGTTTAAATTAGTAGAAAAAAGTGTTATTGGTTATAAATATTAAGGAATTTGAATGGATGCCTGATGGTACAAGACCCAATAGTTTATAACCATAAAACATAACTCAGTAAACATCCAAGATGGCCAAGCAAGTACTCAATTGAACTCTCTTAGTTAAATCTCTTGGCCATTATCGAGGTCGAGGTCGAACTCTTTTGGTTAAACCTCTCGGTCACTATAAAGGTCGAGATCTCTTGGTTAAACCTCTTGACCACCACCAAGGGCGAGAACTCTCATTTAAATTTCTTGGCTACTTTCGAGTGATTTTTCACCCAACAATATCTCCACCAAATGACTCAAGATAATTATCATATAAGATATAAATTTCCTATAATCTCACTTGATAATAAAGAAAATCTCGATAATAACTTGAACTTTTTTAATTTCATAAGATCTTAAATCTTTTAAACATCTTTGATTATAATCTCTATAAACTCGTTAAATCTCTATCGATTTTGAAAATGATATTTGAAAGATTTTTACATGTTTTATATACATTGTTTTGTGATTCTGGAATGTCTGAATTGAATTATGAAGAATAAATGTATCCACTGTGTTTATAAATGTATGTGTGTCATATGTTATTTGATATTGCTTTATAAATTGTTATGATATGAGATTGATGATTATTTATTGGAAATGATGGCACACGATTGTGAAATGACATGTTTGTGAAATGATGGTGCACGAGTGTAATAACTATAGTCATTCCTTCCACGGAGCGACCCGACGGGGTGACATGGGTGGGGTTTTATTACGAGGGAGGTAGATGCGGCCTCTTCTCTGCCACGTCGTAATATCCAGATTGCACCTAAGTGAGGTACGAGCCAACATCAAGGAAGGGGATAGTGTTTTGAAATACTAAAATGGAAAATCCCTTGGCGGGCTTCCGTCTGGGTTCGGCCAAACCTAGAACGGAAGTGTTTTCGATATGACCCCAGGATTTTCTAAAAGAATAATTGATGTGGATGTAAAGTTTGTGAATTATCTTGATTTACTGAAAATGCTTTTGTATATATAAAGTAATGTTCATAAGATATACTTTGACTTTATCACATTCACCCCTCATTTATCATACAATCATACCATTGCACTCCACTCACTGAGTATTTCTCAATACTCACCCATCTCTTTAATATTTTTTCAGAGGAAGCTTAGGTTTGTGTTGCAATCGGGTCGCTCCGTGGTAGGAATATGACTATAGTCATCTACGGCACCCTTCATTTCTCAATCAATCCATTTCTCAACAATGTGCCATGATTTCCAATAAATAATCCACAATTTGATGCCAAAGCAGTTCATAGAGCAATATCAACTAGCACATGGCACAAGTATTTATAAACACAATGGATGCATTCGTATTTCACAATCCAGTTCAGACAGTCCACAATCACAAAACAATTTATATAAAACATGTAAAAAAATCTTTCAAAATCATTTTCAAAGCAATTTTAAAACAGGTTTCTCATTTACGAACACAATGAACCGTCCACTCACCTCTAGGGAGGGTATCCACTCCTTATTTTCACAATTAACCCAAAATGACTCCTTTCGAGTCTCCAAAAATCAACCTAAACCAATCAACACGAATAATTATCAATTAAAGCTCTATTAAAGGGTTTTCAATTTCCCCTTTATTTACACTAGCCTTAACTTGCACAATTACATTCCTAAACTTTCGTTTCATAAATCTAGTATCATTTCAAATCACCGATGACTTTAAATTTATAATATTCCTCAATTTTACCAATATTCTCCCGAATTATATAATTTTAATTTAATTCACGCCAATTTCAATTCAAATCTCAAGAAAAACTACGCAAATCAATCAAACAAAACTCTATTATTATCTAAGACATCCTATCATGTTTCGCAGCCCAATTTATATCGAATTCTAGATTTCACCTAAATAATTTCATACAAACTTTCAAGAATAATGCATTTCCTTCGAATCTAACACATTCTATCATACCATGCAATAAAATTCTAGACCTAACATTAATAATCACATGTAGAATCTCAGAAAATGCATTCTATTCAGATTTAGCATACTTTCAACACATATACAGGTCTTCTCACCCTAAATTAACCCTAAATTTATTCACTTATCAAAGGGTTTGGAAATTCCCTCACCTAGAGATTTCGCAGTTCACAACCCTAGCTTCAGTGTATGCTCTGCTCAGTCCAAGGCCTGCAATGCTCCAAATTCGAAGTAAAGTTCAGTAATTAGCCTCAATTACTATGAACAATCAAAACCTTAGAATTACAATTAAGAGTTAGCCTTTACCTGAGAGGAAGGAATCGCAGTCTCAAAACAGGGTTTTCAGATATCCATTTATTGCTGGTCTAGGGTGGGTTGCCGAAGGGGGATGCTCGCACAGAGCATCACACGAGCGAGGGGGAGAACGTGAGGTCTCTGTCGTGCGAGAGTGAGAGTGAGAGAGAGAGAGAGAGAGAGAGAGAGAGAGACTGAAGACCGAGGGACTGCGAGGGAGAGATAGAGAGTGATGGTGCGGGACGGAGAGGTGGCGACCCGCGGTGGTTTACGGTGGCCGCGGTGGTGGCGATCGATCGAAGGTGAGGGAGAGATGGCAAACGGGAGAATCATGAAGGGAGAGAGTGTAATAGAGAGCGAGTAGAGGGAGAGAGAGATGGTGGTGGTGGCTTGCGGTGGTCGGTGGAACCACCGATGAGCGGCGGAAGAAAAGGAGACAATGGCGGAGAGCGAGCAAATACGCGAGAGGGAGAGGGAGCAGGGGGTGAGAGAGTGAGATCGATTAGGGCTTTCATCCCTAATCGATTTGGGAAAAAAGGGGGTACGCGGCGTTTCGGGCTGAAACGCTACGTCTCCCCACTCTATTTATATATATATATTTTTTTTTACAATATATATTAAAATAAATAACAATCATATATATATAAATATATTCACACCCCTTTTTACTAAAATTTAAATTTTTCATAAAAATGGGATTTATTACGGTTCGTGGACATGACAATTTAAAAATATACAAAAAATTAAAAGTAAGACCCCAAAATTGAAAACCAAAATAATTTTAAAATTTTCTATTTTATTATAGAAATGTTTACAAAACATTAGACATCAAGTTTTTGGTATTACATGATGTATATGTGTTGCAAGATGTGGTGATCAAGTTATGATATTTTTACTAAAACTGTGCAGAAGTAGTCTTAAAATCAAAACTGAGATGAAAATGGAATTTTATAAACTTATACATTTAAAATCTGAGAATGGTCTAAACTAGAACGTTTTAGATCTATAACTTATCTTCAGTTTGAGATAAGAATCAATTAAATTGGAGAAGTACATAGAGAGATATGGAAATTCTCCTAAAACTGTGCAGAATTGGTTTTAGGAACTTAGACTGAAAAGTTATAAAAATTCTATAAATTTGTGCAATGGGAATTTGGAGATGAGTTGAACATAAAAAATGTAGATATATATCTTAGCTTTTATTAGCAATTTGAATCACTCAATTCTGAGTTATATTGAGAAAGTTATGACATTTTTCCTTAAACTGTGCAAGAGTAGAACTTGAAAAAAAAATGAATTGTAGATGTATGAGCTTAAACAAATTAGGATAAATTGGAATCAGACTAAATCAAATTTAAATGAAATTATTGAAAGAAATAAGGGGGATTGACATATATATATATATTGTTGTCTTATAAGTAGACGATTAAACTACACTCGAGGGGCGACTCAGCTGAGTAACAAGGTTTTAGGGAAGTAGTGTACCATTCCTGTACATGTAAGTGGGTCTTACTGTTGTCATATAGTTAATAAGAAAAACCATATTTTATCATTTTCAAAACATGATTTGTGAAATGAATTATAAAATGACTTGTTAAATAGTTTGGTATCGATTTTGTGATAAATGAAGTATCCCAAAAAATTTCTTTTAAATATGCATCTATGAATTTTGATTAAAAATATATGTGTCGTGTTTGAACCATGAAATGTACTTTGATGATATTTATATGAAAATACATGAGGTATCGGATTTCATAATATTCCTTAACTTATATGGTACGATTGTTTGATTGATGATTTTGATGTGAGACTAGATTCTTGGGCATTAGTACCTGAATCCTCTTGATTGTAGATCGGGGATAGTACTTATAGCCATGATATTATGATACAATAGGCGTTGTCCTGCTTAGACTCGCCTGGTATGCTATAGCAGACCCATCTCATTCTATAGATAGTTGCACGGTTGCGATGCCATTGAGACGCAGACACTCCACATGGTTAGGTGGTGTATATACGATACTAGATTTTTGGACTAGCGAAGTTGAACCGAAAGGGGAGGATTGAATGACATTTTAGTCAGCACTTGGGGAAGTCCAATGCCAACGCCAAGGTTAGGGTCATTTATCCGTTTAAAAGAAAAACCCTTGGTGGCTCGTCATTGGTCGAGGCAGACCTTTGCTGAGAGCTTATTTTGGCATGACTCTACAATTTATGACAGAAAATTTGGATGCATATATTTTATGGATGATGATGTTAGAGAAATGTGTTTGAAATTGTCATACATACTTGTAATATGGTATAAAGTATATTTATATATATATATATATATGGTTTTAATATTCCATTTTCACACCACTTATTAACTACATGTTACGACTATTTACTCACTGAGTAAAAAATTTTACTCACTCCTCACTCCCTTAAATTTTACAGAGATAGTATTTAGAGGAAAACGTTGATAAACATCGACGTACACAAATTTCAGAGACTATCGTTAGAGACGTATCATGGTATGGAATTTTTGCTGTATCTTTGAGAATATTAGTTGATCATGTTAGAATGACTGTACGAAACAAAGGAACTTTCATTTGCAGTATATATATATTTGAGGACTTTTGTATTTAAATACTAATAAAATATTTGTAACTGAAATTTATGATTAATCTTGCAATTCCTTGAGAATACGTGGTAGGGTTGGGCCGGTGTTTGAGGTAACGGGCGACTGGTCACGACCTCTGGATCACGGATCGGGTGTGACAATTCCTACGGACGACGTCAATCTATTCGAGTTGAATTCAACTCCATAATAATCCGTTTTCCTGGTTTGAACAAAGAGCCTGTGATTCCGTACTTAATGGATAAAGTGACTTGCAAAAACCCACTGAAGGTGATTCTAATAGAGGAAGCTCCGACACCCAAGTCAAAAATTGTTCTTTTTTAAAGAGAGAGAAACATAATAAAAAGAAATATTAAAATAGCCCTGTGCGGTCCTTGTGTGTTTTTTATGTAGAGTTGTGTGCTGTACTTGGATAGTTTTCTTTGCTTGGTTATATATAGCACCTACCTACATGGCAAGTCTTATTGTAGGGTGTGAAACCCTAGTTTCCTGGTGGAGGTCTTCTAAGATTACTGGGGGCCGTAGTTAATGATTCCCTTGGAAATTTAGAATCCTTGTAATTAAGGGATGTCTAAGTTGTCACGAGGCTTTCCTTCTTAATCAGAAGGGATTACGAAGATTTCTTTCCTTATCTGGGAAGGTTACTATCAGGATCGAGAGAGGTTGAAATCTTAGATTATTGTTATCTTGATCTCGAAGTATGATTAGCCACGAGGCTTGCATCGACTGAGAGGGTGTTTAGCTGAGAGGTAAGTAAGTAATGGTCTAGAAGGTACTCTATTGAAAGTTCTTGGTAAAGGGGTAGAGTAACCGAAGGTCCGCAGAGCCGAGAGGGTAGTGTTGAGGGGATTTAAACAAGAGAGCCCTCCTTTACTAGTAAAAGGGCCTAATAGTAATGAGATTTCAGTCAACAACAACAACAACAATAATAATGATAATAATAATTGCCTAATTGTTTTTACTCTATTCCCTAAAATAGATGTGAAAAGATATAATTGTTCTTATAAATATAATCATGGATATCGATTGCATACCTATCGTACGCCAAAGTATCTTATGGATATTTATCAAGTCTCATTGAAAGAAAAAAGATAAAGATATTGAGACAAATTTCTTTTTTATCAAAATTATGACCCTAATAATATTTTTGAAACCCTGACAAATTTGCCTCATTTAGATATTAGTGATTTTTTTATAACACTGATATTAATGAATGTTTATTTTCTAATTATTGTTATTTATTGCAAAATTTCATTATTTATTTATTTATTTATTTCTTGAAGAATCTATGAATATTATTGCATCCATGATTAGATCCAACGTCAAAGATGAGGATTTCTATCTTGTAGACAGTGCTAATATATATACTAATTTCAAAAGTAAAAAGTATTTCTCTAATATTAAATAAGAAATAAAAATGTGAATACTATATCCAGTAGTATACAATTGATTGAAGGTTTCGAAACAAATTCTAAGATCGAATATAAATTATTCTTTCTTAAATTTCACATGAATTTATTAAATTTCAAAAACATTCTTTTCAATGAATATCATATAGAGACAACAAATATGGGGGATACAAAATATTTATGTATTACTAACATCAAATTGGGAAGCAAACAAATATCAAAGAGATTATCAGTTTTCTTTTCTTGTCTTTATTATATACATATTTGACCAGTTGAAGCAAATGCAAAAGTAAACTAGAAGTTTATTAATCAAAATACATTCTTATTATGTCATGATCGATTGGGTCATTCTAAATCTGTAATGATATGATGAATTATTAAAAATTCCACCAGACATCCATTGAAGAACCTGAAGATTCTTCAATCTCATGAATTTTCATGTGTTGCATTTTATCAAGGTAAACTGATAATAAAGCCATCGCCAAGTAAAATTGGAATTGAATCCTCTGAATTTTGGAATTAAATACATGGAGAGTTATGTGGATGAACCCATCCATCATGTGGACCGTTTATATATTTTATGATTTTAATTGATGCATTTATAAGATGGTCACATGTATGCTTATTATCAACCTGAAACTTGGCATTTTCGACGTTACTCAAATAATCTGATTACGAGCATTATTTCTTAATTATACTATCAAAACAATTCACTTTGGTAATGTTAGATAATTTATATTACAAACATTTAATGATTATCACATTTTTATTGGAATAAAAGTTGAACATCTCGTTGTTTATGTTCATACTCAAAATGGTCAATAGAGTCATTTATTAAGCGTCTCCAATTGATTGTGAGACCATTACTTATGAAAATCAAGTTCTGTATATATGTTTAGGGACATACAATTTTACATGCAGTTACACTTATTCGTATCTAACCGACTAGAAAAAATTCTCTCCATTGCAATTGGTTTCTAGACAAAAGCCAAATCTCTCTCATTTGCACCTTTGGATGTGCTATATATGTTCTTATTGCTCCCTCGCATAGAACTAGAATGGAATCTCAAAGGAGATTAGACATTTATGTTAGATATGAATCTTTTCTATTATAAAATATCTTGAGCTATCTACAGGGGATGTTTTTAGGGCTCAATTTGCTAATTGTCTTTTGATAGAAAATAAAAAATAAAAATTTCTTGGGGGGAGATAACACAAGGAAAGAAAAGTTGGAAAAGTAGGTTGGGTAAAGCAATCCATCCTTAATTCATCTTGATCCTCATATAAAATGTTGTGAATTAGAAGTTTAACGAATAATTCATTTATGACAAATTGCAAATCAGCTATCAAATCCTTTTTCTATTGCAAAACGAATACCTAAATCACATGTTCCTACTAAAAATGCTCCTATTAGAATTAATGTTCCCGAAGGTTCTTTAGCAATAAATGAATCTAAACCACGTCTGAAACGTGGGAGATGAATCAGTTCTAAAAATAAAAACTCTCAAAAGAAAAAGGGAGTAAATAGTCAAATAAACCATATAGAAGAAAGAGATATGAATGAATCAATTAAAAAAATATTTAAAGGTAATCTTCAAAAAGAAGATGAAATATCTGAAGAAAATGTGAAAAATTAAGAAATATTAATAAATTATATTTTCACAATAAGAACATAGGATCGAAAACATACAATTATTAATGATATATTTACATATAATGTGGCAATTGATATTCTTAGTGAAAATAAGGATTTGAAACCCACATCCATAAAGGAATGTAAATCAAGAGATGATTGGCGTAAATGAAATGATGCAATTTAGGTTGAACTAGAATCTCTCTCAAATTGTACAATTTTTAGACTTATAGTCAAAATGTCTAAGGGTGTTAAATCGGTAGGTTACAAATGGATATTTTTGCAAAAAATGATTGAGAACAAAGTGTGAATTGTAGTGCAAGGTCTTTTGCAAAGATTTGGTATTGATTATGAATAGACATATTTCCCTGTGATAGATGTAATTACATTTTGCTTCACTATTAGTTTGGTAGTGTATGAAAAACTTCATATGTAGTTAATAGATATGGTCATTGCGTATTTATATGGGGCACTTGATAACGAAATATACATGAAAGCTCTAGAATGACTAAAAATGTCGGAAGAATATAATTCAAATTCTTGATAATTCTTTTCTATTATATTATAAAGATCTTTGTATAGTTTAAAATAATCTCGGCAAATGTGATATAATCGTCTCACTGAATATTTATTGAAAGAGAGTTATGTAAATAATCATATTTGCCTATGTATTTTTATAAAGAAATTTGAACATGGATTTGAAATAATCGTTAGTATATGTTGATAATTTAAATTTCATTGAAAATTTTGAACAAATTTCAAATGTCATAAACTATTTAAAAAAAGAATTTGAAATGAAAGACTTTGAGACTTGCACTCATCAAAACCCATAAGTTATATACGGCCCAACAATCTATAACCATAAAGCCCATAGACCATCAAGTCCACTAGACCAATAACCATCAAAGCCCATAAGCTACCAAATGATTTCTCGGTAAGAAACTAAGGCGACCGAGCATGCACTCAGTCAAACTCTCTCAATTAAGCGTCTCGGTCAAACTCTCTCAATTAAACCTCTCGACTACTACTAGGTGGTCCTCCACTGAGTAACATTTCTGTCAAAAAAAATCAAAATCATGAACATACGAGATTTGAACCTCCCCTAATATCAGAAATAATCTCACCCAATAAGGAATGAAATCTCTATAATCTCACCTGATAAGATAGGGAAACTCTGTGATGATTTGAACTCTCCTTAATCTCATAAGATCCTAAATCTCCTAAATATCCGTGATTACATT
The DNA here is from genome assembly GCA_037126225.1 of Dillenia turbinata. Taxonomy (NCBI): domain Eukaryota; kingdom Viridiplantae; phylum Streptophyta; class Magnoliopsida; order Dilleniales; family Dilleniaceae; genus Dillenia; species Dillenia turbinata. The sequence goes on from JBAMMX010000024.1 coordinate 15,235,825, forward strand.
CCCTGTAATATTAGAATATCTCTAATGATCTCTCTATAAGGAAACTAAGGTTTTTACACTCTTAAACAAGAGACTTGTCATGCATGCACATGCTATATATGCTAAGCAAAGACAATCCACCAGGTACGCTTTCTACTCATTACATACACACATTATTTAGAGGCAACATAGGGCAAATTTGAGGCTCTTCTTTGTTTGTTCACCTCTCTCTTATTTCTCTTTCTGACTTAAGTGTTAAAGTTTCTTCCACCAGACCACTTCTGATAAACATTTTGTAGGTCTTCCATCCATGAAGGTCCAATGGATGCAATTGCATTGGCTCCCCATTCGAGTTGGCAGAGCAGTTTTATCTGTGGAACAAACTCACCTCTAATAGATTGGGGTCATCCATGAGAACAAACTAACCATTCAGTTAAATAAACCCTATGCCTTGTTTTATTCTATCTCTCCTATCACCATGCCTAAGGGGGGACGAACATTTACTCCCTTAGATCCCCTACTGCCAACAACCTTCGTTCGTCAGAAGAAAACTCCGTTAGCACAATAGGCTCAAATCATGCCATTAGTCACACCTATATTCTAGAAGACCGAGACTCCCGCCTCTATGTAAGTTCTCACCACACACGCCAAGAAGGGGCTAAAGAGAAAAAGACCAATGATTGGTTTCGACTATGATGACCTAGTGGGGGTCAACCCAAATCAACACGACCTACTTGTCACCACTGCCAAGATAGGCCCATAAATTATGCAAAGAGTCTTTATCAACTAAGGGATAAATTGTGATCTCTTTTATTAGGGTGCCTTCCAGTAGATGGGTTTCAACTGAGCGCACCTTTAACCATACACCGGACTTTTAATTGGACTCTCTTACAAGTAGTTGTACTTGGAATGCCAACCATCCATGCTACTATCATGACCACCTTCAATGTGGTCAAACTATCATCTCCTTACAACACCATCATGAGTTGCCCTAGCCTAGATGGTTTGGAAGTCTTATTAGGCACCAAACATATGAAGGTCAAATTCATAACACCTCTCGGTATTAGAACACTTGATTGTGTTCTGACCCTCAAAGCATTTCTACACCAAAGAATGAAAAGAAAAGCTTCTCCATAGAAGCCATGGAACTCTGAGATAACACCAAACAAGTTACTAAACCTAAGCTTAGCAAGGAGGTGGTTGAAGTCTTGATCACGAAAGTGCCAGGTCAAACTGTTCTAATTGGAGCCCATTCACCGACACCTCTCTAGCATGCCATGTAGTAGACCTCGAGGAAACATTCTAGAAGCTGGAAAGCTACAACATAAAGTTGAACCTAGCCAAGTGTGCCTTTGGGATCACTTCGGACAAGTTCTTGGGTTTTGTGATCAACAACTGAGGAATTGAAGCCAACCTAGAGAAGATTCAAACCATTATAGACATGGTGTCACTAAGAACATTTAAGGAGGTACAACACCTCACATGAATCGTGACTCTGAATAGATTTATGACGAAGATTGGGGAAAAAAATACAAACCTTTCTTCAATACCCTGAAGAAGTCTCAGAAATTCGTTTGGATATTGGACCGCCAAATGGCCTTTGACAAAATTGAGTAGTATGTTTCATCTCTTCCTTTGCTCTCTCGGTACATTCCCGGTGAGAAACCCTATCTTTACTTATCTGTCTCTAATTGAGTCCTTTGCTTTACACTTGTAAGACAAGATACCACTATATAAAGACTAGTATATTATGTTAGCTGGGTGCTCCAGGTGTTAGAAATCAATTACAGGCCTATTAAAAAAGTGGCATTTGCTCTCATCACAACCACTTGGCACCTTCGACCATATTTTCATGCACACACCATCGTAATCCTAACCAACAGTCCTCTAAACTAGATCCTACAAAAAAAGGATACCTTGTGCCAGCTTATTAAATGGAGTATTGGACTCGATGAATTCGACATTAAATATCAGCCGAGACCCACCATCAAAGGTCAGGCCGTAACTGTTTTCATCCTTGAATACATGCTCCCAAGTTTTGTCAAACAAGCCACCAATGACCATCCAGAAGGATGCTTACCACCAGTGTGGACCTTACGCATAGATGGTTCATCCAATTCATCAAGGAGCGGTGTCGGGCTCATCCTGGTGGGTCCCAACAACTTCAAAGTGGAGTATGTGCTCCACTTCAACTTTTAAACCACCAATAATCAAGCTGAGTATGAAACACTCTTGATAGGACTAGGGGTGTTATAACACTAAGTCAAGTCGGATAGTGTCGAGACTCAAACTCGACACGAGTGATGGCTAGATGAGCTCGAGCTCATTGAGCTTGCGTTTCTCAAACTCGACTTTGGCTCGAAATATTATCGGGTAGTGTCATTGAATAGTATTTTTTAATTAATAGATCCCGAATAATATATTTAAAAGTATATATTTGTAAACATAATTTTACATATAAAAATTATTTTTAAAAATATAATTAATAAATTTCGGGTAACTCGTCAAACCTTTGAACTCGACACAGTATGGGCTCAAGCTCGATACCGAACTACCCTAGCTCAAGTTTGAGCTTGAGCTTGGTTTGATGGAGCTTAAGTTGAGTTTTGACCGAATAGTGTCATGTCCGTGACACTAACTGAGTCTCATAATGCTCACCACCAATGCGGACCTTGCACGTAAATGGTTCCTCCAATTCATCAGGGAGCTATGTTGGCCTCATCCTGATGGGTTTCGATGACTTTAAAGCGAAGTATGTGCTCTATTTTGACTTTCAAGCCACCAATAATTAAGTTAAGTACGAAGCACTCTTGATGGGAGTACAAATAGTAGCACTACTAGGAGTTCAAAACATCTAGGTCTTCACTAACAGCCAACTGGTGGTCAAACAAGTTAAGGGAACATATGAAACTAAAGAGTCATTGATGGAGAAATATGTCACCAAACTCTAAAAGTAATAAGCAAGCTCAACAAGGTTGACATACAACAAATTCTTAGGTTTAAGAATGCCAAAACCGACACGCTTTCCAAGCTTGCCAGTTCAAATTTTGTCACCACCAATTGAACTATCACGCCTTAACCTACGGGTCTGAACACATGACAATTGCCATGTGATCTAAGAGTACGTGCAATCGCAAACACGTACCCCCAAAATCCTGCAAGACTATGAAAATATTTCTTCCAAGATTAAGAAATCCATCTCACACAATATTTTAAATCCAAATATATAAGAAACAAATAGATGTTCAACATTTCAAAATATAACTTCCAAAGTATAAGGTTTCAACGTTAGAAAAACGTAAGTAAAATACATTACATAAAGAGTTTTAAAAAAATGTCCTCCGATGGGTCTATTTACATGTCTCAAATATCCATATTAAGAAGGACCAATGTCAATAGATGGTCCAAAAAACTCTCTCCTCGGCTAGATCTAACTAACGATAAAGCAGCTTTGGTCACTACACTTCCTTTGAAAAATATAAAAAAGAAATAGTGAATATAAAAATACTCAATGAGTGAAATATAATGACATATCTGTGTAAATGATGAGTGGTGAGTGTGAGAGTATCAAACAATGATTTTACAACTTAATTCTATTCCAACAAAGCATCAACTAGTCATCCAAACATTTTTCAACTCGAGCCATGATTTTCAAGAAACACAAATGAATATCAATATATACTTTTCCAAAATCAAGGGTTTGTCCAAAAATCATTCCAGTAAAGACTTGGCCCAAATCAATGGTGGAACCGTCCAAAGGTTTTTCATATATTTCTAGTCACAAATATCACTCTTAACCTTGGTGTTAGTTCGTGGCCTTCTCGGTAGTGTACCCAAATAGCCCGAAGGAATAGAATATGCATCTTTTGGTCTAACTACCTCACTGTCTAATAATAACAACACCCTCACCACGTTGCCCCGTTGGACCACTCTGTGTAGAGAATGATTATAGCCATTTGGGGGTTTAGGCTCATATCCTAAACCAATATATGCATCATGGGGGTTCAGACTCATACACAAGCCAATACATACATCATATCATTTGCCATGTAAATCAACAAGGTTTTCAGTTCATGAGTTTAGCAATAATATTAACAAAAATTTTAAAATGGTACAACGTATATTAACAAGTGTATAAATCTCATGATTTAAATCAAAATATTTTCATGGAAACTCTACGTTCACAAAGCATTTTATAAAATTAAGTTAAGAAAATCTTGAAAAACATTTTCTCATTTACAAACACAATAGTCTATCTACTCACAGATTTAGGGAGAGGGGTCACTCCTAGGTCAATCCACGATCAATAGGAGATTTGTCTCGATCAACTTTGTCCAATACCTAAAGGACATCATCAAGTATCCAGAATCATCAATATCCATTACCCTAAGTAAACCTATAATACCGGACAAGTTCAGATTGTGATGTTTACTCTAAATGGACTATTTAATTTTTTTTTATTTGTGAAAATATGAGAGAATAATTATTTAGAATAAATATGAAATTTTGTCTTTCAGACTGTACAGGAAATTCCTTTAAACTCTTAGTCAATAAACTTCCAATACTTAAGTTCCCCATCACTAGAGTCCTTATTTACCAGAGTGCTCGGCGCTCAGAAGCATTTGATTTCTATGTAAAAAATTGACCTACTTGGTAGAGATTTAAGTTGGTGGATTATTTCTCCAACTTTAATTTCCTGATCAGTGACTATCATGTACCTCTCGGTAACCATCTACTGTCTTGCAAATGAGAATCCTATTGGTACCTTTTCCCTACCACCTCATTTTTCTATGTTTGTCAGTGGATATCTGATTTTGAATCCCCATCGATATTGTGATTGTGAAGTTTGTATCTATCGATAATTTCTTAATTACCTACTAGCTATTGGTGTTTGCCTTGCACATGGAGTTATTGAGATACCTGTCAGTACACATATATCTATTACTCGGTTTGAGATATGATAATTGCCGATGCTTCTCCTCGGTGTCTCACCGACCTTCTTTCGAGCTCTGTCCAATTTCGAATCCTTAGCTATTTACACAGTGGGGAATGGATATACTGGAACTATTCCTACAAGCAGCTGGGTAGTGAAAGTTTTTTATCATAGCCATAGATTATTTCACCAAGTGGATGGAAGTCGAACCGCTAGCCCAGAAAACAGCTGGCAAGATTCAAACCTTTGTGTGGCTATCCATCATCACCAGGTTCGGCCTACCCCTCGTCCTCGTTACTAACAATGGCAAATAGTTTGATAACAAAGTTTTAAAAAACTTTTATCATAAGCTTGAAATCCATCACCGCTTTACCTCTGTAGCTTGCCCGCAAACCAATGGCTTTGCCAAAATGACTAACCAAGCGATCCTTCAAGAACTCAAAACGACGCTTGATGAAGCAAAGAGGCTCCGGGTAGAAGAACTCTACGGAATCATCTAGGCCTACAAAACTACACCCTGAATAGCCACAAGGGAAATGCCATTCAGTCTCACTTACAGATGCAAAGTAGTTATCGTTGTGGAAATAGAAATTCACTCGTTATGCGTAGAACGATATCAGCCAAGGTCAAATAAGCCCATGCTACGCGAATAACTAGATCTCTTGGCAAAGTTCCAGACACCGCATCCACATGAATGGTGGCATGTTAGCAGTAGATAGCTGATATTATAACAAAAGGGTGGAAACCAAAATGTTCAAACTAGGAAACTTAGTCCTTCGAATAGTGGAGACAATAGGGTAACCCCAACCAGGAGGTAAACTCATACCTTACTAGGAAGGTCTGTATCGAGTGTGATTGGTAATTTGCTCGAGAACATATCGCCTTAGCCACTTAGACGGTTCTGCCATACCTAGAGTATAGAATTTAGATTAACCTATATGTATACTATCAATAATTTTTATCACTCTTTTAGTTTTAATATCTATTATGTTGTGACTTATCAGCAATAACATTATTCCTTTTTGCATGATGTAGTCCATCTAACAAGTTATGAATGTGTCTTATATGGGTCCTACTCTATCAATCTCTCTCTTTTGCAAGACCACTCTCTCGGCTCTACGCCTTATATGGCTCCCAGCACCTGAGCGGAATCAAACTCCAATTCTCTTAACAACGCGCCTATATGGGTCTTAGCACCCGAACAGGCTGACGCATCCACTCTCTTGATTCTACACCTCATGTATCCCCTAACAGCATATAACTCCCCATCAATAAGTGTAATACCAGACTAGTCTGAATTTTGATGTTCGTTCTGAATGGAAAATTTGAAAATTTTTATATTTTGTGAAAGTGTGGGAGAAATAATTAATTTGATATAAATATAAAATTTTGCTCTTTGGGTTACCCAGAAATCTCTTAGACACTTAATCAGTAGACTTTTGATTTTAAGTGATCAATTATTAAAATGGTAGTATTCGGTAGACTTTGATTTGAGTTTAGTATTCAGTGGAGAATTGATATTTCTGTGAGAATTGACTTGTTCGGTAGAGAGTACTCCTAAGAGATTGCTATCTCCTGACTATTATTTTATTTCTATCATTCAATATATTACTGTTGGTGACAATTGAATCTCCTATCAGTACTTACATTATAGTGACTGTCAAAACCCTCTTAGCCTTTTGGGAATTGGAATACTTTCATAGACCCATTGGTATTTTTGCCACACTTATATATTTTTCATCGGTATATATTGACCGGACACTTAACATTTTTAATTCTCCACAATATATGGTGTAATCCATGAATTGGTGAGAGTTGGTCAGCACTCCTTCCAATTTTCTGACCAAACACAATATTTTCTATCTCTTTCCTTATCAGTGAATACTTATCGGTGGCTTTGATTTCCAATTGACTATTGAGACATCACACTCTATTCCTATTTGGCACCTTCTATTTCTTTTCCTGCTCGGCACAACATTTCAATATGCCCTTCAGTCACCTGCTTGGCACAACATTGCAATGTGCCATTCGGTCCCTTTCCATTTAACTGAACAATATCCATTTGTTTACACCCAATAGATTAAAATTTGCTTCATCGTCACTTGTCTCTATGGAGCTTTGAACCCTTAACCTTCCACTCATCCAAAAAGTTTTTCCCCACCAAACCATCAATGTACTTCAATTATAATATGCATAATATTTATTATAATCCATGCCTTGTTATTTCCACTAATATGCTTCTATACATGAATGTGACTCCAGTGAATAGCCTCTTTCTCTAGCTGACGATATTGCGAAATTATGTCCGATAACCGATGAGAATTGAACCCAATTACCACCATGCAAATTATAATAATATTCATGAACATTTCCTATTTTAATGATTTTAATTTATTCCCATAAATTTGCACTTTTCCTCTCAAACTCCTTAGCACATCACCGATCACTTCTCTCTTAATAAATAATACTTTAAGTACTTAAACTCATTGGGTTGAGTTCCAAATTACCAAAAATGACATATTGGGCACTTATGTAAGTTGGAAGAGAATGAGCGCAATTAAGTAAATAGGAAAAATAAGTTATAAATAAAAAATAGTGGTGGCACTTTAGAACTCACGAATTCTAAAGTTCACATCTTCTTTCACTCCTTTCCCTCTCTACACACATACTATCCCTCTCACTCTCTTCTTGCTTCCATCAAAGATCAATCAAAATACTACAAAACTCATACTTTAAAGACTCTAAAACTCGTAACCCAATCTATAACAAATTTGATCTAGTGAGAGACTTGGAGTTTTCTAGTGAGAGAGAAAATTTAGGGTTTGACGGTAGTTTGGCTTGCAATAAAAGTGGTGATAAAAATTTAGAAAATTTTATATTCTTAACTTGGGTTTATTTTTCTCATTCATGACTTTGAAGTTTTATATTAAAAATTTGACAGAGTAAATTTGGGAGAACTTGAGTCACTGTAAGTGAGAAAAAGTTAGAGTCTTGAATATTAGAATTATAGGTTACCATGAGATGATAAACATTGATAATTTTGGGTTACTTAATGTTGTTTCGTAGAAGCTGAACAAAGTTGATCAAGTAAGGTTTTTACTGTGAAGAAATCTAGGAGTGACTACTGCCCCTTATACTATAAGTGGATGATTATATTGAGTATGAATGACAAATATTTTCAACTATGATTTGTGAAATTTATTTTGAAATAAATTTTGAATTGGATTTTGAAATGTTTTGTGATTGTGGTGTGTCCCTAAATAGATTGATAAAACTATGACTCTATCATTGATTCTGAATGATTGCATCATGTTACAAGTAAAACCTAATTGTGAATTGTGAAATTATATTTTCTTGGGTCATGCTAAATCATGAGGTGACTTTTGTAACATGGTGCATGGATAAAAATTATAGTCTATGTTTAAGTCTTTCATGGGCCGAGATCGACGGAGCGGCATGGTAAGGGCTCAGTTAACCATCAGCTTGGAGGTGGTGGGATGGGGAGCCACTCAAGCTTACCAAGATGACGTGGTTTTGCACCCCACGAAAACTCTGGGCCAACGCCAATGGGTAGGGGATTATTTTATGAAAATTATAAAAAGCTTCTCAGTGAATTCTACCAACGGTCATTAGTAGAATAATGATTTTCAACAAAACCTAAGAAAAGTTTGAATGGAAAAAGAGGAAATTGTTTGTTAATTGAAACATTTGAGTCATGGCAGGTTTATTCTATTTATATTTTGTGCAAATGACATTTGGTATTGCAAATTTCATGATTTTGGTATGCTCATTTGGCACAACTATCCACACCCCTAATTTATATTCAATATGCCATTACACTCACAAAATATTTTATACTCATTCCTCTCTTTCCATCTCTTTTTAGGGAAAGCTAGTTTGAAAACTTAGTTGTCATTGCGTTGCCGGTAAGAGAAAATTACTTTTGTTGATAGTCATTAGGTATTAGTTTTGGAAACTATGTGGACTGGGCCGATGGAGCGAGTTTTTGTAAACTTTTAAAAGTTTAGTTTCGTTAAATACTCACTTGTTCATTTTGTCTAATATTGTAAAATTATTACTTGTTTATTTTGGAATTTTCTTATTTGGTGTAAAAATGTCTTTTTTTAGGCTTATTGTTTCGTTGGGATATTTGGATGGCTTGATTGATGATCTAAAATTTATTTTTGAAATGTTTGGAACATTTGAATGCCTTGTGCAGCACCTCAAGACATGGAGTGGATGCACACGTGTTTGGGGTAACGCAACGGTTGTCGCGTCTTCAACTAAGGAGTCAGGGCGTGACAATAAGACAACGATCTAATATACAATTAATAAGACAATGATCTAATTCACCCGAGCGGAATCTAACTCCTGTCCTCTTGGCTTCAACATCTAAAAAAGATTCTAACAACTTCTCTCGGCTATAACGCACTAGAAGACAACTCACAAACCATTATGTTCTAATACACGATCAATAAGATAACAAAAATACGGCAATGACAAGAAAACAAGCTCTCAACAAATTCATTTATTCAAATTTTCATATATTAAACATATGAAGGAGACAAAGTTCGTACAAATTGGGGCTGAGTACATAGGAATAGAATAGATCGTTGAAAGGATGGAAATACGAGGTGCATAGATAACAAAGTACATAGACAAGAAGACTAAAAGGAAAAATGAGGACTATTCCACTCCCATAACAACCGGTTATTTGAGTAGCAACTTAAAGCCCAACATTGCTTCTGTTTGCCTCGCCGACCAGGTTTGTCCTCCAAAACTCTACTTTTTCCTTCTTTCATTTCCTCGCTCCTTATAACTAGATTCATCTAAAATGCTAAGGCTTAGGCCATAAAATACTTACAAACCCCTAGAAGAGAAGTATTAGCCTCCTGAGTAAGCGCTCGGTGAACTCTCTCAGCTAATCCTTTAGGTCATTACTCGATTTAATTCTTTCGATTAAATCTCTCAACTACTACTGAGTGGTCTTCCACGGAGTAATGTTTATGTCAAGCAAATTAAGATCATGATTACTTGAGATTTGAGTCTCCCCTAATCCTAAGATTAATTTCACCCGATAAGTAAGAAAATTTTTGTAATTTCACCCGAAAGTAGGAAATTTTCGTGATGACTTGGACTTTCCTTAACCCTGTAAGATTCTAAATCTCCTAAGAATTCTTAATTATATTTTCTATAATTTTTAAAGATTTCTAACAATCTTTTTATTAGAAAATTATGATTTTTACGTACGCATGTGATATTTTCACTTGGTCAAAATTAATAATTCTTTATCAAATTAGGCCAAAAATTGTTACATCTTTGCGATCCTTTTTTTAATCTTTTATTGATCTTCAGGTCTTAGGAAGCCCAGAGAGCCAGAGACCATGTCTGGCCATTAGAGGAATCCAATTTATTATTTAAGCCAACACTCTCTCTCTCTCTCTCTCTCTCTCAAGCTGTTTGGTAACTTTTTTTTTTTTTAATAATTGAGAACCGACAAGACCGAGAAATCTAGACCAATCCCCGTACCATCTCTTGTGGCAAAAAAAATTTTCATTCTCAAAAGTATGAGTTGTACCAACCGCCTTTCATTTTCTCACGTAAAACCTACTTCTCTCTCTCTCTCTCTCTACTTTGATTTTTTTTTACCCTTGTATTTGGGGTTGGTCTCGAATTCCCAAAAAAAAAAAAAATTACTGTTGCTGTCTCACTTTCAAATGTTTTTATGAGGAAATAACTTTTTGGACTCTCAATTTTTAATCTAATTCATAATTAAATCCCTAAATTTAAAAGTATAATAATTAAATATTTAAATTTTAAAAATTATAATGAATTGTCTTTATTACTAATCGTGTAACTTAACTACTAAATGATAATATGAAATCACGTGACATATGAGTTGAATTAAGAATTATTGAGTTGGTATATTAAGTGGAGTAAATGTATGACAGATATTATATTAGTCTAATCAATCATGATAATTATCCATATTATCGAATAATCTGTCATATTAATAATTTATTTTATGTATCATACTGGTAACTCTTTATTCACATTCAATATCATATTATTTCACCTTAGCATTTAACAGCGGGGCCGACACCATTAGTAATGGGAGACTAATTCGTTACAATTTTAAAAATTGAAGTACTGAATCATTATATTTTTAAGTTTAAAGAGCTAAACTGTGAATTAGGTGTAAAGTTATGTCCTCTGGCCTTCATTCTAAATCTATCCGAAACCCTACCATTTCATAAATTTCCTTTCTCCCTCCTCTTTCATTCTTCCCATATTTGTTATTGCATTCACGGTTTTTCACTATATTTTCTCTCAAGACCGAAGACTGAAGGCTCAACGATTTATTAGGTATGATTATATTCTTCTACCATATCGTTTCTCTCTAAAAAACTTTTTCTTAATTTGTTTACTAGATGTTTATCATCTTTGATCCAAAACCCATTTTTCAAGATGATTTATGGAGTTAGAAGCGTTTGACATTGTGAAGGGTTTTTAGATTTTCAACTAGATTTTACCATTTTGGATCCAGGACCCGTAAGCGTTTCTCATCTTCCCCCACAATTTTGTTTCAAATTTGGGAATATGATGCTTTTGGTGTGAAGGGTTGTTTGATTTTTAACCAGATTTTCACCATCTTGGTTGTAAAAACCATGTTCAGAATTAGGTCTTTTAGGTGGAATTTGATTGGTGATGTGTTTTTTGTCCCTTTTGAAGAAATGACACGGCAAAAGATTCTGATCAAGAAGATTGAAAATTTAACAGCAAGGCAAGTGACTTTTCCTTGAGAAGGAGAGGGCTCTTCAAGATGGCTCAAGAGCTTTCTACTCTTCGTCATGCTGATATTGCTCTTATTGTCTTCTCTGCTACTGGCAAGCCTTTTGAGTATTCCAGCTCAAGGTCTCTCCCTCTCTCTCAATCTCCCCCCTTTTTCTTTTACAAGCTTGCTAAAAATGTTACTTCATGTATCTATGCATATGAGTGTGCTTCATCTTATGTTACATTTCTTGATAGTCAAAAGAAGCATTCCTAAGTCAATACTTCCTTAGTAATTTGAATACTTAGTTCAATATGTGGCTTCATCGATCTAGGCTTAGTGAGAGAGAGAGAGATACTCTTTTCTTTTTCTTTTTTTTTTTTTGGCATATTCTATGGATCTCTCGTTTTCTCGAGAATTTAAGGAAACAGAAAGGAGCCTTTGAAGTGCAAAGATCGTCAAGAGAAATGGGTGTTCACTCATTGACATTTTAATGCAATTTGCAGAACCAACTTGTAGGGTTTTGAGCTACACAAATTTTAACCCCAAAAACAAATTTATTTAAACACCCCCAAGGCCTCAAATAGAGAGAGAGAGAGAGAGAGAGAGAGAGAGAGAGGTTTCACTTTTTATGACCTTGAGGTTTTGACTACCTAGGCGCTCTCTCAGTAGTCTTGAGATGTGGCGAGTGGGGGTGCTTGTTAATGTTAGTGGTAGAAGAGAAAAGATATCCCCCCTTATCTGTGGAAGTCCTTTCAATTAAAACGCCTATCTCACACTTCAAGGGTCAAATTGTCTCTCTCTCTCTCTCTGTGTGCCATTTTTATTATCTTCGTACTATCCCCTTCTTCTTTCTTTCCTTCTCTCTCTCTCTCTCTCTCTCTCTCTCTCTCTCTCTCTCCATGCACACGCACATCAGGACTCTAGGTACCCGTATCTATAAAGCTGTTGTCAAGTCACGCAGCCGAGCTAATAGCTGTGTTTTAATATTTGTTTGTTAATGAAATAGTTTTGTTCCATAAAACATTTCTTCTTTTTGGGTATTATAAGAATGGAAATGAAAATGAGGCTGTCAAATAGTGTGTTTGTGGCCTATACATATTAAACCAACCATTTGGGCCTTTGGGGTAGGCATGTTCATCCATGTTAATTCTAGTCATCTTTTATAAGGCTGTCTTCACTACAAGGGTTTCCTAATCTGTGGATATTTAGGTGTCATCCCAATGTATTGTGTGTATTCTCTCTCATCTTCTATCTACCAAAAGTCTTTTTTGCTTCTTGTCAAATAGTCTTTTTCTTGCCCATTTTCTTTCAAGATTTAGTAGTCTCTCTCATCTTCTATCGACATGTTTTTGGCGAGCATTATATTGGGTGTTCCAAGTTTTTATTTTTCTCTTTATTCTATGGTACCAAACATATCTATTAAAATGATGTGAAAATGATGAATTGTTGGTTAAATACACTATTTCATGGGTGTTAATGACATAATTTTTGTTTTCCTCCCTTGCAAATTGCTTCTACACTTAGTGTAGAGGAGTATATCTTCAAAAGAGAAATATACGCACAAGATAGGAGCCCTGAAAGGACATAAATTTCAGGCACGGGAAAAATTTACTCCTACTACAAATAACATATCTCAACCAAAACATTTTATGTAGTTCAATCGATATGTCTATTTCTATGATTATCATTCACAACCATTCATTATTTAATCGCAGTCAATCAATCTCTTCAATTATATTTACACTTCACTATAATGAAAACTTTTACCCAATTAGATCTCCACTCAAATCCAAAACTAACCGTACAATCATACAAGATAAATGATACTTCTTGACAACTTTCTAACCCAACAAGCACTTCCTAATGGCTAAACCTTATTTTCCGACTCTCTCCTTAGAGGGAATCTGGTGGTTTTGGCCTATGTGGTCCTTTCCTAGTTTGTTTTGTTTAGTTATAATAATGTAATTTGTAATTTTGTGCATATTATGTGTTGTTTGTCTATGTTTAATGTGAATGAGGAACACATGCACCTAGTGCATAAAATAATTTACCCGTGAACTAATGAATTACACTCTAACAGTGACACAAATATTTTTCAAAATTCTTGCACACGAAATATTGTCATTTTCCACTTACTATTTTCTTTTCTATATTTTATTTCTGACAAAAAAACTATTTTTTCTTTTCATATACTTGGCTAGACAAATTATAGCTTAGCCTTTCCAATAGATTTTCATATATCTTTAGATTACTTTAGCTACGTTATTGATTTTTATTAGCAATATTTTTTGCAAAACTATTCAACAACCTATTTAGTAATTTTTTTTTTTTGAGCTTTGCCTATTCTTTTGGGTTTTAAGTCTTTTCTGATTTGAATTTGGATTGTTATTACATGCCCTCTTTAGGATTGTTCTATTATAATGCTTCTTTGATCCCCTTGAGGATGTCTATACTGTTGATAGCCTTTTTCATAGATAAATCCCTGCTGTGTATCCAAGAAAATGGTATACTTTTGATCAACTTGTTTTTGTTGGTGTCATTCCTTCTCAACATTCAAGATTTGATGTCTACTTATGCATTCATTGAGCTTTTGTTTCTACAGCAATACAAACGTTTTTAAGAAATTCTGGTTCTGTAATTTGTCATTTATTCATGTATAATTCTTTTAGCTATTATAAATTATAGAGATAATTAACAACTTCCAATTATCATATGAATCCCAAGGAACCAAATTTGTCTCACCCGGACTCTTAGATTGAACACGTGACAACCATCTTGTTATCTCGAGATACGGATAAATCTAATCCGTACACCAAAATACTGTAAGACATTACTGATTTTCATCTATTTTTTAAAATAATTCAACAAATTCAAATAAAATAATTTGCATTCATCACACAACCAAAAGAACAAGCTCAGTCCGTCCCTATTCAAAAAATGCATGCATATGGCCTTCCCAGCCATTCAAATCCAAATACATGCACAATATTAGTCCGACCATTCCAATCAATTTCATAAAATATAAAACAAATCTCTACTTAAAAGGATTCCAAGCCAACTCAATCAAAAAATAATTTTCAAGTAAACATTCGGTAAATCAATAGGTTCTCAATATTCATATACAAAAACAAACATAATTCAAGGTTCAAATTTAACAAAGATAGTATCAAGATAGTTTTTCAAAAATAGTTATAACCAATATCTCCATAAGATTCCACTAATATCTTAAAATATAATCAAAGAGACCGATACACTAGGAGGCTCTCAAAATATTTTCGGTTCGGCTCAAGACAGAGACTTATCTCCAAACTAAATGTCCTTTAAAAGAAATAGAATGAGAGGAATGAGCATAAACAATATTCAGTGAATTGAATAACGTGTTATGCAATGAATGAGGGGTGGGTATGGATATATCAAATAATTTTCTCAAAATATTTTTCATTGTAATCAAATATATCAATTGTCATCATAAAATTCAAGTTTTTTATCTAAATTCAATCATCATGATGAGATAAAATTTATACATTCAATACATTTGACATTTTCCAAACATGGGGTAACCAAAGTCATTGTTCCCAACAAAAGTCTACCACGACCTGCGGTGAGACCACTAAGGATTTTTAGTAATTTAAACTCACAAATACCCCATCCTTGGCATTGGATGTGGCATTTCATTAGTGCAACCATCTCATGACCTTATTATAATATTTGGTCGTGGAAGCACCGCACGTACTTGGCTACTTCCTATGGTCTACCAACCCCACCACGTTACCCTATCAGATTGTATCGTGGAGTGAAATGACTAGTCATTTAATAGATATTCAGCCTGACACCCCAAGCCAATACATGCAACATTTAATTTCAAGTCAATTTATATGCCAATATAACCATTCAAACTTCAATTCGAGTTATCGATGACAAAACTTGCAATATAATTGATATGAATATAGCACATAATTCATTTTCAATAAATTGGATGCATTTCCACCATAATTTCATGTATAGGGATATTCCACATATACAAAATATTTCAAAACTCAATTAAAAATCATTTTAAAAAAATCAAGTAAAGTATTTTACTCATTTAAAATATAGCATACAATCCACTCACCTTTTGGGTGGGTCAACACTCCCAATCCATAATACAAAATTAAGTTAATCTCTTCTAAACTTTCAAGTATCTCAACCTATGGCAATAAACACTATTTTACCATTAATTATTAATCGAATTTGGGGTTAGTTGATTTTCTACTAAATTTTCCTTACCCAAGATTTCTAACATTATCAAATTTATATTCAAATCTTTCTAATAAATATCATAGATCTAAAAAAACAATATTCCAAGAAACATTTCCCTCAATTTCATTATTATACAAACTCTAAATCTAAACTCCCAAATTTAATCATTCAAATCTCAACATAATAACCCAAAGACATGATAAAGTAACTAAAATTTAGTTAAAAGTAGAAGATTACCTTAAATAGAATTATCAATTTCGTTCTCAAGTCTGGTTACACCAAAACCCTATCTCTACAAAATCTCAAATTTTAACATAAATTGTAATTTCATCCAAAAATAATTCAATAATAAGTTAAGAGAGAAAAATTACCTCTATTGGAACCACCAATTTCACCCCTTGTTGAATTGCACAAAACCCTAATTTTTTCTCTCTAGAAAACTCACTTCTCTCATTAGATTCAGACCCCGATGGGTTTTATTGGGAGTTTTAGAAACTTGAATATGTGGATTTTTGCTTGGATTTGATTGTTCTTGAAGTGATCAAAGAGAGAGGGAGCGAGAGAGCGCCGAGAGGGAGAGAATGAGAGAGGGGTGGTCGGGTAAGAGGGGAGAAAGTGGGGGGAAGAAGAGAGGGGGTAAAAAAAAAGTGGGGGTGATGGGTTTTGACTTTTCTTCCCCCTCTCTCAGTTTTTTTCCCCTTCTTCTTTTCATTTTTTTTTTTTGATCTTTTTTAGTATTACAACACTTAACCCTCCAAAAATAAAATTTCACTCTTGAAATTTAAAAGAAAATTATATATAAAAAAGGTGAGGATAATGCGTCCTCATGGCTATTCAACATTTTTACGAACTTAAACCTTTCTTATCCTTCTATATAGTTGTTGATACACCTATCTTTTATGAATTTTATTAGATTTGTATAAGAAATCCACATGTTTTCAAACCTAAAAGGAGTAAGATCCTAATTATTGTGATTTGACTTCACATCTCAAATTGTTCTTGCAAAGTTCTCATATCCAGAATTAGGAAACCGAATTCTCACTCTTTAGAGGAAAACAAATAATTGATACCAGTCGTAGTGTCACGCCCCGACTCTCCCGTTGAGTACGTAACAACCGCCGCGTTATCTCGGTATACAGGCATGATCTTCCCATATACCGGGATAACACAAGACATTATAATTTTTCAATAAATCTTTCAAAACAATAAATCCATCAAATAAGAAATCATCAAACGACTTGCATATAAAGGACCCATCCGGTCCATCCCTGTACACACAAGCAAGCATCGGCACACATTTAGGGAGGGGATCCTATATATGCATGCATGCAATGTGGCATTCCCAGCCATTTCAGAGTTTTACAAAAGTCACAATCTCAAAAATATTTTAACAAATCCCAATAAAAGTCCAAATGTCTCAAATAAGAACAATAAGTTTTGCAAAAATAAGTTTTAAACAAATATATACACTTTCCACAAAAACCAAGTTTAGATTCCACCAATACTTGTCTCAAAAAAAATACGACAAGTATCAATTAAATCCAAATTTCAAAAGAATAGTACAATAGCTTCCTTCCATGAATGAAATTACATCAAATCTCAAAAAAATAGCATCCACCACCGATACTTATCGTGGATCACCAAAATATCTTTGAATCAGCAAATACCCACCAAAGTCTATGCCTCCTCTGAAAAGGATTGAAAGGAGGGGTGAGTATTTGGGAATACCCAATGAGTAGAGTGCAGTTGCATGTAACATGTAAATAAGGGGTGAGGGTGGTAATGTCAAATATATGTATCAACTATCATTAAATGCCATAATATAATTCATTCTTATAAAATCATTCATATCAATCCACCATGACTCATATAATCAATTCAATCAGTCAAATCTCATCTTTTCACAATTTTGGGGTTTACCAAAAACAATCTCCTACCAATGGTTGTTGGTAGGATCCGCCAAGAGGTTTTTCATAATTTTCATAAAATCCCCTCCACCTTGGCGTTGGCCCGAAATTCCGTGGGGTGCTACCACGTTATCCGACAGTCTGAGGAGGCTCTCCATATCGCCTACCACCAAACTAAATATAAAACAGCCTTAGTCATGCCGCCACAACGGTCCGGTTCGTGACAAGATTCAGACTATAGTCATTTTTTCAGCACCATGTTATCAAACTCATTTTATAAATCAATGCATACTCAAATATGAGATAGAACAATATTTCACAATTCACATGAATATCTCAAAGTAACATAGTGCAAATAATTCAATAATCATGTACAAGAGTCATGAATATTTCACAATTTCATTTTAAGCATACCATAATCACAAAACAATTTCAATTCCATTTACAAATTCATTTCAAAACTCAATTTATAAATTATATTTAAAATCATTTACTCATTTATATGATATACAATCCATCTACTCACCGCTTTGGAGGGTGTCCACTCCCAATTTCCAATTCAAGTCCAATGAAATTCCTTTTTCAATTTTCAATTGGCATTCCTAACCAATAATCACAATGACAATGTCAATTTATCAATATTTCTAGGGTTTATAAATTTTTTCAAATTTTTGCACAAACCCTAAATTTATCCCAATTCCAAAAATCTATGTTCATTTCATTTCCACAATTTACATCTCATTTACATGTATATAAAATCTCCATTTTCATTTTCTCCCAAATTTCACTCTACATCAATTCTAGGGTTTTGATTCTCTAACAAAAATCTCCAATATTTCAATAATAATCACAATATAGTATTAAAAAAGCTAAACCCAAGATTAGGAATGAGAAATTACCTTGATTTTGGAGTCAGATTGAGTTTTGGGGTTGGGTTTCAAAAACCCTAAATTTCTCCATTCGTGAAATCCGAAATCTCCTTCGTTTAATCTTCCATTTCTTGAGTTTAATCGAAGTTTGGGAGTCCCTAAAGTGAATTTATTGTAGAGAGTAATTGATTTGGTGAGTGAAATAAGGAGAGTGAATGATTAAATGTAGAGAGAGGGAGAGAGAGTTGTGAGAGAGAGCATGTTCGAAGAAGAGGAGAAATTGGAATAAATGAGTGATTCCATCCCCTTTTCATTAAATTTAGGGGTGAAATTACTATTTTACCCTCAAGCCTTGAGATGTTAATTGGGTTTTAGAGGGGTATTTTAGTCATTTCATAATTCCACTAAGGCACAAGTCGATTCATGGCTTCAGGAAATTGATTCGTGTGTGTGAAGGTTGAAGAGGCCAAATTGATTTGCATAGGGTACCAATCGATTCATGTGAGTGTAGGTGTGAAGAGCTAAATGATTTACAGCAGAAGCAGATCGACTTACCTTGCAAGAGCCTAATCGATTTGCCTTCCCCATGAGTTGATTTATGAGAGTGGAGCCTAAGCCATGTCTTCTGCAGAGCAACCAAATCGACTTCCCTTGTTACAAGTCGATTTCCCTTCTCTTTTTGGCCTAGCTGAATCGACTCACATGCTCTCCAAATTGATTCATGTTTGCCACTCCTCAGATCCCATGTCTGCAGACCACTTGAATCGACTCAACTTTGTCCCATTCGATTTCCTCTTCATTTTTGCTTCTCACAAATCGATTCATCACCTTTGATGAATCGATTTCCCAAATTCAAGTCAAAGAACCACTCCATGCACAATGAACCATTCGATTTGCAGCCTTGGGGAAATCGATTTCTCTTCATCCCCTTCTCCTCACAAATCGACTCATGACCCTCATGAGTCGATTTACCCAACACAGGCCCCAGAAGGCCTTCTCTGCACAATATGGAAATCGACTCACTTCAATTGTGAGTCGATTTCTCTCCTATTTCTTTTTTTTTTACTTTATATTTAAAATTCCAAATTTCCTCAAGATAAGGGGTACTTTGAATCGGAACATGGATATTTTAAATATATTAAAATTTTCAATTTAATACCCTAAAATCGAAAATCAATAAAATTTAAAATTTTTCCATTATATTACAAAAATATTTTGCAAAATTCTAACACTGGATTTTCGGTGTTACACGTTGCACTTCAACCCCTGACCATAAATCAAATAGGCATTGGAAAGAGGAGTGCCTTGAAACTCACAATCCCCAACGGAGTTCTAGGGTTTTAGTTATACATTTTGTTAATGTGAAATTTGTGACGTGTGATTAAAATGAGGTTTTGCCCAAAAACAAAAATTGTCTATCTCCCTTTGTGTCTTTTTATGTCCGAGGGTCAAGTTCATTTATTCCTAACTTTCTTTAAAAACTCCTAAAAAATTAATTAATTTTTTGTGAGAATAAGCTCATTAATTGTATGTAACTACAAATGTTGTTATTTTTGTAAAAAAGATAAAAAGAAAGTTGAACATACTAAAACTGCCCTTTTATAATTTAATAATTATTAAAAATTGATAAAAAAAAAGATTGTACTGAAATACTATCATGTATTATCCTATTGAATTTTTTTGTGTGTATATATATATATATATAAGCTGGAATTATATTAAATTTATAATGTTAAAATAAGAAAGGTCAATAAAACTACATCTGAACATAAACAAAAAAATTAATTTGGTTACATGTTAAATAATCCAAGACAGAAGGAAAGGAAAATAGCTGAAGTACCCAAAATTCAATTTGCAAATAGAAGCCTTTTGTGCATAGGTAAAAAGAAGAAAGACTTACTACCTTTTTAAATTTATGAATATGTGACATTATCAAAATATTTTTATCATCTCATCTAAAATTTGAACATCATTATAGAAAACTATAACCATGCATGATTTTGTTAAAATTATGTCATAATTTTTTTTCAAATTTATCAAGAAATTTTTTATTATATTCTTAATATGCACTTTTTCCTATTTGAACTGGGGGTTTAAATTTTCGAGAGAGGATATTTAAATTAAGAGTTTCTTAAATGGGGATAGACAACTTTCTTGTTTTAGTGGTTTTTCTTTTTTTGGATATAAAAGGTTCGAGGTTTCATTTGGTGTAATTATGTATAAGCTTATTATATTTCATGGGAATATTTTTAATATTTTTTAATATATTTTTTTTGGTTGGTTCAAGGTTTCATTTGATCTAATTAGGTATAAGTTTATTATATTTCATGGGAATATTTTTAATATTTATTAATATTTCATGGGAAGTTCGAGATTTTGTTTGTTCTAATTAGGTATAAGTTTTGTATAACTATTGTTTTGTCCAATGAGTTTACCCAAAAAAAAAAAAGGTATAATTTGACTTTACAATAAGGAATTAATGATATTGACGAAAGTAAGGAATTAATTTTGTTTAAATCCCAAGCATCACATGCAAATCAACACTCGAGCCATGTCACTTGTCTTTGCTGAAAAATTTAAAATAATTTGAATAAAAAATGTAACACACTGAAATATAAAATACTAATATTAATAATTAATTATTTTATTCAGTGAAATACTGAGATTATTATTCATTAGTTGATTTAAAAACTCCGAAAATGAATTAGATGACAGTAAGTTAAATTGAAGAATGAATTCAAAGAGGTTTCATGCCAAAATGGAACAGAAATGGCATGTTACCAATATATATATATATATATATATATATATAGAGAGAGAGAGAGAGAGAGAGAGAGAGAGAGAGAGAGAGAGAGAGAGAGAGAGAGAGAGAGAGAGAGTTTTGACCTTATGCTTTATGCTTGTCCAATATTCCGGACCATAACTTGAAATACTTATAGCATTTCTCCATTGAGAAGCTGAATTTCATATTACTTAGGAGAGCAAGGACGAGGTGATTACCTTTCCTTTTTTTTGGGGGGGGGGGTTATCATATATTTGTGAAAAGTTGATAGTAACATAACATATCAAAAGTAAGGATTTCCTGAAGGTTTTTCCAATTATAAAACATTTTTAGAATTTGAAATGATACAAACTTAAATGATTTCAATTTGCCTCTTTTCCATTTTTACCTTCAATAGTCATCTGCTACACATATAGCTGACTAAAATTTAATGACTCGGTCTCCTTGATAATTTGAGAATTTGTCAGTGTATTGATGTGTTTATCACAGTTTATCACTTTGCTCTATGCACACGACTTTTGATGCATTGCGCACCCCCCCCCCCAACACACGCCCACCCATCCACCAAAAATATAATTTTCTCACTGAAACATGATACCATAGGGCCACATTCATCTGTAGGAAACCGACAGTGATCATATGAGTCTTAACCATGAAATGGGTCACATAGTGGGATCACACACTAATCTTTCTTTACTTGCTATTGATCCCCTACCACCACCCACCAAAATGCCCTACTATGATATTAACAAATATATTTACAACTTAATAACCCATTATTAATTTTCCTCCATATGTGACCTTGTTAGAAAAAGCAGAATAAAGCAGAAAAACTAAGAAAATAAAGAAAAGCAGACTAAGAGAAAATTGTTTGTGTATATTGTATATTCAATAGATTGTACAATAACCCTATAAATAGGGTGACTCCATGAGACTAAACCCTAGAAATATAAAAAGAAAGAATATATAGAATATTTACAAGATTGTAAAGAATAAACTAAATAATTACAATATTGGAATTTTAGAAAGTCAATATTCTAAGACTTCTTTAATTTGGAAATCTCCAAAATTTGTTCCCAATACTTGCAATATTAATTCCCAAGATATTTCTAAAAATCTCTTCAATTTAGGAATTGCCAATATTCTTTACACCCCCCCTCAAACTCAGGATGGGTGTAGAGAAATCATCTTGAGTTTGTATAATAGATCATCATGACGTCCAGGAAGATGAGTCTTGGTAAAAAAATCAACAGGTTGATCGACAGAGCGAAGAAAGAATATTTGAAGATCACCATTAGTTATATGTTGACGAATAAAGTGACAATCAATCTCAATGTGTTTAGTTCGTTCATGAAAGACATCATTATGAGCAAGCAGAATAGCACTCTGATTATCACAATATAGAGGACTTGGAGAAGAAGTAGGTATACCAATGTCACAAAGAAGTCTCTGAATCCATAATAACTCTGCAGTAGTGTCAGCAAGTGCACGATATTCTGCCTCTGTACTAGAGCGAGCAGTAAAAGTTTGTTTCTTGCTACGCCAAGAGATTAAAGAAGCACCAAGAAAAATACAATAGCCGGTAGTAGACCGTCGATCAAGTGGGATCACCGACCGCATCGAGGAATAGGCACGTAGGCGTAACGAGGATGAGACGGAAAAATGAAGTCCATGAAATAAGGTGCCTTTAACATAACGAAGAATCCGTAAAACGACAAAAAATGAGGAGATCGTGGTGCAGCCATAAATTGACCGACAATGTGAACGGAAAGATAAGAGATATCGGGACGAGTGGCAGTAAGATAAATAAGATCGCTTACTAATTGCCGATATAAGGTAGGATCGAAAGAAGGTTGCCATCCGTAGGAGAAAGTTTAACATTATGCTCAAGAGGGGTGGAAGCAATTTTATTATCTGAAATGCCTGAACGGGAAAGAAGGTCAGAGGCATATTTTGCCTGAGACAAATAATAACCAGAAGATGTAGGAGTAACTTCCAGTCCTAAGAAATAACTAAGATGGCCGAGATCCTTCATTTCAAATTTGCTACAAAGAAAATGTTTGAATTTGGAGATTGCGGCGATATCGCTCCGGTGATAATCATATCATCAACATAAAGAAGAAGTAAAAACAGTACCATGATCGGTTTCGAATGAAAAGTGCAGAATCATAAGCACTAGGAGAGAAACCAAAATCACTGACAGTACTGCTGAAAGTAGAAAACCAAGCACGGGGAGCCTGTTTTAGGCCATATAAAGCACGACGAAGACGACAGACTTTATTGGCAGGATGTGAATAACCCGGAGGTGGTTTCATATAAACTTCTTCCTTTAGAACTCCATTGAGAAAAGCATTTTTAACATCCATCTGATACAAGGGCCATTGTTTAGTCAGCAACGGCAAGCAAGCTACGTACGAGAGGTAAGACGAGCAACAAGAAGCAAATGTTTCTTCATAGTCAATGCCATATTCCTGTGTAAATCCCTTTGCGACCAGCCGAGCCTTATATCGTTCAATAGTCCCATCTGAGTGAGTTTTGATTTTATAAACCCACTTACATCCGATAAGAGTTTTGTCTCTAGGAAGATCAACTAAATCCCAAGTATGTGTGTTCTCCAAGGCTTGAAGTTCTTCTTGCATAGCTTGCTGCCAAAGAGGATTAGTACTAGCCTCTCGGTAAGATTGAGGCTCATGTAGAGTGGAGATTGTAGAATAACAATGATAATCAAGAAGACGAACAGGGGGTGCTCTTACTCTTGTTGGTCGAGGAGTGGATTCATGAGGCAACTCAGTTTCAATGGAAGAGGGTGCGAGTCCATCATTTGGGAGAGAATCGAAGGAGAAGCCGTAAGAGTTGAAGTATCTGTACAATGTATCGAACTAGAAGGAAATAAATCGGAAGATAGATTAGTAAGTAATGGAGATATGGTACGAAAAGGAGATAAGGAAGAAAACATGATATTTTCCCGAAGATGACATGTCGAGAAACTCGAAGACGATTGGAGACAGGATCCCAACATCTATATCCTTTGTGTTCAATGCCATACCCTAGGAAACAACATAATCGTGCTCGAGGTTGTAACTTATTATGCTCATGAGGTTGAAGTAACACAAAGCAAGCACAACCAAAGACTTTGAGAGAATTATATACTTGGTGGAGAACCATATAACCGCTCATAAGGAGAGATGTTAGAGATTGTAAAAGAAGGTATTCTATTGATGACATATATAGTCAGTAAGAGTGCCTCACCCCAAAATTGTGATGGACAAGATGCAGAGAAAAGTAAAGACCGAGTTATATCAAGAATGTGTCGATGTTTTCGTTCGCTCTACCATTTTGTTGGGAAGTACCTGGACAAGAACGTTGGACAATGGTTCCATCTTTGTTTAAGAAATATAGTAAGAGTAGACTCAAGATATTCGGATGCATTATCGGTGCGTAAGATCTTGATGGTTTGAGAAAATTGAGTTTGAACCATTGATGCAAAGTTTTTGTATATTTGAGGTAATTCGAGCGTTTTTTCATCGGATAAATCCATGTAAAACGGGAGTAGTCATCAATAAACACAACAATATATTTTGACCCACCCATAGTTGGTGTAGGAGATGGTCCCCAAATATCAGAGTGAATAAGATCAAAGGGAGCATTACAAATAGAATCATTTGTATTAAAGGATAAAGCCGGTTGTTTTGCGGTTTGACATGAAATACATTGAAGAGATTCATCGAGAATGAACCTAGTGAACCCGAAGAAATTAAAGAACGAAGTTTATTAAGAGATAGATGACCTAGACGAAGATGCCATAAGTGAAAGGATGAAGGAACGAGAGCGACACGAGAGTGAGGAACGACTAATAGGAATGTGAAGAGAAGTAAGCTCGTATAGACGTCCAACCTTACGGCTGTCCCAAAGATCTTTCCCGTCCGAGGATCCCGCACACGACATCCAATAGAAGTGAATATTATGTCAAATCCAAGTTCACATAATTGACCAACAGAGATAAGATTTAAGGTAAGTGTAGGGACAAAAAATATATCAGGTAAATCTAAAAATGAGTTAGAAAAATGACCAATCTGAGTGGCTGGCATGGTAGAGCCATCAGCTGTATGAATCATTGATGGTGTACTAGGAGCGGATAAAGAAGTAAAAGAATGGGAATTATGGGTCATATGGTTAGAGCAAGCAGAGTCAAAAAACCAAGAAGAAGTACCTGATACGGTAGAAAGTGCAGTATGTTTGTGATTATCAAAAGAAAGAACTTGTTGTAAAAAGGTTTGAAGATCACCAAGAGATATTGTTGGCTGAGAAGAAGAGGTGGTAGTAGCAGAATCCTCAGTGGCAGCAACAACAGATTGTGAGATATGTCGAGAACCAGTGAACGATTTTGGGATTGAATGACCTTCTTTGGGCAATTTTCAATAAGATGACCTTTCTCTTTGCAATATCTACATTCAATCATAGGATTAGCAAGGCATCGACTAGAAATATGTCCTCGCTTCTTGCAAAACCTACATTCAACAGTGGGACAATTAGGAAGGATATGACCTGACTTCTGACAGTTACGACAGAAATTTGAAAATTTTGGTCCTCGAGTAGTGGTGGCCAATACAACATCACTATGTTGAGGTTTGAGTAATCCCAGACGAGTCTCTTCTGATATCAACTCGTAAACTGCAGTTTCAATAGTAGGGAGAGGATGTCGATGAAGCGAGCTTTAACAGGCTCAAAATCTGATGTTAGAGCCATAAGAAATTGGACCAGACGTCCTTGGTCTCGATATATTGCATATTTACTTGCGTCAGTTGTGCATTGCCAATGGGGTTCAGAGAGCAAGTTGATCCCATATTGACTGTATACGGGCAAGAAAATCATTGATTGACTGACCTCGTTCTTGTCGCAAAGAGTGAAGTTCTGTGAGCAATTGATACTGATGAGCCAGATCTGATGTAGTATAGCGACTTGCAAGAAGGTCCCAAACTTCTTTAGCCGTCTCAAAACGACTAAATTGCAGATGAATAGAAGGTGCAGATGTGTTACGAAACCAAGTAAGAATTTGGTGATTTTTGCTATCCCAATCTTCAAGACGGTTGCCAAAATCATCATCCGATTCGTCATCAGATTTTATAGGCAATTTGATATCTCCCGTAACATAACGCCATAGCCTCCTTCCCTTAAGAAAACTTCTCATCCCTTGAAACCATGCCTGATAGTTGTATCCATCAAGCATAACTGATATAGGTTGAGAAATATCTAATTTCTCCATAACACGGCAAAAAAAAAAAGTGTTTAATTGATAAAATAAAATCAGATCGAACACCTAGTGCTCTGATACCATGTTAGAAAAAGCAGAATAAAGCAGAAAAACTAAGAAAATAAAGAAAAGCAGACTAAGAGAAAATTGTTTGTGTATATTGTATATTCAATAGATTGTACAATAACCCTATAAATAGGGTGACTCCATGAGACTAAACCCTAGAAATATAAAAAGAAAGAATATATAGAATATTTACAAGATTGTAAAGAATAAACTAAATAATTACAATATTGGAATTTTAGAAAGTCAATATTCTAAGACTTCTTTAATTTGGAAATCTCCAAAATTTGTTCCCAATACTTGCAATATTAATTCCCAAGATATTTCTAAAAATCTCTTCAATTTAGGAATTGCCAATATTCTTTACAGACCTAATCCACCAGACACTTCCATCTCCATCGTAGACTAAAGCACTCATCTATGGAAGACCATGAGAGCACACAATGCTTCATTTCTTCAATGGGATTGTCATGCCTAAATGTACCATTAGTTTTGAGACCACCATAAGATAGTGAATTGCTGAGATACCTAAGGACTTTATGGTTTAAAAGTTATTTGGAGATGTCCTTCTTCATACTACTACTCTTTGGCAAGTGGGAATTTATTGTAATCAAGTGGATCTACGAGTTGACCATCAAGTAGTTAAATCTTTCTATTTCTTTTGCAGTTCTTAATTAACATATATCTACAATCCAATGCTTACACTTAAAATGCATACTTCTTCCCCCCCGGGGGGGGGGGACTAAGCATCGTTAGATTAAAATCACCAAAATTATTCCTACTTTCTTTTTCTGTTTTATGAATGATAGCATGCAGATGATAATTGAAAGGCATAGATTACATTATTCAGTGGAGAACAATGAAAAACTTGATCAACCATCTCTAGATTTGCAGGTGAATTTTTCGGTTTCATTATGTCCTATGGTTGTCCAATGGTTGCAAGATATGGTAAGACCTATGAAAGATTTCATGTGCATTTGTTCACGACTAAAGGATTTCTTTTTTGGAAGTGAAATGCTATTCATCGTACAAAATCTCTCATAGTAGTTTTTATGACTGAATATTTAAACACAATTTTTTTTATTTATATAAATTTGTTCTAGACATGCTTAAGCTCATGACAATTTTCATAAGGATTTTTCTTAGGAGAAAAAGTTATTTTCTTTTTTAAAAAATGCATGACAGGTCAAACTTGTTGCAGTTATAAGTACATTGGAATTGATAAGATATAAGTACATTGGATTTGTGAATATGTTTGCATGTTTCTTAGAAATTTGGATATATGAATTGAATAAAATGTATGATGGAAACTCTGTGCTGCCGTCTAGCTTGAGAGTAGCAGCTATGCTATATTAAGCAAGGAAGTTGCAGAGAAGACTCAAAAACTGAGGCATGAACTGACTCTCTCTGTCTCTCTCTCTTGGAATGCTGTTAGTGCATTGCATATTATTCCAGTTAATGTAAACACAATGATGTCAGGCAAATGAGAGGAGAAGAGCTAAAAGAGTTGAGTACGGAAGAGCTAAAAGGACTAGAGCAACAAGTTGAAAGAGGACTGAGCCGTGTTATAGTTATGAAGGTCTTTACTTCTCTTGCTTGAAGTTGGTGAATGAGTGATCATTTTTTTCTTCAATTTATTCATAACGTTTCGCGTCACTAATATTAAGTTTACCCTTTTTTCCTTTCGGCGTGAAAAAATTATGAATGAGATAAGTGCCCTGGAGAGAAGGTCAGAAATAAAAACATCTATCCACATGCATGCATTGTTCACAATTTTAGAATAACTATTTCAGAAATAAGCCCCTGGCAGATAAAAATGAAACCAACCAAAAGGATTGGAGGAGATAATTTCAATTTTTTTCTTTGGCAACATGCAAGAATAACTATTTCAGAAATTTTATATGGATTTAAAAAATGTTGACAACATTTTTAGCATTTTGAGTTATAAAGTATCACAAACCGCATATTTTTCAATGACTAAAGAATTACAAGTTATTTTGGTCGGTTTAATATAATTTTTGTTTTATATATCCATTTAAGAAGTTTTATATGAACTTAAAAAGTTTTATTCAAAGTTATTTTGGACCGTGGTCCTTGTTTGTGTGTCGTATGAATGTTGATTTTTTGAAATTATTGAATTATTTTAAAAAATAGATGGATGTCGATGAATGTGTTGCGGTATTTTGGTGTACGGTTTAGACTTGCCTATATTCTGAGATAACATGGCAGTTGTCGCATACTCAATTTAAGAGTCGGGGCTTGACATAGCGAATTTGCCAAATATTTGCAGCACGGCGGTTGTTGCGTACTTGAATTTTTTTTTTTTTTCCTTTTTCATTTTAGGTGATTTAAATTAGTCCAGGTTCGCATGATGATCCATGTATGCAGTGCAAGATCCTTCACATATTTTAAAGTAGCTTTGTTCCTTTTAAAGCCAAATAGGGTATGGCACTCGAGCATTTTCTTTTAATATACATGTATGATCTAATTTTCTTTTATATTCTATTTTAAAATATATCCACCATTTTATTATGGTCATGTTCTTTTTAGTTTAATGTATTTTTTTTTTTTGGTTATTGCTCGAATTCTACTCGAAAACTCCTGATTTTTGCACTTTTTTCCCTTGTTTCTGCAGTTTGTCTTTCCCTCGTTAAGCTTGGGAGATTATTTAAAAAAAAAAAAAAAACATATGTAAGAGTGAAATTTTAACTTACCCATATTATGTATAAAATGCCATATGGGCAGTTTTTAGGTTTTAGTTGATCTCAAGCTAACTCCGTGGGCTGTGTGAGGCAATGTGGTAACATGGTTTGTTCTATTCGATCAACCATTTGATAATAAAACAGAATTTGTACAACTTTTGAAGCAAAATTAGGGTGTGGACTCTGAAGAATGGTATTTTTTTTGGAAGCATGTTTATAACTGTATGATGCATGCATTTTGGCAAAAGGGATAGGTTGGGGTGAAGCTCAAATCTCTATAGTCCGCAATGCAATGTGATAAAGCAATGTTATTATGTATTGCATTCACAAAATTAGGATCGATACAAAGCAATAAGACTCTGGGGAGATATCAGCTAAAGTTGGAGCTGGGTCTGAACAAAAACACAGACCTTGATATGTTCCCAATGGTGTTGCAGTGACATTGACACTCTGGGGAGATATCATAGGGTTTACAGAGAGAGAGAGAGAGAGAGAGAGAGATTTTAGAAACCGATTTATTAGCGTTCGTGTAAAACGACAATTGACTGCATGATTCTGAGAGATTTTGAAAGCTACAAAGGAAACAACGAAAAGGACTTTGTACTATTATTAGGGCAGTTTCTGAATTTGTTTTTTGTGTGTGGCTTGAGTCCCTCTTTGTCCCTTTGTTGTTCTTGAGAGCTGCATTATCATAATTCTGGGTTGTTTATACCAAATTAGAGGAGGGTTGAGAAAGGGTTCATGTCCTTTGGTCAAAGAAAACGGGCCTACAAACCGAGAGATCATGGGTTGAGAAAGGGTTTCATGTTGTTTGCCGTTCGGTATGGGATGGGATTGTCCATTGTAGAGCATGGAGTAGCCCTCCAAAATATCGAGATCATGTGTTGCTCTCTTTTCCGATTGGATGGGCTTTCATACCCTGAGTAGCCCTCCAAAAAATCAAGCCTATCGTGGGCTTGGACCTCATTGGAGTGCCAACTTGTAGTTGTTTGGTTTGGAATTTCTGGGCTTTGGACACTCTTCCAACAAAATTATCATGTTTGATTTTTTTTTTTTTTGTTACATGTGTGATTTTTTTTTTTTTCTTTTACACATGGATTTGAATTGAGAATTTTTAGATTGGGAAGGGAGATTGTGATATTAGATTATTCCTTTGGGGACATTATCATGTGTGATTAAGGGAAGCAGAGGAGAGAGAGAGAGAGATGAAACCCTGTGTGAGAGAGAGTATTTTATTTCTATATAATTACATTTTTTAAAAAAAAAATTAAATTAGTTGAAGGATTTGTTATTAATTTTTTTACTAATCTTAACACTTTCACTTACATGTTGGCTAATTCATCAAATTACATTAAATATTTCATTCTGATATTATCTTATATTTTATGTAACTATCATTCTTTTCAAAAGTTTAAATCAATAAAAGAAGGTATTATTAAATTTATTTTTATCTTAATAGAGAGATCAAAGGTAAAGGGAGAGCGTCATGGGGTACAGTCCGGAAAATAAAAATCAGATGTTATTAATTTTATTTTTGTTTAACTAAAATTCATTAACTTTCATTTGACAACCATAATCAAGTAGCAGAAAATATGAAGAAATATATATTTATTTTAGAAAGTTATTTTCCTGAAGAAATATAGCCTAACGTGATCGTCGATGTGGATAATTGAAATATAATAAATATATGGTAAATAATATTTTTTAAAATAAAATCCTAAATATATTCCTAGCTTTTCAAAATTTCATAATTAATTTTTACATCAAATTTTACTTTTTATTTTAGATTGGGCCTGCCCTAAGTTGCCCCCACTTTTTGAAAATGCTTTGCTGGGAATAAAAGCTGTGTAATTAAAAAGTGTGAATGATTTTTTATAAATGCCAAACAAAAATGCCGGGAGAGAAAATGCCGAGAAAGATTGTTTCTTGATAAAAGTTTCATTGATCTTAATAAGTTCTACTTATTTCTTTCTCCTAATTTGAATCTTACTGCTTTGGCCTTTACCCTTAGATGTCTCTATCTCCATTCGCGGCCTACCTCTTGTGGAAAGGGACAAACAAGAGGAAGAGAGAGAGACAGCACTTGCCAAGGCATTAGGGGAGAGAAAGAGAGAGACGCAACCACTAACTACAAACTCTTAACTTAGATACACATCATAACAATAAATTAAATCTTAATACAAAATCAACATAAAAATGAAGATTGAGATAAGAAAAGCAGCAGAGAGAGAGAAACCAAGGGCTTACCACCATCACTAATGAAGTAAGAGTTGAAGAGGCTTGACGGAGGGAGGGGGGAGAGAGACAGTGATAGATAGAAAGAGAGACCACCGTTTTACCTAGTTTAGGGTTAAAAAGTAAATAATGAATATGATTATACATATGTGACATTTCCACTTGATCGAAAAATGAGAGACAAATTATAAAAAAAATAATATTAATAATTCTTTGTCAAATTAGGCCAAAAAAAGCTACTCACATCTTTGGTATCCTTTTTCAGTTTTTATTTTTATTGATCTTCAGAAGGTGGGAAGTGCAGAGAGCCAGAGACCATGTTTGGCCATAAGAGGAATCCTATTTAATATTTGACCCAACTCTCTCTATCTCTCTGTGGCAACTTTTTCCTTTTTTTTGTTCTTAATAATTGAGGACCGACAAAGACCAAGAAATCTAAGCCAATCCCGTACTATCTCCTCTTGTGGCAAAAAAAAAAAAAAAAAATTCAATCTCAAAAAATATGACATGTACCAACCTCCTTTCATTTTCTAACATAAAAACCTCTCTCTCTCTCTCTCTCTCTCCCCCACCCCTAACATTATCATTTACTCTTACATTTTTAATTCTTATATCCACGGTTGGTCTTCGATTCCTCTCTCCATTTGGCAAAAAAGATTACTGTTGCTGTCTCACGTTTTAAAGCTTTTATAAGAAAATTACTTTTGCTCTCTCAACTTTGCATTTAATTCATAATTAGGCCTCTAAATTTAAAAACATAATAATTAAATACTTAAATTTTCAAAATTTTTCCATGCTATCAAACCATCTACCACGTCAATAATTTACTTCATATGTTATATTAGATCAGTAACTCTTTATCCACATTTAATGTCATATTATTCCATACCATCTACCACGTCAATAATTTACTTCATATGTTATATTAGATCAGTAACTCTTTATCCACATTTAATGTCATATTATTCCATATCAACATTTAACGACATAGCTATCTGATGCCATTAATAATGAGAGATTAATTTAATATAATTTTTAAAATGCAAGTACTCAATACTTACATTTTTAAGTTTAAAGACCTAACTGTGAATTAAGTGTAATGTTATATCTCCTCCGGCCTTTATTCAAAATCTCTCTGAAACCCTACATTTCATAAATTTCCTTTCTCTCTCCTCTTATTCTTTCCATATTTGTTCTTGCACTTACCTTTCTCTACTATTTTTCTCTCAAGAGTCGACTGAAGGCTCAACGATTTGCTAGGTATGACTATATTCTTCTACTATATCTTTTCTCTTCAGAAAGCTTTTTCTTAAATTTGTTCACTAGATGTTTACCATCTTTGACCCAAAACCCATTTTTCTAGATGATTTATGGAGTTAGAAGAGTTTGACATTTTAGGTCTGAAGGGTGTTTAGATTTTCAACTAGATTTTACCATTTTGGATCCAAGACCCGTATGTGTTTCTAATCTTCCCCACAATTTGTTTCAAATTTGGGAATATGATGCTTTTGGTGTGAAGGGTTGTTTGATTTTTAACCAGATTTTCACCGTCTAGGTTGTAAAAACCATGTTAAGAATTAGATCTTTTAAGTGGAATTTGATTGATAACGTGTGTGTGTGTGTGTGTTTTTTTTTTTTTTTTTTTTTCACTTTTTTGAATATTGAAGAAATGACAAGGCAAAGGATTCAGATCAAGAAGATTGACTATTTAACAGCAAGGCAGGCGACTTTTTCCAAGAAAAGGAGAGGGCTCTTCAAGAAGGCTCAAGAGCTTTCTACTCTTTGTGATGCTGGTATTGCTGTCATTGTCTTCGCTGCTACTGGCAAGCTTTTTGAGTATTCCATCTCAAGGTCTCTCTCTCTCTCTCTTCTTTTTTTCTTTTACGAGCTTGCCAAAAATGTCACTTCATATATATATTTGCATCAGTGTTCTGCGTCTTATGTTACATTTCTTGATAGTCAAAAGAAGCGTTCCTAAATCAATACTTCCTTAGTAATTTGAATACTTAGTCCAATATGTGGCTTCATCGATCTAGGCTTTGTGTGTGTGTGTGTGTGTGAGAGAGAGAGAGAGAGAGAGAGAGAGAGAGAGCTATTCTTTTTTTTTTTTTAGCATATTCTATGTGATGTTGGACAAATTTTCAAAAATTATTCAGGTAGCTCAAGAAGAAAGAGATCCATTAGTTTCTAATTTCTATAATTTCCTAATTTTTAAAGTTTCTTAATTTTTTTAGTTTTCTAATTTTTCTAATTTTTAGTTTCTAAATTTTATTAGTTTCTTAATTTTATTAGTTTCTTTATTTTTTATAGTTTTCTAATTTATGGGGTTTGCATTCCCTATAAATATTTATAGTGTTTCATTATTTTGGCATTTATCATTAATAATATTTTATTTGAGAGTGATATTTTTCTTTTGAGAATTTTAGAGTTTTCTCTTTTCAAACTCTATTGTCTTTCTTCTATCTCTCCCGCGTTAGGTGGTATCAGTGTCAAAACTTTCCCTTGCGATAGCCAACCAAGCTGGTGAAGATAGTACTCTTTCTGATATGTTCAAAGAATTGCAAGCCATGACGACTGTAATCCAAATTGTCTGTTCGAATCAAGCGGTTAGAATCACGAACGAAACAAACAAAAACGAAACCGCAGATGTTGCAATCAAACGATGGTAATATAGGAGGTGAAGGTGGCACCAGAAGAATCGCTCAAGGACCTCACTTCAGTCCCATATTACCACAACAATCTTATAGGGTTCAGACCAACGAGAATGAATTTTCGAGTGATGAGGTGCAGACTCTGACGATAGCCGAGAAGACGGTAGTTCTAGGAATGCCTATTTCAAATCATTCCTTTGTTGAAGTAAAAGGCAAACTGAAAACACCGGAGAAAAGGAATGTAAAGTAATAGAAAATGGTGGAGTTAAAGAATAGTTTGGAAGAATATGTATATATATATATATATATATTTATATATTATTAAAGACAATCTTGACTCATCCAAAGTATTGGAAAATGTTTTAATCAGTCACGAAAAGCAATCCCTTATTGAAATATTTGAAAAAACTGATTTTAATGATGGATTATTAAAAACACAAGATTGGATTTATGCTGATGGTGAAAATATCGAT
The DNA here is from genome assembly GCA_037126225.1 of Dillenia turbinata. Taxonomy (NCBI): domain Eukaryota; kingdom Viridiplantae; phylum Streptophyta; class Magnoliopsida; order Dilleniales; family Dilleniaceae; genus Dillenia; species Dillenia turbinata. The sequence goes on from JBAMMX010000024.1 coordinate 15,270,684, forward strand.
ATTTCAGAGTTTCAGGAGTGTCTAGATTTTCTTAAAACTATTGGAGACTTAATATGTTTTAAATTGAATGAATTTACAATAACAATTGTTTTGATATTTATCATACTCAATATAACTTTTTGGGAAAGAAAATCAAAGGAGAGAGTTGAGGATATGGATGCAGACATTGAAGATATCACTCGAGGGCTAGTTCTTTTCAGGAAGGGGAGATTGATGTGGAACAAATTTTTAAAAATTATTCAGGTGGCTCAAGAAAAAGGAAAGAGATCCATTAGTTTTTAATTTCTATAATTTCCTAATTTTTAAAATTTCTTATTTTCCATAGTTTTTTAATTTTTCTGGTTTCTAGTTTTCTAATTTTACTAGTTTCTTAATTTCTTTAGTTTTTTTTTTTATATTTTTAGTTTCCTAATTTATGGGGTTTACATTCTTTATAAATACTTATAGTGTTTCGTTATTTTGACATTCATGATTAACAATATTTTCTTTGAGAGTGATATTTCTCTTTTGAAAATTTTAGGATTTTTTTTCTTTTCAAACCCTATTGTCTTCCTTCTATCTTTCTCACGTTATTATGGATCTCTCATTTTCTTGAGAATTTAAGGAAACAGAAAGGAGCTTTTGAAGTGCAGGATCGTCAAGAAAAATGGGTGTTCACTCATTGACATTTTAATGCAAATTGCAGAACCCACTTGTAGGGTTTTGAGCTACACAAATTTTAACCCAAAAAAAATAAAAACTTTATTTAAACACCCCCAAGGCCTCAGAGAGAGAGAGAAAGAGAGAGAGAGAGAGAGAGAGAGAGGGGTTTCAATTTTGTGGACCTTGAGGTTTTGACTACCTGGCACTCTCTCTGTAGTCTTGAGGTGTGGCGAGTGTGTTGCTTGTTAATGTTAAAGGTAGAAAAGGAAAAAATATCCCGCCTTATCCCTGGAAATCCTTTCAATTAAAATGCGTATCTCACACTTTCAAGGGTCAAATGGGCTCTCACTTTCATTATCTCTCTCTCTCCCCTCCCTCCCTCCCTATCTGCCATTTTATTATCTTTGTACAATCTCCTTCCTCTCTCTTTCTCTCTTTCTCTCCATGCACACGCACACCAGGACACAGTATTGGTACCTGTATCTATGGAGCAGTTGTCAAGTCACGCAGCCGAGCTAATACCTGTGTTGTAATGTTTGTTTGTTAGTGGAATTGTCTTGTTCCATAAAATATTTTCTTCTTTTTGGGTATTATAGGAGTGGAAATGAAAATGAAGCTGTCAAATGGTGTGTTTGTTGCCTATACATATTAACCAAACCATTTGGGCCCTTTGAGGTTGGTATGTATATCTATGCTGCTTCTTTTCATCTCTTATAAGGCTGTCTTCACTACAAGGGTTTCTTAATCTCGGATACTTAGGTGTCATACCAATGTATTGTGTGTATTCTCTATCATCTTCCATCCACAAAAGTCCTTTTCTTGCTCATAGGATTAAAAATCGACGTGCTCTTTTCATCTTCTTTTCGCACTAATTAATAGAGGATAGTTTTTTGGCGAGCATTATATTGGGTGTTGGGGTTTTTAATTTTCTCTTTATTCTATGGTACAAAGCATATCAATTGAAATTATGTGAAAATGATGAACTGATAGTTAAATACACTATTTCATGGATTTTAATGACATAAATATGGTCGCATGATAGATGTCCTAAAACGACTTATAAATTTCAGGTATTATTTTATACTGAAAAATTACTCTTACTATAAATAATATATCGCAACCAAAATATTTTATGTAGTTCAATTGATATGTCTTTCTATGATCATCATTCACAATCATTCATTTTGAACCAAAACTTTTACCCAACTAGATTTCCACTCAAATCCAAAGCTAACCTTAGAATAATACAAGATAAATGGTACTTCTTGATAACTTTCCAACCCAACAAGCACTTCCTAATGGCTATCCCTTATTTTCCTACTTTTTCCTTAGAGGGAATCCGGTGGTTCTGGCCTATGTGGTCCTTTCCTAGTTTGTTTTGTTTGGTAATAATAACGTAATTTGTAATTTTATGCATGTTATGTAATTTTAATATTAGTGAGGAATACATGCACCTCGTGCATAAAATAATTTGCCCGGTGAACTAATGAATTGCACTCTAATGGTAACACAATCTCTTATATTTATATAAGTTACAAATTTCTATATCACATATATATTTTTTCAAAATTCTTCACTTGAAATATTTTCTTTTTTCACTTACTATTTTCTTTTCTTTTCTTTTCTATATTTTATTTATGACAAAAAAACTACTTTTTTCTTTTCATATACTTGGGCTACACAAAAATATACTTTTTCTTGTATTAAAAAAATGATGCAGAACTTAATGAAATAGAAGAAGAAGCTGTGGATTATAATTTCATGAGATTTTTAATATTTGGGAACTTAATAGCATAAACCCTACTGCTTTACACAATTTAGAATTCTATATCCCACTTGGGAATTTTTTTTTTTAAAAAAAAAAAAAGAAGAAGAAAGATTTACCACCTTTTTAAATATGAATGTGTGACATTATCAAAATATTTTAATCATCTCATATAACTCAACAAATTTGGAACATAGAAAAAATTGGGTCAATTCAAATGTAAATTTTGAACATCATTATAGAAAACCATAACCATGTATGATTTTGTTAAAATTCTATCATAATTTTATTTTGAAATTTGTCAAGACATTTTTTAATTATATTTTTAATATGCACTTTTTCCTATTTGAATTGGGCGTTTTAATTTTTGAGAGAGGATATTTAAATTAAGAGTTTCTCAAATGGGGATAGACACCTTTCTTGTTTGTCTAATTAGGTATAAGTTTTGTTTGACTATTGTTTTGTCTATGACAAAACAAGGTTCGAGGTTTCATTTGGTCTAATTAGGTATAAGCTTATTACATTTCATGGGAATGTTTTGAATATTTATTAATATTTCATGGATTTGTTTTAATAGTTTTTATTAATATTTCGTTTGGTCTAATTAGGTATAAGTTTCATCTAACTATTGTTCTGTCTTGTGAGTTTACCCAAAAAAAAAGTATAATTTGACTTTACAATAAGGAATTAAAAATATTTATGAAAGTAAGGAATTAATTTTGTTTAAAATCCCATGCATTAATTATAATAAGCTTACCCTGATTTCATTACTTGATTTAAATGCTCCTGAAAATGAATTAGATGAAAGTATGTTAAATTGAAGAATGACTTCAAAGAGCTTTCATGGAAAAATGGAAAACAAATTGCATTTTACAATATATATATATATAGATAGATATAGAGCGAGAGAGAGAGAGAGAGAGAGAGAGAGATTTGATCTCATGCTTTATGGTTGTCAAATATTCTGGACCATAACTTGAAATTCTTATAGCATTTCTCCCTTAGCTTACCCTGATTTCACTTTTCCTCTTTTCCACTTTTACCTTCAATAGTTATCTGCTATACATATAACTCTAACAAATTTAATGATTCAGTCTCATTGATAAAGAATTTGTCAAGAGTGTATTGATGTGTTTATCACAGTTTATCACTTCGCTCCATGCACATCACTTTTGATTGCATTGCACACACACACACACACACACGCAAAAACAAGAATATAATTTTCTCTCCAAGGATGATTATATGAGTTTTAACCATGAAAAGTGTCACGTAGTGGGATCACACACTAATCTCACTTTAGTTGCTATTGCTCCCCCTTCAAAAAAAGCACCACTGTGATATTAACAAATATATTCACGATTCAAATAACTCATTATTAATTTGCCTCCATATGTGAGCTTCTCCATCATACACTTCCATCTCCATCGTAGACTAAGATACTCATCTATAGAAGACCATGAGAGCACACAGTGCTTCATTTCTTCTATGGGTTTGTCATGCCTAAATGTACCAGTAGCTTTGAGACCACCATAAGATAGTGAATTGTTGAGATGCCTAAGGACTTTAAGGTTAAATTCAATTTTCTTTTCAAAAATTTAATCTATTATTTGTTCAACTATATCTATGTATTATACAGAACTCAGTCACCAATTTATCCCAATGTAGAATCTACCATCCACTGATGAGATCAAACTCTCTCTCTCTCATTGCAGAGCGATTGGGTACTGCACCTTAGTCAAAGTAGTATCTTTTGAGTTTAAAACTTATTTAGAGATGTCCTTCATACTACTGCTCTTTGGCAAGTGGGAATTTAATGTAATCAAGAGATCAACAAGTAGACCATCAAGTAGTTAAATCTTTCTATTTCTTTTGCAATTCTTATTTAACATATATATGCAATCCAATGCTTACACTTAAAAAGCATACTTCTTCAAGGAAAAAAATAAAATAAAATAAACATCATTAAATTAAACACCGAAATTACACCTACTTCTGACGTTTTTTTATTTTCCTGTTTTATGAATAATAGCATGGAGAAGATAATTGACAGGCATAGGTTACATTATTCGGTAGAGAACAATGACCAACTTGATCAGCCGTCTCTAGATTTGCTGGTGAATTTCTCAGTTTCATTCTCCACATCATGCTTATTATGTCCTATGGTTGTCCGACGGTTGCCAAATATGCTTAGACCTACAAATGGCTAATGAAAGATTTCATGTGTATTTGTTCACGAAAAAAGGTTTTCTTTTTGGAAAGTGAAATGCTATTCATTGTACAAAATCTATCATGATTGTTTTTATGAATGAATATTTAAACACAATTTTTCTGATTTATATCACCAAAATTTGTTCTAGACAAGCATAAGCCCATGACAATTTTCTGAAGGATTTTTCTTAGGAGAAAAAGTTATTTTCTTTTTAAAAAATGCATGCTGGGTCAATGGAATTGATAAGATATAAATACAAAAATTTGTACATTTCTGATAAGGAAGTACATGATTTGTGAATATGTTTGCGTGTTTCTACAAAATTTGATATATGTATTGAATAAAATGTATGATGGAAACTCTGTGCTGTCCTTCTAGCCTGAGAGTAGCAGCTATGCTATGTTAAGCAAGGAAGTAGCAGAGAAGACTCAAGAACTGAGGCATGATCTCATTCTCTCTGTCTCTCTCTCTCATGGAATGCTATTAATATTTTGTGATTCATTGCATATTATTTCATTTAATGTAAATACATGGTGTCAGGCAAATGAGAGGAGCTAAAAGAGTTGAGTGCAGAAGAGTTAAAAAGGACTAGAGCAAAAAGTTGAAAGAGGACTGAGCCGTGTTATAGTTATGAAGGTCTTTACTTTTCTTGCTTGATGTTGGTGAATGAGTGTTCATTTTTTCTTCAATTTATTCATAACGTCACATGTTACTATTATTAAGTTTACCCTTTTTTCCTTTCAGCCTGAAAAAATTATAAATGAGATAAGTGCCCTGAACATAAAGGTCAAAAATAAAAACATCTATCCATATGCATGCATTATGCACAATTCATGTTGCATTTTTTTTTTTTTTTGGAGCTTTTTGAAGAAACAAAAATAAGTCTTTGGCAGAGAAAAATGAAAACAGCCAAAAGGATTGGAGGAGATAATTACATTTTTTTTTTCTTTGGCAACATGCAAGAATTACCATTTAAGAAATTCTATATGGATTTAAAATATGATGATATAAATGTGAAAGTATTTTGAATTGTAAAGTACCACAAATTGTGTATTTTTCAATGACTAAACCACGACCATAAGTTATATCCAAAATTATGATAGCTTTTTGAGAAATCAAGTACCACCACGAACTGTTCAGTGAGCAAGGAAACGGTATCATATCAGGTCATTTGGTCTATATATTATTACTCTTGTTTCACATGCAGCAGATTCAAGAAGGGATAGTCCCTCTCTCTTTCGCTGATATGTTATCTTGTCACATGTTACGGAGCCCAACTGATGGAAGAGAATGAACAGTTGAGGCAGCAAGTGAGATTCCCACTTTCGTTGTTTCTTTGTCACATAGACTGCATTCCTTTTGTTTGCCTTCATACGACTCATCGGTTTGGAAATGGTTGTGTCGTATTGGGTTGAAGATGGCAAATTTGCCAAATATTTCCCAGGCTCTGCATGCTGAGCAAGGACAGTCATGCGAATGTCATCACCAACATTTGCAGCACGTCTACTACTCCTCCCAACCATGATGTCTTTGATATTTCTCAGAAGTTAGGGTAATACATCTGTTCATTTCAACCTGCATGAACCTTTTTTTTTTCCCCATCTTAGGACTTTTAATTTAGTCCAGATTGGCATGATGATCCATGCATGCAGTGCAAGATCCGTCACATATTTTAAAGTAGTTTTGTTCTTTATAGAGCCAAATAGGGGATGGCACCAGTGCATTTTCTTTTAATATACACACTTAGGGGAGCGTTTGATTAAAGGGTATAGAAATCAAGAAGATTTTCATTTAAATTGTTCAGAGTAATGAAATAGGTCTTTGGAGTAATGAAATGAGAATGAAGGTTTCAAAATGAAATCCCAAAATATGAGTTTTGTGAAACTCAAATCAAATGATGAGTTTTGACCGAAATCCATGTCTCCAAGAAAAATAGTTGACCCTTTTTGTGTAATACTGAAAGACTGATATTAGAAATTTTGTAAAGATCTTTATAATATAATAGAAAATTATAAATTATATTGATTTTCGATTTTAGAGTATTAAATTTAAATTTTTGGTATATTTAAAATGTCATGTCCGCGATTCGTAGTGAACTCAAATTTTTATGAAATTTAAAACCCAGTGAAAAGTGGGTATAATAATATACATATGAATATTTATTTATTTATTATTTATTTATATATATATGTATATATACATATTTAAAAAAAAAAAAGAGAGACAAAGGAAGGCACTGCGTTTTGGCCCAAAACGCAGCACCTTCCTCACCCCCAAATTAACTAGGATTTGAAACCCTAATCACTCTCTCTTCTTCTCTTCGACTCTTCGCCTTCCTCTTCCGTCGCCCTCTCTGCTTCGCCGCCACCATCTTCGTCGTCCTCCGCCCCTTTTCTCCACCACTGTCGCTGTCTCTCTCTCATCTCACCATCTCTCTGTCTCTCTCTATCTCACGATCTCTCTATCCCTCTCTATCTCGCTCAATCTCTCTTCAAATCTCTCTGTATCTCACTCTTCCTCTCTGTCTCTCCCTCTGTTACTCTCTCTGTTTCTCTCTGCTCTCTTTCTGGCATGAACAGAGAGCTCTCTCTCTCTTTCCACTCTCCCGCACGCGTGATGATAGAGCTTTCGCTCTCTTCCTCCCCTTTCGCGTGCGACAGCTTCTCCCTCTCTCCCTTGCTCACTCGCACATGCTGCTCTCTGTAAGCACAACCCCATTCTGTGACCTTCACAGAGGCTCCAAGCCGATAGTATCAACACTCTGTCAGAAACCCTAGGTCGCGAATTCTTTTCTGCGTAAGTAAGGATGAATTAGTTCTAGGGTTTTGATATCTCTTCGTGATTAAGCTAAATGTCTGAACTTTGCTTCGATTTGGACGCATTGCAGGATTCCGGACTGAGTTATAGGCGCACTGAAGTTAGGTCTGCAAGCTGTGAAACCCTAGGTGAGGGAAATTCTAATCCATTCAATAAATTGAATGAAATTAGGATTAATTTAGGGTGAGAAGTTCGGTATCTGTCTAGAACGTATATTGGATCTAAATAGAATGCATTTCAGAAATTCTATATATGATTATTAGAGTTAAGTCTGAAATTCTATAGGATTTTAGGCTGTCTAGTATGAGAAAACATGTTAGAGGATAATAGGATCTTGTTGGATTAATTTCAATTGCTTTTCTAGAAGACCGTTTGAAATGTGCATGAAAATATTAGAGTTTTAGGATTAGAATGGACAGTTCTGTAAACTGAAGAGTACTATTACATTTAATATCCTTCTTAGGTTACTTTTGAGTTGTTAATTGTCTAATGGAATGCATATTTGAAGGATAGTTTCAAAAATTGTGGTTAGAGCTTAAGGACTGTTGTAATCTTTTTCATTATAATTTGTTCTGCATATAGGTAATTTAAATGTAATCTCAATGTTATGAAACTAGACTTCCATACTTTGGAATTGACATATGGTTTGAAACATTTGGATAAGAATCGAAAAGTTTATGATTTTTCAAGAAATTTCTACCTTATAGAAAACTAATTGTTACATGTTCGATTTCGACTTTGAATGGCCTTTTAGTTGAATTAGACTTGACTTTGATCATGTTATTTATCTATAATTGAAATGAAATTGATGGTATTAGAGTGTATTCATGAATCGGAGGAATTAGGGTTTGTACAAAATTAGAAAAAAAAATGATAAACCCTAAAAATAATTGAAAATTGATGATAAAATTATGATTGTGGAATTAGGAAAATCAATTGAGGATCGGAGTAAGATTTGATTGGACCAAATTGTGGAAATAAGGAGTAAATACCCTCCCCATAAGTGAGTGGATGGTTCATTGTGTTCATGAATGAGTAACATATTTTAAAATTATTTTATAAATGATTTTGAAAGATTTTTATATGTTTTATATAAATTGTTTTGTGATTGTAGACTGTCTGAACTGGATTGTGAAGTACGAATGCATCCACTGTGTTTATGAATGCTTCTGTGTCATGTGTTATTTGATATTGCTCTATAAATTGTTTTGGCATGAGATTATTGATTATTTGTTGGAAATCATGGCATATTGTTTGTGAAATGGATTGATTGAGCAATGAAGGGTGTTGGAATGTTAATAGCTATAGTCTTTCCCACCACGGAGCCACCCGACGGAGTGACATGGTTTGGGATTGGATGTGCGGGGGAGCTAGAGGTCCCTCCCTCTGTCGAAGTCGTGATATATTTGGATTGCACCCGGGTGAGGTACGAGCCAACGCCAAGGAAGGGGGTATGTTTTGAAACATTAGATGAAAAAACCCTTGACAGGTTTTTGTCTGGGTTTCGGCCAGTCTAGGACGGAAGTGTTTTCGATGGGACCCCGGGATATTCTGAAAAGACGATCGATGTGGATGCATGTTTGTAAATTGTGATTTATTGAAATGTTTTTATGTATATGAAGTGATGTTTATGAGATATGCTTTGACTGTCTCACATTCACCTCTTGTTTATGAACACAATCACGCAATTGCATGCCACTCACTGAGTATTCCCCAATACTCATCCCTCTCTCCACATTTTACAGAGGATAGTTCGGAGACTGGACGCTGAAGCTTGAGAAGGATTTTTTTGCTAATTTGTATAGGTATCTAGCAATATAGAATTGTTGGGAATTTTAGTTCATAGAACCATGGAAAGGGAATTCTTACATCTCATATCGTATGGATTTTACTGATACTGATTGAGTTTTTCGATAAGTATCGGTAAAATCCGACGATTATGATTTGGGATTTCATTATTTTGACTTAATTGTTTTTAAAAATGTTTATTTCTATACTGGGACATTTGGATTGTAATTCTAAAATTTGATATTTTTCTTTGGATTTGTGAAGTTTTATACATCTTATACTGTTTGAATTTTATTGATATTTGCTTTTTTTTTTTCAGGCAAGTATTTGTAAAATCTTGCGATTATGATTTGAGATTTCTTGCATTTTAAATGTTTTATTGGTGCTGAGAAATTCTGGTTGGCTGGGATGGCCACATCGCATGCGTGTATGTACAGGAGCCCCTTCCCCGATTGTGTGCTAAAGCATGTTTGTGTGAACAGGGAATGAACCAGAGGGGTCCTTTGCATATGTAATGTTTCATTCTTTTCTTATCTTTGATGGATTGTGTACTGGAGGTCTAAATGTTCAGGAATGTAGTCTTGCAGAGTCCCGGTATATGGGGAGGTTCTGTCCGTGTACCGAGACAACGCGGTGGTTGTTGCGTGTTCGATCCGAGAATCGGGGCGTGACATTTTGCCTTCTATTCAATAGATGAGGTTGAATATGAGTTGAATATGTTGTTGGAGAGGTTGAGGAAGCAGAGATTGGTGAGGAGATGTTTTTGATGGGATGGGGCTAGAGAAGTATTTGTCTGCAACGGAGAGATTGAGGAGGTGGGGGAGGTGTCTCATGTGGGAGGTTAGGATTGCGGTAAGGTTGAGCTGGAGATGTTAAGAGAGAGAATGGGGAGAGGGAGAGATGGAGGTTATGCCTTTTTTTAGAGAGAGAAGGGCTACATATTCTGGAGGGGGGAGAAAGAGAGAGGGAGAAGATGAGGAGGTGGAGAAGATGAACAAGATGAGTTGCCTTTTTTTTTTGGGTTTAACTTGGTTTTGTCATTCTGGTGTGATGTGGTTTTGGAGAGAGAATGGGGGGAGGGAGATATGGAGAGAGAGTGAGTGAAGAGAGAGGGAAGTACAACAATTTGAAGCAATGGAAGGTTGAAGATGACGGACGAAAGCTTGAAGGATGCAATAAAAAGGTAGAGAAAATAAAATTTTTGTTTGAATTTAATATTATTATTTTTAATAATAAAATCATCTCAGATGCAATAGACAGCTAATAAAAAATATTTTAAATCATAAAAACATTTTTATGAAGGATAAAATTGACAATTACATGATTATTATTTCGAAAGATATACAAATTGAAATTAATAATGGTAATTATATTCATTCCAGATTTTTAACAAAATAGTTGATATCGGAATCAATTTTTTCATTCCATTCTTAAAGTTTTTGTATTTCAAGTTCAATTCTGATTTCAATTTTCGAATTCGAACTATACGCTACCTCAAATGTATTTAATTTGCTTTTATATTCTATTTTAAAATATAATCACCATCTTGTTATCATCAAGTTCTTTTTTGGTTTAATGTATTTTTTGTTATTGCTCAAGTTTTACTTGGAAACTCCTGATTTTTGTCCCTTTTTTCAGTGTTTCTGCAGTTTGTCTTTCCATGATTAACCTTGGGAGATTATGAAAAAAGAAAAATTCTACTATTGGGAGAATCAAATATTAAGCGTTGGGCGACAGCTCTAAACTGCACCCTCGCCCTGGGCAGCTGTCCATACGCAGACGCTTGTACGCACGCAGATAGCAGTGGCCTAGACCATTGTTGTTGCAAGCACACACACACGGCTGTGGTCAAGCCAAAGTCGTGCAGCCATGCCATAGGAGTAGCCACCTCTCATCTCCATTCGCAGCCTACCTCTTGTGGAAAGGGACAAACAAGAAGTGAGAGAGAAAGCGCTTGCTAAGGCATTAGGAGAGAGAAAGAGAGAGACGGAACCATTGCCTACAAACCCTAACTTAAATACACATCACAATAATAAATTAAATCTTAATACAAAATCAATATAAAAACCAAGATTGGGTTAAGAAAAGCAATTGTGAGAGAGAAATCAATGGCTTATCACCATCACTAACGAAGTAAAATTAGAGAGGCTTGATAGAGGGAAAGAAAGAGAAATGTACGTATATAACTTTAAAATTTAAGAAAAAATTTTAAAACAACATTAGAGAGAAAAAAATTCTTTTTCTAGTACTCATATGTCAAATTTTCAGACATGCATTATTCACGTGAACAATGTCATTCGGGTTTTTAAAACCCGATATTAGAAATAGATGAACAATGTCATGTCGAGTGTTCAAAACTCGACATGATACTGCTTACATGCATTGTTCACGTGAATAATATAGTTCATGTTGGATTTTCAAAACTCGATATATACTGTTCACGTGAACAGTGCATGTCAAGTTTTGAAAACCTGATATATAGGTGTTAGAAATGAAATTTCTTTCCAACTAGTATTGTTTTAAATTTTTTTTAATTTTTAAAGTCATATAATTACAAAACTCAGAAAGTGAGGGGGAAGAGAGAGAGTGATAGATAAAAAGAGAGGCAGGGGTTGCATCTAGTTTAGGGTTAATGAGTAAATAATGAATATGATTATACACAAAAAATGAGAGACAAGTTAAAAAAATAATACTGGTAATTCCTTGTCAAATTAGGCCAAAAAGTGTTACATCTTTGGTATCGTTTTTCAATTTTTATTTCTATTGATCTTCGGGTGGTGGGAACTGCAGAGCGCCAGAGACCATGTTTGGCCATTGGAGGAATCCTATTTAATATTTAAGCCACACTCTCTCTCTCTCTCTCTCTCAAGCTGTTTGGTAACATTTTTTTTAAATAATTGAGAAACTTGAGGACCGACAAGACCGAGAAATCTATGCCAATCCCCGTACTATCTCCTCTTGTGGCAAAAAATTTTTCTATCACAAAAAAAATGAGATGTACCAACCTCCTTCATTTTCTGACATAATCTCTCTCTCTCTCTCTCTCTCTCTCTGCCCCCCAACATTGTCACCCTTTTTTTATTCTCATATCCACGGTTGGTCTTGGATTCTTCTCTCCATTTGGCCAAAAACATTACTGTTGATGTCTCACCTTTTAAAGCTTTTACGGGAAAATTATTTTTGGGTCTCTCAACTTTACATTTAATTCATAATTAAATTCCTAAATTTAAAAACACAATAATTTTATACTTAAATTTTAAAAATTATAACAAATTAATCTTTATTTCTAATGATGTCAATTTAAACATTAAATGATGACGTGAAATGATATGATATATAAGATGAATGGAGAGTTATTGAATTGGCATAATAGGTAGAGTGAAGTTCTTTTATAATAAGTGTTATATCAGTCTGATCAACCCTGATAATCGTCTAAGCCATTCAGTCATTTACCACATCAATAACTTATTTTATTTGTCATACTTGTTTAGTAACTCTTTATCCATATTTGATGTCATATTATTTAACAATATGACATATCTGATGTTATTAACGAGAGATTAATTCGTTATGGTTTTTAAAATTGAAGTATTGAGTCGTTACATTTTTAAGTTTAATGACATAACTGCAAATTAGGGTGAAGTCATGTCCTCAAGCCTTTATTCTAAATCTCTCCGAAACCCTACTATTTCATCAATTTCCTTTCTTTCTGCTCTCTCATTCTTTCCATAGTCGTTCTTGCACTTAACGTTATTCACTATATTTTCTCTCAAGACTCAAGATTGAAGGCTCAACGATTGCTAGGTATGATTATATTCTCCTACTATATCTTTTCTCTTCAAAAAGCGTTTTCTTAATTTGTTTACTAGATGTTTACCATCTTTGATCCAAAATCCAATTTTCTAGATGATTTATTTATTTATTTTTGGTTAGGATTTTCTAGATGATTTATGGAGTTAGAAGAGTTTGGCATTTTAGGTGTGAAGGGTTTTTCCATTTTCAACTAGATTTTACCATTTTGGATCCAAGACCCGTATGTGTTTCTAATTTGTTTCAAATTTGGGAATATGATGGTTTTGGTGTGATGGGTTGTTTGATTTTTAACCAGATTTTCACCATCTTGATTGCAAAAACCATGTTTAGAACTAGATCTTTTAAGTGGAATTTAATTGATGATGTGTGTTTTTTCCCCTTTTTTTGAATATTGAATAAATGACAAGGCAAATGAATCAGATCAAGAAGATTGACAATATAACAGCAAGGCAAGTGACTGTTTTCATGAGAAGGAGAGGGCTCTTCAAGAAGGCTCAAGAGCTTTCTACTCTTTGTGATGCTGATATTGCTCTTATTGTCTTCTCTGCTACTGGCAAGCTTTTTGAGTATTCCAGCTCAAGGTCTCTCTCTCTCTCTCTCTCTCCCTGTTTTCTTTTACGAGCTTGCTAAAAATGCCACTTCAATATATATATATTTGTCTGTATGTATGTATATGTATGTAAATGAGTGTGCTGCATCTTATGTTACATTTCTTGATGGTCAAAAGAAGCGTTCAATTCATCGATCTAGGCTTAGTGAGTGCGTGTGTGTGTGTGTGTGTGAGAGAGAGAGAGAGAGAGAGCTTGTCTTTTTTTTTTTTTTTTTTTTTCCTGGCATGTTCTATGGATCTCTCGTAGCTTTTGAAGTGCAAGATCGTCAAGAGAAATGGGTGTTCACTCATTGACATTTTAATGCAAATTGCAGAACCCCACTTGTAGGGTTTTGAGCTACACAAATTTTAACACAAAAAAAAATTATTTAAACACCCCAAGGCCTCGAATAGAGAGAGAGAGAGAGGAGAGTTTTCATTTTTGAACCTAGGCACTCTCTCAGTAGTCTTGAGGTGTGGCGAGTGTGCTGCTTGTTAATGTTAAAGGTAGAAGAGGAAAAATATCCCCCTTGTCAAGTCCCGCAGCCGAGCTAATACCTGTGTTTCAATATTTGTTTATTAATGGAATAGTTTCGTTCCATAAAATATTTTCTTCTTTTTGGGTATTATAGGAATGGAAATGAAAATGAAAATATTTTGTTTGTTGCCTATACCTATTAACCCAACCATTTGGGCCTTTGGGTATGTCCGTCGATGTTGCTTCTTGTCATCTTTTATAAGGCTGTCTTCACTACAAGGGATTCTTGCTCGTAGGATCAAAAAGGGACATGCTCTTTTCATCTTCTTTTTTCACTAAATAATAGAGGATAGTTTTTTGGCGAGCATTATATTTTTATTGGGTATTCGGGTTTTTATTTTTCTCTTTATTCTATGGTACCAAACAGATCAATTGAAATTATGTGAAAATGATGAATTGATGGTTAAATACACTATTTCATAGGTATTAATGACATAATTTTTGTTATTCCTCCCCTCGCAAATTGCTTCTGCACTAAAGATACAGTGTATCTTCAAAAGTGAAATATGGGCACAAGATAGATGCCTTGAAACGACATAAATTTCAGGTATTATTTTTTGTTGGAAAAATTACTTCTACTACAAATAACATTTCTCATCCAACATATTTTGTGTAGTTCAATTGATATGTCTATTTCTATGATCATCATTCACAACCATTTATTCTCAACCGAAACTTTTATGCAGCAAGATCTCCACTCAAATCCAAAGCTATCCCTACAATAATACCAGACAAATGGTACTTCTTGATAATTTTCTAACCCAAAAGGCACTTGCTAATGGCTAGCCCTCATTTTCAATATTTGGGAACTTAATAGCATAAACCCTACTGCTTTACACAATTTAGAATCCTAGCTCCAACTTGAGATTTTTTTTTTCTTAAAAATCTTTAGTATAAAATTCTTGCTCAGCCTTTCCAATAGATTTGCATATATCTTTAGTGTGTGATTGATAGGGCTTTTTTTGAGTTTCTCTTCTCCTTTTAAGGAGACACCCTACCAAACAACATTTTCAATAAGCTCAAAAAAAAAAGAGCTTTTTTTGAATGAAAAAAAAAGTTTCATCAAAAGCTCTCTAGAGGAGCTTTTACTTCTCCTTCGCCAACTTTTGCGAAGAAAATGCTTTTTTCATTTCATTTATGCCTTCTTTATAAAATCATAATTCCAACTCTTGTCTTTTCAAAACCCTAATACCCCAATATCTCATTCTTGCTCACAAGTTCATCGCCGGGTTCTCTCTCTCCCTCCCTCCCTCCCTCTCTCTCTCTCTCTCTCTCTCTCTCTCTCTCTCTCTCTCTCTCACTGATCAGGCTTGCAGACAAAAGATTTTTCACCAAAAGCACTTTAGTAATGGAAGGAGGCAAAGGTTCACGAAGAGTAGGGGAAGAAGGAGCAATAGGTCTTCTATAGGTACTTCAGCTTGAGAACTCCTGATTAGAGTGAGAAATGTGGGTTTGGTTGCAGAGAATCTAAAAAGAGAAGAGGATGAGGAAGAGGAAGAAGAGGAAGAAGAACAAGTGACTGATGAAGTGACCGATGAATTTGATAGTTTGATGCACGCACAGGATTGATGTTGCAATTGTCATTTTCTCTTTCTATCTCTAATGTTTTATCTCTCCCAAAGGGTTTCTTTTTTTTTTTTTTTTTTTTTTTTTGGGTGGTGGCTTGGAGGGAAGAAGATGGGAATAATTGTGTGTCATTGCAGACAAAGGATTTTTCTCACCTAATCATAATTGCAGCTTCATCTTTATTTATGAATTATGTATTTTTTTGCATGAATTTTTATGTTTTTTTATAAATCGATTATATTAGCAATAACGATTACTTGAATTAACGTAACTTGATTTATTTATAATTTCTGTATTTAGTAGATAAGAAAAAATATTAATTTATTTTTATTTTGATCGTTAAAATTTACACCTGTTATTGTAGATGTCTGAATAGTTAGTAGTATACTAGTAATATATCGACATCCTTTATGGTAATTTTAACTTAAATTAGAGTTTATATAGATTATTTTGCCACACAACTTTTTAATCAAAAGGAATAAAAAAGGAGGTTTTGGAAGTGAAACTACCAAACAGTTTTAATTTTTTTTTAAGCTATTATTTTTAGCTTAAACTTAAAAATAACTTTAAGTTAAAAATAATCCTTGCCAAATAGGCTCCTAGATTACTTTAGCTAGCTTATTGATTTTTCTTAGCAATATTTTTGCAAAACTATTCAACAACCTATTTTCCATTTTTTTTTCTCCGAGCTTTGGCTTTTATTTTGGGTTTTAAGTCTTTTTTTATTTGAATTTGGATTGTTATTCCGGGCCTTCTTTAGGATTGTTCTATTATAATGTTTCCTCATCTCCTTGAGGATGTCGTTATTGTTCATAGCCTTTTTCATGGATAAATCTCTGCTGCGCATCCAAGAAAATAGTATACTTTTGATCAACTTGTCTTTGTAGGGGTCATTCGCTCTCAATATTCAAGGTTTGATGTCTACTTATGCATTCATTGAATCTTTGTCTTTTATTACATAAACAAAAATAGATGAAGTACCCAAAATTCAATTTGCAAATAGAAGCCTTTTGTGCATTTTTCTGTGCAGCAATCTTCGACCTCGAAGAAAATAAGATAATAATAAGAAGAAAGATATACCACTTCTTTAAATTTATGAATATGTGACCTTATTAAAATACTTTAATCATCTCATATAAGTGAACAAATTTTGAACATAGAAAAAATTTTGAACAGAGTGAAATTTAAAATATAAACATTAATAATTAATTATTTTTTTCAATGAAATAGTGAGATTATTATTCATTACTTGATTTAAAAGCTCGGAAAATGAATTAGATGGAAGTATGTTAAATTGAAGAATGTCTTCAAAGAGCTTTCATGCCAAAATGAGACACAAATTGCAATATATATACATATATATATATATTTATATATATGGAGGGAGAGAGAGAGAGAGAGAGAGAGAGAGAGAGGTGGTTGACCTTATGCTTTATGCTTGTCCAATATTCTGGACCATAACTTGAAATTCTTATAGCATTTCTCCATTGAGAAACTATTATGGGAGAGGAAGGAAGAGGTAATTTTCCTACTTTTTTTTTTTTTTTTTGTGAAAAGTGTGATAGTAACATAATATATCAAAAGTAAGGATTTCCTGAAGGTTTTCCAATTATAAAACATTTTTAGAATTTGAAATGTTACAAACTTATATGATTTCACTTTGCTTCTTTTCCATTTTTACCTTCAATAGTCATCTGCTATACATATAACTCACTAAAATTTAATGACTCAGTCTCCTAGATAATTTGAGAATTTGTCAGTGTACTGATGTGTTTATCATAGTCTATCGCTTTGCTCCATGCACGACTTTTGATGGCATTGCATACACACACACACACACACATATACATACATACACACACACACACACACCCACACACACACACACACACACACACAACAAAAATATAATTTTCTCCTTGAGAAAAGAATTATGCACGCACACAGTGTAACAAAAGCACATGACATTTGATGGCATTACACACACACATATAGTGGAACAAAGATCAAATGAGTATTAACCATGAAAAGGGTCACATAGTGGTATCACACACTAATCTCTCTTTAGTTGCTATTGCTCCTGTGATATTAACAAATATATTTACAACTCAATAGCCCGTTATTAATTTTCCTCCATATGTGAGCTAATCCACCATACACTTCCATCTCCATCTTAGACTAAGCTACTCATCTATGGAAGACCATGAAAGCACGCAGTGATTCATTTCTTCAATGGCTTTGTCATGCCTAAATGTACCATTAGCTTTGAGACCACCATAAGATAGTGAATTGTTGAGATACCTTAGGACTTTATGGTTTAAATACAATTTTCTTTCCAAAAGTTTAAACTGTTATTTGTTCAACTATATTTATGTATTATACAATACTCTGTCAACCAATTTATCCCAATGTAGAATCTACCATTCAGTCATGAAATCAAACATCTCTCTCTCTCTCTCACCCTGCAGAGCGATTGGTTATTGCACCTATGTCAAAGTAGTATATATTTTGAGTTTAAAACTTATTTGGAGATGTCCTTCTTCATGCTACTGCCCTTTGGCAAGTGGGAATTTAATGTAATCAAGTGGATCAACAAGTAGACCATCAAGCAGTTAAATCTTTCTATATCTTTTGCAATTCTTAATTAACATATATCTACAATCCTTTCTTTTGCAATTCTTAATTAACACATATCTACAATCCAATGCTTACACTTAAAATACATCTTCATTTAAAAAAAGAAAAAAAAATCTTAGCATCATTAAATTAAACACCGAAATTATGCCTACTTCTTTCTTTTTCTGTTTTATGAATGATAGCATGCAGATGATAATTGAAAGGCATAGGTTACATTATTCAGTGGAGAACAATGACCAACTTGATCAACCATATGTAGACTTGCAGGTGAATTTCTCGGTTTCATTCTCCATATGCCCATTATGTCCTAAGACCTATGAATGGCTAATGAAAGATTTCATGTGCATTTGTTCATGACAAAAGGTACTCTTTTTTGAAATTGAAATGCTATTCATTGTACAAAATCTCTAATAATAGTTTTTATGAATGAATATTTAAACACAAATTTTCTGATTTATGTCACCAAAATTTGTTCTAGACAAGCATAAGCTCATGAAAATTTTCATGAGGATTTTTCTTAAGAGAAAAAATTATTTTAAAAAAAAAAAAACGCACGCCGGGTTAAACTTGTTGCACTTATAAGTGCATTCGAATTGATAAGATATAAGTACATTCGAATTGAGGATTTTT
Organism: Dillenia turbinata; assembly: GCA_037126225.1. Lineage (NCBI taxonomy): Eukaryota > Viridiplantae > Streptophyta > Magnoliopsida > Dilleniales > Dilleniaceae > Dillenia > Dillenia turbinata. Next base: position 15,289,681 of record JBAMMX010000024.1, read on the forward strand.
CTTAAGAGAAAAAGTTATTTTTCTTTGACAACATAGAGGAATTACAATTTAAGAAATTCCATATGGACTTAAAAAATGATGACAAAAATGTGACAGCATTTTGCGTTATAAAGTATCACAAACTGTGTATTTTTCAATGATTAAAGAACCACAAGTTATTTTGGTCCGTTTAATATAATTCTTGTTTTATATATCCATTTAAGAAGTTTTATATGAAGTTAAAAAGCTATATCCAATATATTACTGTTGAGTGAGCTAAGAAACGGTATCATATCAGGTCATTTGGTCCATATATTATTACTCTTGTTTTGCATGCAGCAGATTCAAGAAGGGATACTTCCCTTCCCTTTCACTGATATGTTATCTTACTTGTCACATGCTAGGGAGCTCAATTGATGGAAGAGAATGAACAGTTGAGGCAGCAAGTGAGATTCCCATTTTCTTTGTATCATTGTCACATAGACTGCATTCCTTTTGTTTGCTTAATATGTCTCATTGGTTTGGAAATGGTTGCGTTGTATTGGGTTGAAGATGGCGAATTTGCAAAATATTTGCCAGGCTTTGTTAGCTGAGCAAGGACAGTCATACGAATCTGTCATCACCAACATTTGCAGCACGTCTAATACTCCTCCCAACATTTGACCGGCTTTTTTTTTTTTTTTTTCCTTCTTCATTTTAGTTCATATTGGCATGAGGGTCCATGCATGCTGTGTAAGATCCTTCACATATTTTAAAGTAGCTTTGTTCTTTTTAAAGCCAAATAGGGTATGGCACCAGAGCATTCTCTTTATATATATATATATATATATGATTTAATTTCTTTTTATAGTCTATTTTAAAATACATCATGTTCTTTTTGGTTTTGTTATTGCTTGAATTCTACTTAGTAACTCCTGATTTTTGCCCCTTTATCTGTGTTTCTGCAGTTTGTCTTTCGGTCACTAAGCTTGGGAGATTATGAGAAAAAATATCATATGTACGAGTGAGATTTTTACTTACCCATATTATGTTTATAACTGTACAGTGCATGCATTTTGGCAAAAGGGATAGGTTGGGGTGAAGCTCAAATCTCTATCATGCGCAATGGAATGTGATAAGAGCAATGGTTATTTTGTATTGCATTCACAGAATATGGACCGATACAAAACAACAAAGGAAACAAAGAAAATGACTTGTACTATTATTAGGGCAGTTTCTGAAGTTGTTTTTTGTATGTGGCTGGGTCCCTTTTTGTCCCTTTGTTGTCCTTGAGAGCTGCATTATCATAATTCAGGGTTGTTTATACCAAATTAGTGGAGGGTTGAGAAAGGGTTGGGTACTCTAGATCATCATTAACTCCTAAAGGTGGGTGGCATTACAGATGAAGGTGGTTTAATGCATAAAGAAAGGGAGCCATTTCTAAACAAAAAAAAAGGTTAGTTATAAAGCTAAGGATTAATAGCAAAAATGGCATTTCAATGATATACGGCATTCACATTAAGATTAATCCATCTTATCATCAGTGTAATGAGAAAAAAACACAAAGTGTTGATTAACTTTAAATCTCATGATAGTAAGCGTAATATCTTAAAATACGGAATGTCAATTGTTACGTGGTAAAAGTATGCAATTTGTAATTTATCTTTTTTTTTTTTTCCTATTTAGTGAACTTAATTTCAAACTTCAATTTTTATCCTCTCTCTTATATTCGTCAATCAAATGTTGACTTTAAAATTTGAGATTAAAATTTAGATTGTTGTTAATGATATTAATTTAATTTGGATTTTCTTGGAAGGGTAAAAATATATGGTTAAAACCAAAATTTTTTAAGCCATGGTCAAAGGATTTCTTAGATGATGTGGTAGCATGAGTGTCCATTAAACATGGTCAAAGGATTTAAAGCCAAAATTTTTTGTGTTTAAGTCACCCAGATCGAGATCATGTGCTGTGCTCTTTGCCGTTTGGTATGGGATGGGATTGTGCATGGGAGAGCATGGCATTGGGCATACAAATGTAAGAGTTGATTCTCAAATTATGAGGCCTAAAAAGAAAATGTAAAATTGGATGCGCCTTCATACCCTGAATAGAAGAAAATGTAAAATTGGATGCGCCTTCATACCCTGAATAGCCCTCCTAAAAATCAGGCTTACCATGGGGTTGGACCTCATTGGAGTTTCAACAGTAGCCGTTTGGTTTGGAGTTTCTAGGCTTTGGATTATATGTAGCAAGTGTGCATGGTAAGTCACATGCTTAGAGGTGTAGAAACACTAGTTTCTTTGTAGATATTGCTAAGAATCTTTTAAAATTGTAGGGACTATAGTAAAAAATCTTAAAGAGAATTAGAGTCTGGTTGGTTATGGAAAGTTCAATGTTATTGCGGAGATTTCTTGCCCTATCGAAAGTAATTATTGAGATCTGTTTACTTACTGAGAGAGAGACCTTCTTGAATGGGAGTTTCATATCTGATTGAGGAAGGTTTTAATTTCGTTAGAGATTTACTTTCTTAATGGACAATCTCAAATTGTGCTTATCGCGTAATAGAACGAATTACATTTGTATTAATAAAATATATTTACTGAAGAGGGGGATAATTAGGAGGTCCAAGTATTGAGAGCTGAGATGGAGGAGTGCTCAACTGAGAGAGCACTCAGCTAAGAGACAGCGAGCATGTTGTGCTTATGGGTGGTAAGGACTACTGGGCTCAAGTAGTTCTGATCTTATAATAATGGGCCATTGGGCTATGTGCCATCATTTATCCCCACTCTTAATGCTAGTTCGGAGAGGTAGTGTTAGGAGTAGAGTTGAGATAATGAGAATTGTGTAACTCAAACAGACGCAGGGGAAAACAAGTTTGAATTAGCAAAATGGGCGCGAAAGTAGAACCAGCACAGAAGTAGAGCATTAAATGCAGTACGTGTCACCTCGGTATTCATGAATCTTCTGGCATCTGCCTCTTTTAGGTAGTCTGGGATTGGTTGTAACCATGGTAACTACTCCATTCTCATTGTTTCAGTTTCCTAGATTGAGAAACTAACATTTATAGAATTTAGGAAAAAGATGGAAAAGGCTTCCAGTTTGCATAATCATCATGGGAATAGCGAGATTAAGAGTGTAATGACAGAGGAGTTGCAAGTTACATCGAAAGACATGAATTTAGGTGATGATTTTCGATTGAGACTGCCCACAGGGGAGAAAAGGGCAAACTAAATGCTAGAAGGCTACGTTCCCATGTATAGGGAGTACATGAGATATGATTTGTGGGTGCCCTGTTTGGGACCTTTAGCCACTATCTTGAGGGGTTGGAATATATTTTCGACCCTATTGATTCCCCGTGTATGGCGGTTGATAGTGACGGTGGTGATATTATTGAGTTTTTGTCATCCGCGATTTGATTTTGAGATTTTGTTTTTTGCATTTTGTTTAAGGAAGTGCATGTCGAAGGTCCTATAGAAGGTTTATATTGTGTCCAAACCAGGCGGGAATAGAAGTGGAAGTTCTTTTATGGGGAGACCCTCGATAGATCATGGAGGAACAAATTCTTTTTTGTTGCATTTGTGAATCAAAATTTGGTGCCAATATTGTTAAGGCCTAGCGCAGATCTTATTATAGGGTTGAAGGTGCTTACGTCTTCTAGGCATTTAGCTTTTGTCAGATTAATTAGCAAATTTTGTAATCCTATGGGTAAGGCTGTCTGGGTAGAGGCTCTAATTGAGGATGAGATGCTGAAGTTAGCCGACCTTCTATTGAAAGAGGAGATACAAATTCAGTGGCCGTTTATGTTGAAGAAGAATGCAAAAAGGCTTGTTGATGTTATTGATTTCGCCAACATTGATGATCTCAATCGGGTTACCCTACTAAAGTCAATGAGGACCCACATGAATCGAAAAGGGAGGTCAAGGATGAAGGGAGCATGTTAGAAGGCGTGATCCCAAACTATATTCCAAGGAAGAAAAGGAGATTGGTCCAGATATTGAGTAGTGAAGAGGCTGGTGAGGGTGGTAAATCAAGTTCAACGGGCACAATAGTCCCAGCACCCAAAGATTCGATTCTTTTATTGGAGGGAGCCAAAGAGAAAGAGGTAGAAATCGGAGTTCCCTGTGAAGGGCTATTTGTAACACCGAAAATTCGTTATTAGAAAATTTTTAATTTATTTTTTCTTTGTAAAATATAGGGAGAAATCGATTATAATCAATTTGAATTTGGAATGCAACACCGAAAAATTTGATATTTGAGTTTTCAATTTGTTTTTTTGTAAGATCCTCAAAGGACTGAATAGCTTGGTGGTAGAAAAGCTTTTTGGTGACATGGAGTGCATGAGTTCAAATCACCTTAGATGCATGAAGATTTATTCCCATTTTACATGACTTGTGAGAGACAAGTTGGTTTTTATATTGGAGAGTAGGCTTGTGTTATGAAATGGGAGGCACAAGTAGATTTGTGAGGCTGGTAAGTTAGCTTGTGATTTTGGAATGTGTGAGAGACAGTAGGCTTGTAAAATTGTTAAGTTGGCTTGTGATTAAGAGATGTGAATGACAAATCGACTTTATATTGATAGAATGTGAGGGACAATCAGACTTATGCAATGGTAAGTCAACTTGGTAAGTGTGTAGGCAATGGATCTAAGGTTTGGACGTGTCAAGTTAACTTCTGCAAATGGACAAGTCGACTTGGTAAGTGTACATGTTACGTTTTTGAGGTTTAGTGATGGTAGGTTGACTTGGCCTTACATGGGAAATCATCAAGTAGACTTGATTTCATAATTCTAAGTTGATTTGCTTAAGCTACAAGTAGACTTGACCCCTGAAGATCCTTGGCACACAAGTCGACTTGTAAGGCTTGTGAGTTGACTTGTGGGATTATTGTTTTAGGATAAATCAGTTAAAAGGACAATCTAAATTGAACAAAAGTTAAAATATTGAGGGATAAAAGGGGAATTACATACCCCATTATTAAGAAGGCTTTCTCATTCAACTCCCTCACTTCTCTCCCTCTTTTCTCTCTTTCGACTCTCATCTCTCTCTCTTGCTCTCGTCCATCTTTCTCTCAATCTTTCACTTAAAATCAATTACTCCCCTATATAATCACTCCATCAAGTTTCCAAAAATCTCAAGTAAACTTGTGGATGAAGGTGGTTGAGGGAAAAACTTAGGGTTTGAGCGAAAAGGGAGAAAAATCTAGGGTTTTTGAGACCTAATATTCAAGGTTCAATCTGATCACAAAATTAAGACAATCCGCTCTCCCTGAACTTGGATTTGACTTTCTTAGTACTAAATTAAAATTTATTATTGAGATTTGAGGAGTTTTGTTGAAAATTATGAGTTTAGGGTTTGCAAATATTAAAAATTGGGGAAAATAATGAATGAAAATTTTATATAGACACAAATAGTATGTAGATGATAGAATTGGAACATGTATTCTTGGAATTGAGAAATTAGGTTGTATGTTATATTGGGGAAAAATTCATAAACCCTAAAAATAGACATGATTTAACGTTTAATTCATATTTATTGCTTTAAGATAAATCAGTTGGAATCCGAGAGAGAATTATTCTCAATTTGATTGTGAATCAGGAGTGAATACCCTTCAAAGAGGTGAGTGGATGGACTTTTGCACCCTTAAATGAGAAAAATTATTTCAAATTCTTTTAAAAATGTTTTTTAAATGATTTTATTTGATTTTGCACTAATATTTGTGATTGCGAGATGTCCTGAAATCAGAATTTGAAATATGTATGTATTCATTATATTTACGAATGAATATGTGTCATATATTTTTGGATATTTTATTCATGAATATTACAGTGTGGTTTAGTAACCACTTGTTAAAATTATGACACATTGAATGAGATTTGAATAGTTATGAAAGAATGGTATATGTAATGTAAATGACTATAGTTATTTTCTCTACAAAACGACCTAACGGGGTAACATGGTTGAGGTTTATTGGCAAAGGATGGTAGACGTGGCTTCTTGCACCCACGCCGCACTATCCGCTTGCACCGCCTGTGAGGTATGAGTCAAGAACAAGGAATGAGGAGTAGTGTTATATAACAAACGGATTGAAAACCCCTTGGTGGGCTTCCAACTGGGTTCGACCAAACCCTGAGAGGAAGTGGTTTCTGTAAGGAGACTATGATTTTTGGAAAATATGAAATTGTATATGTATTTCTTTTTAATTATCGTGATTGTTTGAAACTATTTTATATTCGATGAGTTGTTTGTGACATATATTTTGATTTTCTCATTTTCACCCTTCATTTATTGTCACAACCATGCCATTACACTCCATTCACTAAATATTTTCATATTCACTCTTCTTTTTTACATTTTTCAGAGGAAGTTTAAGTTTAGAGAACTAGTTGATCCTACTGCTAGATTTTTCCAATTTCTAATTTTTGGGGAGTTTTCTACTACTGGTATTAGTTCTTATTTTGGTTGAGATTTTTAAAGATATTAGTTGGACTCATATAGAGGGTATTCTTTTGAATTGTAATTAAAATTTCACCTTGTCAACCCCTTTAGAATTCCAAATTTTAAATTATATTGAAATCTTTTATTTTCCATCCACTAAATTTTTTTCAAACTTATGGAAAACTTTATTGGATCTAGAATGGTCAGGTTGATCATAGGCATGTTTTTTAGGTAAGAATGGGCTGAGAGGGTCATTGCATGTCGTTGTAATGTGTTAGAACAGGATGGATGTTGATGAATGTCTTGCACTATCCCGATATATGAATAGAGTTTACTCGTATGTCAAGATAACGCGACAGTTGTTATGTGTCCGTTTGAGAATCAGGACATGACAAATTTATTAGTATCAGAGTATAAGTTCGATTTTAAATTTTTTGGAAGTTTAAATAAATTTTTCCAGACATTTCAAAAGATTTTCAAAGATTTTCGAAAGTTTGGATATCCAAAATATCTTGAATGATTTGTCCTATGAGTCCTAGGATATTAACATACCTCTAGATATATGTGCCTAGCATCATTTTAGAGTAGTAAATTAAAGATAGTTTTTCTTTTGTAAATTTTCATGCCTCCATGTAGAAGAATGAGGAATATAAATGAGATTTTTCCTCAAGAGCATGAATATGAGTCGTTCTCCCATACCTTACCTCCTTCGCTATCTACACACCTGGCTCCTCCAATCGGGATTCCTACTCCTCGCATAGCTACCCTCTAGCAAGTGATGGAGTGGTGGAATATTTATGGAGTACAATTCCAAGCTCTATACCAAACTTTAGTTCATCCGCCGGTTCCTTTTTCAGTGCCGACAATCATACCAAGTGCTCCAGTGGTACCTCTTTCACTAGCTATTGCATCAATCGACCACCCTACCATTGAGTTGTCAAAGCTGATCAAAGAGATTGGACAACTTGGATGTGAGAGTTTCTTAGGCATGTGTGATGTCTCAGTGGCCAAGGATTGGACTAGCCGAATTTAGGAGACCATCACCAACATGAAGTTTGATAACGAGATGAAATTGTGGGTGGCCATGGAGTTATTAAATAAGAGTGCACGAACTTGGTGGGTAAACGTAAAGGGTAGGACATCTACTCTTTTTACTTGGGGAGAATTCCTTAAGGTTTTTGAAGAAAAGTATTACACGCGATTCTATAAAGGTCAGAAAAGGAAAGAATTCTTCAAGTTAGTCCAAGGGAATAGAACTGTGGCAGAATATGAGATGGAGCTAAGAGAATTAGCAACCTATGTTCAGGAGTTTGTGAACTCTGAAGAGTCTCTCTGTATGAAGTTTGAGTCAGGGTTGAATTTAAGTATTAGGGAGAAGATGTCAATAATGAAGGGACACACGTTTCAAGATATTCTAGAATTGGTCTTGAGGGCCAAGAAAATGGTGCTTGAGAGAGGTAAGGTTAGGGAGCACCATGGGAAGAAGAAGAGGTCCAGTGGGTTCATACCGGGTTAAAGCTCCAAGAAGAGTAAAAATATGGGATCCTATAGTGGCACTTTCGTCTTAGGATCGGTTGGCACTCCACAAGACCAATCATCCTTGAAACCAAATAAGTCCAATGGTAATGTTGGATCAAGAGTAAGATTGAGAGGAAGTAAAGGAAAACCTTGCCCAAATTTTAACGGATACCATTTGGGTCCGTATAGGGAACCCAAAAGATGCTACCATTATAGGAAGGAGGGTCACTTTCGGCACTCTTATCTCGAGTTGAATGCGAAAGGGCAAGGGAATCAATAAGTTTTGGGTCCTCCTAGTGGCTCCAAAAGTGGTCTGGCTATTACTTCGGCACCTTTCACTAGTACTACTCCGAGAACGGGAATGAGAAGCAACATTGTAGTTGCCCCTACTCAATGCTCTCACTCAATGCTCTCAATCAAGGGCACATGTGAAAATTTATACCATAACAAATGAAGAGACTCATGCTAATCTAGACGTGGTCACAGGTAAAACCCTTTAAAACTTGAATTAGATTATTTAGAAATGTGATGTTAATGACATGATTTTTGCTATGATCATTGGTAAATACGCAACATTGGATGTAGGGAATGTGTTTAGGATTATTGACTCATGGAGTTCTAACAAGTGAGTAACAATTGATGGGTGATCATTCGGTGCGATCGAAGACCCCGTTTGACCTAGAGATTTGCTCGATTCATTGTGTTGAATTGTATATTTGGTCATGACCTTTTGGCCTAGAACTGTCGGTCTTAATAGTTTTGTACATGCTTATATAGTATGATGTTATAATTATATCAGTAGTGTGGATTCCTATGGTAAGTGAATATACGAAATGCTCATGATTGTGAAGTGTGATGAAGTGTTATAAGGAGTCATATATGAATGATGTAATTTGTGGATCAACTAATATTTACTTTATGGTCTATATTAATAGGTGCGATAAAATTTTTTAGTATTGATACTCATGTGCTAATAGATACTAGATCTAATAATTTATTTGTGAGCACTAGATTTGTTTGGCATTCTGATAGGCCTCTAGCTCCGCTTGTAGAAGATTTGTTAGTTATCACTCCCTTAAAAGAGTAAGTGGTTAGAAATATTATGTATGAGAGTTGCGAAGTGAAGGTAGGTGAAGTAATTCTTGAGACGAATCTGATTCCATTAGAAATGGTGGATTTTAATATCATTTTGGGTATGGATTGACTACATCTCCATCGAGCATCCGTGGATTGCACTAGAGACCAGGTGTCTTCTGATTGTGTTTGCCGATAAGCGATGAATTCTGCCGATTTGTGTGATTTTGGCAGTTGAAGCATGAAGATTGGTGTATAAGGGGTATGAAACCTACTTAGCACATATCATCAACACCACAGTAGAAAGTCTGAACTTAAATAATATTCTGGTGGTGAAGGAATTTCCTGATGTCTTCCCGGAAGAGTTACCCGGGTTATCTCATGTTCAGGAATTTGATTTCGTTATTGATTTGGTTCTCGGCACCACTTTCAATTTCAATCACTTCTTATAGAATGACACCTGCAGAGTTGAAGGAATTAAAGGTACAACTCCAAGAATTATTAGAGAAAGAGTTCATCCGATTGAATACCTTACCATGGGGTGCTCCAGTTTTGTTCGTGAAGAAAAAGAATGGGACCCTTCGATTGTGTATTGACTATCGCAACTCAATAAAGTCACAATCAAGAAGTAGTACCCTCTTCCAAGAATTGATGATCACTTCGAACAACTCCAAGGGGTTAGGATATTTTCAAAAATAGATTTGAAATTGGATTACCACCAATGGAGGATCAAGGATGATGATATCTATAAGACTACATTTAGGACACGGTATGGACACTACGAGTTTCTGGTGATACCCTTCAGTTTGACGAATGGTCTTGCAGCTTTCATGGACCTTATGAACCGAGTGTTTCATTCGTACCTTAACAAGTTTGTCATACTCTTTATTGATGACATTTTGGTACATTCTAAAAATGATGTGGATTACTCTAAGCATCTTTGGATTGTGCTGTAGATTCTACGGGAGAAGCAGCTATAGCTAAGTTCTCTAAGTATGAGTTCTGGTTAAGAAAGATTGGCTTCTTAGGGCATATTATATCTGAAAATGGAATATTTGTAGATTCAAAGAAGGTTAAGGCAATTCTGAAGTGGGAGTAATCCAAGAATGTTATCCAAATGAGAATTTTCCTTAGATTGGCGAGGTATTACCGAAGATTTGTCAAGGGATTATCCAAGATTGTAGTTTCCTTGTCCCATCTATCCTTACCCTCCCCACTAGTGGTGGTAACTATGTGGTGTACAGTGACATTAGTAGACAAAGATTGGGATGCGTACTAATGCAAGGGATAGGGTGATTGCGTATACTTCTCGCCAATTGAACAAACATGAGCTGAACTACTCCACGCATGACTTTGAGCTAGCCGCGATTGTCTTCACTTTAAAAATTTGGTGGCATTACTTATATGGGGTGACATGCTGAGTCTTTACTGACCATAAGCCTCAAATATCTGCTCACTCAGAAAGAACTCAACTTGAGGTAACAAAAGTGGTTTGAATTAATCAAGAATTATGATCTAGTGATTGACTACCATTTTGGGAAAGCAAATATAGTCGCAGATGTATTAAACTACAAGTCTTCTTCCTCTCGCTGGGCGTCTCTTGGAAGTTCTTACCTATCTTGTTTGGTTAGACTCTGAGCTCTTGGTATTGAGTTAGCGAATGATGACCAGGGTGCACTTTTGGCCAAATTCGAAGTGTAACCTACCTTAGTGGATCGTATTCGAGAGTTTTAAGCTATCGATGAAGAATTAAAAGGGGTAATAGAGAAAATCCACAAGGGCGAAAGTGGTAAATTCAGAATCCAGGATGACAAGATAGTTATGTACGGGAAACGGATTTGTGTTCCCAATAATGATAATTTTCGGAGAGATATCCTCGAATAGGCATACTCTTCAGCTTATGCAATGTATCCCGAGAGGACAAAGATATACCGAACCATCAAGGAGACTTATTGGTGGTCTAAATTAAAGCGGGAAATAGCTGAATTTGTGGCCAAGTGCTTGATATGTTAACAAATCAAGGCCAAACATTAGAGGTCAATTGGTACCTTTTAACATTGCCCGTAACCAAGTGGAAATATGAGTACATCACTATGAACTTCGTGGTGGGATTGCCACATATTCCGAGCCGTCATGATACTATTTGGGTTATAGTAAATCGACTCACCAAATCAGTCCATTCCTTCCAATTCAGAACATCTACTCTTTGAAGAGATTGACCAAACTATATATTGATGAGATTATAAGGCTTCACGGAGTTCCAGCGTCTATTGTCTCAAACCGTGATCTCCGATTTATTTCACAATTTTGGCCAAAATTAGAAGAATTCTTAGAGATTAAGTTAAAGTTCAGCCCAACTTTCCATCCTCAAACTGATGAACAGTTAGAGCATAAATTTAGACCTTAGAGGACAAACCATATATTTCCAGGGAAGTTGGGATAGGCACGTTTCATTGATCGAATTTGCTTATAACAATAGTTATCAGGTGAGTATTAAGATACTACCTATGAGACTTTATATAGAAGAAAGCGCCGAACATTCTTATGTTGGGATGAGATTGGAGAGTAGAAGATTGAAAATGTGGAGTTGATAAAAGCAACTAAGGAAAAGGTGAAAATGATCTGGGAAAAAATAAAAATAGCTCAAGATTGGCAAAAGAGTTATACCAATAAAAGGAGACGACCTCTAGAGTTTAACGTGGGAAACATGATATTCCTAAAGATCTCACCTTGAAAGGGTGTAATCTGAATCCGAAAATGGGAGAAATTGAATTCTCGTTACATTGCCCCTTTTAAAATCCTTGAGAGCATAGGAGAAGTGGTCTATCTATTGGAGTTATCTCCGGATTTGATGAAAATCTACGATGTGATCCATGTCTCAATGTTGAAAAAGTATTTACCGGATCTTTCGCATGTTTTGGAGACTCCACCAATTGAACTACGGGAAGATTTGAGCTTTGAAATTCAACCCGAAGCTATTCTTGATCGACAAGTCAAGGGATTGAGGAACAAGCAAATTCCTAATGTTAAGATCAAATGGAAGAGTGATCGGGTCGAAGAAGAGACTTGAGAACCCAAGGATACTATGCGAAGACAATACCCCCATTTATATTCGATGAGTTGTTTGCCATATGTTTTGACTTTCCCACATTCACTCCTCATTTATTATCACAACCATGCTATTGCACTTCACTCACTGAATATTTCTATATTCACCATTCTTTCTTACATTTTTCAAAGAAAGTTTAAGTTTGGAAAACTATCTAATCTTAGTGTTGGATTTTACCAAGTTCTAATTTTTGGAGGGGTTTTTACTACTGGTACTAATTCTTGTTTTGGTTGAGATTTTTAAGGATATTAGTTAGGTCCATATGGAGGGTATTCTTTTGAATTGTAATTAAAATTTCACCTTGTCAACCCTTTTGGAATTCCAAATTTTAAATTGTACTTAAATCTTTTATTTTTCATCCACTGATTTTTTTTTTTTAAATTGTGAAAAGCTTTATTGGATCTAGAATGGTTGGTTGATCATAAGCATGTTTTTAAGATAGGAATGGGCCGTGAGGGTCCTTGCATGTTGTTGTGATGTGTTAGAACAGGATGAATGTTAATGAATATCTTGCACTATGCTGGTGTATGGGTAGAGATTACTCGTATGTTGAGATAACATGATAGTTGTTATATGTCCGTTTGAGGATCGGGGCACGACACTGTTGGTCTCACCAGCTATCATGATGTGACGACAGGTGAGAAAAAGGAAAGTGCATCAAAAGAAAGGGCAAGTGATATGTGTCCAACTGCTACTCTTATTCCCAAACGAAAGAGAGGCAAGTTGATGTCCCTTGTTCCTAGAGTCGAGGAGGTAAGGGTTGTTAGAGAGACACTTCTAGTTCTTCATTTGGCTACTAAAAGCCCTAAGGGGTCATGTGCTGAGGTCGGAGCTCCCTGGTTTGTGGAAGAGGATATTTTCTTAGGAGCTCTAGGTCCGGATCAAAAGGATGGCATAATGAGATTTGAACCGAGTCCTTCAAGTGCCCTCCCAGAGTACCATTTGTCAGGAAGGGTAAAGGGGTAATGCTTGAGTAAACAACCACTCTTCCCCTTATTTTGGTTCGGTCGTTTGATCGGTCGAAACATTTGATGGAGAGAGGAACTACCGCTATGAGCTGTAGCAACAACTATTTTTGTTATTTGGATGTCAGTAAAATGAGGAGGTTCATCAATAGGTTGGATTTTCACCAAGCGGAGTCGAAGTTAAACTGTTTATTGATGGAGTAGGGTGTTGAGGAAGTGATGGCTTTTTTAGTTCAGGTATGCTTTTCTTGGTAAGGTTTGTGTTAATTCATCATTTTTGTCATTATCTATGCAATTTGTCTCTTGGTTTTAGGCCATTGTCATGACAAAGTTTCAAAGGATAAAGAAGGATCAGCTAGTAGATCGTTTGAAGAGCCAATTGAATGAATTCGTAAAGGAGATTTCTCAGCTTGGAGCCGAGAAGGCCCAAGAGGAAGTTGAGAAAGCGAAGGCAATGTCTGTTACCCTTCACAAGAAGGAAAAAATGGTAGAGTTGTAGCAAGCTAATCTAGATTACTTGTTTCATGTTACCAATGCGGCTATTGAAGAGGGTGAGAAGTTAAGGGATTTCCTTAAAAGAAGCGAAGGAGGTCGGCTAGCTGCGGAAGAGCTATTGCATGAACACGAGGAGACTTATGAACATAGTCATCAGGAGCTTTATGAGAGGTTGTGTCAGGCTGAGGACGTGATCAATGTCACGCCCCGACTCTCCCGTTGAGCAACAACCGTCACGTTACCTCAGCATACGGGCATTACCTCCTCATATACCGGGATAGCACAAGGCATTCAATTCATACCACAATTTTCAAAATAATAAAATCCATCAAAATAAACAAAACTTGCATCCATTTCACAATAACGGACCCATCCGGCCCATTCTTGTCCACACATGCATGCATTTGTCTCATAATCAAGGATCCATCTGATCCAACGCTGTTCATGCACACATGCAATTAGGTCATCTCAACCATTCCAAAAAAATCTCCAAACATTCTCATAATTTACAAACTCAAAATCTATGTGTGTGTGTGTATATATATATATATATATATATATCAAAATCTATAATAAAATTTCAAATGTCTCAATGAAAGATAAAATATTTTTCAAAAATAATTTCAAACAAAATAATGAAATCCCATGTCATAATAGTATGGATTTTATCAATACTTCCTCAAAGAAAATCAAGTAAGTATCAATAAAATCCAAACAAAATGAGATATACAAAACTTTCATTCCAAGATTCATATGATCCAAACTCCAAAATAATTTCACAACCATTACCTACCAAGATTCAACAAAACAATTATTCGATCAGCATTAGAAGTTATCTCCAATCTACACTTCCTTTGAAAAGAATTAGAGAGTGAGGGGGAGTGAGTATTATAAATACCCAGTGAGTGGAATGTAATGACATGTAACACATAAATGAGGGTGAGGGTGGTGGTGTCAAACACATATATAAAAAATAATCCAATGCAATAAAAGAAATCTTTTGCATTAAATAATTTGTATCAAAACACCATGACTCAAATATGCAAATCAACAAGTTAAACATTCATTTCCACAATTTTGGGGTTTGCCGAAAATATTTTCCTACCAATGGCCGTTGGTAGGATCCACTAAGGGGTTTTCCATAATTTTCATAAAATCCCATTCAACTTAGCGTTGCTCCGGAGTTTCGTGGGGTGCTGCCACGTTATCACGACGGCTTGAGGAGGCTCTTCAACCCACCTACCACCAAACCAAATTTTAATCAGCTTTAATCACGTCGCCCCGATGGCTCGGTCCGTGACAAGACTTAGACTATAGTCATTTTTCCTAACACCATGTTATCAATTTTCAATTTATCAATCAATTCATGCTCATTCATAATGTAGAGTAACATTTCATAATTCACATGAATATACAAATGTAACATGGTACAAATAATTCAACATTCAAGTTCAAGAGTCATGGATTTATCAAATTTCATTTCAAGGCACACCACAATCACAAAGAAATTTCGAATCCACTTTGTAAATTCATTTCAAAATTCAATTTATAAATCATAATTGAAAACAATTTACTCATTCATATGCACATAACCATCCACTCACCTTCCGAAAGGGTATTCACTCCCTATACATTATCAATTCTAAAGAAATCTCTTTTCAAGTTCCAATGGATTGTCCTAAACCAACAATAAAAATTTTCGGGTCATTCTCCTCAAATTCAAGAGTTTACCAATTTTTCCTAATTTTATTTAAACCCTAATTTTGAATATTTTCTTATTCTTGTTCCCATTTTATCAATTTGTCATCATTTGCATCATTATAAAATCCCTATTCATAATTCTCCTAGATTTTCCTATTTTCAAACAATTTTTCCCAAATTTTCCCAATTTAATATAATCCCTAATTTTTCTAATTCATGAATGTACATTCTAATTTTATCTATTACACCTTATTTATATGTAAATAGAATTGTCATTTCCAATTTCCATCAATTTTTTTTCACTATTCACATTTCTAGAGTTTTTGATTTCTAATTGAAAATTCATCAAATCTCAACAATACAATTAAATCTAGTATCAAAGAAACTAAACCCAAGATTTAAAAGCAGGAAATTACCTTAATTTTGGAGTTGGATTTAGTTTTTGAAAACTGGGTTTAAAAACCCAAATTGTTCTCCTTCGAAGAGAGAGAAAGACCCTAGATTTCCTTCCGTTCAACCCTTCATCTCCACAGTTGATTGAGGATTTTGGAAGCCCATAGAGTGAATTTGTGTAGGGAATGGTTGATTTGTGGAATAAAAATTAATGTGGGAGGAAAAATGAATGTAGAGAGAGAGAGAAGAGTGTTTGACGGGAATGGGAAAGAAATGAGGAGAAAAATGGGTTTTAGGATGTTAATAATAATAGATTGTGATTTCACCAAAGTGCCCTTCAATAATCCAAGACTTTAGATGGTTTTATTGTCTTTTCCACTGTTGAATATTAATATATGATTTATGGCATATCGATACACCCAGCCATATTTTTGGAGAACTGAGGAGGAGTTGATATATATCGATATACTCAATTCGGAATATATCGATAT
Source organism: Dillenia turbinata (assembly GCA_037126225.1). Lineage (NCBI taxonomy): Eukaryota > Viridiplantae > Streptophyta > Magnoliopsida > Dilleniales > Dilleniaceae > Dillenia > Dillenia turbinata. The sequence goes on from JBAMMX010000024.1 coordinate 15,305,816, forward strand.
ACTAATTCATAGTCTCAGGAAGTTATCTTCTATATCGATATATTCATCGGCATATCAATACACCAAATCAAACTCTCAGGAATTTCATTTTCAGAGACCAATATATCAACCTATCTTTAGGACATATTGATATACTAAGTCTCAATCTCTAAAAAATCTATTTTAGAGACTTGATATAACGACCCAAATAGCTCCGTATATTAACCTAACACATCAAATGAGGATCATAAACCTTCTTCCCATACCACGTGACCAATACATTCCAAAATTATTTCGAAATTATATTAAAGAATTTATTAAAAATTCTAACCAAATTTTTAGGTATTACAATCAAACTAGGAAGGGATAAAAGGAAAACATTCTACAAGTCATTAGTATTAATATTTATTGATTTGTAATCGTAACTTTGTGGTTGTTATACACATAAAATAACAAGAAGATTGACGATTCATAGCTAGACCAATGTTTTCTTGATCCAATGATAAGGGTACTGGAATTTTTTTTTTTTTTAATCTGATTCTTATACTCAAGTTTTAGGAATGAAAAAATAGGAGTTACAAGAGTTCGTCTTTTAATGGGTCTGATAATTAGTTCAAATAAGATTAGTCATAATTAATGAATTTATTACTCGATATCGATCAATCAAACAAAAAATTCATAATTTAACTATGGATTATTTTATAAATCATTCAATACACGTCAATGTAATAATAATTAATTTTGTGAGTACAAATACCCATGAGACTCTTGAAACACGTGACACAAACATAAGTATAGTATCTGTTTTAGCTTTAGATTGATTTGGGTTTAGTCTAAGAAATTTTCATGCAACACAAGTATTGCATGACACGATAATAAGAAGATTTGAAAAAATTTGGAGGATGCAGGGAACCACTGTGTTATCGTCTGTAAGCTGAATTTTAAGGAAAATGGACCCCTTTTAGATTCTTATTAGATTCTTATTTGGATTCGAGGAGAATTGAATTTTAAGGAAATTTTCATGCAACACAAGTATTGCATGACCAAAGAAGTGTGATTCAATGCTTTTAAGGAAAATGGACCCCTTTTAGATTCTTATTTGGATTCGAGGAGAATTGAATTTTTTTTTTTTTTGGGTCAAGGAAAGTGGAGAGAACTGTATTTGTCCCTCGATTCTTCTCTCTCTCTCTCTCTGCTTTTTTAACGTAGTCAATCGAAGAAGATGAGAAACTTTTTTATTCTTATTTTTATTTTTACTGATGAGGGTAATTTTTAAGGGCCCCATTCCCCTACAAAGGATTGAATCCCACTTTTTCCGCCATTACCAAAATTCGGCATTGATCTTTGTACCTGGTGCATGCAGTTTTTTGTTCCTTATTGGTTCGATGACGAGGTAGACCTTTTATGGCCTAAGGTCTAGAATGCCACAGAAGAGAACCAGCACAACAAAACCTAGTACGATATGTATTCTCTAGAATACAACTTTTTTGTCTGGACAACACTGTCACGTGACTGACATCTATTCCTCACTTTTTCTTTGGCGAATGCAACAAAATTGTGAGAATCCAATGGGAACAAAGTGAGCGAGGAATTGAGGAAATTATAATAATACTTTTGAAGTGAATTCACTTCCCTGCCAAATTAACTATTTACCACTAAGATAGCAACTTGGCGTCGGAGGTTCTAATTGCCTTTGTATAATATTGCACAATTGAATTCCCTTGTAATAATCATTCTAAACTGAGAAATTTATACATAAATATTGGGCCACCACATGATAATACTTTAATAGAATTATAGGGATGAGACAAACAAAATAGATACTAACTATAATTTTACCTTCAAAACATAATATTTCACAATAAAATGACAACGTTGGTGTTCCTCCTTCCTTCCCAACCATTTTCATATGGCACTATGAATGTTATCTACTTTGCTTAGACTAGTAAATGTAGTTCTCAACAATTATCTTAATGTGTTCCCAAATCCACAAGAAGTTTATGAATTGGTTCTGTATGATGCATATGAGACGGCCAAGTTGGGTTAGGGCGGACTCATAGAGGTATTAAAGAAAAATTCAAGTTTTATGTAGTATACGATCCAAATGTTTCCTAATTATTTTTTGAGTTGTAGTAAATTTCTAAAGGGTACTTAGAGCTCGGATTCCGTTCTAAAAATATTTTGACCGGCATTAAGGCATGTCAGATTTTGGAAAATAATATACAAAGAATATACTTGACTTGATTTATAAGTAGATCAAATTTGCTTTTATGTGAAAACTAAGAAACGGAGGGTTATTCAATTTGGATTGTAAATATATCAAATTATTTAAAATAAGTTAAAGTCGGAATTAAGATCAGACTGCACTATTTTTAATTATTTATAAAATTCCAAAACTATCATCATTCTGATTTAAATTAGACATCGTTATGGCTTTTTCCTTTTATTGGGTTATAAATTTTGTTCCCTCCAAGGTTCCTTCATAAATTAAAAGTAATACTCCATATGGAAGGTCAAATAACAATCAAATTTTATTGATCACTAGAGTTGGGATCGGACCGATTTGAACTGGCTCCAGTTTGGCTAGGGATAGGCCTAGGTATTGCAGGCCAATTCAGTAGTGGTTCCTAGGCTTCTCTCAGGCCGTGCCGGGTCGTTTCCAAAAAAAAATTTGCTCAAAATCGGCCTGGCCACACTAAAGCAGACCATTGTGCCGGGCCGTCCCAAACTAGTTCGGTGGTTTTTTTGGTTGTTGGTTAAAAGGTTTTTTTGTCGGTTGGCATTGAAAATGAAAATAAAAATGAGAGAAAAGCAGTAGATATAGGATTTTATGGTAGTTTCACCAAAACGGCATTCATCCATTCCCAAGTAGTAACCTGGATTTTCACTATTTTTTTTTTTCAAATATTACATACAACTTTTTTTACATGTATGAAGTACAAATTTATTGCATTTCTTTATCTTCCAACTCTGAGCTATTTTTCATGTCTTGCTTCCTTTTTACTGTATTGTTCCAATTTTAAGGCAAATCTACACTTCCAACATGTGGTTTGCCAATTTTATAAGCTTTTTCGAGAAAACTCGACCACTTGCATAAAAAGCTCTTTTTGATGATACTGTGGATACTGAAAGGGTTAGTATATCTTTGACAATTGTGGCTAAAATTAAGAAATAAGTTGAATTATTTCTCCACCAATCTAAAATATCAAAATGATCGTTGTTGTCATAATCTTCTGGTCTATATATTTGTTGATATAAAATCAATTATTTAGTGATGAAAATGAGAATTATGTTCTTTGTTTTTCTCTTAACATATTATAAGAATTAAATGAACTTATGAATGAAATGTTCATCATGACCATCTATATTTTCATGTTTCTTATATTATAATACAAATATATTTTGTAAATTAAGAGAAGCTTTTTTGTTTTAAATAAGCGGCACTAACATATATTTTCATAAGAAAATTTTCTATAAAACAATCAATTATAATTTCAACACTATTAATTTTTGCTCGTCGATCAAAACATTAGCTACCAAATATAAAAAAAGGAATCTTTCATAATATTTTAAAAATTTTATTTTTATTAGTTGAATAATATCATTAAATCTATCTTCATTTTCAAATTGATTAATTTTGTAAGAAACGGACAAAGATTAGGTAACATGAAATGAGTTATTGGGTAGTAAATTTCGAAAAATAAAATTTGTACATTTATAAAAAAATTTTAATAATTCAATTAGTGTATTTGCAAAATTAAAAGAATTAGTATCAATAAAACCATATGTATAATTAGAAGTAGCAAATTCAATTAAAAGTTATTTAAAAGGTATAACACATTATAACATATCATAAGTGGAGTTCTACCTAGTTTCATATTCTTATTTAAATTATTTATATTTTATATTATGTAAATTATATTAAGTCTCATTTCTTGTGTTTTGGCCGGAAAATTTCTAATTTGATATATTAATTCGTGAATAGGTTTTAAAAATAGTTCCGTAATTTTCAAACCATTTTTAACACGAAAATTCAATATATGACATGCACATCTATTATAAAAAAATATCCTATCTAATATTGATTTTCAAGTATATTTTAAAATACTAATTGCACTAACATTAGCTAATGTATTATCTAAAAATATACAAAAAATTCTATCCCTAATATCATATTCATATCAAATATTAGTAATTATTCTAACTATATTAGAACTGGAATATGAGTGTTCTCATGAGTCATTAATCCAATGAAATGTTATAATAATATAATGTTCACTTTTATATTCCTTCCAAATTATAGAAAATTTACAAGAAGTGGCATAAAATTTACAATTAAAATATCTTTCATTATTTGAAATTGTTTTACTGTTCTCCTCCTACCCCTTTTCTACTACTTTTTTTTTATAATCTGGTTGTAAATATTTTTATACATACTTATCAAATATTTCACATTCTACTATACTAAGTTGTAACTTTTTACGTGTTATTCATTCTATTTGATATATTTTTTCTGATTTTGGATTTTATCTAAATGTATCTAAGAGATTCCCCCTAGTGGCAATTTGTGTTTGCCTAATTTAAGGTAACTTATTTTGGTGATATATTAGTATGTGTCTTTTAAGTGTTCCCACTCCTCAACCCTTCATAAATTTATATTTTTGTTAATAAATTTTACATGTTGTCTTTTGCTCTTCAATGTTTCTTTCAAAATAGTCCTATGCATTGAAATTATCATTTTTATCACATATTGTGAAATATTGTGTATTACTAGATTTACTATTTTCTAAACCAAGATCAACATCTATGTGTTCGGGAATGCACTCATCGAAATTATAAATGGAGGAAAGGAGATTGTTGGGAAGATTTTGAGAAATGTGTTCTGACCATTATATGTTAAAAAAATTAATTTAAAATTTAATGAGAATAAATTAAAAATGCAAAAAAATAAACACAACAAACAACAGAGAAATAAATTAAGATGTTTATGATTTGAAGGAAATCACGATTATTTATTGCCAAATTTTAAATAATTTAATCTTGTAATTTTGAAATTTTGTCAAATATTGAGAGATGTTGTAGGTAGGAGGGAGAATGTAAGTAGAAGATGTATAGGAAAATATAAATAATAGGAGATGTTGTGAGTATGAGGGAGAATGTAAGTAGGACATGTGTAGGAGATGTTGTAAGTGGGAGAATGTAAGAGAGAGACTATGAGAGAGAATAAAAGATGTTGGTAAAGAGAGTATGAGTTAGTTGTGAGTTTTGGAAATAAATTTTGACCTATTTATAGGTAACATTTTTGAGTTTATGAACCAAAATATCCATAAAACTAACTGTTTTATAACTGTTGAGAGAGATATTTTGGTCAGAATTTCCAAAAATTTTAAAAAAATTAATCGTTGCAACCAGCCAGGCCGGGCTGGACCCATAGCCATTGGAGCCGACCGGGCCAGGTTGGTTCCACTAGCTGTTGGAATCGGCTAGCTGGTTCCCAGGCAGGGCTGATTGAGTGTCTGTACTGGTTCCGTGCTGATTCTGATTCCATACTGAGCTGGTTCTCCATTCAAAAACATAATGAATTGAATCGACCTGCATACCGTAACTGGACCGGTTCCGTTTCGGTTCACTGTAGTCCAAGCTAGCTTTCAGCTTGGGTTTTCATGGGACGATTGGGCTGGTTTCTAGGTGGAACTGGCCATGCCCATCTCTATTGATCGCTAAAATAGTACATATTAAATTTTTAATAAAATAAATTATGTAAGTAAAAATTAATTATTTAATTGTTTTTTAATCAAATAATAGTTCTCTCATTTATTTACATAATTATCTTCATTATAAAAACATGGAGTATATTTCACAATTTAAGAATAATTTTGGCAAAAAATGTAAAAAGAAGGAAAAAAAAAGAAGTGCGTCAAGATCTGTTACCCTTTCATTAGTTCAATTATAAAAAAAAATCATCTTTTTCCTCTTTATTTGGACCAAGATAGTCTAGTTTTAGTACCAAGGAGCCCTGCATAATAGCTTTTTGTGATTGATATTTATTAGTTATTTATATTTTCATGCATATGGTACAAATCTCATAAACTTTTGTAAATCACACTATTCTTTCTTTAACCCCTTTATTTTCTACTAAGCCAAAAGAAAAAACTCCTTCATTTTCTACAAAATATTTATTTATGAAACAAGAATTACATGTTTCTTGTAAGGATAAAATTGTTTCTATCCTGTAAATGGTGATTTCTCGAAAATACATTTTTGCTACCACCCTATCAAAATGGGTCCATAACGCATTCCACTCAAGCGATGGGACCATTTTGGGGGTACGGGCTATGCTTACCCCTAATTTAAGCATATAACTACAAGAAGTATTTCTCCTAATGATGTTGAAGTCAAGTGGTCCACTAACCCACTTTTATAATATCATTTGCAAATGGGGCATAAAGGCTTAGCGGAGAGAATAAATTTTTTTTTGTATTTGAAATCATATCTTGAATAATTCAGTTCGAGTGTTTACGAAATTTTATTTAAAGGACAACTTTTTTAATTTAATGTTTTTCATTTCTAAATTTTGAATTTGAGATTTAATTAAAAAAATTAATACCCCATCTCATTATACTGACTGTTCGATGGTGTGAAAAGAACAAAGATGAGATAAGGAGAAGACAAAGAAATTAGTGATATGTTTTAGCTTATTAATTCATAGGTGAAAATGCCAAATCTTTACTATCAAAGGGTAAGAATAGAAATATACAAATGAAGAGAAATCACTTAAAATGATTTAATCTCTAATATACTCAAAGAAATGTCTCAAACCCTAAGGATGCAGCACCTATACATTACTTGTGGTCCTACTCATAAATCCAGTCCATGAATATTGAGATTTCAAACAGATTGCCACATAACTTAATGCCCAATAAAAGCGTATTTGATGTCTTCAAAGAGACACAAGCTTCTAGTTTATATATGATTTCCTAATTTGGACCAATCAAATGCTATATATATATATATAAATATATATATATATATACACACACTTTGCCTGAACTCTTTAATATGAGAAAAGGTTTTTATATGTAAACCTATGGCACTTTGACCTCTGTATATAAAGAAAATAAATCATATGTATTTCATGAAAAATGCAAAATGAAAAGGAAAAAAACCTCTATTCTCCTGGAAAGACCTATGCTTAGATCAAGTTAGGATAAGAATAGGAGGGAGAAAAAGAGAAGGGGTCGGTTTGGCCTTGATGCCCAGAGAAGAATAGAAGAAGGTGTGAATGTGAACAAACAAATCTAATCATTTTATTTGCAAAGAGCAAAAACACACACAAAACGTAGAGTTGCAGAGGCATTGAAGAGTGGGGAACACGAGGAGTACGAAGGTACAGCATTGGGTCATTATTTTGATGCAGTCATTGTTGCGAGTTAGGGAAGTAGCATGGCCCTTCTGTACGGTAAAGCAAACCTTCATATCTCTCTCTTTCTTACGATGCGTGAGGGCCAGAGTGCGATATGTAAACCATACGCAGAGTTTGAGTGTTATTAAAATTTATCATTTATGTATGAATATAGTATAAGGGAGGAAGAGAGAGCTTGCCAGGGCATTAGAGGGAGGGGAAGAGAGAGAGAGAGAGAGAGAGAGAGAGAGAGAGAGAGAGATTGAGAATCCAGTGTTTACCGCCATCTCTAAGGAATTAGGAGATAGAGATGCTTGATAGAGGGAGAGAGAGGGGGAGAGAAAGATGACGACAGGAAGAGAGAGAGAGAGCGATAGAGGGAAAGGCAGGCTAGGGTTGCGCCTATTTTAGGGTTAAGAGGTAAATAATTACACAAGTACCTCTCATGTGGTACTTTCTAATTATGCAAACAAACGAAGCTTTGAGGGTTACACTAAATACCTCCAAGCAAACTCAAGGGGTTTCTAGTTTTAGAAAAATCCCTACAAAGGGTTTGTTGCGACACCCCTGATTTCTATGTATGCTACCTCAATCTAACGAGTCTTGTTATATAGTTTGGGTAATTCTCCCCATATAATCATTAGATAAATCACAATCTCTGTTACAATTTGAGCATAGTCTTGAAAAAAGTTACCTCATATGCCAGCTGTAAGCGTGCATATACTTGTGCAAATAGACAAGATTTGTGCAAATAAAAAGTTACCTCACCGCAAGATTTTCTTGTTAACGAAAACAATAATTGAATCCAAAAAAAAAAAAATTGATTAAAAAAGAACATAGTGGAGGAAGTATTTACTTAATTTTTTTGAAGAATAATTATGTAAAATTTTTTTATCAATATTTGATATTTTTTATTAATTTTTTTTTAAAGAAAAACTTAACGTCTCTCAGTTTGGCTATCTATGTTTTATTTTATTTGTAATATTTTACCAACCGACTTTCATTTTCTGACATAAAACCTACCCCTCTCTCTCTCTTCCCAACATTACCATTTAATCTTACTTTTTTTATTCTTATATCTAGGGTTGGTCTTGGATCCTCCTCTCAATTTGGCAAAAAAAAGGTAACTGTTGCTGTCTCATTTTTTAAAGCTTTAATGAGAAAATTAATTTTTCGGTCTCTGAGTTTTGTATCTAATTTATAATTAAGTCCCTAAATTATAAAGATTATAAGGAATTAATCCGTTATTAAGAGGAATTTAAGTACTCAATAATTATATTTTTAAGTTCAAAGACATATCTATGAATTAGATGTAAAGTTATGTATTTGTTCTACCACCATTTCATAAATCTCTCCGAAAATTTGATAAATTTCATAAATTACTCCGAAACCCTACCACCATTTCATAAATTTCCTCTCTCTCTCTTCTTCATTGCTTTCCGTATTTGTTCTTGCACTTACCTTTTTTCTACTATAATTTTTTCTCAAGACTTAAGATTCAAGGCTCAACGATTCGCCTGGTATGATTATATTCTTCTAGTATATCTTTTCTCTTCAAAAAGCTTTTCTTAATTTGTTTACTAGATGTTTACCATCTTTGATCCAAGACCCATTTTTCTAGATGATTTATGGAGTTAGATGAGTTTGACATTTTAGGTGCGAAGGGTTTTTAGATTTTCAACGGATCCAAGAGCCGTATGTGTTTCTAATCTTCCCCCAGTATCTGTTTCAAATTTGGTAATATGATTCTTTTGGTGTGAAGGGTTGTTTGATTTTTAAACTGATTTTCAGCATCTTGGTTGCAAAACCATTTTCAAAATTAGATCTTTTAGGTGAAATTTGATTGATGATGTGTATTTTTTTTCCCTTTTTTGAATATTGAAGAAATGACAAGGCAAAAGATTCAGATCAAGAGGATTGACAATATAACAGCAAGACAAGTGACTTTTTCCAAGAGAAGGAGAGGGCTCTTCAAGAAGGCTGAAGAGCTTTCTACTCTTTGTGATGCTGATATTGCTCTTATTGTCTTCTCCGCTACTGGCAAGCTTTTTGAGTATTCCAGCTCAAGGTCTCTCTCTCTCTCTCCCTCCCTCCCTCCCTCCCTCCCCCTTTTTTCATTTACGAGCTTGCTAAAAATGTCACTCCACACACACACACACACACAGGCACGCACATATATACATATATATATATATATATATGAGGGTACTGCATCTTATTTTACATTCTTTGATAGTCAAAAGAAGAGTTTCTAAATCAATACTTAGTAATTTGAATGCTTAGTTCAATATGTGGCTTCATCGATCTAGGCTTAGTGTGTGTGTGTGTGTGTGAGAGAGAGAGAGAGAGAGAGAGAGAGAGCTATTCTTTTTTTTTTTGGGCATATTCCATGGATCTCTCATTTTCTCGAGAATTGAAGGAAACAGAAAAAGTGCTTTGAAGTGCAAGATCGTCAAGAGAAATGGGTGTTCACTCATTGACATTTTAATGCAAATTGCAGAACGTCACTTGGAGGGTTTTGAGCTCCACAAATTTTAACCCCCCCCCCCCCAAAAAAAAACTTTATTCAAACACCCACAAGGCCTCAAATATATATATATATATATATATATATAGAGAGAGAGAGAGAGAGAGAGAGAGAGGTTTAATTTTTGAGGAAAATAAGATTTGGAACATGAGAGAAAATTGAAGGCACTCTCGCAGGAGTCTTGAGGTGTAGCGAGTGTGGTTCTTGTTAATGTTAAAGGCAGAAGAGAAATAATATCCCCTCTTATCTGGGGTTTATAAGGAATTAATGATATTGATGAAATTAAGGGATTAATTTTGTTTAAAATCCCATGCATTACATGCAGGATTTAGGAGTTGACATTCTAGCCATGTCACTTGTCTTGGCTGAAAAAAAAAAATTGGATAAATAATGTAACACAGTGAATAATTAATTATGTTATTCAGTGAAATAGTGAGACTATTATTCATTAATTTAAAAGCTTCTAAAATGAATTAGATGAAAGTAACTTAAATTGAAGAATGAATTCAAAGAGCTTTCATACCAAAATGAAACACAAATAGCATGTTATCAATATATATATATATATATAGAGAGAGAGAGAGAGAGAGGTTTGACCTTATGCTTTATGCTTGTCCAATATTCTGGACGATAACTTGAAATTCTTATAGCATTTCTCCATTGAGAAGCTTAATTTCATATTACTATTATAGGAGTGGAAGGAAGAGGTAATTTTCCTACCTTTTTTTTTTTATGTGTGGTGGGGGAGCCCATATATTTGTGAAAAGTGCGATAGTAACATAATATATAAAAAGTAAGGATTTTCTGAAGGTTTTTCCAATTATAAAACATTTTCAGAATTTGAAATGATACAAACTTATAAGATTTCCCTTTGCCTGTTTTCCATTTTTACCTTCAATAGTCATCTACTATACATATAACTCACTAAAATTTAGTGACTTAGTCTCCTTGATAATTTAAGAATTTGTCAGTGTACTGATGTGTTTACCACTTGGATCCATGCACGACTTTTGATGGCAATGCATAATATATACACACACAACAAAAATATAATTCTCTCTCTGAACATGATACCATAGAGCCACACTCCTCTATAGAAAACCGACAATGATTATATGAGTCTTAACCATGAAAAGGGTCACATATTGGATCATACACTAATCTTTTTTTAGTTGTGATAGTACTTGAAATTTAGAAAAGAATGTTATTTAAGGAGAGCTGGACAAGAAGACTAGAATAATTTGGATGTGGAAATAGGTGACAAATTGAAACTTAGTTATTCTTCTTGATTGTACAAAGAGGCCATGACATCCAATTTATAGGCATACAAGGTTGGTGGCCATTTGGAATTTGTGGCCAACATTTGTTCTCTAGAACGTTCTACAAATATCATCTACAAAATTTGTTTTTTAGAGCGTTCTATCATCTACAACATTTATTTCCTAGAATTTTCTACAAATATTATTTACAACAAATTCTTATCAAATTTTAACACATTCTAGAAAACTATATTTCTATCAATTTCTACAAACTTCTAGAAAAATGTATCATTTTCTAATACTCCTCCTTGATGCATTTTCGGGTGACCCAGAGGATGCTCCTCAATGTCTCGAATTTTGGCCTTGGTAATGCCTGGGTGAATATATCTGTAATCTGCTCATCGGTCTTGTAGTGTTGTAGCTCCATTTCTTTATTCGTTGTTGCCTCTCATAGACAGCAATATTCAATTGCAATGCGCTTAATACTAGATTCTTAGCTATCGCTATTGTTGACTTATTGTCACAGGGTATTATATTTGATTTTTTCTGAATTTCTCCCATGTCTTCTAGAATTCTTTGAGGCCATATCCCTTGACTTATGGTCCCAAATGATGTGATGTATCCTACTTCTGCTAATGACTCTACGACGGTGTCTTGCCTCTTTGAGGCCCAAGAGAACATACCAGATCCTAAATTGAAGGCATAGCTCTATATGCTTTTCATATCATCCACACCGGCTAGTCTTGAGTCTTCTGATGGCCTCTACGTATGCTATAGTTTTTGGTTCCTCGAAGATATCTGAGTATTCTTTTTACTACGAAATGTACTTGACTTGTTCTGCATGAATCGAGAGAGTAGACTCGTAGCATACGTTATATCTTGTCCTGTAGCAGTCAGATAGAGTAAGCTTGTGATGAGGCTTTCGTATCTTGAGCTAACTGTGGCTTGGGATCCATCATCCTTCTGCATCTTCTCATTAGTGACTAATAGTGTAGCAACTATCATATAGTTGCTCATATTGAATTTTTTTAGTAGCTTACTCTATTGAAGGTTTTCATCATATTTAACTCTTGTATCATTTTCTCATTGTTCCCTATATAGATTAGATCATCTAAATATAAGGAAACAATGAGACTATCTTTCGTACCTTGGTTTTTGATGTAGAGGGTGGGCTCGCTTTTACTCTTGAATTTGAGTTTGGCGAAGTATTTATCAATTCTGTTGTACCATACCCTAGGAGCCTATTTTAGTCCATAGAGTGCCTTCTTTAACTTCAACTCCTTCTCTTCTTGTCCTTTAGCTAAGAACCCCAGGGTTTTCTCAACATAAATCTCTTCTTCTAGATATCCATTTAGAAATGCTGATTTGATGTCCAATTGATAAAAACTCCAGCCTTTCTATGCCTCTAGAGATATTAATGTCTGAATAGTGTCTAATCTTGGAACTAGCACAAATGGCTTATTGTAGTCGATTTGGGGTAGTTGAGAGTATCCTTTGCTACCGGTCTTGCTTTATATTTCTAGAAGGGACCATCTGGGTTTACTTTTTACTTTGTATACCCATTTGACTCCAATAATGTCTTTGTATTTTGTACATTCCGTTAGCTCCCATGTTTCACTCTTCTCGATCATCTTAATCTCTTCTTCCATAGCCTTGACCCAAACACCTTGTATTGCAGCTTCTTTAAAGCTTGTAGGTTCCATTGCAACAAAATTGCAGGTCACATATATTTCTATTAATGCTTTTATTTTCCTAGAAGGTGATTCTGGAGAAGAAATTTGCGGTTGATCTATTTGTGTTGATCTTAGAGAAGTAGGTGATCTTGGTGACCTTGGTGTTGAGTGAGGACTTTTTCCTTCTTCATTGCTTTCTTCTATATAGATCTCCCTTCTTGGGACCAATATACATTGCTTCTCATCTTTCTGCTTTTCCCATTTCCAAAATGCATTTTTGTTGAAGTCGACATTGCTACTTATCATTAACTTTTGTGTCTTTAGATGTAAATTCTGTAACCTTTAGAATTCATACTATAGCCCACAAAGATCCTTTTTCTCTGTCTTTTCTTCTAGTTTGTCTTTTGACTGCTGGAATGTGCCTATATTAAATGCTTCCAAATACTCATAGATACCTACTTCTGACTTTCTTTCTGTTATTTGAATGATAGCATGCAGAAGATAATTGACAGGCATAGGTTACGTTATTCAGTGGAGAACAATGACCAACTTGATCAAACATCTCAAGATTTGCAGGTGAATTTCTCGGTTTCATTCTCCACATCATGCATTATGTCCTATGGTTGTTCAATGGTTGCAAGATATACTAAGAACTATGAACAGCTAATGAAAGATTTCATGTGCAATTTTTCTGATTCATATCACCAAAATTTGTTCATGACAATTTTCATGAGGATTTTTCTTAGGAGAAAAAGTTATTTTCTTTTTAAAAAACGCATGACGGGTCAAACTTGTTGCAGTTATAATTACATTGGAATTGATAAGATATAAGTACATTGGACTTGTGAATATGTTTGCATATTTCTTACAAATTTTGATATATGTATTGAATAAAATGTATGATGGAAACTCTGTGCTGTCCTTGCAGCTTGAGAGTAGCAGCTATGCTATGTTAGGCAAGGAAGTTGCTGAGAAGACTCAAGAACTGAGGCATGATCAGACTCTCTCTCTCTCTCTCTCTCTCTCTCTCTCTCTCTCATGGAGTGCTATTGGTACTTTGTGATTCATTGCATATTATTTCATTTAATGTAAACACAATGATGTCAGGCAAATGAGAGGAGAAGAGCTAAAAGAGTTGAGTACAGAAGAGCAAAAAGGACCAGAGCAACAAGTCGAAAGAGGACTGAGCCGTGTTATAGTTATGAAGGTCTTTACTTTTCTTGCTTGATGTTGGTGAACGAATGGTCATTTTTTCTTCAATTTATTCATAACGTCTCACGTTACTAATATTTAGTGAACCCTTTTTTCCCTTTCAGCATTAAAAAATTATAAATGAGATAAGTGCCTGGAGAGAAAGGTCAGAAATAAAAATATCAATCCATATGCATGCATTGTGCACAATTCATGTTGCATATTATTTATTTATTTATTTTGGAGCTTTTTGAAGGAACGAAAGTAAGCCTTTGGCAGAGAAAAATTAAAACAACCAAAAGGATTGGGGAAGATAATTTAAATTTTTTTCTTTGACAACATACAAGAATTACAATTTAAGAAATTCTATATGGACTTAAAAAATGATGACAAAAATGTGACAGCATTTTGAGTTGTAAAGTATCACAAACTGCGTTTTTTTCAATGATTAAAGAATCAGAAGTTATTTTGCTTCGTTTAATATAATTCTTGTTTTATATTTCCATTTAAGAAGTTTTATATGAAGTTAAAAAGCTATATCCAAAATTATTATAGCTTTTTTGAGAAATCAAGTACTGCCACGAACTGTTCAGTGAGCAAAGAAACAGTATCATATCAGGTCATTTGGTCCATATATTATTACTCTTGTTTTGCATACAGCAGATTCAAGAAGGGATACTTCGCTTCTCTTTCACTGATATGTTACCTTACTTGTCACATGTTAGGGAGCTCAATTGATGGAAGAGAATGAACAGTTGAGGCAGCAAGTGAGATTCCCATTTTCTTTGTTTCTTTGTCACCTAGAGTGCATTCCTTTTGTTTGCTTTCATATGTCTCATTGGTTTGGAAATGGTTGCGTTGTATTGGGTTGAAGATGGCGAATTTGCAAAATATTTGCCAGGCTTTGTTAGCTGAGCAAGGACAGTCATGCGAATCTGTCATCACCAACATTTGCAGCACGTCTAATACTCCTCCCAACCCTGATGTCTCTGATATTTCTCAGAAGTTGGGGTAATACATCTGTTCATTTCAACATGCATGAACCTTTTTTTTTTTTTTTTCATTTTAGTTCATTTTGGCATGATGGTCCATGCATGGTGTGCAAGATCCTTCACATATTTTAAAGTAGCTTTGTTCTTTTTAAAGCCAAATAGGGTATGGCACCAGAGCATTCTCTTTATATATATATATATATATATATATGATTTAATTTCTTTTTATAGTCTATTTTAAAATATAACCACCATTTTGTTATCATCATGTTCTTTTTGGTTTTGTTATTGCTTGAATTCTACTTAGTAACTCCTGATTTTTGCCCCTTTATCTGTGTTTCTGCAGTTTGTCTTTCGGTCACTAAGCTTGGGAGATTATGAGAAAAAATATCATATGTACGAGTGAGATTTTTACTTACCCATATTATGTATAAAGTGACATATGGGCAGTTTTTAGGTTTTAGTTGATCTCAACCTAACTCCGTGGCCTGTGTGAGGCAAATGTGGTAACTTGGTTTGCTCTAGGGGTGCAACATATACAGTATCTCTATTCGATCAACCGTTTAACAATAAAATAAAAGTTGTAAATTAGGGTGTAGCCTCTGAAGAATAGTATTTTTCTTGGAAGCATATTTATAACCGTACAGTGCATGCATTTTGGCAGAAGGGATGGGTAGGGGTGAAGCTCAAATTCCTGTCATTCGCAATGCAATGTGATAGAGCAGTGGTTATCATGTATTGCATTTACAAATAAGGACCGATGCAAAACAATAAGACTGGGGAGATATCAACTAAAGTTGGAGATGGGTCTGAACAAAAACACAGACATTGATATGTTCCCAATGGTGTTGCATCGACATTGAAACTGGGGAGATATCACAGGGTTTACACACACACACACACACACACACACACAGAGAGAGAGAGAGAGAGAGAGAGAGAGAGAGAGAGAGAGAGATTTTAGATACCTGATTTATTAGCATTCATGTAAAAAGACAATTGACTGCATGATTCTGAGAGATTTTGAAAGCCACAAAGGAAGTAAAGAAAAGGACTTTGTACTATTATTAGGGCAGTTTCTGAATTTGTTATTCGTGTGTGGCTGAGTCCCTTTTTGTACCTTTGTTGTTCTTGAGAGCTGCATTATCATAATTCAGGGTTGTTTTTGCCAAATTAGAGTAGGGTTGAGAAAGGGTTTCATGTCCTTTGGTCAAAGAATATGGGGTTGGGTACTCTAGATCATCATTGACTCCCAAAGGTGGGTGGCATTTCAGAAGAAGGTGGTTTAATGCATAAAGAAAGGGAGCCATTTCTAAACGAAGAAAAGGGTAGTTATAAGGTTAAGGATTAATAACAAAAGTGGCATTTCAATCATTTACGGAATTAACATTAAGATTAATCCATTTTAACATAGCATAATGATAAAAAACATAAAGTGTTGATAAACTTTTAATCTCATGATAGTAGTGTAATTTCTTAAAATACTGAATGTCAATTGTTACATGTAGAAAAACATAGTAGGCAATTTGTAATTTATCTTTTTTTTTTTCTATTTAATGATCTTAATTTCATACTTTAATTTTTGCTTTCAAACTTTAATTTTATCTTCTCTTATGTTTGCCTATCAAATGTTGATTTCAAAATTTGGGATTAAGATTTAAATTGTTATTGTTAATGATCGTAATTTCATTTGGATTTTCTTAGAAGGGTAAAAATATATGGTTAAAACCGTTCCTATGGAAACAGTTTAGCGATTACAATCTATCTGATCAAATTTTAGAAAAATCAAATGATTTTTATTTAATAATTTACAACATTGCTAAAGAAAAGGGTTTCTAGTGATTAAATTTTGACTATTATTGAGTTAGATTATTGTAGAAAAATGAAAATTGATTTATTTCAATATGATTAGGCGGATGTCCTAAGTGGTAGAGGTATTGGAAAAGATGACTTAGCTTTTATACTCGTGAGCTTTGATATGTTAAACACATATTAGTGAAGAATTGGTTCATGAATTTTTTGTGTTTTGTCACGCCCCAACTCTTAAATGGAGCATGTAACAATCGTCGCGTTATCTCGGCATACGGATATGACCTCACTATATTTTGAGATAGCACAAGACATTTCAATTATACAATAAATTTTTAAAAACATAAAACTTATCAAAATAAGAAATCATATAATCAATACATATGCAAAGAGGCTATCCGACCTATCCCTGTACATATAAGCATACATCAGTACACATTTGGAGAGGGGATTCTGTACATGCTTACATGCAAAATGGTCAACCCAGTTAATCCATAATTCTCAGACAGTTCATAAAATTCATAAAACAGGAATAGTAAATCGAAATCCATCATTGTAATCCAAATGTCCCAATACAAAATAAAACATTTTCTCAAAAATAATTTCAAAGAAAAGAATAAAGTTCCAAATCATAATCGTTGAATTTTACTAATGCTTACTCAAAAAATCAACCAATATTAGTAAAATCCACACGGTATGAGATGTACAGAACTTACTTTACATGTTCCATAATCTATATTCCCAAAAGAAAATATCGAAATCTGACAGTATAATCCAAATGTCTCAGTACAAGATAAAATATTTTTTCAAAAATAATTTAAACAAAAGAATGAAGTCTCAAATCATATTTGTTTGGATTTTACGAATATTTGTTCGAAGAATTCAACTATTATCAGTAAAATCTTCACGGTATGAGATATACAGAATTTCCTTTCCATGGTCTAACTATCTACACTCCCAAATTAAATACATAAACCATACATACCCAAATCCAACAAAATAAACCTCCAATCAGTACTAGTAGGCATCGTCCTTCCATACTTCCTCTGAAAAATATAAGGGAGGTGTGAGTATTGGGAATACCTAGTGAGTGGAGTGCAATGGTATGAAGCATATAAATGAGGGGTCAGGGTGGTGATGCCAAATACATGTAGCAAATGTAATTTAATGCAATAAAGAAATTCACTTACATAAAATCATTTTTATCAAATCACCATAACTCATATAATCAAATTAAACAATCCAAATTCATTTTTCTATAAAATTTGGGGTGTGTCGAAAGCATTATCCTACTAATTGCCATTGGTAGGATCCGCAAAAGGATTTTCTACAATTTTTGCATAAAAATCCCATTTCCTTTGGCGTTGGCCTGGAAATTTTTTCGTGGGGTGCCACCATGTCATCCGGTCGATTTGAGTGGCTCTCCAACCTGCCACCTCCAAGTCTTTAATTTAATCACAAGTTAAGCCCAAACCACGATGCCCCGCTGGTCAGGTCTGTGGCAGGACTCAGACTATAGTCTTTTTTCAGCACCATATTACCACATTCAATTTCATAATCAATTCATGCTTAATGTATAAAATAGAGCAATATTTCACAACTCATATGAGTATTCAATCGTAACATGGTGCAAATAAATTATCATTCAACTCACGAGTCATAGATTTGTCACAAAATTCATTTCAGACTCATCACAATCACAAAACATTATAAATTCATTACAAAATTCATTTCAAAATCAAATTTGCAAGTCATATTAAAAATCATTTACTAATTTATACGATACATAACCATCCACTCACCTCTAGGGAGGGTACCCACTCTCAATTTCCACACCATCCAATTCCCAATGAAACCATATTTCAATCCTCAATTCAATTTTTCCTAAATCCACAATCACAATTATATCATCAATTTCCAATTATTTTTAGGATTTATCAATTTTCCCTAATTTTGTAAAATTCTCAATTCTCAAATTCATGAATACACTTTAATATCATCAATTGCATTTCATTTATAGATAAATAACATGATCAAAGTCGAGTCTAATTTAACCTAAAAGACCACTCAAAGTAAAAAACAAGCATGAATAATTAGTTTTCTACTAGATAGAAATTTTTTGAAAAATCATAAACTTTTCAATTCTCATCCAAACGTTTCAAACCATATGTCATTTTCAAGATGTGAAAGTCTAGTTTCATAATATAGAGATTATATTTAAATTGCCTATATGCAGAACAATTTATAATGAAAAAGATTATAACAGTCCTTAAGCTCTAACCCCAAATTCCTAATATTTTCATGCATATTTAAATCAAACTTCAAGGAAAGCTATTCTAATCAACCCAATAAAGTTCTATTATCATCTAACACATTCTCTCATACTAGACAGCCTAATTCATGTAAAATTCTAGACTTAATCTTAATAACTACATACAGAATTTTCAGGAAAATGCATTTCCTTTGAATTCAACATATTTTCAGGATATATATACAAGTCTCTCATCCTAAATTCTGTCTAAATTCGATCAGTTATTGAAGGGATTAGAAATTCCCTTACCTAGGGTTTTTCACAGCTCGCAGCCCCCTATCCAAGTGCCTTCTCAATTCAATCCGAGACCTACAGTGCTTCCAATACCGAAGCAAAATTTAGCAATAAGGCTTGAATTATCAAAAGAATCAAAACCCCTAACCTATTGATCAACAATCAGCCCTTATCTATGTAGTGGAGGAATCGTGACCTAGGGTTTCTAATAGTGCGGTCACGGCAGAGAGCAACGAAGGTTGTAGGAAGGCTCTCGGCAGAGAGAGCGACGCTGCGCGCGAGCGAGGAAGAGGGAGACAGAGGGAGCTGTCGTGCGTGGGAAAGAGAGAGAGATAGAGAGAGAGAGACGAACGTCCGCGAGGGTTGGTGGCAGTGGTTGGAGGAAAACGCAGCCGTGGGAGGTAGAGAGAGACGGTAGAGAGGGCGAGCGTGGCGGAGAAGAATAGAGAGAGAGTCAGAGAAACAGAGGGAATTCAGGAGAGAGAGAGAGAGACGAGTGATACAAGCATCCTTTGGAAATACACTAAAATGGAAACTCTATGGTGCTACTAATGATTAGTGAAAATGCTCATATGTTCGAAATCTACTTATTACTTTTATTATGGGACAAGATTATTTTCTTTGCAGTTCTCTAAGCTTCATGTATATTCTTTTACTTCAAGGAGTTCTCTTTTTTGATAAAAATATGATATCCTTGACCTTCCACAAAATAAAAAAGGAGATAAAATTTGACTTTAGTCTGACAACCATCCCAAAACTCCCCAAGTGCATTTGGGAGAGAAAAATTTGTCTAATATCATTGCCACAAAAGATTTGTGTCTTTTAGAGATGAGAGATGGGAAAGGAATATCTTTCATTTTCCTACCTTCCATGTGAAGAAGAAAGGAGAGAGAGATGATACGTTTGCCTTAGAAACTGAGAAGACTAAAAGTATTTTTCCCTAGTTCTTTCACCAAGTTCGAAAAGGATGGAATGGAAATACACTGGATCTATCCTCTCCATTATTCCTTGGGTCTATTCCTCCACTATTGTTTAAAAGAAAATCTCAATGAATTGTTATCATATTCCCCTTTTTCTTTTCCCAGTTTACAGATGATGCCTTCCCCCCATTACCTTTACATCAAGATTTCAATTACAATAAGAACCAAATATAGTCTTTCTCCTTTCTATACATCCATACCTTCATTCAAAATCTTTGGAATCCGTAAGCCAAAAAAAAAATTGTCAATCGATAATATATTTACAGAACATCTCTAACACTGAATTTTCGGTGTTATAGTTTTCATCCTAAGTGAAGTAGGTGTTTTACTCACAAAATCATAAAAATGAGAAATGGTATGTTGTTGCCTATAATACACCAAGAGATTTATTTGATATCGGTGATAAACTAAATATTAGTAATTTGCAGATAAATTGTGAATACTTACCTTTTCCTGCTCAACCATTAAATGAAAATACAGATGAAGATTCTAACTCAACTTGGGTTTGGGATTATATAACTGAAGATTTTGATATTGATTAACAGTTTGTTGACTCTATATGTATTTTTCTAAATGTATTTCTCAAACTTTTGTTGATTTGTTTATATTCAAATTTATATTTATCAATAATATATTTATTATTTTTATTTTAAAAGAAAATTTCACATTTATATTTATGATCTGCTTATTATTTGTTGATTTAGTTTTTTTATATGTAATTTATTATTTGCTTATTTCATATTAACATTTTAAAACTTTTAATTTTAATATATTTCTTCTGATTATGTTTGCATATTCATTATATTTCTTATTTATTTGTTTCATACTAACATCTTTAAAATTTTAAATTGTTATGCTTCAAACAGATGTAGTGATGTCCCAAAAAAGAAGCAAACTAAAAGCTATAAGGATCATGGAAGCATCTAAAGAATTTCTATGAGCAGTTATTGATGAGTATTCGAATGTGTGATAATTAATAACTATTGTGTGAACTCTTTTATGATATCTTGGTATGGATACATTAAGTATTGTATATAAAGTTGTTTAACTTAATCAAATGTTTGTTTGTGATTTTTTTATTGTTATGGTTGAAACTGAGTTTTACATTATACTTAATAAATATTTGGACTTATATATTATATTCATAGTTAATAGATGTTTGTGTCACACCCTGACCTATAGATCTTGGCATGCGATAACCATCACGTTATTCTAAAACACACGTGTCTCACCCCGTATTCCAAGATACTGCAAGACTTTCTAAATTTCAGATCAAATCATAGGTCAGCCCAACCACTCAAATCTCATCCAATCCACAAAACAAATCTCTACTCAAGGGAATACAAGTCAAAATAATTGGAAACAATTCTTGAGTAAACTTCATCAAAAGAAAAGTGAAGATCCTCAATGAAGGATATATAATTCCAACCAAAATCAAAATACAATGTGATACAAAGCAAAATCCTTGGGTCCATCTATCGATATTTCAAAAAGAATATAACAAAATCCATAGCAAAAAGAAGTCTATGAAGGAAGTTACCCCAAATCCAGTACTAAACAACCACGAGTATTAACTAAATTTTCTCTGTAAAAATGAAAGAAAGAGTGGTGAGTATATATAATATCTAGTGAGTGTATAATCTGTTATGATAATAAATAATGGGTGATTGTGGATATATCAAACAATTATCTCAAAATCAGATCGTGGTATCTATCGAAATCAAGGGTTCATAATCAAACATCTGATTGTCCAAATAAGTTTCAATAAACCATAGAGAACAAATTATATGCATCTAATCATATTTCTGTATTTTTCTAAATTTATGGGGTTGCCAAAAATTATAACTCTCGACAATGGTCTACCATGACCAAGAGTTGAACCGCCAAGGGTTTTATACTCGTTTCAATTCACAAAATACCTCAACTTTGGTGTTGGTTCGGGCCTCCCCTGGGATGCCACTAGGTTAGTCCAAAAGGAGGATTTTAGAGGCACCTTTCGAGCATAACTACCTCCTCAGCTAAATAAACATTTATCCACGTCGTCCCGTCAAGCTCCGCACCATGAAGGGAATAACTATAACTATTAATCATATGTATAACATTATTTTGTAATTATCATAATATATATCAAAATGTGTCAATAATTATTCAAACACTTTTCATGTCATGAACTCAATGTCAACATATTTAACATATATCAATCAACATGGTACATTAATTTCAATTTGACAGATGGATATATATTTTATTTCAAATCCCCTTTCGGGATATTCTATAATCATAAAGTAATTTGAAAACCAATTTTAAAAATATTTATAAAATCAATACAAATCATTTTTTCACTTAAAACCATAAGTATGCTTTCACTCACCTTTCAGGAGAGTAAACACTCCCAATTCAATCCACAATGATGTTCAATCCCTACTTGAATCCAAATGCCTTATACCAGAGGCAATAAACTCCAAATAGTCATCCATTACTCACTAAATCGCTTGTGAAACTAGGGTTAAATTGGTTCCTCTAACATAATACAAACCCTAATTCTCAAAATCCACAATTCTATGTTCTAATTCCATTTATCACAACCAATTTGCATCTATATACAACTATCATTCATGATTTTTCCCCAAATCTCACATTCATAACCCAAACCCTAAATCTCTAATTTCATATTCTTCAAATCTCAATATAAATCTCAAAAATAAGTAAAATAAACTCAAATCTAAGACGAGAAGGAAGTTTTACCTCTATTTGTGTCGTTGATTTTGTCTCAAGTTGAAATACCTCAAAACCCAAGGTTTTTTCTGTCACGCCTCGAACCGGAAATCGTGAACAGCCGCCCGTTGCCCTGAATACCGGCTGTATTTCTACAGAAAATCGGGTAGAACCTCCCCATAAATTGGAGGTCTCCCATGTACAATTAAAACTGTATACCTGTATAAATTAAAATCATCCTGTAAATTAAACCAATGGCCATCCCGGCCTCTCCAAAACAATCCACCAAATCTCACAACCGATATCCAGACAACGTAAGGCTAACAAATCACCAACAGTCTTACCCACAGACCTCTATTGTCATGCCCAACTAGAGCATGAATAGCCGCCATACCGAGCGGGCCTAAATTTATACAAATATATTACAAATTCCCAAGTTAACACTTTAAATAGTTACAAATGTCTCATTGCAAGTGAAATATGAGAGTTTTGCAAACAAAAATCTAAAAATTATACAGTCATCCCAAAATATGTACACGGTCAACTACGGACCTCACTATCAAGACCACGCAGAGTCGACATAAAGTACGAAATTCATATTTTCAATTAAAACTTAATCTCACCGTCGTGAATCACCCAAATCCACCATCAAGCTATCAAGCCTCTAAAGCCAAATGCGTCGCCCTAACACCATAATCCTATCTGGGGAGGGAAAGAGGAGGGGTGAATACTCAGGGAAGAATACTCAGTGAGTGAGTGAGTTAATATAATCGATAATATGGGGTGTGAAACTGGAGTGTCAAATCATAAGTATACAAATCATATTTCAAATCATCATGCTTTTCATTTCAACAATATATCATTTTCACGCATTATCAAGTCAAATATGCATCCAAAGCACTGTCATTAAAATCATAGAGCTGCCAGCTGAAAATATCCTGGCAGAGGTCTACCGCGACCTATGACAGACGCACCAGGGGTGTTATATGCGATTTTATTTAAAGTGCTCTCTATCCCGGCATTGGTGACGGACCTCGTCCAGGTGCTAGACTTGGATAGCATCTAAATCCTCTCCCTTTCGGGTTCAACCTGGCTAGTACCGTGTCGTAAATATAATCTCGACAACTCGTGGGATACCCCAGGCCTAGGCATATCCGGACGCCACCCAAGCGCCTCTCACGGTGTCCTTCGTAGCTACGGAACAATACATACCAAAACCCTCAAGGCCAAAATCAATATCATATCAAATATGTGCCGTAAATCAGGTTCACAAACCAAATGCAACATATAGCATAAAATGACACATTATACATTTCAACCACATGGATGCATATTTTTCATAATCAACCAAATTTTTGGACACTCCATCAGTTCACAAAAATCATTTCCAAAACCAGTCAAAACATTTCAAGCACACGATAAATCATGCTCATTTATCAAATTGTTGTAAAGCAGGGTTTACATATTAAACGAAAACATTGAAATAAATCTCACTCACTGTATACGGGAGGGTCAATCACTCCCTACAATGCACAACAAGTTTCGAAACTGTGCTCCCTTCAATCGGTCTCCAAGCGTCACTACAATGACAAAACACAATATGTATATATATGATTTGTGCTACATATTTCAAAAGCCACTATGTTAAATTTATACTTTTAATTAATCCTATGTCTAGGATTAAGACTTAGGGTCTCATAGCTAGGCTTCACATGTGCACAAGTGCTGTCCCCTTTTCATCACCAAATGTAAATTTCAATTCCTCATTTCCGAAGGCACACAATTCAACCCATAAGCTCTTAGGTTTCCCATACCTTCCTAACAAACAATGTCACTTTAAATCATCCAAAACCACCCCTTTCACACCCTATCAAAGGTACAAAATTAAATCAACACAATGTCATCTTCAACCATCAAGATCATCATTCATACATATACAACTCAAAATTTACATAACCCTCTATTTCCAAATCTCTTCAATGTTCTCAGTCAAAGTAAATACACACATTTACACTCCAAATTTTTACAAACTTCTTTTTCGACATACCTACACAACACATATATAACAACTATACAATGATACATATTTACTCTTTACATATGCTTTGCATTCGGAAACATCGTTTTCAACTCACAAATCATATTAGCATAACTCATCCTCTTGGCCAAGGTTCATACACACACGCATACTCATATACCTTTATTCAAATCTTTTCTTTAACACCAATACACACATACATTTTCTCATACATGCACATACACATATTCTTCTTTTCCATTTCAATCAATACACATACATCATTCTCTCCCTAACACTCTACACATCTTTCAACTTCATCTCCACCAACAAACACACATATAATACACCACTTTAGCACTACAATTTAGCACATACATTTGTACATTAAAACCAAATTTTCAACACTCCAAAATACACTCAAATCATCCCAAATTCTAGCTACACAATCTTGTCATCAATGGTATTTCATTTATAAATAATTAACAAAATCAAATTCGAGTCAATTTCAATCCTAAAAATCTCTCAAAGTTGGAAGCAAGTCTAAAATAATTAAATTTCCTTCAAGATAGAAAATTTTTGAAAAATCATACACTTTTCAATTCTCATCCGATTTTTTCAAACCATATTTCATTTTAAAGGTATTGAAACCATTTTTATAATACAGATTTAGTATTTTGATTGCCTATATATAGGACAACTTATAATGAAAAGGCTGCATCGATCCTTAAACTCAAATCCCAATTTCCCACTATTTTCATGCATTCGTCAAATTAAACTCTAAAAGCAACCATCCAAATCAAGTCAACATGATTCTATCATCCGGAACATTCTCTTTCCATATCAGACACTAGACTCAACCTTAATATTTTTCATGCGCATTTTGAATCGACTCTAAGAAGAGCTATTCTAATTAACTCAACAAAGTTCTAATTTCATCAAACACGTTTCTTTCATATTAATCCGCCTAAATTCATATAGAATTTATATGTAACCCTAGAAATCACATATCAATTTTCAGGAAAATACATTCTCTTCAAATTCTACACATTTTCAAGACATATACAAGAATCTCATCCTAAATTCAGCCTCAACTCATTCAATTATCGAAGGAATTGGAAATTTTACCTCACTTAGGGTTTTCATAGCTCATAACCCTAACGTCCCTGCGCAACTCAGTTCGGAATCTTGCAATGTCTCCAAATTGAAGCAAATTTTAGCAATTAGACTTAATCATTATGAAAATTAAAACCCTAGAACTAAGATCTAAACTCAGCCCTTACCTGCATACAGAAGGAATCGTAGCTCAGCCTAGGGTTTCTGACAGTGCTGTCATGGCAGAGAGCAGGGAAGGTTACAGAGAGGCTCTCGGCAGAGAGAACAACGCCACGTGCGCTAGGATCTATCGCGCGCTGCAGCCGCGTGCTTGTCGCTCGCAGTCGTGCGCGCGCAAGGAGCTATCGCGCGCTGGCGCACGTGCAGGTGGGCCTGTCGCAGCAAGGATCGCATCGCAGGAGGATCTCTCGTTAGAGAGAGAGTAAAGCGCGCGCGAGCAAGGGCAGTGGTGTTCTGTTCGCGCGCGAAAGAGAAGAGAGAGAGAAACAGAGGGTAAGGTAAAGGGAGAAAGGATCGTCGCGTTCACACGGAGGAGAAAGTAGGCAGCCGTAGGGAGGTTTCAGCCGCGGGAGGGTGGAGAGAGGCACGGGTGAGAGGGAGAGAGCGCGACTGTGAGTGAGAGAGAGAGAGTTCGAGGGAGAGAGAGAGATACGGTAGAGAGAAATAGAGTGACTGAGAGGGAGAGACGAGGGTGGTGCGGCGGTGGAACCGCCGATGGGTGGCGGCGAGAAGCGGCTAACGGCGGGGAAAGAAGAAGAGAGCGGTTGCGGGAGAGAGAGAGAGAGAGAGAGAGAAAAGCAAATTAGGGCTTTAGCCCTAATTTTGATTTGGGAGAAGGGGGCCAAAACGATGCGTTTTGGCTCCTCATTTTTTTAACTGAATAAATAAATAAATAATTAAATAAATAAATATTTATTCCTGCATTTTTATT
The DNA here is from genome assembly GCA_037126225.1 of Dillenia turbinata. Lineage (NCBI taxonomy): Eukaryota > Viridiplantae > Streptophyta > Magnoliopsida > Dilleniales > Dilleniaceae > Dillenia > Dillenia turbinata. The sequence continues at coordinate 15,332,952 of JBAMMX010000024.1, forward strand.
AAACTCTAAATTTATCACTAAAATAGAATGTACTCCGAATCGGAAACATGGATATCCTAAATATACCAAAAATTTCAATTTAATACCCCAAAATTAAAAATCAATAAAATTTAAAATTTATATATATATATATATATATATATATATATATAAACGGAGGAAATATTTTTATTAATTTCAAGTACAGGAGTACAATACGGACACCGTAGTGTCGGTGTTACATTTTCTAACCCCCTAAAAACAAGTTTCGTCCTCGAAACTAAAAGGAAGCTAAACAGTAAACAAATGAGGGTACTGTCTCCTTATAACTTCATCGGGCTCCGTGATTTCTTCCTCAACTTGATCACTCCTCCACAAGACTCTGACCAATGAACCTTCCTTGCTCCACAGCTTTCTGACCTGCTGATCTAGAATAGCCACGGGCAGAACTAGAAGACTAAGGTCCTCACGCAACTCAACAGGTGGAGGCTCAAGTACATGAGAAGGATCAGCTAGGTACTTCCTTAATACTGAGACATGAAAGACATCATGAATACGGGATAGTTCATTTGGCAACTCCAATCTGTATGCCACACTTCCGACCTTCTCAAGGATACGGAAGGGTACAAATATATCTAGAACTCAGATTGTCCCGCTGCCTGAACCGTATAACTCCTTTTAAAGGAAATATTCTCGAGAAAATCATATCTCCTGTGGCAAACTCAAGATGTCGCCGTCTATGATCGACATATACCTTATGTCGGTCCTGGGCGGCTCTCATCCGCCCATGGATATCCTTGTTACAAAATCCATTGTGACGTGTTTCTACATCCACTCGGGAATGGAAAAAGGCTGGAAGGCGCCTGTGGGTCATTGATGCTTGGCCATCATCTACTGACAAACTAGGCATCAAGCAACGAACTTTCTCTTTATACCAGACTACTAATAATTATCTCGGATAGTTAAGTACATTTTTGTACCTCTCAAATGCATAACGTAAATGGAGGAATGAACTTCCTCTAGAATATCTCTACGAAGATTCACTGTCGGCGGGAGTGCAAACCCGCTATCGATATACTACTAGTCCGTCATCACGGACTCGGAACTCTCTGTCATCATCTTTACAGATCAATCAAGAACACCTTGAAGCTCCTCATTTGCTCCCTAAATCTTTCTAATGCTGTCGAGCAAGGTCGGCCTCATTTCAAATCAAGCTAGTAATGTTGCTCGATCGTCGCTAACCAAACTAACTCCTAATATACGGGGTCCCGTCAAACAAGAGAGATAAGCACTCTCTATACACTGAATTTTTTGACCAATTGCTCATCAAGAGGAGTGATAACTAGTAGCTCCTCATCTAGCAACGATAATAGTCTACCCAACTGTCGAGCGAAATAATACTCTCACGTAAGAATAATCTGAACCAGTGTCAATAAGAACACGGGCATCGACTCTGAATATTTTCATGGTACTCATGATACGAAAAATTGAAAAAGGAACCCATATAGGATACGCAAAAGATATACGATATATATATCAAGTAGTCAAGCCTCTAAGGCTTTAACCAGTCATAACCATACATATCATCATGAGATACATGGTTCCAAAAGAGGATCACAATAGTTAAGCTTCTAGAGGTTTAACTAGTCAAAACGGTATATAGCGATCATGATATACATGATTTCAACAAGGAGAGTATCTATAAACTCCTAAACAAAAGAATCTACTAAAGGATTACCCATGGTCGTATCTGGGTTTGCCTAAGCATCCTCCTGAGTCGTAACATACACGTGGGCCTGTGCCCTCGGTTCCTATAGTGAAGAGCCTAGTGTAGTGTTGCTCCTGACTGCAGTCCATGGAGCAGTGTGTACTGAGTATGCAGGTGCTCCCTGCTGACCTATCCGTGGTCCACCCATGTGTGTCTGTGACACCTGACCTCTGAAATCTAGGTCAGGACAAGAGCTACAAATATGTCATTGCTTCCCATATTAGAAGCATCTAAAGGGAGCTCCGCAAGCTCCAAAATGACATCAGCCGCAATTGCGACAAATAAGATGGTGCAGTGCTGTGGAATAACTAGAGGCACTAGGGGCCTGTGCTCTAAACACCTAGGGACATGGTCTCTGTCCAAACTATGTTGATGTAAAGTGAGAGGTGCTTCCCTAAAAGTTAGAAGTCCTACCCCACTTCGAGCTCTGGCTCGTCTGGGTCTCAACCCTCTATGGTCCTACTAGGACTCCGTAAAATATCTGCGGTCAAACTTCCTCAAGAAGTCCTCCTACCGCAGTGAGTCAATAGCCTCGTCGCAAATAGCCTCCCACCAAGTGAGGGCATCACCGTTGAGGAGTCTCTCAACAACTCTCAATCTGAGCTCCTTTGACAATCCTACGTCATTAAGGATCCTGCGAATCCTATAGATCCAGTGCTTTGCCGCTACGGCATCACCAGATCCTGAAAAGTCTGTATATCTGAGCTGTCGTAACTCTATCACCGACTGAGTAAGCCCATGGATGCGTCTCAAGATAACTGACGTCTTATCGGTTGGACTAGAAATGGAAAAACCGATCATCAGAGGAGGAATCAGTGTCGTAGGAGCAAGTATGGCCGCAGGTGCGGTCGCTGGAGTCTATAGTAAAGGTGGTGGCATCTGCACCCCATATCTACTGTACCACTCCTGTCACTGCCTCAAGGCGTCGAGTTGTGGTGGAGGAATCTCAGCTGTAACAGCCGGTGGAGGTGCTGAAGGTGGCACTAGTGAAGGTGTGTGAGTAGAGGAAACATCCTCTGGTATTCATGAAGTCTCGAGTGCCACAAGTGCATCAGACACTAAGGGACTCTCTAGTGATACACCGCGCCTACTACATCTAGGAGGCATAGTTCTGCAAACAGAGCACATTTTCATTAAGTGGAAATCAAGGTTTAGAGTTAGTTACGGAGTAACTAATCCCCTAAAAAGAATTTGAGTTATGAATCAAGGCATTCGAATCCAATGGGAGGTGTACCACTCATACACCTGCATAAATACATCAAATGATGGTGATGGAACCGTGGCTATAATAGCCGGCTGAGAACATACCAGAAGGATACACATGATGAAGAAACATCCTCGGATATTCTAAGTGTCTCAGGTACAAATCTAGTACCTCGTCTAGTAATCATAACCTTACAAGGAAAAATTTAAATTAGATATGATTCAAAGATTAGAGTTAGTTACGAAGTAACTAACCCCCTAAATGAATAAACTTATCAGTTTAAGAACTGATAGAACCAATATGCTAGGTTAGATATGCACCGTATCGAACCCCCTAAAAAAAATAACTCATATGCCTAAAACCGTTGTACTGGAATCTCATGACTGTAATGAAACTCTCATGTATTGAGAACTTTAAGCGCAACACACTTGGGAATGTTTTCAAGACTCTCTTCCTACATAGCTCAACCTAGAGCTCTGATACCAACCGAACTGTCACGCCCCGAATCGGGAATCGTGAACAGCCGCCCGTTGCCTTGGATATCGGCTGTATTTCTATAGAAAATCGGGCAGAACCTCCCGATAAATCGGAGGTCTCTCATATACAATTAAAGCTGTATACCTGTATAAATTAAAATCATCCTGTAAATTAAACCAATGGCCATCCCGGCCTCTCCAAAACAATCCACCAAATTTCACAACCGGCATCCAGACAACGCAAGGCTAACAAATCACCAACAGTCCTAGCCACATACTTCTACTGTCATGCCCAACTAGAGCATGAACAGCCGCCACACCGAGCGAGCCTAAATTTATACAAATATATTATAAATTCCCAAGTTAACACTTTAAATAGTTACAAATTCCTCATTGCAAGTGAAATATGAGAGTTTCGCAAACAAAAGTCTAAAAATTATACAGTCATCCCAAAATATGTACACGGTCAACTACGGACCTCAATATCAAGACCACGCAGGGTCGAGATAAAGTACGAAATTCATATTTTCAATTAAAACTTAATCTCACCGTCGTGAATCACCCAAATCCACCATCAAGCTATCAAGCCTCTAAAGCCAAATGCGTCGCCCTAGCACCATAATCCTGTCTGGGGAGAGAAAGAGGAGGGGTGAGTACTCAGGGAAGAATACTCAGTGAGTGAGTGGGTCAATGTAATCGTGTAATATGGGGTGTGAAACTGGAGTGTCAAAACATAAGTATACAAATCATATTTCAAATTATCATGCTTTTCATTTCAACAATATATCATTTGCACGCATTATCAAGTCAAATATGCATTCAAAGCACTGTCATTAAAATCATAGAGCTACCAGCCGAAAATGTCCTGGCAGAGGTCTATCGCGACCTATGACAGGCGCACCGGGGGTGTTATATGCGATTTTATTTAAAGTGCTCTCTACCCCGGCGTTGGCGACGGACCTCGTCCAGGTGCTAGACTTGGATAGCATCCAAATCCTCCCCCTTTCGGGTTCAACCTGGCTAGTACCGTATCGTAAATATAATCTCGACAACTCGTGGGATACCCCAGGCCTAGGCATATCCGGACGCCACCCAAGCGCCTCTCACGGTGTCCTTCGTAGCTACGGAACAATATATACCAAAGCCCTCAAGGCCAAAATCAATATCATATCAAATATGTGCCGTAAATCAGGTTCACAAACCAAATGCAACATATAGCATAAAATGACACATTATACATTTCAACCACATTGATGCATATTTTTCATAATTCAACCAAATTTTTGGACACTCCATCGGTTCACAAAAATCATTTCCAAAACCAGTCAAAACATTTCAAGCACACGATAAATCATGCTCATTTATCAAACTGTTGTAAAGCAGGGTTTACATATTAAACGAAAACATTGAAATAAATCTCACTCACTGTATACGGGAGGGTCAATCACTCCCTACAATGCACAACAAGTGTCGAAACTGTGCTCCCCTCGATCGGTCTCCAAGCGTCACTACAATGACAAAACACAATATGTATATATATGATTTGTGCTACATATTTCAAAAGCCACTATGTTAAATTTATACTTTTAATTAATCCTATGTCTAGGATTAAGACTTAGGGTCTCATAGCTAGGCTTCACATGTGCACAAGTGCTGTCCCCTTTTCATCACCAAATGTAAATTTCAATTCCTCATTTCCGAAGGCACACAATTCAACCCATAAGCTCTAAGGTTTCCCATACCTTCCTAACAAACAATGCCACTTTAAATCATCCAAAACCACCCCTTTCACACCCTATCAAAGGTACAAAATTAAATCAACACAATGTCATCTTCAACCATCAAGATCATCATTCATACATATACAACTCAAAATTTACATAACCCTCTATTTCCAAATCTCTTCAATGTTCTCAGTCAAAGTAAATACACACATTTACACTCCAAATTCTTACAAACTTCTCTTTCGACATACCTACAGAACACATATATAAAAACTATACAAGGATACATATTTACTCTTTTCTCACTAGAAAACCTAGTTTTCTCTCTATCTTTGGTCCCTTACGTGCTTGCTTGAGAGTTTAGAGACCCAAATCTATGAGTTTGAGAGAGTGTTGATTCGATCTCAAGGGAGAAAGTGAGAGAAAGTGAGAGAGAGATGAACGAGAGAGAGGGAGAGAGAAAGAGAGTGGTTGTGTAATGGAAGAGAGTAAGAAATGAAGAGAGTGGTCAGCGATGCAAGAGAGTGAGAAATGAATTAAGATTTCGATCAAACCTTTTTATAGTGGAAGGTGAAGTTACCATCTTACCCTTTATGATTCAAGAGTTTATGTAGGGTTGGTTGTCCTTTTTGGTCATTTTACACCCTCAGAACAATTAAAGTTAAACTGGGCAGGTCGACTTGCACCATAAACAAGTCGACCTGTAGGCTCAAAATTCACATGGACAAGTCAACCTGCTTATGAACAAATCGACCTAGAATTCAAAACTCTAAGCCTCAAGTCGACTTGAGCCCCAGACAAGTTGACTTGAGGAATATAGGGCTCAGAAAACCCAATGCTGAAATGAAGGAAGTCGACCTAACCTTGGGATAAGTCGACCAGACTTCATTGTAACCCAAGTGTTAAGTTGACTCAGGTCTAGAATGAATCGACCTATGAATTCCAACCCTCAAACGCCTACTTTGCAAACTCACCAAGTCAACTCACTAGCTGCACAAGTAAACCTATCAAGACCAAACCTCAATAACTTAGTCTGCTAGCTAGTCGAGTCGACCCGCCAGTGGTATAAGGCAACCCTTACCATTATCACAAGCCTATAAGTCGACTCGGCCACTAATAAGTGGACTTGTCCTCACATTGTCTAAGCATAAGTCGACCCAGCAAGAAAAATAAATCGACTTTGCAATTCTAAACCATAGAAAAACCAAAATTTAGCCAAAATAACTGTAAAGGAAATTTATGAACATTTTTCGATACATCATAAAAAATAATACAAGTCTGAATCCTTTCGGAATTACAAGAAAGAACAAAAAATTGAAAATTCAAATACCAAATTTTTTGTGTTACAATTCCTTACTCTCTAAAAATAAAATTTCATTCTCAAAATTTAAATATAAAATCATATATCAAATAAATGGGGTATTATCTCCGCATAGCATTCTCGGGTTCCCAAGTCTTTTCTTTGACCCGATCACTTTTCCATTGGATTTTAATGATAGAGATTCGTTTGTTTTGTAATTTCTTGGTTTGACGATCAAGGATGGCTACGTGTTAAAATTTGAAGTTTAAGTCTTCCCTTAATTTGATCATTGGAGTCTCTAAAATATGTAAAAGATCTGGAAAATATCTCTTTAACATCAAGATATGGAATATATCATGGATTTTCTCCAAATCCAGGGGCAATTCTAGCTAATATACTACTTCTTCTATCTTCTAGCTAATATACTACTTCTTCTATCTTTTCAAGGATCTTAAAAGGGTCAATATAGTGGGGATTCAATTTCCCCCATTTTTAAAACTAGATCACACCCTTTTAAGGTGATATTTTTAAGAAAACCATGTCTTCGACCTCAAATTCCAAAGGTTTTCTCCTTTTATCGGCATAACTCTTTTGTCTATCTTGAACCACCTTCATTCTTGCCCAAATCACCTTCCCTTTTTCTATGGTTGCTTCGATTAATTCAATCTCCCCAATCTTTCTCTCTCCTGCTTCATCCCAATACAAAGGGTTTCGTGTCACGCCCCGACCCTCCCGCTGAACACGTAACAACTGCCGCGTTATCTCGGCATACGGGCATGACCTCCCCATATACCGTGATAGCGCAAGGCATTCAAATTTTTCAATATATCTTCCAAAATAATAAACTCATCAAACCAATAAATCATATAACAAATTGTATGCAAAGGACCCATCCGGTCCATCCCTGTACACACAAGCATATATCAGCACACATTTAGGGATGGGATCCTATACATGCATGCATGCAATGTGACTTTCCCAGCCATTTCAGAGTTTCACAAAGTCACAATCTCAAAAAAATAATTCAACAAATCTCAATAAAAGTCCAAATGTCCCAATTAAGAACATTAAGTCTTGCAAAAATAAGTTTTAAACAAATATAAACATTTTCCACGTAGATCAAGCTTGGATTCCACCAATATTTATCCCAAGAGATATGACAAGTATCAATTAAATCCAAACTTCAAAAGAATAGTACAATAGCTTCACTTCTACGGATGAAATTAAATCAAATCTCAAGAAAATAGCCTCCACTACCAATACCTATCGTGGATCACCAAAATATCTCGAAATCAGCCAATACTCGCCACCGTTTACTTTTCCTCTGAAAAGGATTTGAAAGGAGGGGGTGAGAATTTTAAAATACTCAGTGAGTGGAGTGCAGTGGTATGTAACATATAAATAAGGGGTGAGAGTGGTAATGTCAAATATATGTATCAATTATCATTGAATGCCATAATGAAAGTTCATTTTCATAAAATCATTCATATCAATCCACCATGACTCATATAATCAATTTAATCAGTCAAATCTCATTTTTCTACAATTTTAGGGTTTACCGAAAACATTATCCTACCAATGGCCGTTGGCAGGACCCGCCAAGGGGTTTTTCATAATTTTCATAAAATCCCCTCCACCTTGACGTTGGCCCAAAACTCCGTGGGGTGCTACCATATTATCCGGCAGCTTGAGAAGACTCTCCATCTCGCCTACCACGAAGCTAAATATATAAAATAGCCTTAGCCACACCGCCCCACACGGTCCGGTCCGTGACAAGACTCAGACTACAGTCCTTTTTCCTAGCACCATGTTACCAAACTCATTTTATCAATCAATGCATGCTCAAATATGAGGTAGAGTAATATTTCACAATTCACATAAGTATCCCAAAGTAACATGGTGCAAATAATTCAATAATCATGTACAATAGCCATGGACATTTCACAATTTCATTTTAGGCATACCACAATCACAAAGCAATTTCAATTCCATTTGCAAATTCATTTCAAAACTCAATTTATAAATCATATTTAAAATCATTTAATCATTCATCTGATACACAATCCATCCACTCACCTCATGGGAGGGTGTCCACTCCCAATTTCCAACTCAAGTCTAATGTAATTCCTTTTTCAATTCCCAATTGGCCTTCCTAACCAATAATCACAATGACAATGTCAATTTATCAATATTTCTATAGTTTATAAATTTTTCCCAATTTTTGCACAAATCCTAAATTTTTCCCAAATCCAAAAATCTCTATTCATGGTTCCATTTCCACCATTTACATCTCATTTACATGTATATAAAATCTCCATTTTCATTTTCCCCCAAATTTCAGTCTACGTCAATTCTAGGGTTTCGATTCTCAAACAAAAATCTCCAGTATTTCAATAATAATCACAATATAGTATTAAATAAGCTAAACCCAAGTTTAGGAAGAAGAAATTACCTCGATTTTGAAGTCGGATTAAGTTTTGGAGTTTGGATTTCAAAAACCCTAATTTCTCCCTTCGTGAAATCCGAAATTTTCTCCATTTAATCTTCTATTTCTCGGATTTAATCGAAACTTGGGAGTCCCTAGAATGAATTTATTGTAGAGAGGGGTTGATTTAGTGGGTGAAATAGGGAAAATGAAGGATTAAAGGTAGAGAGGGAGAGAGAGAGCCGCGAGAGAGAGAAGGAGGAGTCGGGAGAGATGAATGAGAAATGAATGAGAAAAGTGGAATAAATGTTGAGTGGAAAAGTGAATTTACCATCCCACCCCTTCTTCATTTTGGGTTTTATTGATTTCAGATGGCATTTAGGTCATTTCATGTCATTTTCCATTGTTCTGAATCGATTTGGGGCATGGAGGGGTCGATTTGCGCAAGGGGTGCTGAGAGAGATGAATCAACTTGCAAGCATGGGAAATCGACTCACCTTTTGGTTGTTAAATCGAATGGTGAGAGGCGTGAATCAACTCACAGATCACAGCTCACAAAGGCTCTTCCTAAAGTCTAGGCGAATCGACTCATTGCGTAGGAAAATCGATTTATCACACACTCCATGAATTGATTCATGCAAAGCATGAATCGACTTGGCACCTTCAGCTCTCAGAAGTCACGTCTGCACCATAAGCCATTCGATTCACCTTACCCTGAATCGACTTACCCTAGCCCATCTAAATCGACTCAAGTTCTGCCCATTCGATTCATGGCCTTCAAGTCACAGAAGTCTGGACTGTAAAGGGACTGAATCGACTTCTCCCCTTGCTCCATTCGATTTCCCACTTTTCTCTTCTCCTCACAAATCGACTCATGGACCTCATGAGTCGATTCATCCAACACAGGCCTCAGACCTTCCTCTGCAGGCTCTCTAAAATCGATTTGTCTCTTGACAAATCTATTCCTCCTCTGTTTTTTTTTCATATATTTAAATTTTCAATTTCCTCAAGATAGTGGTACTTTGAATTGGAACACGGATATTTTAAATATACCAAAAGTTCCAATTTAATACCCCAAAATTGAAAATCAATGAGATTTAAAATTTTTCTATTATATTACAAAAATGTTTACAAAAATTCTAACACCGGATTTTCGGTGTTACATTTCAACACTTCCTTCCATAGAGAGTTTTATAGGATGACATCCCAATACTCATTTGATAATTATTATTATATGTGAATTCTATCAATGGGAGATGTCCATCTCAACTTTCTTAGAAATCCATAACACATGCTCTCAGCATGTCCTTCAAGGTCTGAATAATACAATCGGATTGCCCATCAATCTGAGGATGGAAAGCTGTGTTGAACTTTAGCTTAGTCCTTAAGAACTCTTGTAGTTTTGGCCAAAATCGTGAAGTAAATCGAGAATTACGGTCCAAAACAATAGACATTGAAACTCCATGAAACCTCATGATCCCATCAATATATAGTTTGGCTAATCTTTTTAAAGAGTAAGTGTTCTGAATCACAAGAAAATGTGTTGAATTTGCTGAGTTGGCCTACTATCACCTAAATAGCATCATAATGGCTCGGAGTGTGTGACAATCACACCACGAAATCCATAGTGATGTGCTCCCATTTTTACTGAGGTATAGGCAATGGTTGTAGGGTTTTAGCTGGCTTCTAATGTTCGGCCTTGATTTGTTGGCACACAAGGAACCTAACCACAAATTCGACTATTTCCTACTTTAGTCAGAACTACCAATAAGTCTCTTCGATAGTTCGGCACATTTTTTGTATTCCCAGAATACATCGTATAAGTTAAAAAGTGTGCCTCTTCGAGAATATCTCTTCGAAGTTCATCATTATTGGGAATACAAATCCGTTTCCCATACATAACTAACCCGCCATCCCAAATTTTGAATTCACCACCTTCGCCCTTGTGGATTTTCTCGATTATCCCTTTTAATTCTTTATTAATAGCTTGAAACTCTCGGATACGATCCACCAAGGTAGGTTGCACTTCGAATTTGGTCAAAAGTGCACCTTGGTCATCATGGGCTAGCTCAATACCAAGAGCTCGAAGTCCAACCAAACCAAACAGGTAAGAACTCCCAAGAGACGCCAAGCTAGAGGAAGAAAACTTGTGGCTCAATATGTTTGTGACTATATTTATTTTGCCCGGATGATAGTTAATGTAATACCGATATCTCGGTGTACTCCTTATTGTACTTCTCTTCATGTCATATATGATATTACTCTTGTTTTTATATAGAAAATCCATTAAAAAAAATTTCGTTAAAATCGCTCCCGAAAATTTCAGTACAATCGTTGATAATTTAAAAATTTCTAAAATGACCACCAATGATCCAATAATAATAAGAATGACTCTGGAGTGCATAAAAATCACAAATTTGGATAGATCTTATTTCCTAGAGCTAAATCACAAATTCTCGAAAAAAGTCACCTGGAAACCCTAATTTGGGTCGACAGCCGTTCAGAAAGGCTAAACGACCACGTTTTAATGCGGGATAAATTAAATTAGGCCTAATACAAGATTTTAGATCTAACTTGAAATTTATAAAACTTTGCCCTTAAAATCGCTTAAATCGAAAATTTCATCAGTAATCCGAAAATCTTTTCGAAAAGTGCCGACAAACCCTAAAATCACTAAAAATGACTAACGAAAGCCAAAACACTTAAGTATAAGTATAAAGAAGTGAATTTGAAAAATTTTAAAAAAAATCAGAATAAAAATCGTAAGGGTCAAATTTATAATTTTGAAAAGTTTAGGGACTAAAAGTGCAAATATGAGAACTTGAGGGACCAAGTTACAAAACCAACTATTGAATGACAATTGGAGATCAACCATTGACCAAGAGCACACATAGTGACCACCTAAGCTCATTCCACCAAAGAGAAACCTTATTGGTTGAAAAATTCTTGCATGATTTCTCATTGGTTGGTAAAAAATCCTTTCTTTGTGCTTGGAATTCATCATAGACGAATTTGACAAGAAGGTGGGTGGATGGAGGTAGCTTGTAAACAATTTGCATGGGAGAAAGACTTATGACAAGTATAGAGTGGAGGTCTTGCATGCAAAAATGAATAAAGGGTCAAGATAGTTTGATTTAGTTTAGAAAAAGACCAAAACTAACAATTTTCTCTTCTATTTACTCACTTGGATGAAATTTTTACTAAGGAAAGAGGGATTGCTCATGTTCAAGTAGAATTCTTGGAGCATTAGAGAAGGAACATAAGTAAAAGAGGTAAGAACATTCTTGACTCCATATCTCTAATTGTTTGAGATAGTACAAGAATTGTGTAGCGATTGATGTTTGATGAATTATATTACTATGGTGCTAAGGTGGTCAAGGTTTCAAGAAAATCAAGATCAAGTGATAGGTATTATTTAGCAAAAGATCATACAAAGGAAGGTAAAATACTCAAACTTGAAGTCTTTACAAGTAGTGAAATTAAATACATGTACTAGCATGCTAGATATGAATATTTCAATTTGAGCAAGCTGTAGTAATTCCATGATATTTTATTTTGTGATAATCTAAATTTAGATTGGTTTGGTTCTGGTAAAACTAGACTCCGTAAACTTTAAAATGAGCTATGGTGCAAAATTTTTCATTAAGAAATGAAATTATGGTGATTTTTAGAAAAAAAGCTAAAAGTCGATGTTATATTCACTGTTCTGTGCATGACTAGTAAATTGATTTAGATATTAAGATAACTTCTGAACAGAAATGGGGAAAACTCAAAACATAAAACTTTTAGATCTCTGTCTTATCTTTAAAATGAAGTAAGATTCACTTAAATCGGAATAGTATGCTAGAAGTTATGGTATTTTTACTGAAACTATGCAGAGTATAATTTAGAACTAGAACTAAGATAGAAATGAAATTTTATAAATTTCTGTACTTACAATCAAAGGAAATACTAAACTGTAGGACTATCTCTTATCTTTCAATAGAACTTAGAATCATGTAAATCAGAGTTGTATATACTGATAAATGAATTTTCTACCAAAACTACGCAAATTTAGTTAAACAAGTACGAATTTTGTTGAAGATAGATTTCTATATGTTCGTGCAATGGAAATTTGGAGATAAGTTAAACATGAAAAATGTAGATATATGTCTTATCTTTAATTAGCAATTTGAATCACTCAATTCTGAGTTATATTGAGAATGTTATGTCATTTTGCCTAAAACTGCACAAGAATAGAACTTGAAAAATCTGAATTGGCTTAAACATACTTGGGTGAATTGGAATTGGACTTAATCAAATTAGGTTTTCTTCAAGTTTCATTCAACATCTCTAGGTAAGAAAGTTTTCTCTTCACTCCTAGTATAACATATCTAATTTTGGAGCCAAAAGAAGGAGCCTAACTTGATGAACTTCTTGTAGTTGAAAGTTAGGAGTGTGGAGGAAAGAAAGATCCTTTGAAGAGAAGTCTTGATTTAGGCTTGAAGCATCAATATGTGAGTAAATGAACTTTTGCGCTTTGTTTTAAACTTGAAGACCTTGTGTGAATATTTTAATGTGCTGATTTTAATTTAGATTAGGGGTAAAAACAAAGAGACCGAATCCTAAATGAGTGCAGAATTTTAAGTGCAAAAGTTATGAATATATGTATGTATTTGTTGGTTAAAATGAGGAAGAAAGTTGTGCAGAAACTGAGGTGTGTTTGGCCAAGAAATTGGAGTGGTGAAAGGGCTAAATGTAAGCTGAAATTGTGTCTTGCCTTTAGTACATTTTGTATGCAAAAAAGTTGGTAAGAATGGTGACTATATGCATGAGTAGGTGAGCTGAAAGTTGTCTCTCATTTGGTGAAATTGTATACAGAATTTAGAGTAAATGTGATGAGTGTATATGTATGTTTGTTGGTTAAAAGGATGGGAGAAAGTGTACAGAATTTTGGGGTACAAAGGTGAATGTGTGTATACGTATTTGAGACCTAAATTGTGAAGGTCATGTGTGTATTTATGTATGGATTGTAAATCTGTCTTAAGATAGTGTGTTGGTGATGTTATGAGGAATCTATAGAAATGAACATTGAAGTAGTTGGGTTAGTGATGAAAATGAGATAGTATGTGTACTTTGCAAACCCTACTTATGGTATCCTAGGCTTTGATCCTAGATAAAGGATTAGTTAAAATAAAATGTAACATTAAACTTTTCAATGGTAATGATACTTATATATATATTATGTATTGCTATAGTAATGATACACTATTGGTCGATCGAGGGGAACACATTTTCGACACATTGTGGTATTTTTAGGGAGTGACATACCCTCCCGTATACAGTGAGTGGGACTTCGATATTATACTTTCGATTGAACAAATTTATGTTTTATAGTTTTTCAAATGACATATTTTATTATATGAGTGAAAGTATATGATTTTAACTATATTTTATAAATGATGGCTTTTGTAATTCATTGGAGTGTCCCAAATGATTGATTCGAATGTTATGCATCCATGGTTTGAAATGAAATGATATTGTGCCACTATTTGAAATCTTGATATGATTTATATGCTACCATTGCATTGGCACTGATTTGAAATATTTTGATGAAACATATTGGCACATGGTTTTGATATGATTTGATGAGATATGTGGGCCGAATGCGCATACTTGTGATGAGATTGATATGATGACGTGATGATATTCCTTGATGGATTCTGTAGCTACGAAGGGCGTTTGTAGAGGCACCCCATGTTGCCCGGATACGCTTCTACAGGAAGTATGCGCAAACGTCATATGTATAGTTACACTCGGATGAACCAAAATTTGGGGAGGACATGTGTTACGCTACAGTCTAGCTCCGAGTGAGGTACTATACTCAATTTGTTGATCATACGTATAGACACGAGTTAGCCGATTGAACCAAATGTGGGGAGGACATGTGTTTTGTCACTGTCTAGCACTTGATGAGACCTGTGGCCAACATTGGGGTAGAGAGCTAATTTTATATACTTGCATATGAAAACCCCAACGCGCCCATCATTGGTCAAGGTAAACTACTGCCGGGGTTATTTTCTTGGCAAGCTCTAATTGATTTCGGAAATATAAATGGATACATACTTTGATACTATTATGTGTGATATGTGATCACTTGGTTTCTGGACATGACATATTCAGTTTTGATATCATATTGGTTTTGAAATATACTTTGACACTCCATACTCATACTTATATTAAGAACATATTGTCGATCCCCTCACTCATTGAGTATTTTTTCATAATACTCACTCTTCACTTTTCATTGATTACAGTTAT
The DNA here is from genome assembly GCA_037126225.1 of Dillenia turbinata. NCBI lineage: Eukaryota > Viridiplantae > Streptophyta > Magnoliopsida > Dilleniales > Dilleniaceae > Dillenia > Dillenia turbinata. Next base: position 15,348,128 of record JBAMMX010000024.1, read on the forward strand.
AGACTTGGTAGGAAGACGTGTTGAGAGAGTTCGATACACTGGATTTATATTTGGAGACCTTGGATTTGGGTATGGTATCGACCATTCTTCCATGGTGATGTATTTGATGATGATGTACATTTGAGGTCTATAAAATGACCATTGTGTATATTTATTGGGATAACTGTAATTGCATTATGTAATGTAATTAGAACTCTCGATAATATTGTATACTTATGCATTGAGGCAAGTGAGTTACATTTTTACATTCTTTTACTTGGGAAACGATATTTTGAGGAAAAAAAAAACAAGTTTTAAACAATTTTGAACATGTGTTGGTTTTAGCCTTCGTTGTCTCGGTATGTATGTCCTGTGAGGGGTAGCGTACAGGGTAACGGACAGCTGCTCACGACCTCAGATTAAGGATCCGAGCGTGACAGTTAATCACCAGGTCATAATTTTTAATCAGCTCCAACTATCATCGTTGCCTCAAATTTAACTCTTTTTGAGTGAGCAAATACTTGAAACTTTTGTGATCAATGAAAATCCTACATGTGGCCACATATAAGTAATGTCGTCAAATCTTCAAAACGAAAATAGCTAACTCTATGTTATGGGTGGGATAGTTTAACTCATACTTCTTCAATTATCAAAAAGTATAGGCAATCACTCTATCACCTTATATTAAAACACATCCCAACCCTTATTTACTGTGTCATTATAAACTACATAGTCACCGTCGCTTGTGAGAAGGGTAAGGATAGGTGCAGATGTAAGTCTCCTTTTGAGTTTTTGAAAACTCTCTTCACATTTGTCACTCTACTCGAATTTGACTCTGTTCCAATTCAAGTTGGATAATAAAGCCACAATCTTGGTGAATCCCTCTATAAATCTCTAGTAATACCCCACCATTCCGAGAAGACTTCTCACCGTAGTGACATTCTTGGGTTGCTCCCACTTCAAGATGGATTCAATCTTCTTTGGATATACAAATGTACCATCTTCGGATATAATATACCCTAAGAAGCCAATCTCCTTTAATTAGAACTCACAAGCTTGTCGAGATAAAAGTGAAAAACTTGATTCATCAAGTCCATGAATGCCAAAGGAGCATTTGTCAATTCAAAAGGTATTACCATGAACTCATAGTAGCCATATCGCGTTCTGAATGCAGTTTGTTGAAACATCCTCCTTAATTCTCAATTGATGGTATCTTAACCTTAGATCTATCTTCAAGAGCACACTAGCCCCTTGAAGTTGATCGAACAAGTAGTCAATTCTCGACAAAGGGTATTTATTCTTGATGGTCGCCTTATTTAGCTATCGGTAGTCAATATACAACCGGAAGGTGCCATTTTTCTTCTTTACGAACAAAACCAGAGCACCCGATGGTGAGGTACTCGGTCGGATGAACCCTTTCTCCAATAATTCTTGAAGTTACACGTTTAATTCCTTCAACTCTGCAGGTGTCATTCTATAAGGAGGAATTAAAATTGGAGTGGTGCCGAGAACCAGATCAATAGCGAAATCAAATTCCCAGACCAAAGGCAACCCAAATAACTCTTCTGGAAAAATATTAAGAAACTCCTTCACCACCGGAACATTATTCAAGTTCTAACTCTCCACTATAGTGTCGATGATATGTGCTAAGTAGGCCTCACACCCCTTATGCGCCAATCTTCATGCTTCCATTGTCGAGATCACATAACTCCGTAATATTCATCATTCGTCGGCAAACACTAATGTTGGACATTCTGATCTCTGAAACTCTACCTCCTTGGTAAAGCAATCCACGAATGCTCGGTGAAGGTGCAACCAATCAATACCTAGAATGATATCAAAATCCACCATATCTAATGGAATCAGGTTCACTTCAAGAACTACTTCACCAACTTTCACTTCACATCCCCCATACACAGTGTTTCTGACCACTTGCTCTCCCGAAAGAGTGATAACTAACAAATCCTCTTCAAGCAAAGTTAATGGCCTATCAAATTCTTTAGCGAACCTTGCACTCACAAACGAGTTATTTGAACCTGTATCAATAAGCACACAGACATCAACTCCAAAAACGTTCATTGATAGAGATAAATTTAGTGTGATATTTATGCTTTATTTTACATCATTTTTTTGAATATTGTACTAATTTTAGGTATTTTATGTGTTAGATTCGATGGAGGACATTCATGAAGGAAAGTGGAGAATCTGAGCTAAATTGGTGGTATTGCATACAAGGAGGGAATTTGGATAGAACTACTTAATTGTTAGCACGTGGGTATACTAATTTCAAAGGAGTTAGATGAAAATTTGAGAATGTTGAATGCTGAAGATTCCTGTGCTTTAATGGGATTTTGGAATTTAGGAATTTATGATATTTTTGTAATTTTTATTTAGCCTTTAACCTGTAAAAAAAAAAAATTAATTTTTTTTTTAATTTTAGCAACTTGGGGTTACAAGATTTTTACCTTTTAGTAAAAAAAAAAGGTAAAAGGTGGAAAAGACCTTATTTTTAGGAGCTTGTTAACTTTTGGAAGGGAGAATAGGTTTTTTTTTTTTTTTTTTTTTTTTTTGGGAAGAGGGCTACGTAGGAAATTTGACACATTTTATTAAGGAGGCTTTTAGGTTGTTATTTGAATTAGGTTTTGTTCTTGTTGCGGTTGCTACTCTTTGGCACAAGGTACGGCTACCATTTTATTTCTTTTCTCCATTGCTCAGCAACTTCAATATTGAATAAAGTATTTGTGAGTTTTTTTTTTTCAATGTTTTCATTCTAATTTATTTTCTAGTTAAAAATTAGTTGAAACTTTGATTTATCACATTGTTAAGTCAAATTATATTGATTCTTTTAACAATTATAGGTATTTATTTAATTACTGCATATCATGGATCATGATTTTTTAGAGTTTATTGAATAAATGACTAATGCTTAATAGACCTAAAATAATTTATAACTAATTGAAACCACAAATCCATAATTTGTTTGTTAGTTTTAATAAGTCATAAATGACATTCATGTTATGGAATTGAATAATTTAATTTAAATAAATTCGTTGTGTGTTTGTTAATTAGAATTAGATCTCTCTAAATCTTAATGTTGTTGAGACTTTCAATTCTAAGAGTTTCTCTAGGGTTGACTCTCGATTAGGGAAATAATTAATGAATTTATCATAATTATCCACAAAGTAAGAAGAGATAGGTCGCTAGGCATTTGTCGATAACTATAACCGATTTATTTATGTATTGTTGAATTATTTTTGAATTAAGAATCAATAGATAGAATCAAAATGGAAACAAACCCTTCAATGAAATTAATTTATCTTGACTTTTATTCTCGTAATTTTGTCTCATTTTATTTTGCCAATTATTATTTTGATTTTAATTCCTTATTTATTTTGATTTTATTAGGTTATTTAGTTAATTTAAAACCCCCAATTTTTTACTTTTATTTTATTTTCTTAAAAGAGATAAATCTCATTCTTCTCTATGGATACGACCTTACTCACCCTAGAGTTATCTTTTGTGGAATATATTTATTTATTTTTGTTGGTTTGACACCCATCAAATTTTGGTGCCGTTGTCAAGGAGCAAGGTTTCAAGAGATTTATTTCTTTTAATTTTTTATCTCATTGTCTCTAGTTTAAGTGTTGTTCTTCTTATATAGGTAAATTTGTATTTGATCCAGAAATTGAGAAAACAGCTCGATGAATCACGAAGGAAACCAAGCAAACAAAACAACTCATATCTTCGTTGCTTGAACTAACTTTGGATGAGGACTTTCAGGGCCAAACAATTGACAACAAGAAGCAACACATCAAGGACAAAAACATGGCTGCACAGAGAACTTTAAGGGAGTTAGCTACACCCGATGTTAATCAACAGCCTTTGTGCATTAATCTTTCTAAAGTTAAGACTCTATTTGAATCGAAATTCAGACTTATTCACTTACTTCCTAAATTTCATGGACTTGCAGGAGAAGATCCCAACAAACACCTTAAGGAGTTTCATATCTTGTGTTCCATTATGAGACCACAAGGTGTATCCGAGGAGCAATTGAAGCTAAGGGTTTTTCCATTCTCTTTATTTGATAAGACTAGAGATTGGTTATTTTATTTACCTCCGATTCGATTGCTAAATGAAATGATTTGAAAAAAATTATTTTTAGAGAAAATTTTCCCAACTTCTCGTGCAGTAAACATTCGGAAGGAAATTTGTGATGTAAGGCAATTTAGTAGGGAAACTCTTTACAAATATTGGAAAAGGTTTAAACAATTTTGTGTAAATTGTCCGCAGCATCAAATTCCCAAACAATTACTCATCCAATATTTTTATAAAGGTCTTTTATCGTCATAAAGGAATATGATCGATGCAGCAAGTAGTGGTGTGTTGATGGACTAAACACTCGAGAAAACATGAAACTTGATCTCCAACATGGCAGCAAATGCGCAACAATTTGGAGAGATGTAAGATACTCCAAAAAGGGTCAATGAGGTTAACATTTCTTCCCTTGAATATAAGATTGATTCCCTAATCTCTATTGTGGAAAAGTTAGCTCTAGGACAGGTACAACAAGTGCAGACATGCGGAATTTGTTCAAATGTGGTTCACCCAACCGACATGTGCCCTACGCTTCAAGAGGAGCAGAACAAACACTTGAATGTTGTAGGTGGATTTTCAGGACAACCCCAAAGAAAATACAATAGTTATTCTAACACTTACAGCCAACGTTGGAGAGACCATCCGAACCTTAGCTATGGGGCTAGACTACAAGGATTTCTGCAACAATCCTATGGAAAACCACCGTTTCAGCAGCAACAACCACAGAACCGATCTCAATTTCAGCTTCAATAACTTTCTTTGAATCAAGGTATGTCTTTAGAAGAAATTGTTAAAAGTTTGGCTAACATCACTTAATTAATGCAATAGGAAAACCAATGATTTCAGTAAGAGACAAAGACCGGCATTCACAATTTGGAGAATCGGATGACACAATTGGCGGCAACTGTAAATCAAATGGAGAAAAATAATGGCAAACTATCCTCTCAGATGGAGATCAACTCGAGAAAGAATGTGAGAGCTATGGTGATAAAAAATAGAAAGGAAGTGTATGACAATCCATTAAAAATCGAAGAAGATAAGGGGGCTAATCAAAAAGAAACATCAGCATCAAAGGAATCGGCCACGAAGGTAAGTAAAGAAAACAACACTTCCAAGGAAAAATTTTGATTCCACCTCCTTTTCCTAGCAGGTTGACACGATCAAAGAAAGAGGCTGAGGAAAAGGAGATCTTAGAGTCTTTTTGAAAAGTTGAAATCAATATCCCATTCTTGGAGGCTACCCGACAAGTGCCAAGGTATGCAAAATTTCTTAACAAACTATACACTAGGAAAACAAAGCTAAGGGACAGCGGTAAGATTTGTGTTAATGAGAATGTTTCAACCATCATCCAAAGAAAATTGCCTCCTAAGTGTAAAGATCCAGGTATATTCATCATACCAATAATCATAGGTGTCAAAAAAATAGAGGAGGCAATGCTTGATCTAGGTGTCTCAATCAATGTTATGCCCTTGATTGTGTTTAGGTATTTAAACATAAGACCTCTAAAGGAGACCAATGTGATCATTCCATTAGCCGATAGGTCCACTTCATATCCCAAAGAAGTTATTGAGGATGTCCTAGCCAAGGTCAATGAATTGATTTTTTTGGTTATTTTTATATCATTGACATGGATGATGCTTATTCGCCAAACCCTGCCACTTATATTGCGTGGTAGGCCATTCATGAAAACAGTCAAAACTAAGATTGATTTTGATTTTGATTTAGGGATCTTTTCATTTGAATTTGATGGTGAGATTGTCATATTTAATATTTTTGATGCCATGCAACATCCCAATGACTCGGAATCTATTTTTCATATGGGCATAGTTGATTCCATTGTGCCTAAGAATTTACAACAAAATTTGATGCTTGATAAGCTTGATCTTGTGCTAAAAAAGGATGGACAGATAAACAAACCGAGGCGGACCAAGGTGAAGAAACAAAGTAAGCCATCATGGCTTTGCAGTCCTTGTTAGAGTTACCCCACAGGTATGCAAGTACTTTTCTACCATTGCCTCTTTCTAATGAAAGAATTCTTCCTTCTACAGTGCAGGCCCCAAGACTTGAGTTAATGCTCTTACCTAAACATCTCAACTATGCATATTTTGGTAACGACAAGACTCTACTAGTGATCATAGCCCAGGACTTAACCGAGAATCAAGAAGAGAGCTTGATATGGGTATTGAGAGAGTGCAAAACGGCCATTGGATGGACCTTGGTAGACATCAAAGGTATTATCACTTTTATGTGTATACATCAAATTTTGCTCAATCTCGACTCCAAACCGATAAGAGAACTTCAATGCAAACTTAATCTTACCATGAAAGAGGTTGTTTTGAAAGAAATTTTGAAACTATTAGAGTTAGGAATTATATATCCTATTTCTAATAGTCGATGGGTGAGTCCGGTTCATGTTGTTCCCAAAAAGAGTGGAATTTAATTGGTAAAGAATGAGAATAATGAGCTAGTGCTAATAAGACTTCAAACCAGGTGGCGAATGTGCATTGATTTTAGAAAATTAAATATAGTCACTCGGAAGGATCATTTTCCTTTACCCTTTATTGGTCAAATGTTAGAAAGGTTGGCGGGTAAATTTTTTTTCTATTTTTTGGATGGGTATTTAGAATATTATCAAATAGTGGTAACCTAAGAAAACCAAGAAAAGACCACTTTCATTTGCCCATTTGGAACATTTGCATATCATATGATACCCTTTGGTCTTTGTAATGCATCGGGGACATTTCAAAGATACACGATGAGTATATTTTCTTATTTAATTGAAAATTGTATTGAGATTTTTATAGATGATTTTACGGTGTATGGTGATTCATTCAATCAATGCTTAGATAATTTGTGTAAGGTTCTTAAGAGATGGATCGACATTAACCTAGTTCTTAATTATGAGAAGTGTCATTTTATGGTTAAGGAGGGGATAGTGTTGGACATATAGTATCATCAAGGGGCATTGAGATTGACAAGGCCAAAGTTGATTTGATTGTCAATTTATCGTAACCTACTAATGTGCAGGAAATCCATAGTTTCTTGGTCATGCAGGGTTTTATCGAAGATTCATCAAGGACTTTTCAAGAATAGCCCAACCAATATCAAGATTGCTGTAAAATGATGTTCCATTTGAATTTGGAGAGGAGTGCAAAATAACTTTTGATAAATTGAAAACCTTGCTAAATTCAGCACCAATTTTATAGCTACCCAATTGGGATCTACTATTCGAGTTGATGTGCGACGCTAGTCACTATGCTGTGGGATCCGCTCTTAAACAAAGGGAGAGAAAATGGTCTCATGCCATTTATTATACTTCTAAGACACTCAATCCAACTAAATGAAACTATACCACCACGGAGAAGAAGCTAATAGCTAATGTGTTTGCATTTGAAAATTTTAAATCATATTTATTAGGATCTATAGTCATTGTTTACTCTAATCATGTAGCCTTGAAGTACCTCCTTTTGAAGAAGGAATTGAAGCCACAACTCATCCAATGGGTATTACTTTTGTAAGAGTTTGATTGGGATATCAAGGATCGGAAAGGAATCAAAAATTCTGCGGCTGATCACTTGAGTCGCTTGGTGCGTGAAGAAGAGCCCCTACCAATATCTGAAACATTCCTGGATAAGCATTTGTTTTCCCTACAAGATAAGACAGGTAAGAAGCCTTGGTTTACTAACATTGTTAATTTTCTAGTGACCGGGATCTTACCACATGGCCTAAGTACTATGCAAAAGAATGAGATTAGGAATGACTATTAAGTATTACATATGGGATGAGCCTTACTTGTAGAAAATAGGGTTGGATCAAATAATTAGTAGATGTGTTGCCAACGATGAAATTCATTCTATGATTGCTTATTGTTATAGACATGCATGTGGTGGACATTTTGGTCCCAAGAGGATAGCTAGAAAAACTCTATATAGTGGTTTTTGTTGGGAGACTATCTTTAAGGATGCTTACCAATATTGCAAAAGTTGTGAAAATTATCAAAAGATTGGTAACATATTTTCTAGGGACAAAATATCTCAAACCCCTATCTTAGTTTGTGAGATTTTTGATGTGTGGGGTATAGATTTTATGGGATCATTTCCTAGTTCATGTGGTTATTTATATATCTTGCTTACGGTTGATTATGTTTTGAAATGGGTAGAAGTAAAAGCTACCCGCACTAATGACTTTAAAGTTGTTGTAGGCTTCCTTAAATCTAATATTTTCAGTAGGTTTGGAGTGCCGAAAGCGATTATTAGTGATCAAGGTACACATTTTTACAACTGCACGATAGAGGTCTTTTAATGCACAAGTATGGGGTGAATCACTTAGTAGCCACCAAATATCATCCACAAACCAATGGGCAAGCAGAAGTCTCCAATCGAGAAATCAAAAGCATCTTGGAGAAGAAGGTGAATCCAATCACAAGGATTGGAGTTTACGATTAGAGGATGAACTTTAGGCATATCGGATAGCTTATAAAACCCCAATTGGAATGTCACCATACCGACTAGTCTTTGGTAAGTTATGTCATTTACCAATTAAAATTGAACATTGTGCTTTTTGGACAGTCAAGCAATGCAACCTAGATGCCAAGGAAGCTGGAATGGAAAGGAAAATGCAACTCCAAAAGTTAGAAGAGATTCGTTTAGAGGCATATGACAATGCAAGGATATATAAAGAACGAACCAAATACCTTCATGACAAATTCTTCAATAGGAAACAATTCTCGGTAGGACAAGAAGTTCTGCTTTATAATTCGAGATTAAAACTCATGCCGGGTAAGCTTAAGACTTATTGGACGGGTCTGTAAATTATTGTAAGTATCTCTTCATACAGTGCATTTCAAATTCAAAGTCTTGAGACTAACACAATTTTTTAGGTTAATGGCCATAGACTCAAACCTTTTATCGAAGGTTTTGATGTTTCAAATATAGAGAAGATCAATTTAACAAACTAGGTTTACGTTGAAGGATGATCTAAGGAGACAATGTCGAGCTAACGACATTAAACAAAAGCGCTTATTGGGAGACAACTCAATATTTTTTTTTATAATTTATTTTTTTATTTATATTCTTTAGCTTAGATTTGAGTTTGAAAAAAAAATTGATAGATGTGCTGTACTATTAAGGTGTGCTCACACCTTAACAAATCTTCATTTCTGCCTAGTTTTGCCCATATTTTTAACTAATCAGAAATGGACCAGAGTTAGGGCGTACCCATGCCCTAACTCAACTCTAAAGCTGCCTACACAGGACTTAGGCACTTAACATACACAGTGAAGAACCCTTCTTAGGGTGTGTCATGCCATAAGAAGCCTTTATTTCTATCAAATTTTACGCATAACCCAAAAAAAAAAAAAAAAAAGAGAAAGAGAATAAAGAACCAAACAATGGTTTTTACTTCATCTTCTAATTGAATTATTTTGTTTTTGAACTACGGCTCCTTCTTCATGCGAACAACCACTATCAACTACAGAAACCCCATTCGCATATCAACTTCCATTCACAACAATTAAAGAAATCAATTAGGGTTTCCTCTATAGCACATCAACTCGCACCCACTCATAACATCAATTGAAGGATTCTTTGAAGAACACCACCCGAATCAACTTGAGAACTCTTTTGAAGCCATCATTCTCTTTGTTCGATCAACACCATCGAATAGGCCTATATTCAAGAGCAACCATCGAAACACATAATAGGATGAATGCATTCAGCAACCATCAATATGGACAACGAAATTGAGAGGAACTTGTTCGCCCTACGATCGTACCTTCTTCATCACAGCATTCGAAGCCCCTCCAGGTTTCTCTACCTTTGGATAGTAATGGATGCACCAGTTCTTTGTCATCCTCCCACTCCTTCCAGTCGCTCTCATCAAACCCCCAAGAAGCAAGAAACCCTAGCCCACCCCCTGCTTTAGTTGCACACGAACATGGTCCACGCATATTCTTCAGCTCGAGCCCTCCTAACCCTAGGCAAAACAGGGGTGTGACTTCTTCGATTCCCCCTCAATCATCATCTCCCCCCTCTGAACACAGAGGCAGCCCTTCCCATTAGCCATCACCAGTTCAACCCTCTACAGTCGATCGTCCCCATCGTATTCCACACTCCACTTCATCCCCTGCTGTCGAGATGTACTCTGAACAAGAGTAAGTGCAAGCTAATATGAACCCCCTTTCTGAACAAAAGCAAGCTGCGAGCACCTCTTCTCATGCCCAACCATCATGCATTCAATCAAGAATTTTGAAGGGTAAATCGGTATTACCCCCATTTAAGGCTCAACTTCGATCTTCTCTGAAGTTAACCACAGCGGACACTTGCAAAAGGTATACCGAAATTTTAATTCGATGCATAATTCCTTGCAAGTGCTTTTATATTCCATCTCTAAAATCATTAAATATTCATGATTCTATTGTTCGATATTTATCTGCCATTGGTTGGAAAACTTATTTGCACACGAATAACCTACATTTATTGAATTGACCTATAAGTTTTATACGACATTTCAATTCCAAACACCAAAGGATTTTAATTCATACTCCTAGGTTATTTTCTTTTAGGCTATTGAATTATACATTTCATGTGTTATTGACTGAATTTAAAATTGCATTAGGGTTTTTAGATGAAGATTAAGCTCAATCCCCCTTGTATCAAAATAGCATTTGTGATTTTTCCTATCATTTTAATTCTGACTATATTGCTATTTGGGCTAGGATGTCTCTAGATTCTTCAAGCTACCACACCCTAGTTATTCTAAGGGTAGCAAGTTGAAAGGCCCTGTATTGCAAGAAATTCATAAATTCTTAGCCTTTAATTTTTCGAGTCGTAAGGATAATTTAGCTGTTTGCACAAAACCTGAAGTTTTTTTTCTTTAATGCATGCAAACCAACCAAAGGGTTAATTTTGGATATTGGATTGCGTCTCAATTTCTATCTTGTGTAAACAAACAAAGAAGACCATTGATTTTAGGATCACTGATAACCCAATTTGTTGTGAATTTGGACATTCTGAACTTAAATGATGACACTTTGCATATCGTATGCTCGATTGACCCTTTAGATTTAGATTGTTTGGTATGTATGGACATTGTGTCTTCTTTGCATGGTCATTACTCTTTTAACCTCTCTGGTGAGCATCGAGAGACGTCTTCTTCTCCGCATGTAGGTTCTTCTGTGCATACGGACGTTCCTCCTCCTTTAGGCCAGATTTCTACAGACTCATGGAGCGCGATAGACAAACATTTGTTTCATTTGGAGCAGAACTTGATAGATTATTTCAAGTCTATTGGCTTTCGTCTTCTATTCCACCTTCACCTTAGGGGAGTATTGTTCTGCCTTACTCTTTTAGTTTGTTAACTTACTTTTTGCATATGTTCTTGCTTTCGTTTTAATCTCTTTTAACTTAGGCATACATTGAGGATAATGTATGATTTAGGTGTAGGGAGAGTGTTTAGTAGCATTCTAGGTGTTTTTTATTCTTGCTTGATGCTAAGATTCTCTCGATTTTGCTTATTTGTTTGAGTTAGGGTTTGATTTAGGGTTTACTCTCATATATATGTGTGTATATATAAATTCTTTCAAGCTTTCTTAGTCTATGTGTACTATTTAGTTAGCCAAAAACATATGAAGAATAACATGTATCAATGGTCTTTTGTGTTTGAAATATCTTTCCATGTCTTTAATATTTTTCTTTGAGAGATGAACATGTAAGGTTCAACACAAACCCCATTTCAAAGTGAGCTTTTGAGTCTAAAAGCGAGCAATTTCATTCTTCGTGCCCAGAATGTCCTTTCTTGCTGAGTGATTATTGCACTTGGATTGGTCATCTAGAACTTTCTCTATTATACATTTCGAAATCACATCTAGTATTTCATGCATTGAAGTGATAAAGATAATTAAGTTTTATCCCCCTTTGGCTTGCGTAAAAAAAAATCCCTACCCTAATTTTTATTCTCCTTAGTGAACCAACTTGAACTTGAAATCTTTTATTTTTTTCATAACCCCTCATTACAACACCAAAACCCTTATTTTTGGCTTGCGTTTCAACCCTTGTACCAAAAATATATCTAATTAATTGCATGATTCTAGTATATTTTTGTCTCATAAGAATGGTATTTGCTTAGAGTTTTGATTTTGATATTTGCTTTGATATGAGAACTGATTGACTTGGCCATTTTGAAAGAGAAGAAAAGAGTTTGAGTTATGTTCAACTTTCGTATTGGGATACTCTTCCGAAAAAAAGGGAACAAGTATCGTATAGGTGTGAGAGAATTTGATTAGGATAAATTTAGTGTGATATTTATGCTTTGTTTTGTATTATTTTTTTGAGTAAATATTACACTAATTTTAGATATTTGATGTGTTAGATTTGATAGAGGATATTCATGAAGGAAAATGGAGAATTTAAGCTAAATTAGTGACACTGCACACAAGAAGGGAATTTGAACAGAACTGCTCAATCGTAAGCATATGGGCACACCAATTTCAAAGGAGTCGGACGAAAATTTGGGAATGTTGAATGCTGAAGATTCTTGTGCCTTAATAAGATTTTGGAATTTAGGAATTTCTGATGTTTCTGTAAATTTTATTTAGCCTTTAACTTGTAAAAAGAAAAACATTTAAATATTTTTTTCTTTATTTTAGCAACTTGGGGTTACAAGATTTTTGCATTTTAGTAAAAAAGGTAAAAGGTGGGAAATACCTTATTTTTAGGAGCTTGTTGACTTTTAGAAGGGAGAATAGTTTTTTTTTTTTTTTTTTTTTTTTGGAAGAGCACTACAGAGGAAATTTGACACATTTTATTGAGGAGGCTTTTAGGTTGTTATTTGAATTAGGTTTTGTTCTTGTTGCGGCTACCACTCTTTGGCAAAAGGGATGGCTGTCATTGTATTTCTTTTCTCCATTGTTTAGCAACTTCAATATTGAATAATGTATTTGTGAGTTTTTTTTTTCCAATATTTTCATTCTAATTTATTTTCTAGTTTAAGGTTAGTTGAAATTTTGATTCATGTTATTATGAGATCTAATTATGTTTATTCTTTTAACAATCATATATATTTATTTAATTCATTCACTTCATGGATCACGATTTTTTAGAGTTTGTTGAATAGATGGTCAATATTTAGTAGATCTAAAATAATCTATAACTAATTAAAACGATAAATCCGTAATTGTTTGTTATTTTTAATAAAGTGTTCAATGACATTCATGTCATGAAATTGAATAATCTAATTTAAATGAATCAACTGTGTGTTTATTAATTAGAATTGGGTTTTTCTAAATTTTAGTACTGTTGAGACTTTTAATTCTAGAAACTTCTCTAGGGTTGACTCTCAATTAGAGAAATAATTAACGAACTTTTCTTAATTATCGACAAAGTAAGGAGAGATTGGTTGTTAGGTATTTATCGATGACTCTAATCAATTTATTTATGTGTTGTTGAATTATTTTTTAATCGAGAATCAATCGATTAAATCAAAGTGGAAACAAACCCTTCAACGAGATTAATTTATCTTGACTTTTATTCCTTTAATTTTGCTTCATTTTATTTTGCCAATTATTATTTGGATTTTAATTCTTTGTTTATTTCGATTTTGTTAGGTTATTTAGTTAATTCAAAACTCCCAAATTTTTATTTTTATTTCATTTTCTTAAAAGAGATAAATTCTCTTCTTCCCTGTAGATACGACTCTAATTACGCTAAACTCATCTTTTGTGAAGTAAGGTTTATTTATTTTTGTTGGTTAGACACCCACCATTCATTGTACCTAATTGTAAAGCACAAGCAACAGTTGGGTTAACTATTTGAAGTTTTAAAATCCAGAATTATTATTGAAGTTAAATATTGTACATGCAAGTCGACTTATACCATAGGACGAGTCAACCTGCCTTGACTAAGGGAGAGGATAAGTCAACTTGAGAAAAGAACAAGTCGACTTAAGAAGTCTATTTGGGAGACTATGAGTTGACCTAGGAACAAAACAAGTTGAACTGAACAAAGTGATTCTCAGAAACCAAACTCTACAGAATCAGAAGTCGACTTGGGGTTTCCACAAGTCGACTTGGAGTATCATGCTCGCAAATACCCATTTCTGTAACATAAATAAGTTGACCTAGCTAGATACAGGTCGACCTAACCTAAAGGTAAATTAGCATATAAGTCGACCCAGCCACTAGCCAAGTAGACCAATGAATTCATGGTTCAGAAATCAATATCTATGGTTTAGGTGAGTCAACCCATGAACAAACAAGTGGACTTATCACTCACTAACCAAAGTATACAAGTCGACACAGGCCCTTAACAAATTAACCCTTACATTGCTAAATTCAACAAGTCGACTTAACACCTTAACAAATTGACCGCATGAGAGTAGTTATCAGAAATGGAAGCACACGACAGATTCAAAATACTCTATCAAGGTATATTGTGATCTTTATTACCATAAACTATTATGAAACATCAAAATCGTCTCCCCCAACTTCATTATCATGCAATATCATCAATATTCATCCCTACTCATATCAAACACATATTACCACATGGTATTTATACCAAACTTCTAAATCATCAACTAAATTGTCAAATCCAACTCTAAGAGAATTTACCTGTGACTACATCAAGATTATTTTGAGATTCCTCATTCGTCATTGCATAAATCCTTGTTTGATTCCCATTGGGATGTTGAGGAGGGGCAGCCACCTGTTGCTCTAGGTACCCGTCTGTGGAGCAGTGCTAGCCGATGGTGTAGGGACATTCGATGGACCACTCATAGGGCCACTCAAGTAATCTTAACTCATTGAACCTCTATGTTTACTTAGACCCAATTTGAGGCAAGTGTTGCGAAAATGCCCCACTTTCCCATATTGGAAACATTTCAAAAGCTTGGGACATGGTCCGGGGTGATACTTCTTACAATTCTGGTAAGATTCTTTCTTCGATCCCACTGACTTACTCTCAGCAAAGCACTAGAGGTAGGAGTGTCAAATTTAGAGAATTCTCGGCCCCTCAAGGAGCCAACAGATCCCAAAATTGAAACTCCACTATAGGAGTTCGTATGCCTACTTTTCTTGAAGCCTTGACTCGAAGTGAACCCACCTCTCTTCTTGCCCTGATTTTCCCTAACTTTTTCTCTTTTAATCACCATCTTCTTAGCCTTCAAGGCCAATTCCAGGATATTTTAAAATGTATGTCCATTCGTTATTGATATTTTCTCTCTTATATTTAAATTTAACCCCGATTCAAACTTTGCACAAAGGGACTTCTTGGAGTTCACAAACTCTAAAATATAAGTAGTTAGCTCCCTTAATTCAGTCACATATTTTACCACCGTATTATTTTCGTGGGCTAGCTTGAAAATTTTCTCTCTTTTGGTCCCTATATAACCATGTGTAGTACTTTTCTTTGAAAACCCTAAAAAAATTCTCTCTAAGTGGAGTGGATGTCCTACCCTTCATATTCTCTTACCAAGTTCATGCATCCTTGTCAAATAACTTCATGGCTACCCATAGTTTCATCTGGTCATCCAACTTCATGTCGATGATAGTCTCTTGAATGCGGCTAATCCATTCTTTGGCCACTGAAATATCACAAGTGCTTAAAAATGTCTCACAGTGGAGTTATCTCGCCTCTTTAATAAATTTCGACAACTCGATTGTAGGGCGATCGGTTGGTATAACAACTGGAGGAGGAGGTGCCATTGGAGCACTTGATGTGACGGCTAGCATTGCAGGAGGTACTGGTGGAGGAATTGGAGTTTGATGTGAAGTTTCGAACTGTACTCTGTAGATGTTCTACCACTCCATCACTTGCTAGAGTGCACTATAGAAGAAGTAAAGATCCCGATTGGAGGAGCTGGGTGTGTCAATATCGAAGGAGGTGCATATGAAGACGATATAGTGTTACATAAATTAGGTGTTTCATGATTTTGGCTAAGTATACCCTAGTCGAGTGTAGTGTATATGCAGAACAAGTGTCAATCCTACAAGAATATTATGTATTACCAAATATAAAATACCATATCTAAGTTGGATAGAATGAATCAAGATAGTAAGGATATTAAAAACAACGAAAATATCAAACACAGAAATATGATAAATGAAAACCCTAATTTTATAAAACCCTAGGATATCAATTTCATCTATCTCCAATTTTTTTACACGGTCAAATACTTTCAAATCTGTTAAAGTTTATTGACTAAAAATTTATTCTTGATGATGACAGATTTTTTTAAATTAGATTCACCCAATAGTCATACAATGAAACTCTAATTCGACTAATCAAAACCCAATGGTCATACAATCTTGATTAGGTTGAACTGCATTAAAATCTATGGAATATCTGTAATTTAGGGTTTCCCCAAAATTCCCCACACACATAGTTAATCATCCATTGATCTCATAACCCTATATGGATTTTATTGTATTGGTCAAATTTCATACAATTTTCTCTCGATCTCATACATGTAATCACAAATCATTAAATCGTAGGGTTTTTACGAGTGAAGCATTAAATCCAATAATGAAATATCATCAAAGAAAGAACATGCCAATAAAGATTTAAGGGAAAGAAATGAATCAAACTATATTATTAATCAAAGAATAGAATTCATCGAGTTCTAGAAATAAGAAATCTAACTAAACATAATAAAGAAAAACAAGAAAAGTAGAGAAAATATCCCTAGATGGAAGAATCCGTCTAAAGAGGCAGCTGCTAAGGTTTCTTCCCTCCCCGTAAGTGCAAAGGATATTTCCTTCTTATAATCTAAGTCCTAAGAATCCTAAATGACTAAAAATTCATGGGTTTTTATAACAGTTTGATATTTCACTTAGATTTAGGCTTTTAGAACTCATGGGCCTTGATTTCTAATACTGTAATAATTTTGACTCAAATTTCATATATTTTCTGGTCTGTCCCAACCTCTAAGGTTCTCATAAAATTTGTAGGCCTTGAAGTCTTCTTTCCAACCTAACAAGAATCAGGTCAATCGGACACTAGGGCAGAAAGTTATGCCTAAAATACTAACAACTGTTTACGTATTCCAATATCCTTGAACACACCTAATAATCCTAAAATAAAACCCACGAAAATAATCAGTATAAAATCACTAAATAAAACCTAAAAATAATTCTAAAAGTCATACATAAAGTTTGAAGTAAAATAAAATAAAATAATTCAAGTGTATAAAAATATCGCTATCAAATATCCCCACACTTGAATGTTTGTTTGTCCTCAAGTAAGAATAAATTTTCTTCAAAACCAATTCAATCTCCCAAGTCCCTAACCATATATATGACAAGTTCAAAACAGAATTGCAATCAAAACAATCAATAATTTATAGTATCCAACACTAGAATAACTATTACATCTCTCATAGTCTCATCGAAATAAGAAACAATGCAAGATTTAACTACCCTCACAATTGGTTTACTCAATAGAATGAAAGAAGATA
Source organism: Dillenia turbinata (assembly GCA_037126225.1). Lineage (NCBI taxonomy): Eukaryota > Viridiplantae > Streptophyta > Magnoliopsida > Dilleniales > Dilleniaceae > Dillenia > Dillenia turbinata. The sequence goes on from JBAMMX010000024.1 coordinate 15,365,651, forward strand.
CTAATCAACTACTCAAAGCACTCATTTTATATATGGGTACGTGTATCACTCAAACCAATACAATGAGATGGTATTACCATAAATTTGCACATATATCAAATCTTCACCACTTATATATGAAATCCACACTCCAATCAAAAAGTCTTTTATTTGGTTGTAATGAGGTTAAGGTAAGAGATAGGATAATAGATAAGATATAAGGTTAAAATAATTCACTAAGTATACCAAGTATCAAGACATGACATCATTTATATCAAAATAAAGAAAATATTAACTCTAAACAATGTGATAAATCACTTATTCAAAATAAAGAATAAGATAAAGATATTTTTCTATAAGAGTGAACAATATCAATAATGAAATTTTCTTTTTTTATTTTTTTCCTTCTTTTTTTTCCTCTTTTTTAATTTTTTTCTGATTTCTTTCTTTTTCTTTTTTTCCCCAACTAGCACTTTTCTTTTTTTTTCTATTTTTCTCATTTTTCATTTTTTTACCGGTTTTTTTCATAACTCACTCAACAAGAAAATGAGTAAAATCAAGAGAAGAGAACAGAAAGACTCCTTTGATTAAGTTGGTGAACTCTTAATCTCCTCTTCAGTAACATCTTCTCCTCTCATGCAAAGGGTTGCTTATTAATCTATAAAATATCATAAAAACTAAAATCTAAATTAAATCAATCAAAAACAAAGATTAAAGAAAATTATAAAATCATAAAAATATTGGGTTGCCTCCCAGTAAGCGCATTTCTTTATTGTCTTTGGCTAGATATGAACTCCTTGCTTCAACCTGGATTAAATTGTGTTTGAACTTAAGGTAAATTTGTATCCAAAATAGCATATGCACCAATGTGTTCATCATCTAGAAACTCGTGATTCATATGCAATGAACTAAAATGTAATTTTCAATAGAATCTTTAGAATAAAAGATATTCAAATCATACTCAATAATCCTATCAATGCGATCAGGTTCAAAATCAACTCTAAACTTAAGGACATCAAATTCAATTTTTTCAACATTTAATCTCAAAGTCAATTTCCTGCCAGAAACATCAATCAATGTATATGCAATGTTCAAAAATGGCTGACCCAAAATCAAAAAAATACTCTCTTCATCATCCATGTCCAAAACAACAAAGTCAATAGGAAAAATGAATTTGTCAACTTTAACCAAAATATTCTCTATAATACCTTTAGGATACTTGACACTCTTATTAGCTAATTGCAAAGAAATATTAATAGATCGACGATCCTTTAATGCTAACTTTAAAAATACAAAGTATAGTAAGTGATTGACGTTAGCACCCAAATCACAAAAAGCATCCAGTTTTTCTTTGTAGAAAAACTCATCCCATAGCTCAGCATCTACCTAATAGCATTCAAAAGATGAACACGAGGTCTATACTCTCTCAAAAGTAAGGAACTTCCCTATTTTGTTTTAGAAGCCTTGGTCTTCTCTTCAGTAGGCTGCTTGTTCTCGGCCTCTTATTTGTTCTCTTCCTTTGAGTAAATCAGTTCCTCCTACAGTTGCTTTCCACTCCTCAATGTAACTGCCTTCACTTTCTCTCTAGGATTCTTTTTCGTATCACTCAATAGTCTACCTGGTAAATGAGAATGAAAGACGTTAGTCAATCGATCAATCTTATTCTCAAGTTTTTTAATCCTTTTATTTGTCGCAATTGTCAAACGTTCAATTGCTATCTCCCACGATGCCTTACTCTCCCTTGGCTGTTGACTTCCGGATGCAAAATTCTGAGGATTGCTTGGTCGTGGTGGTGCCCCTTGACTCTATGAAAAATTCAGATGGTTCCTCCACCCGAGATTATATATGTTGGAGTACGGGTTGTTCTAAGGTCTACCAAAGTTAGACATATAGTTCATTTGCTGCACCTATGGACACTTAGAAGAAGAATGAGTGGAATTACCACATGAATCACAATATAAAGCTTAATTAGACACAACATTAAGTTGATTAGTTTTCATGCAGTTAATCAAAGAATCAATTTTCGCATTAAGCATGCTAAAACTATCAACCTCATGCACACCAACCCTTTTCCTAGGAGTCTCACTCTCATTATACTAATCAAACTGGCTAAAACTAGTAATATCATTACGTAGTTTAACTGTGTTACTAGGTAAAAAACAATTAGCCAAAAATACTTGAGAAAGAATTTTCGAATTAGTAAAATGATTAGCAAGGAACGAGTTTAGCCATATGTTTGCCTTTCCCTTAAGAGATAAAGGGAATAACTTTAATTTGATGGTATCTAGACTGACTCCATTTAGCTTGATGGTGTCGCTAAACTCCAAAAAAAATTTCAAGTGCATGTTTGCATCTTCAAATGCTTTACCACCGAACTAATCTACTTGTACCATCTCTATGAGACTTGGTTTCAGCTCAAAATTATTTGCCTTCACAGTGGGTCGTGCAATGTTGGTCTGAATGTCCTGAAATCTGGATATCGAGTATTCCCTCATTGCTCTATTCTCATAAGCCATTGTTTCTTCCCCCTTAACTTCCCTAGCTTGTCTATGAATGGTTCGTAAAATCCTCTCAATCTTAGGATAAAAATCAGTTAGGTCAAGGCTTTTGAATCACAACATGCACTATACGAAAACCAAAAAGAGTACAAAATTAAAACTTCAAAACCGATTACAAGAACCACACAAGAAAATCTATAATACCTAAACAAATATAGAAATCACAAAAACATAACAAAATAATATAAAAAGACACTCAAGAAGACAATTGAAAATTTCTAAAAATCATGAAAAAATAAAAAATAAATAAAAAATCATATGAAAATGATGGAATTTGACGAAAATAGTGTTGTGCCCGTAGCAAAATCTACGGGTTTTATTTAGTAGATACAAATGTTCATCTACCCTAATTATTTAATCCATTTTCAGACAGTTGAAAAAAACCCAAAAAAATCTTATTCTATACAGAAGAAGTAAGAAATATATGAAAAACTCTAAAATTTGTATACCCTATTTATCAAGAATAAGAAAGAGACAAGAAATAAAAAAAAATAATGTACAATCTCAAACAAGATAATTTTTATAGATATGCATGAATATCCCTGCCAACAGCTTCAAAAACTTGTTACGTGATTTAGGTATATCACAATTTCGGACAAATACACCATAGTCGAGTGGAGAGTATAGTGAAAAATAAATGTCGATCCCACAAAAATATTATGTATTATTAAATATAAAATACCTTATCTAAGTTGGACAAAACGAATCAAAATAGTAAGGATATTAAAAACAATGAAAATATCAAACGCAGAAATATGATGAATGAAAACCCTAATTTTATAAAACTCTAGCATATCGATTTCACTGTCTCCAAGTTTTTCACACGGTTGAATTCTTTCAAATCTCTTAAATTTTATTGACTAAATATTCATTCTTGATGATGATAGATTTTCCTAAATTAGATTCATTTAATGGTCATGCAATGAAACCTTAATTCGACTAACTAAAATCTAATGGTCGTACAATTTTGATTAGGCCAAACTGTATTAAGATCTATAAAATATGTATAATCCAGGATTTCCCTTAAAATCCCCACACACAAAGTTAATCATTCGTCGATCTCATAACCCTATATGGATTTTATTGTATTGGTCAAATTTCATGCAATCTGCTCTTGATCTCATGCATGTAATCACAAAGCACCAAATTGTAGGGCCCTTTACGAATGAAGCATTAAGTCCAACAATAAAATCTTATCAAAGAAAGAACATGTCAATAAAGATTTATGGAAAAAAATGAATCAAACCATGTTTTTAATCAAAAAATAGAATTCGAGTCTTAGGAAGAAAAAATCTAACTAAACATAATAAAGAAAAACAAGAAAGCTAGAAAAAATATCCCTAGATGGAAGAATCCATCCAAGGAGGCACCTGCTAGGGTTTTTCCCCTCCCCCTTGTGCAAAGGATGTCTTCTTCTTATAATCTAAGTCCTAAGAGTTCTAAATGACTAAAAATTTATGGGTTTTCATAACAGTTTGATATTTCACTTGGACTTGGGTTCTTAGAATTCATGGGCCTTGATTTTCAGCACTATAGTAAATTCAACTCAAATTTCGGATATTTTTTGATTTGACCCGGCCTCTAAGGTCTTCATAAGATTTGTAGACCTTGAAATTTTCTTTTCAATCCAATAAGAATCAGGTCAATCAGATAATGGAGCAGAAAGTTATACCCAAAATATTAACAGCCATCTATGCAGTCCAATATCTTTAAATACGCCTAATAATCTTAAAATAAAACTCAGAAAAATAATCAGTATAAAATCACGAAATAAAACCTAAAAATAGTTTAAAAAGTCATAAATAAAGCCTGAAATAAAACAAAACGAAATAATTCAAGTGTATAAAAATATCGCTATCATATGGTCTCGGGTTGAGAAGGTGGAGTAAAAGAAATCTCATTTGGGTTGTTCATTCTTTTTTGTGGAGGCATAGTTCTACAAAAGAGAATTATATTTAGCATACAAAGTTAAATGAAAAACTAATTACTTAACCCCCTAAAATAATATTTCTAACTCCTTAGGACCCATAGGAGGTGTTTTAAAATCACTTAGAACACTTTGAACATCGAGCTTTTCAAAATAGTTTTGAAACAATCGAGAACCTTTAAAATACTTGGAAACCTTTTTCAAAATATTTAAAAACATTCATAAATTAAAAGTCTAAATTTTGATATCAATAAAATTATTACATCCCGACCTACAAGTCTTGGCACACGGTAACCGTTGCGTTACCCTAAAACACGTGTGAGTTCCATCCTGTGTTCCAAGGTATCACGAGGCATTTGAAATTCCATATCAAACTATAGGCCAGTCCGGCCACTCAAATCTCATTCAATCCAAAAAACAAGTCCCTAATCAAGGAAATACAAGTCAATCACGAGGCATTTGAAATTCCATATCAAACTATAGGCCAGTCCGGCCACTCAAATCTCATTCAATCCAAAAAACAAGTCCCTAATCAAGGAAATACAAGTCAAAATCATTGAAAACAATTCCCAAGTAAATTTCATTAAAAGAAAAGTGAAGGTCCTCAATGAAGGATATACACTTCCAACTAAAATCAAAATACAAGTTTAATTAAGTTTCCAAGTAAGTTTTTTACATGAATTCCCTACTCGAGTCCATCTATCGATACCTCAAAAAGAATAAAACAAGATCTATAACAAAAAGAAGTTTATGAAGGAAATTACCCCAAATCCAGTGCTAGACAATCACTAGTATCAACTAAACTTCCTCTATAAAAATGAAGGGAGGAAGGGTGAATATATATAATACCCAATGAGTGTATAGCATGTTATAATAATAAATGATAGATGATGGTAAATATGTCAAATAATTATCTTAATATTAGATCGTGGTATCCATCGAAATCAAGGGTTCATAATTAAATATCAAGTTATCCAAATAAGGTTCAATAAATCATAGAGAACAAATTATATAAATCCAATCATATTCCTATGTTTTTCCAAAGTCATAGGGTTACAAAAATTATAGCTCTCAACAATGGTCTACCACAACCAAGGGTGAAACCATCAAGAGTTTTCATGTTCGTTCCAATTCACAAAGTATCTCAACCTTGACATTGGCTTAGAGCCTCCCCTGGGGTGCTACCAACCTAGTCTGAAGGGAGGACTTTGGAGGCACCTCTTGAGCATAACTACCTCCTCAATCAAATAAACGCCCGACCACGTAGCCCCATCGGGCTCCTCATCATGAAGGGATGGACTATAGTTATTAATCATGCATACAGTACCATTTTGTAATTATCGCAACATATATCAAAATGTGCCAACAATTATTCAAACACTTTTCAAGTCATGAGTTCAATGTCAACATGTTCAACATAGATCAATCAACATGGCACATTAATTTGAATTTAATACATGGATGCAAGTCATGAGTTCAATTCCTCTTGCTTGCAAGTCACGTGGGAAATGGAGAATTTTACAAGATGCTGCAAGTGACCACCACTGAATGGTGAAATGGGAAATGTCAAGGAAGATTGTTGAAGTGTTCGGTACAACCGAAGGGAAATTTCAGCCGACAAGATAATTAAATGGAAAGCTCCGAAGAGCAATTGAATTCTTAACAAAGACAAGTGACGTCCAGCAATTTCAAGTCTTCAGCTATTCGGTCAAGTGGATGAGGTGGAATTAACCGATAGCTAATGGCAAGCAAGGTTTGACCAATGGCAAGGGTTCATAAGTTATCTTAAATTCTCAATAGCAACAGCTAAGTAAAGTACCAAAGATAACATCTACCGAAGGATGATGGCACCGAAGGACAAATAGGTACTGATTGTGTAACTGTGCCAAGAAGCTGATTAGAAGGAAATGTTGAGTAACAACTAATTTGAAACACCAAAGAGGAACAATAGTGTTCGGTCAAGGTGCTGTTCGGTCAAATGGAAGGGGATCAAAGAGGAAATTGCATGTGGCGATGGAGTTTGTAAAATTTACAAATTCAGGTGTCCAATAATATACCAATAGTGTGATTGTTTCAACACCGAACAAGTAAGATAGAGCAAAGTACTGATGGAAAAATAATTGGATACAAAAGTGTACCGACAGGTGTACAAAATGGGAAATTATAAGTTTTATTTTTCACTATACACTTGAAGTCTTACAATTTCAATATTGATAGGTTCTCACAATACCGACGGGAGTCTTAATACCAATAGGTGACTAGATGAACAACAGGAGTTTAGGAACTTATTACCGACAGAGAAATAATGCATTGATAGACTATAAATTTCATACTATAACCAAGAAATAATACCAATGGGGTTTTCAATTGTAAAATAGTAGATGGTAATCACTGACTACCAATCAAGAAATCAAAAATTGAAAAATTGTCTACTGACCACCAAACCTTTACAGAACAATGAAATTCTATTGAATCACAATTTAGACTCTATCGAATACCAACACTATAATAACCGATCGTTTAAAATTAATAATGCATCGATAGATAGTCTCCAAATCAAATTTCACTAAATACCAAATACCAACAGCTAAAATCTCACAAGAAAAATTAGATCCTTCCAAATATCGAAAGCTCAAGTGACCGATAGTTCTGGTGATCAGGACTCTAATGGTCAGTAGCTTAAAAATTTAAAATTCCATCAAATAAGTATTTAAAGAATTCTTAATAATTCTAAATAACAAAAATTCACATTTTTATTCCAAATATTTTCACATGTATATGGAATTTTCAAATAGTCCATTTAAAGTAAATATCACAATCTGGACTTGTTCGGTGTTACACCCAAAGAGGGCATTTTGTATGAAATCTATTGGAAACTTACCTAATTCTGTATTTTGATTCTGGTTGGATTTGATTTTTGTGTAAACTTTTGTTGAGGACCCTTAATTTCTCTTTTTACAAAATTTACTTGAGAATTACTGTTGCTTTTGTTTTCTATCATTCGAATGAGAATTGAGTTCAGTCGGTTGATGACTTTGATTGGCCGAGATGGCCTATGGTTTTATTGGTTATTTTGAATACCTTACGGTGTCTTGGAGCATGGGTGAGATTCACACGTATTTTGGAGTAGCGTGGAGGTTGTCATGTGCCAGAATCTACGGGTCGAGACATGACATTTTAGATATATTTCAGTATTAATAGAAAAGTTGAGCCAATTCGATTGTTTTGCCATTACATAACTATAAGGTTTCACATATAAATGAAGTGGGTGATTGTTGGATCAGCAATCTAACATTGGACTTATATATTAAAATAATTATGTATTACATACTGTTAGTTAAGTTAAATCCATAAGTTAAGTTCATATAAAAATGATTTGTTAAGTTTAAAAATTTTAGTAATTTGGGTTTAATTATTTCACAGGATATGAAAATAATAAATGTATAAATACCAATTGACATTTACTATTTATGATGAATTAAATAGGAAATGTCGAAAGATGAATTAAAGAGAGCTAGAAAGTTACCTAAATTTATGTAAATTTGGTAAGGTAACTAAAATAAGCTAAACAGGTAAACTCTGTTATGAATTTGGAAGTAAAGTCATCTCTAAAATAATAAATAAGGTTATGGTTTTCAGGTCAATACATCAGTCTAACATCTGATACCCCCATTATACAGAATGATTTTGTGAATCCCAGAATTCTGTCTAGACTAGGATTTCATACAATTGAGTTTTTTGGCTATTAAATCAGGTAATCTTCTATCTTATCAAGATTTCGATTTTTGTTATTAAGTTTATTAATTCCACTAATTTAACATAATATTTAGTATATTTTGTATTAAATCATTTTTCTAACAATATTCACTCTCCCCTCCCCATCTCTCCAACCCAATTCTCTATTTGTTATTTCTTAATCAAACTGTATACATTTTAATAATTATGGTTGAAATCTATTGGAAGTAGGTTACGGCTCCATAAATACTAGCTCCTTGTCGACTTGAACGGTCGCCGTTAATGGGATGTGAAACCTGTAAAAGCCACTGGAGGATACTCCAGCGGGGGAGGTTCCAACGCTCAAGTCAGAAAGAGCGATTTTTGAATGCAAGAGAAAACAAACTGAGAGCTCAAAGAGTGAAAGTTTCCTTGTAATTAGAGTGCCCCAAGTGTAAAACTAAGAGAGTATACCTGGTTTGGAGGTTTTTTGGATATCTTATACCTGCTAGAGTTATATGTCGTTAGGGTCTTTCAACCTTACTTTCCTTATCGAACCGATCCGAAAATCTCGGGAGTTTAATATTTTGAATTCATCATGATCTTCATCGTATGAGAACTTTCATTTCCTGAGAAGATCCTTTCCTTAACTGAAAGATCCTAAAGATGTCGTTCTTAAGTAAGAAATCAAAACTGTTAGGGTGTCTTGACCTATCTTTAGAATTGTTAGAGCTACTGGCTGTCGGTTGGTTGTTTGGCCAATGAAGGGTCTTCGGGGTTCGTTCATTCAATGGACCAATGATTAAGTACCCGATCGGGAAGGTTACTCCCGCTTGATAAATTTTGTTCGGCAGGTGGGACGACTGAAACCTTATCATTCAGGAGAACTAGGCGACTAAGGCCCTTCGATAGATAGTCATAGAGAATATTGGATATCGGATGGTAGCTTTCCTTTGTGGGGCTTATGTGTGGGTCTTTCAAGTGCTAACCCTTTGGATTGGGTCTAGAGCTATGTCCCATCATTTGCCCCCGATTCATGGCCTTCTTGGCAAAGAGGCGCCATGAGTAAAGGCCTATTAGGGTGAGGCGTGCTTAATACATTATAGGAGAATATGAGTGCTAGATTCGTCCTATTCTATTCCACCCTTTTGTCACGAACGTGGGTGCATCTCACCGGAAGTGACCCCTTCATGGGGAATTGAAAAAAATTAATTACTCCATTTATGACGGGAATTCTTACTGATCTGTTTCACCTACCCTGATCCAATTAAGGCTCGTTTCTCCACTGCTATAAATAGTTATGATGGGCACTTGTTCCTCCCATGAATAATTGAGGTTTTTCTTCCTCTTTGGGGGTTCTGCTGAGAGTGGTTCCTTTTCGAGAGTTGTTTTGTGAGATATTTTGGTACGCAGAGCTCTATGGCTCGGGTAGCTTCTGTTGGAGTAAGATCTCATTAAGGAGGGTGACTACCGCAATGAGATCTCATTATGTCGGCTGTTGTTCGGTTGGCATGGTGAGATCGTCCATCGCTGACGGAGGAGCGTCTTATACTGCCTTTGGTGATCTGTCCGGGCTCCCCTCCATCATTTAATTACGGTGGGGATGCCTCTCGTACTGTCTTTGGTTAGCAGGCTGGGCTTAGGTCATTTGGGGGTGACAAAACCTGAGCTCGCCTTCTCCTGTCCCTAGCACTACATTAAAATTATTGTTTTTGTACTTTCCAGTGTAGGGACTGTGGTCTCTTTATCTTGGAGCGACCCTGTTACATGCTTCTTGGTGTAATCGATTTGATCTAGTAACTTGTATACATATCCATGTAACTGAATGTTCTTCTTGTATAAGGATAAATGAAAAGTTATGCTTTACTTACTTGAATCTTGTCTTTGTTCTCTTTCGATCTCCTATTTGGTTATATGCTTTTCTTCAACTCTTGTCAAAGTAGATCTGCTTCTGTCTTTAGGTTCCGTACTGAGATGCTGAGTAATACTGGCCTTTTGGACCGCTAGACGTTTGGTAGTTAGATAAGAGGGTCACACCCACTCATTCGAGGAGTTCTGTCCCTATTAGATGATTTGTTCATTCGGTGAGATCGGGGCGACTTAGGCCTGCCGATAGGAAACTTTTAGATAGAGATCATGTTCACCCATTCAGGGAGTTCTATCCCTTATTGATAACACATTCGATCGATAGAATCTGGGCGATTTAGGCCCGACGATAGGAAACTTTTAGATAGAGGGGTCATATCCACCTGTTCGAGGAGTTCCATCCTCTATTGATGACACATTCGATCGATAAGATCATGGCAATTTAGACCCGTTGTACGATATAAAACTTTTAAATAGAAGGGCTGTGTATGCCCGTTCGAGGAGTTCCATCCCTTATTGATGACACATTCGATCGATAGAATTTGGGTGATTTAGACCCGTCGTACGATGGAAAACTTTTAGATAGAGGGGTTGTGGCCACCCGTTCGGAGAGTTTCATCCCTTATTGATGACACATTCAATCGATAGGATTTGGGCGACTTAAACCCGTCGTATAATAGGAAACTTTTATATAAAGGGGCCGTGTCCACCCGCTCGGGGAGTTCCGTCCCTTATTGATGACACGTTCGAATGATTTGAAACTTTAGATTGAGGGGTGAGAATTGTTTGGTTCTTATTGAGTTGGTTCCTTTGCTACAGATAGTTCCAGAGTTTACTGATAGTATATATGTAGGTTTTCTAAGTTCCAAGTCTTAGGCACGGTTGATCTGTCTAGATTGTCGAGATGATAAGTTCTTGGTCGGACCACAGAACGCACTCGGTATGGTCCTTCCCAGTTAGAAGCGAGTTTGCCCCTAGGTTGGGGTTGAATGGTAGCTTCCACCCTTCTTAGTACTAACTCACCGGGTCTGAACGTTTGTTTTTGACTCTACGTTTGTGATATCATGTCATCTGTTGCTGATAAGCCGCCATTTGTGCTGATGCAGAATTTCGTAACTCTGGAAGCAAATCCAGTCTTTCACACAAGGTACGCTCATTTTGCCCAGCGTTATATTGGGTCACCCGAAGTGAGTGAATTCCTATCTCTACGGGTATGACCGCTTTGCTTTCATATGTCAGACTGAATGGTGTTTCTCCTGTTACTCTTCGGGGTGTAGTGCGATATGACCAGAGGATACCATAAAGCTCTTCGGCCCATTGCCCCTTGGCATCGTCTAGCATCGTCTTTAGTCCTTGTTAAATTGTTTGGTTGGTTATCTTGGTCAGTCTGTTGGTTTGCAGATGAGCGACCAATAAAAATCGATGTTGAATCTCGAGTTTTTCACAAAATTCTCAGAAATATTTGTTGTCGAACTGCTTCCCATTGTCCGTGATAAGGACACGTGGTATACCAAACCAGATGACGATATGAGCCCACACGAAGGACTGGGCCTTGGCTGCCATGATCTGAGCTAAAAGCTTGGCTTCCACCCACTTGGCGAAGTAGTCGATCGTTATAACGAGGAATTTTCACTGTCCTATGGCTGGGAAAACGAACCGAGGATATCTATACCCCATTAATCGAACGACCAAGGGCTAGATATAGGATTGAGCTCGATGGAAGGTAGCCGAGGTACTGAGGAGAAGTGTTGGCACTTGTTGCATCGTTTTACATAGTTATCGAAGTCGACCTTCATGTTTGGCCAATATACTCCTAACGAAAAGCTTTGTAGACTAGGTTTTGAGCACCTAGGTGATTACCACAGACCCCCTCGTGGATTTCTCGGAGGATATAGTCCCCCTCTTTGGGAATTAGGCATCGCAGATATGGATAAGTGAATGACTTTCGGTAAAAAATCCCATCATTTATAGTATAGTGTGCGGCTTTTCGCTTCAGTTTCATTGTTTCCCTCGGAGACTCCAGCAGAAGAACATGCCTTAGATATTCTTGTATGGGGTCTTTCTAACTAGGGGACCGATCGATAAGGAGAACCTCTTTAGGCTCGTCAATGCTCGAATATGGCAGGATTTCAATATATACCGTTCCGCTAGAGGCAACGAATTGGAACTAGCCAACTTCGATGGAGTGTCAGCTCGTGTCACGCCCCGAACTGGGATCGTGAGCAGCCGCCCATTGCCCTAGATGCCGACTACATTTTTACAAAAAATCAGGCAAAACCTCTCCATATTTCGGAGGTCTTCCATGTATAATTTAACCTATCTTCCTTGATACTCACCCCTCTCCTTTCCGTCCTCAGACAGGGTTATTGTGCTAGAGTGACGCATTAGCTCTAGAGGGCTTGGTGGCTCATTAGTGGATTTGGTTATTCACGACGGTGAGAATTTAATTTAAGTTAAAATTTGAAATCTTTATTTTAAATCGACCCTGCGAGGTTTGATATTGAGGTCCGTAATTGGTCATGTATATTTTTATGGATATTGTTTGTGAAACTCTCATATTATACTTGCATTAAGGCATTTGTAAGCATTTAAAATGTAACTTGGGAATTTATTGTACAATTTGTATAAAATTTAGACCGCTCGGTGTGGCGGTTGCTCATGCTCTAGTTGTCCTGTGGCTAGGACTGCTAGTACTTATATTATTATAGTCTTGTATTGTCCTGGTTGTCTACTGTGGGTTGGTTGATTGTTGTGAGGCCGGAATGATCCTTTCATTTAATTAACAGGACAAATAGTGTGGGTGAACCATTGGAGTGTCAAACATGATCATTCGTAAACAATAATTCAAATTTTGTAGTAAATCATGGTATATTTAATAAAATGAAATCATTTAATCAATCACACGACATCATACGTTTATGCATCCATTAAAAATCAAGTATATTATAGAGCAAACCGAAAGGATCCTGGCAAAGGTCAACCATGACCAAGGACAGACGCATCGGGGGTTTTTATTATGCAAATATTCAAAAGTCGCTCTCTATCCCGACGTTGGCCGTGAGTTTAGCCCTTGCTTACTCAGACTCGTCAATAGGACCACGCCCGGTGCTAGACAGTGGTGTCACACACGTCTTCCCCTTATATGGGTTTAACCAGCCGCGCCTATTGCATGCATATGTGACGTTTGTGGATACCTCCTGCAGAAACATATTTGGGCATCCCGGTGCCACTACAAACGCCCTTCGTAGCTATGGAATCAATCAAGTAATATCATCTCATCATATCATCTCATAACTAAGGCATCCAACCTTATATCATCTCATAATTAGTAGGCATCCAACCCACATAGTTCATCAAAATATTCCAAAAACCGTCTGCCAATACATTTTATCAAATCATTTCAAATCAACATATCAATACAATGGTAGAATAGAAAACTTTATAGTTCTCAAATAATTGCACAATATTATTTTATTTCAAAATATGGATGCATAGTCATAGAAAACAAAATTTACGACACTCCAATAATCACAAAACAGATTTGAAATTTAATATCACACGTCGAGTCAATGCATATCAAAAGCATGTTTTATTGAAAACACGGCAAAAATCAAGTTTCACTATTTCATGCAAGAGATTAGGGTCCCACTCACTTTTTAGAGAGGGTGGTCACTCCCTATTTTCACAATCATTCCAATTTGACTCAAGTCTCCAAAAAGATCAATCTAATCAAATCATCACAATTTATCATCAAATAAAAGCCTATTAAAGGATTTTCAATTTTCTTTCCTAATTAATACAACCTTAATTTACACAATCTCCTTTCTAGATTCCCGTTTCATCAATTTCGAATCATTTGGCTCACCAATGACCTAATTCCCAATATTTCTCAATTTTTCTAATTTTTCTCAAATTTACATAATTCCATTTTAATCTTTCAGACATATTTTAATCCAATTTCAAAGAAAACTATACAAATGAGCCAAACAAAACACTATCATTATCTAACACATTCTATCATGCTACGCAGTTTAATTTATATCAAATCCTAAGCTTAACCTAAATAATTTCAAAAAAAATTTTCAGGAAAATACATTTCCTGCGAATCTAACATATTTCAGAATATATATATAGCTTCCGATTCTAATTTCAACCTAAATTCGATAAAATTAATTCAAATGTTGAAGAGATTGCATTTGTCTCCCTCGAATCACAAACCTAGCTTTCGTTCGCCAGTCGAATTAGTCTAAAACCCGTAATGTTTCCAATTTGAAACGATGTTAGCAATTAACTCTAATTCTAATTTTAAAACCCTAGAACTACAACCAACTCAGCCCTTACCTACAGTGAAGATGCCGCGACCTAGGGTTTTTGAGGGTCGGTTGATGATTGCGATTTTGGGCTTCAGCTGGGGTTGCAGCAAGGAGGCCCGCGTGCAAGTGAGCGAAAGAGAGGGAGAGGGCTCTGCGATCGCGCACGCAGGAGAGGGGAAAGGTTGTTCGCGTGCGTGGGAAGAGGAAGAAAGCAGAGTGATAGAGAGAGAAGGAACAGAGAGAGAAGGAAGAGAGAGAACGATCAAGGGACGGTGAGAGAGATGATAGAGAGGGGGATAGAGAGTGAACGAGATCGGTCGATCGAGAGCCGAAAGAGAGAGAGACAGAGAGATAGAGGGAGCGAAACAGAGAGAGAGAAACAGAGAGAGGGGAAACCGAGAGGGAGGTAAAGAGAAAGGGTGGTGATCGTGGGTGGTTGGCGGCGGAGGAAGGCAGGGGATTCGGGTGAGGGAGGCGGTGGGTCGTGGGAAAGGGAAGAGACGGAGAGAAAGAGAAAGTGGGAAAAGGGTTAGGGTTTTCTAACCCTAACTCGTTCCCTTTTTTATTATTATTATTTATTATTATTATTATTATTATTATTGTTATTATTATTATTATTATTATTATTATATATTTCTTTTTATAAAATAAATTTATAAATAATTAAATGAGTAAATAAATAAATTAATAAATGAATAAATATTCATTTATATATTTTTATACTCACTTTACACTACAAATCGGAAATACGTATATTTTAAATATACCAAAAATTTTAATTTAAAGACTCCAAAATTGAAAATCAATATAAATAAAAAATTTCTCTCTATATATATATATAAACTGAGAAATATTTTATATAATTCATGAATAGGACATTAATACGGACACCGCAGTGTCGGTGTTACAGCTCGTGCATTCTCCGATCGAGGGATTTATTGGATGTCGACTTTGCCTAATTGTTCCATCATCTCACGTAGCTTACTCAAATATTTAGTTATGATTGGGTCTTTCATTTCGTAGACCCCTTCGATTTGTTTTACGACCAACTGGTTATCTGTGAATACCCTGACGTTTCGCGCCCCCATGTCAATGGTGATCCGAAGGCCTATCATAAAGCTTCATATTTGCTTAGTTGTTGGTGGTCTTGAAATCGATCCGGATGGCGTATTCTGCCTTAAAATCATTTGGGCCTACTAGTACAAGCCCGACACCACTTCTTGAGGAATTTGATGATCCATCAACGTGAATGGTCCACTCTGGGAACAACCACTCTTCCTGATGGTTGGGAGTGTTTTCGGCAAAGTACATTTGAAGATGAAATCAACCAACGCTTGGCCCTTTATCGCTGGTCACGATTGATACGGATATCGAATTCACCCAGTTCCATGCTCTACTTGATATGCCGACCGGAGGTGTCTCTCTTTCAGATGATCTACTTCAGTGGTTGGTAGGTAAGCTCCATGAAGGTATGGGCCTAGAAGTACGGTTGAAGACGTCTTGCTAAGATGACCAAGGCGTAGGCTATCTTCTCGATCGGTCAGTAGTTAACCTCAGACTCCTTTAATATCCTACTAATATAGTAGACTGACTTCTGGACAGCAGATTCCTATCTTATCATCACAGAACAGAGCGCTCATTCGGAGACGGCAAGATATAGGTAAAGTTTTTCCCAGAGGATGGGCCACGAAAGTAGTGGCAGTTCCATCAGGTATTCTTTTAGTCGTTCGAAGGTTGCTTGATATTCGAATATCCATTCGAACCATCGAGACCTCTTTAGTGCATTGAATATGGGCTAGTATTTCTCGTCGACTCTGGACATGAACCGACTCAGAGCCGATATCCGACCAATAAGACGCTACACTTCTTTTAACGTCTGGGGAGGCGACATATCTAATATCATCTATATCTTCTCGAGGCTGGCCTCTATCCCTCAATCGGCGATCATGAAGCCTAGGAACTTTCCAGAGGCAATTCCGAAGGTGCACTTTGTCGGGTTCAACCGCATATTATATCGTTCTAATATCTAGAAGGTTTCTTCAAGGTTCACAACATGAGCTTCTGCGGTGATGCTTTTGACTAGCATGTCATTAACATAGACTTCAGCATTCTTGCCTAGTTGGTCTTTGAAGACCGTGTTGACCAGCCATTGAAAAGTTGCTCTAGTGTTTTCTAGGCCAAAGGGCATGACCCGGTAGCAACACGTACCGAATTCAATGATAAAGTTGGTCTTCTCTTCATCCAATGGTGCCATTCTGATCTGATTATATCCTGAATAGGCATCCATGAAGCTCAAGAGCAGGTGTCCCGAAGAGTTATCTACGAGTTTATCGATATTAGGGAGTGGATAACTATCTTTCGGGCACGCTTTGTTGAGATCGGTGAAGTCTACAATATTCTCCATTTGCCACTGACATTTTTTCCAAAACCATGTTAGCTAACCACTCAGGATATTTGACCTCGCGAATGAACTCAGTCGTTAATAGTTTCTGAACTTCTTCTTGTATAGCACGTTGACGTTCGAAAGCGAATACTCTCTTTTTCTGTCTCACTGGTTTGAAATTGGCATTGATTGTTAGCCTATAGGTTATGACAGATGGATCTATGCCTACCATGTTTTAGGCGAAGACTTTGGAGTGTCATCGTAGACAAGCGACTAAGGCATCTCGCAAGGAAGGTGATAGGTTGGTCTCTATCCGAATGGTTTGACTAGGGTCGCTTGTTAAAAGGACCTCAATAGTTTCTTCGCTTGGCTCGGGTTTTGATTTCGACCCGCTGCTATCCCTAATTTCTAGGGCATCGATTGGGAAAGCTTCTTGCGCATCTTAAGCCGCAAAGAGGATATAAGGATCAGGATCATAACGTATGGTAGCGACCCCATGCAGTGCTCTGAACTTAACCTTCATATGTCTCGTGCTCGGCAACGCTTCTATTTCATCCAAGCGGGGTCTTCTAAGAATGGCATTGTAAGGAGAGAAAATTTTCACTACATAAAACAAGATATGGGCGGTCGCATGATTAAGGGTTTTCTGAGGGTCATAGAAAGGTAGATAATGCCTTCGGAATAGGTGGGCTCATCGGAAAGTCCTCTAAGGGACCCAGTAGGTGACAGAAGTCGAGACGAATCAAGGCCCATTCGACAAAAGGCATCCTAGGTAAGGAGATCACAGTCAGCCCCTTGATCGACAAGGACCCTCTTCACGATGTGAGATTCTATCTTGAGGGTAATGTGTCACGTCCCGACCCGTAGGTCTGAACATGTGACAATCGCCGCGCTAACTTGAACATGTGTGAATCTCACCCTATGCAACAAGGCATCGCAAGACATTCAGAATACCAAATAAAGCCATAAGCCATCCTGATCATCAAATGCCATCAACCAAATAGTACACAATTCCCTCTTTAGGGATAGAAAACAAAATTCAGTAATAATTCCCAAGAAAATTTCATAAAAAGGAAATTAAGGGTCCCCGATAAAAGTTTACACAAAACCAAATCCAATCGAAAACAAAATATAGAGTTTCAAAAAAATATTCAAATAGATTCTTATACAAAATGTCATCCATGGGTCAATCTATCAATACCTCAAAGACAATAGTAAGATCTATACAAAAATGAGTATCTAATAGAGATCTTCCCAAAAAGGTCTAACTCTAAACGACTTCGCGAGTAGCTAACCTTCCTCTGTAAAAAATGAAAAGTATGGAAATACCCAGTGGGTGTTATACACATTGAGTAAAAATAAGATTTTGTGTGGTGGGCATATCATATATATATATTTCAAATCATCATACAAGTCATAAGATCATTCAACAATAAATCAATTTTTCAATAATCATGATTCAAATATCCATCAATATAAGGCACACAGTCATTTATAAATACATGGATGCATAAGTGATTCAAATTTTCTTTTCAGATATCCCACAATCACAAAGATTTATATAAAACATATAAAATCATTCAAAATCATTTTTAAAGAATTTAAAACAATTTTGCTCATTTAAAGGCACAATAACCATCCACTCACAGTACTATGGATGACAGTCACTCCCAGACGTCTCTGCAGTAAACGTCTTGTTTCGTTCAGTTTTTGCCAACTCTTAAGGGACATAATCAAAAATCCACCATCATCAATGTCAATCTTTCAAGTAAACTCAAAATCCTAACAATCAATACCCAATTTTTCTCTCACATTCGGTGATTTAAAATCCACCAAATCTATTTCATCAAATTTCAATATAAACTCCAAAACCATGAAAGAGGAAAATAAACCCAACTTGAGAATAAAATATTACCTAGATTTTTAGTCTTCTATTTCGCCTCAAGCCGACTCACGATCGAATCCTAGATTTTCTCTCACTAGAAAACCTCAAATCTCTCAAAGATCTAATTTTCCAGAGTTTAGATTATGGGTTTTGGAGTCTTTAGAGTGTGAATGTTGTGGTATTTTGATTGATCTTAGATAGAAACAAGAAGAAAGGAAGAGGTAGTGTATGAGCATAGAGAGAGAAAAGTAAAAGAAGAGGTGAAATTTGACATTCGTAGGTTCTAGAGTTCCAATTCCACTTTTTATTTACAACTCATTTCCCCTATTTACTTATTTGCCCTCATTCTCTTTCTAACTTACTCAAGTACCCAACGTACCCTTTTCGGTAATTTGAAAACTCAACCTAATGGTTTAAGTACTTGAAATATTATTTGTTGAGGGAGAAGTGTTCAGTGATGAGAGATATGGAATAGTGATCAAGTTTTCTTGATATTACAAGACTTAAATTTGCAAGGAAAATGAAAGGTGCACAAGGGGAATGCTTTGACTGATGGGCTCTCGGCATTAACCGATGGGCTCTCAATAATGAGGAATGGCAAATGGGCAACTTGGAACCGGTGGGAGCAAGTTGAATTTTCCAGCAACAAAGATAGAAGCAGAAGTTGCAAACTACGACGAATAAATTAGAAATGATTGAAATAAGAAATGTTTAAAAACAAATATAGGTTATAGAACTAGAGATATTAAGTGGCATGGTGGAGTAATGGCTTTTTGGATAATCAAAGTCTTGGGTTCAATTCCTTGTGGCTGCAACCGATGGGGATTTTTGGCAAGCAATATTGGAATAGGCATTGGCAAGTAGTGGAGTATGGATGAAATCAAGTCCCATCGGATGGCAAGCTCAACAACCAATATTGGCAAGAAATGAAGGAAATGGAAAAATCCAAATGAAAGGCCAACCGATCAGAGCTGGTCAAGGCTAGCAGATAGAAATGGAAAAATCAAAATAAATTCAAAATTCAGCCGATGAGAATCAATTTATTATAAATATAAATAGGTGTGTGTATGTACACACCGTACAGTGGGACATTGGGAGTGGAAATTCAAGTGCCGAATGAAAGTGTCAAAGAGATGAGCCGATGAGAGAAATGTTTTGTTCGGTCAAATAATAGAGGACCGAAGAGCATAGGGACTGTTCATGTGGAAGGAAGAACCGATGGCATCCATGCAACCGACAGGAAATTGGGAAAGTGGAGTGTGCTGTGTCTTCAATTCACATGCAACTGATAGGAAATTGGAAGGTGCAAATATGTACCGATGGAGAATTTTAAAATTTTAAAAAGTAGCACTGACAAGTTCAAATCTCCGGAATCACATGTACCGAAGGGAAAATGGTAATTGCAAAAAAAATGAATTCTTAAGGTAATAAATATAGGATGGCAGAATGACCAAAGGAAAATGATAAGTTCAAAATTGAATCCTTAATGACCGAACAAGATGAAGTGACCGAGCAGATATATGAAAGTGAGTCCAATAATATACCAATGGGTTCTCACAATACCGATGGGAGTCTCAACACTAATAGATGGCTAGATAACCAACAGGAATTTAGAAATTTAATACTGATAGACCATCATTTAAACAATACACCGATAGGATTTTCATTTATAAAATAACAAATGGTCACCTCCAACTACCGATAAGGAAATCAAAATCTAAGAACTATTCAACCGAACACTAAAACTCTGCGGAGCACTAAACATTTAAAATCCACTAAGTATTGATCATCGAACACTCAAATAACCGCTGGCTCTGGTGATCCGGACTCTAATGATCGATAACTTAAAATTTTAAAATCTATCCACCCAATATCTAGAGAAGCTCCTGAACAACCTAAAAAACAAGAATTTATATTTATTTAAAATTAACTATTCTTCTTACATTTTACAAAATGTTAAAAATTTTCAAATAATCCATTTAGAGTATTTCTTCAAACCCGGACTTGCCCGATGTTACAATTTATACCCCCCTAAAAGAAAATTTTGTCATCAAAATTTTAATATAAAATCATCCAACAACAGCTAGGGGTTGTGCCTACTCATGCAGCTTTAGACTTCTCAAGTCCTTTCTCCCTAAATAATCATCATTACATCTAATATCATGCAATTTACTCAACAATACTCACATATTCATCACATAACAACTCTAATAATCTCCACAATCAATTATATAAAGTTAATAATCAAGATTGATTCATCAATTTATTGTTACCATGCAATGATTTCAATACTATTAGCAAATCTCAAATATCATGTAACACCAATAACATGCTCTCCAAATCAATATATAGTTACTTATCTAAATTTTACCTGTGACAACATCGGGGTTGTCTTGTGACTCTTCATTGGTCATTGCATAGATCCTAGTTTGGATTCGAGGTTGAGAACGTTGGGGATTGGTAGCCACGGTGTTGCTGTCGATCCCCATCCTTAGAGTGGTGTTGGAGGGAGATGTAGATGTGTTAGCTGATCCACCCCTAGAACCACTAGGAAAGTCTTGATTTTGCTGACCCCTTTGCCTACTCAAACCCAGTTCGGGGCAACTATTTCAAAGATGGTCCTCCTCTCCACATTGATAATAGCTCTTGGGCGCATTACAAATTTCAGGATGGTACTTCCCACAATTCCTATACTACTCCTTCATGTTTCCTACCGATCTACTCCCAGAGGTAGCACTAGACATGGGAACCTCAAACTTGGATGATCGTTGGCCTTGTGGACTGCCAACGGACTCAGTGACAGAGACTCCACCATAGGAGCTCATGCTCCTACTTTGCTTTGAACTTTGGCCCAATGCAAATTCAGACCTTCTTTTCTTTTTCTATCCTTCTATAGTTCTTCCCATTTCCTCTACCATTTTCTCAGCTCTCAAAGCCAAGTCTAGGACATCTTGGAATGTATGCCCTTTAGTGATTAACATTTTCTCCCTTATGCTCAAGTTTAGTCCTAACTCGAACTTCGCAGACAAGGACTCCTCGGAGTTCACAAACTCCGGAACATAAGTAGCAAACTCTCTAAACTCTGTTTCATATTCTGACACAGTCTTGTTCCTTTGAGCTAGATTGAAGAATTCCTCTCTTTTGATCCCTATAGAAATGGGTATAGTATTTCTCCTCAAAGGCTCTCAGAAAATCTACTCAAGTAAGAGGCGTTGTCGTTCTAGCCTTCACATTTTCCCACCAAGTTCTGGCACTCTTATCAAATAATTTCACTATCACCCATAATTTTATTTCATCGTTTTGTCTCATGTCAGTAATAGTCTCCTAAATTCGGCCGATCCACTCCTTGGCCATGGATGCATCACACGTTTTAAAGAATGTCTCGTATTCGAGTTGTCTCGTCTCTTTGATTAGTTTTGACAACTCAACCGTAGGATGATTGGTTGATGTAACAACCGGAGGAGTTGGTGCTATGGGAACACTAGGTGCAACTGCCGGCATAGGAGGAGGAATTGGCAGAGGAGTTGAAGTTTGAGGCAGAGTTTGGTACTGCTCTCCAAATGTACTCTACGACTCCATCACTTGCTGGAGGGTGGTTATAGGAGGAGCGAAGACCCCGGTTGAAGGAGTCGGGTGTGTAGACATTGACGAAGGTAGAGCATGCGAGGACGACTCATCCTCACACTCTTGGAGAGGAATTTCACTTGCATTCCTCATCCTTTTACATGGAGGCATACTAGTGTACAAAAGACAAACTACTTTAGCTCATAGTACTAAGATGACTCTAGACACCATTAGTTAGAGGTATGTCAAATTTCTAGGACCCATTGGAGGCTTTCAAATTTTTCCAAAAACATTTGGAAATACAAAATCCTTTAAAATCATTTGTAAATGTTTGAAAACTGTCTATAACTTTCAAAACCTTTGCTCTGATACCAATAAAATTGTCACACCCTGACCCGCAGGTTCGAGTACGCAACAATCGCCGTACTACCTTGAACACGTGTAAATCTCACCCTATGTAACAAGACATCGCAAGGCATTCAGAATACCAAATAAAGTCATAGGTCATCCCGGCCATCAAATGCCATCAACTAACTAGTACACAATTCCCTCTTTAGGGATAGAAAACAAAATTATCAATAATTCTCAATAAAATTTCATAAAACAGAAATTAAGGGTCTCCAATAAAAGTTTACACATACCTATATGTAATCGAAAATGAAATACAGAGTTTAAAAAAAATATTCAAATAGATTCTTATACAAAATGCCTTTCATGGGTCAATCTATCAATACCCCAAATACAATAGTAAGATCTATACCAAAAAGAGTATCTGACATAGGCTTTCCCAAAAGGGACTAGCTCTAAACGACTTCGCGAAATAGCTAACATTCCTCTATAAAAAAAAAATGAAGAGGGATGAGTGAGTATGGAAATCCCCAGTGAGTGATATACACGTTGAACAA
Source organism: Dillenia turbinata (assembly GCA_037126225.1). Taxonomy (NCBI): domain Eukaryota; kingdom Viridiplantae; phylum Streptophyta; class Magnoliopsida; order Dilleniales; family Dilleniaceae; genus Dillenia; species Dillenia turbinata. The sequence continues at coordinate 15,388,745 of JBAMMX010000024.1, forward strand.
AAATAAAATTTTGTGTGGTAGACATATCAAATATATATATATTTCAAATCATCATACAAGTCACATGATCATTCAACAATAAATCAATTTTCTAATCATCATGATTCAAATATTCATCAATATAAGGCACACAGTCATTTATAAATACATGGATGCATAAGTGATTCAAATTTTCTTTTCAAACATCCCACGATCAAAAAATTTATATAAAACATATAAAATCATTCAAAATCATTTTTAAAGAATTTAAAAAAATTTTGCTCATTTAAACGCATAATGAACCATCCACTCTTAAGGGATGATAGTCACTCCCAAATGTCTCTGCAGCAAATGTCTTGCTTCATTCAGTTTTCGCCAACTCTTAAGAGATATAATCAAATGCCCACCATCATCAATGTCAATCCTTCAAGTAAACTCAAAACCCTAACATTCAATACCAAATTTTTCTTTCACCTTCGGTGATTTAAAATCCACCAAATCTATTTTATCAAATTTCAACATAAACTCCAAATCCATGAAAGAGGAAAATAAATCCAAGTTGAGAATAAAATATTACCTAGATGTTTTAGTCTTTTATTTTGCCTCAAGCCGAATCACGATCAAACTCTAGATTTTCTCTCACTAGAAAATCTCAGATCTCTCACAAGATCTAACTTTCTAGAATTTAGATTATGGGTTTTGGAGTCTTTAGAGTGTGGGTTTTATGGTATTTTGATTGATCTTCGATAAAAACAAGAAGAGAGGAAGAGGTAGTGTATGAGCAGAGAGAGAGAAAAGTAAAAAAAGAGGTGAAATTTGGCATTCATAGGTTTTAGAGTCCCAACTCCACTCTTTATTTATAACTCATTTCCCTTATTTACTTATTTGCTCTCATTCTCTTCCCAACTTACTCAAGTAACCAACATATCCTTTTTGGTAATTTGGAAACTCAATCCAATGGGTTTAAATACTTAAAATATTATTTGTTGAGGGAGAAGTGTTCGGTGATGAAAGATACCAAATAATGATCAAGTCTTCTTGATGCTACAAGACTTAAATTTGCAAGGAAAATGAAAGGTGCTCAAAGGGAATGCTTTGACCAATGGGCTCTTAGTATTGACCGATGGGCTCTCAATAATGAGAAATGACAAATGGGCAAACTGGAACCGGTGGGAGCCAGTTGAATTTTCCAACAACGAAGATAGAAGCGGAAGTTGCAAACTATGGCAATAAATTAGAAATGACTAAAATAAGAGATGTCGAAAAACAAATATAGGTTATATGACTAGAGATATTAAGTGGCATGGTAGAGTAATGACCTTTTAGACACTCAAAGTCTTGGGTTCAATTCCTTGTGGTTGCAACCCATGGGGATTTTTAGCAAGGAATATTGGAATATGCATTGGCAAGTAGTGGAGTATGGATGAAATCAAGTCCCATCGGTCGGCAAGCTCAACAACCAACATTGGCAAGAAATGAAGGAAATGGAAAAATCCAAATGAAAGGCCAACCGATCAAAGATGGTTAAGGCTAGTGGATGGAAATGGAAAAATCAAAATAAATTTAAAATTCAACCGATGAAAGTCAATATATAATTAATATAAATAGGTGTGTGTATGTACACACCGTACAGTGGGAAATTGGGAGTGCAAATTCAAGTACCAAATGAAAGTGTCGAAGAGGTGAGCCAATGAGAGAAATGTTCTGTTCGGTCAAATAGAAGAGGACTGAAGAGAATAGGGACTGTTCATGTGGAAGGAAGAACCGATGGCATGCATGCAACCGACGGGAAATTTGGAAAGTGGAATGTGTTGTGTCTTCAATTCACATGCAACCGATAGGAAATTGGAAGGTGCAAATATGTACCGATGGAGAATTTGAAAATTTAAAAAAGTAGCACTGACAAGTTCAATTCTCCAGGATCACATGTACCAAAGGAAAAATGGTAATTACAAAGAAATCAAATTCTTAAGGCAATAAGTATAGGAAGGCAGAATGACCAAAGGAAAATAATAAATTCAAAATTGAATCTTAATAACCGAACAAGATGAAGTGATCGAACAGATATATGAAAGTGAGTCCAACAATATACCGATGGATTCTCACAATACCGACAAGAGTCTCAACACTAATAGATAGCTAGATGACCAACATGAATTTATAAACTTAATACCGATAAACCATCACTTAAACAATATACTGATAGGATTTTCATTTATAAAATAACAGATGGTCGCCTCCAATTACTGATAAGGAAATCAAAATCTAAGAACTGTTCAACCGAATACTAAAACTATGCGGAGCACTGAACATTTAAAATTTACCAAGAATCGATCACCGAACACTCAATTAACCGATGGCTCTGGTGATCCGGACTCTAATGATCGATAACTTAAAAATTTAAAGTCAGTCCACTCAGTATCTAGAGAAGCTCCTGAACAACTCAAAAAACAAAATTTCACATTTATTTAAAATTAACTACTCTTCTTACATTTTACAAAACGTAAAAAAAAAAAAAAAAAAAAAAAAAAAAATCAAATAATCTTTTTAGAGTACTTCTTACAAATTCGGACTTGTCCGGTGTTACATAATTACTATGGGGTCATCACGTCGGAGATCAACCCCTAACAAATAATCATCGTCAAAGCCTATGACTAGCCTTTTTCTCTTGGCAGACGTTGCGCTGGGAGTGATTGTAGTAGATATCATCATGAGTTTTTGGAAGATCAATCTGCTTCCCACAAACGGTACCAATTTGTTGGAGGTGGATTACGACTCCACAGATATCGGGTCCTTGTCGACTTGAACGGTTGCCATCAACGGGATGTGAAACTTGCAAAAACTACCGGAGAGTGCTCCGGTGGAGGAAGTTCCGACACTCAAATTAGAAAGAGTGGTTTTCGAATGCAAGAGAAAACAGACTAAGAACTCAAAAAGAAAGATGTTCCCTGTAATTAGAGTGCCCCAAGTGTAAGACTAAGAGAGTGTACCTGGTTTGGAGGGTTTTTGGATATCTTATACTTGCTAGAGTCGTATGCCGTTGGGGTATTTCAACCCTACTTTTTTTATCTAACCAATCTGAAAATCTCAGAAATTTAATATTTCGAATTAATCATGAGTTTTATCATATGAAAATTTCCGTTTACTCGGGAGATCATTTCTTTAATTGAAATATCCTAAAAATGTCGTTCTTATGTAGGAAATCAAAACTGTTATGGTGTTTTGACTTTCCTTTAGAATTGTTAGAATTATTGGCTATCGGTCGGTTGTTTGGTCAATGAAGGGTTTTTGGGGTTCGTGCGTTCGATGGATCAATGATTGAGTACCCGATCGGTGAGATTACTCTTATTTGATAAATTTCGTTCGGTAGGCAGGTCGACTGAGATACTATCATTCAGAAAATTTAGGCGATTAAGACCCTTCGATAGATAGTCATAAAGGATATTAAATATCGAACGATAGCTGTCCTTTGTGAGTCTCGTATATGGATTTTTTAAGTGCTGACCCTTCAGATTGGTTCTAGAGTTATGTTCCATCAAAATCATAAAAAATTTTGATTATTTAGACGCATTTGACTATCCTTGGAAAGCTTAATTTGTGAGTATATGATGTGATTACGTTAGAACTAATCCATAAAGAGCTTTGAATTGTCTTTGCCGACATAGCTCAAATATGGAGTCAATTTCTGACGTTGATATATACCATATTAGTAAGTCACTGACGTGATATACATGATGGTTGACTATGCTGATATGGCATCTACCACGCCAGTAGTTTGCTTCACTGTCATGCAAACTCAGCAACTCACCATATATCTCATCTGTCACGTTATTCTACATTATTTTTTAATGGCCAACTTGATGACGTTAGCAATGAAGATTAATTATTTTAAATTTTGTATTTTTTAAATTTAGAGATTTAATCGTAAATTATATGTAAAGTTCAGGTATAACAGCTTTCAAATGTGAGGCAGCAACAGTAATCTTTGCCAAATTGAAAGAAGAATCCAAGATCAACCCTAGACATAAGAATTAAAAAAAAAAAATTCTGAGAAAATGATAATGTTAGGGAGAGAGAGAGACGTAGCTTTTACGTTTAGAAAATGAAAGGAGGTTGGTACAGCTCATATTTTTGAGATAGAATATATATATATATTTTTTTTTTCACAAGAGGAGATAGTACGGGGAGTGGCTTAGGTTCCTCGGTCTTGTCGGGCCTCAATTATTATTTTTTTTTTTAAAAAAAAAAAGAGACAGGAAAAAGTTACCAAACAGCTTGCGAGAGAGAGAGAGAGAGAGAGAGTGAGTTGGAAGTCCAGGTGAGAAAATTTTCTTTCTCTCTCCTCTTTCATAAATTTGGCATTTGTGGATGTCCGAAACCCTACCATTTAATAAATTTCCCTTTTCTGTCCTCATTCATAGCTTTCCATATTTGTTCTTGCACTTACTTTTTCCTACTATATTTTCTCTCAATACTCGAGATCAGGCGGAACGATTTGCTAGGTATGATTACATTCTTCTACAGTATCTTTTCTCTTCAAAAAGCTTTTCCTTAAATTTGTTCAGTAGATGTTTACCATCTTTGATCCAAAACCTAATTTTCTAGTTAGATTATTTCTAGATGATTTATGGAGTTAGAAGAGTTTGATATGTTAGGTGTGAATGGTTTTCAGTTTTTCAACTAGATTTCACCATTTGGGATCCAAGACCTGTATATATTTCTAATCTTCCCCACAATTTGTTTCAAATTTGGGAATATCATTCTTTTGGTGAGAAGGATATTTTTCATTTTTAACTAGATTTTCACCGTTTTGGGAGTTGACTGATGATGATGATGATGATGATGAAGAGAAGGAGAGGGCTCTTCAAGAAGGCTGAAGAGCTTTCTACTCTTTGTGATGCTGGTATTGCTCTTATTGTCTTCTCTGCTACTGGCAAGCTTTTTGAGTATTCCAGCTCAAGGTCTCTCCCCCCTCTCTCTCTCTCCCTTTTTTTCTTTTACGAGCTTGCTAGAAATGCTACTTCATGTATATGCATGCGAGTGTGCTGCATCTTATGTTACATTCTTGATAGTCAAAAGAAGCGTTCCTAAATCGATTATTCCTTAGTAATTTGAATACTTAGTTCAATATGAGGCTTCATCGATCTAGGCTTAGAGAGAGAGAGAGAGAGCCTTTCTTTTTTTTTTTTCTTTTCTTTTTCGGCATATTCTATGGATCTCTCATTTTCTCGAGAATTTAAAAACAGAAAGATATTTTTGGGATAGTTTTGTTCCGTAAGATATTTTCTTCTTTTTGGGTATTATAGGAATGGAAATGAAAATGAAAACAGTGTGTTTGTTGCCTATACATATTGACCGAACCATTTGGGCCTTTGGGGTAGGTATGTTCATCTATGTTGCTTCTTTTCATGTTTTCTGAGGCAGTCTTCACTGCAAGGGTTTTTTAATCTGTGGATATTTAGGGGTCATCCCAATGTATTGTGTGTATTCCCTCTCACTTCTATCTACAAAAGTCTTTTTCTTGCTCATAGGAATAAAAATCCACATGCTTTTTTCATCTTCTTTTTGGCGAGCATTATATTGGGTTTTCAAGTTGTTATTTTTCTCTTTACTCTATGGTACCAAGCATATCAATTGGAATTATGTGAAAATGATGAATTGATAGCTAAATATACTATTTCATGGGTATTAATGACATAATTTTTGTTTTTCCCCCTAGCAAAAGTGAAATATAGGCACAAGATAGATGTCCTGAAAGGACACATAAATTGCAGGCATTATCTTATACCGAGAAAAATTACTCCTGCTACAAATAACATATCTCAACCAAAATATTTTATATAGTTCAATTGATAAGTCTACTTCGATGATCATCATTCACAACCATTCATTATTTAATCGATCATCGCAATCAGTCAATCTTTTCAATTATTTTTACACTTCACTATGATGAAAACTTCTACCCAACTAGACCTTCACTCAAATCCAAAGCTAACCCTACAATCATATGTGATAAAACGGTACCTTTTGATAACTTTCTAACCCAACAAGCATTTCCTAATGGCTACCCTTATTTTCCAACTCTCGCCTTGGAGGGAATCTGTTGGTTCTGGCATATGTGGTCCTTTTCCTAGTTTTGTTTGACAATAATAACTTAATTTGTAATTTTGTATGTATTATAAGTTGTTTGTCTATGTTTAATGTGAGTGAGGAGCACATGCACCTGGTGAATAAAATAATTTGACCGATTAACTCTAATGAATTTGTCACACCTCAACTCGCAAGTCGAGCATGCAACAACCACCACGATACCTTGAAACATGTGTGAACTCTACCCCGTGTTTCGAAATACTATAAGACACCCAAAATTTCATTCTTTTCCCAAACAAAACATTCAAATAAATCAATATAAATCCAAACAAATCCAACTTGACACCAAGGACCAGCCCGATCCACCCTACTCGACACATACATGCATAAGGCCAGTTCAGCCATTCAAATCCAAATACATACATAAGGTCAGTCCGTCCATTCCAATCAAATTCACAGCAATAAAACAAGTCTCTGCTCAACGAACCTAAAGCAACTCAATCAAAGACAATTTCTAAATGCACTTTTGGAAAGTCAGATAAGTCCTCAATATACGTATTCAAAACCAAACAAAATTTAAAGTTCAAAATCAACAAAGGTAGTGTTCAAGATAGTTCTTCAAAATAGTTACATACAATGCCTCTACTAGATCCACTAATATCTCAAAATTTAATCAAAAGAAGTCGATACCCGAAGAGATTCTTAGAATATCTTTAGTTTGACTCAAGACAAGGGGCTAATTTCCAAACAAAACGTCCTCTATAAAAATAAAATAAGAAGAATGGGTATAAACAATACCTAGTGAGTGGAATAACATCTTATACAATAAATGAGGAGTGGGTATGAATATGTTAAATAATATTTCAAAAAAATCATTTTTATCATATTCAATTTCATAAATATTCTAATAAATATCAAGATAATTCGATCAAATCCATATATTATAATAAAATAAATTTTATGCATCCAAATCGTAACAATATTTTCAACAAAAAAAGGAGAACGTAAAAAATACTTTATTCGACAATAGTCTACCATGACTAAGGGCGAATTTGTTAAGAGGTTTTCATACATTTCAAATTTATCAATCGCCCCTAACCTTGGCGTTGGCTCGGGATATCCTTGGCAATGCAACCAAGTTAGCCCGATGGGACAAAAGAGGCGTCTCCCAAACTGGACTAACCTCTCCATCTAATAAAACTATAATCATATTGCTCCGTCGATCCACATCATGATAGGGAATGATTATAGCTATTAATAGGGGTTCAGACTCACACTCAATCCAATAAATACAATATTCCATATTTAACCAATATCATAAATGTGTCAAATTTAATTCAACTATTTCTCAAATCAAGTTATACTCAATATATCGCATAAATCATAACACATTATTTTTTTACAATAATTTAGATGCAAAAATATATCAAATACACATATAAGGACATTCCACACATATAAAACATTTCAAAATTCAATTTAAAATCATTTTAAAAATCAACGCATTTTACTCATTTAAAGTATAATATAAAATCCACTCACCTATTGGGAGAGTCAACACTCCTAATCGACAATCCAAAACTAAATTAATTCCTCCTAAATTTTCAATTATCTCAACCTAAAACAATAAATATCATTTCATTATTAATTATACATCACATTTTGGGTTATCTAATTTTCTCTTATATTTTTCTAACCCTAAATTCTCAACATCATCAAATCTATATTCAAATCTTTCCATTAAACATCATAAATCTAGGGAATTAATTTTTTATTTAATATTTTTCTCAATTTCATCATTATACAAATTCTAAACTTAAACGTCTAAAGTTAATCTTTCCAATCTCAACATGATAATTCAAAGACATGATAAAACAACTCAAATTTAGTTAAGAGAAGAAGATTATCTTAAATGGAGATACCAATTTCTTTTCCAAGTTAAGTTACACCAAAGCTCTAAATTCTTCTCTCTACAAAATCTCAAAATTTCAACATAAATTGTAATTTCATGTAAGAACAATATAAATATAAGTTAAGAAAGGAAATTTATCTCTATGGAGATCCCTAATTTCACCCTAGTTGAATACTCCCAAACCCTGGATTTTTCTCTCTCTAGGAAATCTTGAATTCTCTCTCGAGATTCAACCTTTTAGAGATTTGTTGGAGTGTTTGGAGTTCAAATCTATGGGTGTTTGAAAACATTTGATCAAATTTGAATAGAGGTGTCATTCGTTCTCAACATTTAAGGTTTGATATCTAATTATGCATTCAAAATTTAGGCATATGGAACCTTTTTTTCTTTCGAAATTAATTCTCAAAAATGTTAAGACTTAATAGACCCGTTGAGCCTTCACTTTTACAGCATACAAACGTTTTTAAGTAATTATCGTTTTGTAATTTTCCATTCATTCACATATAATTCATTTAGCTACAATAAATTATAGAGCTGAATAACAATTTCCAATTATCAATGAATCCTAAGGAACCAAACGACTCTTATAGATAGTTTTACACTTCTGTTTTTTTCCCCTTTTATTTTGAGTTTGCTTTCTATTTCTATTTTTATTTTGCCTTTTCATTTTACTTTTCCAAATTTCTTCTCATAACGTGCGCAATGCATGACTCTCCACTTCATTATAATATTGCTACATTTAAAACTAATTTCGAGTACACATAAATGGTGTATCTTTATATCTAATATTTTGTGAAAATATGAAACACAATCATGAAATTTCTAATTTTAAATAATAAGTGATTAAAAGCCATTCGTTCAATGATTTTGGTGGCAATTTTTTGTTTAGCACTAGTCTTTTATGCTAGTACTAACTTGTTTACATGATAAAAACGATTGAACCAGATGAATTTGTATCATGTTACCATTGGCTTATTTTAGTATGTAGTTGTAGTCTCCTTTGAGTTCTAGGGTTTTAGTTGTTATGCATCTTATTAGTTGTTATGCTAACTTTCTTTAAAGACTCCTAATTTGAATAGTTTAACTTTTTGTTTTTTTAAAGGAGCTTCCAATTGAAATGGAAAACCTGGATATTAAAAAGTTTATGAAAAATATCTTAATAAATTTGGAAATAAAATTTGAATAAAATTTTAACAAAACAGGATTTTTCTAGTCAAGAAAAACACCATTTTGCTGGAGTTGCACATTTTTTTTTTTCGGGCCAAGCATCAAATTTATACAAGAATAAGTGCGATGGTATTGAGGCATTTTAATAAAGCTCTTATTTTTGTTAAACAAAAAATAAAATTCTTTATAATCAAGAGTGGTTTATAAAAAAAAAAAAGAAAAATTGAACGTACTAAAAATGCCCTTTTTATAATTTAATAATTAATAAAATTGATAAAAGAAATTGTACTAACTACTATTAAGTATTATCCTATTGAATTTGAATAAAGACAATTAAGTTCGAGGGTTTTAATTCATACGTAAATTTTGAGCATCATCATAGAAAACCTTAACCATCTATGATTTTGTTAAAATTCTATCATAATTTTATTTTCAAATTTATCAAGACATTTTTTATTATATTTTTAATATGCACTTTTTCCTATTTGAATTTGGGGTTTTAGTTTTTGAGAGAGGATATTTAAATTAAGAGTTTCTTAAATTGGGATAGACAACTTTCTTGTTTGTCTAATTGGGTATAAGTTTTGTATGATTATCATTTTGTCTTATGAGTTTATGGTGGTTTAATTAATTTCATCCTAATAAAATTTTGCATCATGAAAGGAAAAAAAAAAACAAAAAAAAAAAAGAGGAAATCTTGACTATTGCAATTGGAAACTTTTGCATTAATAATATCCTAAATTAAATGTTCTATCCCCGAGCAAGAGGAATAAAAATTTGATCACATTAATAGACCAATCAAACTCCTAATATATACATTAAAGCTTAAAAAGATTAATGGTTATTTTAGGGTTTATAAATATTGTCAATAGTCTGTACATTTATCAACGTAGTTATCCATACCAGTGCATTCATGAAAGCAAGGAATTGATTTTGTCTAAAACAGCAAGCATTACATGCAGGATTTAGTAGTCTGACATTCGAGCCAAGTTACTTGTCTATGCCGAAAATTTTGAAATAAATTGGATGAACAATGTAGCACAGTGAAATCCAAAATACTAACAATAATAATTAATTATTTTATTCCGTGAGATAATGAGATTATTATTCATAACTTGATTTAAAAGCTCTGAAAATGAATTAGGTGACTGTCAGTAAAATTGAACAATGAATTCAAAGAGCTTTCATGCCAAAATGGGACAGAAATAGCATGTTACCAATATACACACACACACACACTCACACACACATACGGAGAGAGAGAGAGAGAGGGATTTGAAATCCTTATGGCATTTCTCCATTGAGAAGTTTAATTTCATATTACTATTATAGGAGAGGAAGGAAGAGGTAATTTTCCTACTTTTTTTGCGGGTGCAGGGGGCTAACCCATATATTTGTGAAAAATGTGATAGTAACATAACATATCAAAAAAATAAGGATTTCCTGAAGGTTTTCCCAATTATAATATTTATAGAATTTGAAATGATACAAACTTATATAGTTTGACCAAAAATCACTTTGTTCACCGATAAAAATATTTCTAAATTTCCCCTCAGCTTACCCTGATCTCACTTTGCCTCCTTTCTATTTTTACCTTCAATAGTCATCTGCTATACATATAACTGACTTAGTCTCCTTGATAATTCAAGAATTTGGCAGCGTGCACTGACTTGGTCTCCATGCACATAACTTTTGATGGCATTGCATATATATATATATATACACACACACAAAAATACATATATACAAAAATACAATTTTATATCTGAAACATCATCAAAAGTTTATAAATGATACAATAGAGCCACAATCTTCTATGGGAAACCTACAATGATCATATGAGTCACATAGTGGGATTACACACTAATCTCTCTTTAGTTGCCATTGCTCCTCCCCCCCCCCCCAAAAAAAAAAAGGCACTACTGTGATATTAACAAATATATTTGCAGCTCAATAACCTATTATTAATATGCCTCCATATGTAAGCTAATCCACCAGACACTTCCATCTCCACTGTAGACTAAGCTACTCATCTATGGAAGACCATGAGAGCATTCTTCCATGGGTTTGTTATGCCTAAAATGTACCATTAGCTTTGAGACCACCATAAGATAGTGAATTGTTGAGATACCTAAGGACTTTATGGTTTGAATTCAATTTTCTGTCCAAAACTTGAAATGGTTATTGGTTCAACCATATTTATGGATTATACAGAACTCACTCAGCCAACTTATCCCAATGTAGAATCTACCATTTACTCATGAAATCAAACATCTCTCTCTCTCTCTCTCTCTCCCTCTCTCTCTCTCTCTCCCTCCCTCCCCCCCCCCCGGGGGAATTTATTGGTTATTGCACGTATGTCAAAATAGTAACTTTTGAGTTTAAAACTTACATGGAGGTATCCTTCTTCATACTACGGCTCTTTGGCAAATGGGAACTTAATGTAATCAAGTGGTTAAATCTTTCCATTTCTTTTACAATTCTTAATTAACATTTATCTGCAATCCAATGCTTCCACTTAAAATGCATACTTCTTCAAGGGGAGGAAAAAAAAAGCATCATTAAATTAAAATCACCGAAATTGTACCTACTTCTGACTTTCTTTTTCTGTTTTATGAATGTTAGCATGCAGAAGATAATTGACAGGCATAGGTTACATTATTCAGTGGAGAACAATGACCAACTTGATCAACCATCTCTAGATTTGCAGGTGAATTTCTCGGTCTTATTCTCCACATCGTGTACATTATGTCCTACATAATTTTCTCTACCATTCTTGTAAACATTTGAGTTCAGTGCATCATCATCTAATAATGTTAGTTTCAAATTACACATGCACCAAATTTTGTAGCTATGCTATCCATCTCAAGGGAAATAGTCAATTGTTGCTTGTTGTTAGTATTTTTTTTTTCTCCACAGTTATTTTTTATTTTTCTTTTTATAATTTGAAATTAAATAAGGTTGTCCAATGGTTGCAAGATACTAAGAACTATGAATGGCTAATGAAAATTTTCTTTTTTTTTTTGGTTGCCCACCCAGTATCCGATACTTTGTCCTTACTAAATCCGGATCGACCTACTATCGGACCCTTTCGGAGGTAGGTTTCACAGCGTGGTTTTTTTCATACCCATGGTGAGTCGAACCCATGACATGGTTAAGGGAACTCAGCGCCCTTCCCGCTAAGCCAACCAACATTAATCTAATAAAAAATTTCATGTGCATTTGTTCACGACAAAATCTCTCATGGTAGTTTTTATGACTGAATATTTAAACACAATTTTTCTTATTTATATCACCAAAATTTGTTCTAGATAAGCATAAGCTCATGACAATCTTCATGAGGATTTTTCTTAGGAGAAAAGGTTATTTTCCTTTTTAAAAAACTCGTGCCGGGTCAAACTTGTTGCGGTTATAAAAAGTACATTGGAATTGATAAGATATAAGTGCAAAAACTTGTACATTTCTGATAAGGAAGTACATGATTTGAGAATATGTTTGCATGTTTTTACAAGTTTTGATATATGTATTGAATAAAATGTATGATGGAGACTCTGTGTTGTCCTTGTAGCGTGAGAGTAGCAGCTCTGCTATGTTAAGGAAGGAAGTTGCAGAGAAGAATGAAGAACTAAGGCATGATCTGACTCTCTCTCTCTCTCTCGGAATGCTATTAGTACTTTGCGATTCATTGCATGTTATTTCATTTAATGTAAGCACAATGATGTCAGGCAAATAAGAGGAGAAGAGCTAAAAGAGTTGGGTGCAGAAGAGCAAAAGGAAATAGAGCAACTAGTTGAAAGAGGATTGAGCAGTGTTATAGTTATGAAGGTCATTACTTTTCTTGCTTGATGTTGGTGAATGAGTGATCATTTTTATTCAATTTATTCAGAATGTCTTATGTTACTAACATTAACTGTTTTTTTTTCTCTTTCAGTGTGAAAAAATTATGAATGAGATCCGTCCCCTAAAGAGAAAGGTTAGAAACAAAAACATCTATCCATATGCATGCATTGTGCACATTTCATGTTGCATATAAATATAAATATATATATATATATATTGAGCTTTTTGAAGGAACGAAAATAAGCCTTTGGCAGAGGAAATATGAAACCAACCAAAAGGATTGGGGAGATAATTTCAATTTTTTTCTTTGGCAACATGCAAGAATTACCATTTTAGAAATTCTATATAGACTCAAAAAATGATGACAAAAATGTGACAGCATTTTGAGTTATAAAGTATTACAAACAGCGTATTTTTTAATGACAAAAAAAACCAGTACCACCGGTTATTTTGGTCCATTTAATGTAATTCTTGTTCTATATGTCAATTTAAGAAATTTTATATTAATTTGAAAAGTTATATCCGAAATTATGATAGCTTTTGAGAAATCAAGTACTACCACGAACTTTTCAATGAGCAAAGAAACCATATCATATCAGGTCATTTGGTCCATGGTCCATATATTATTACTCTTGTTTTGCATGCAGTAGATTCAACAAGAGATATTTCCCTTCTCTTTCATTGATATGTTATCTTACTTGTCATATGTTAGGGAGCCCAACTGATGGAAGAAAATGAACAGTTAAGGCAGCAAGTGAGATTCCCATTTTCATTGTTTCGTCACATAGTCGACATTCCCTTTGCTTGCCTTCATATGTCTCGCTGGTTTGGAAATGGTTGTGTTGTATTGGGTTGAAGATGGCAAATTTGCCAAATAAAATGCCATGTGGGTAGTTTTTAGTTTTGAGTTGGTCTCAAGCTAACTCGGCGAGCAGTGAGGCAAATGTGGTAACATGATTTGTAGAGACACCTTATTAATGCCCTACTTCTGTTCAACCATGTAATAATAAGCATGTTTATAACTGTATAATGCATGCATTTTGGCAAAGGGGATAGGTTGTGGTGAAGCTCAAATCTGTATCATGGCTTTGAACAAAAACATAATCATAAAATGTTCCCCATGTTTATTATGCGCAATGCAATGTGATAGAGCAATGGTTATTATGTATTTCATTCACAAAATAAGGACGGATACAAAACTATAACACTATGATGGGCTCTTAATATCAGCTAAAGTTGGAGATGGGTCTGAACAAAAACATGGTGTCAGAATGTTCCTCAGCCATGTGTTTATTTGCCTTGATAGGTTCCCAATGGTATTGCATTGACATTGACACACTCGGGAGATATCACAGGATTTAACACACACACACACACACACACACACAGATTTTTGCTATCCTAAAAAGTTTAAATTACACAATTAAAAAGATAAAAAGTTTTATTATATATTAAATGTAATAATTCTTTTTAAAAATCAATTATTTGTTTAGGTTTTATAACAATTTGGACATTATATTTTACTCCCAATAATATCTGGTTTAGATTTAGAAACCGGATTTATTAACATTCATATGAAAAGACAATCGACTTTGTGTGATTCTGAGAGATTTTAAAAGCCACGTACAGGGAACAAAAGGGACTTTGTACTATATAAGAATTAAAACTAGCGAGAGAATATGAACATAGCACAGAGACAAACTTGCAATGTTGTATTAGAATGCATGGCAATCCAAATGCATACTTTTAATATAAAAAATAAATTAAAATAAAGCTGAAGTGAAAAAAAAATTTGAGTTATCTCTGACCATGCTTTTGTTACGACACCCCAACCCTTGGATTGAGCATATGAAACTGTCGTGTTATCTCAAAATACAGTAAACTTCCGTATACTGTGGTACCATAAGGCATTCGTCGATATCCATGCATTTTTCATAAAAATTTAACAAATCTAAATAAACCAACATACATTTATTATACAACCAAAAAGATCAACCCCATCCGTCCTTGCTCAAGACAAGCATATAGAAGGCCAGTCCTGTTATTCAAATCAAATCCATAAAATATAAAACAAGTCTCTATCCAAGAGATCTAAACCAACTCAATCAAAAAAAATTCTCAAGTAAACTTTTGGTAAATCAATAGGTTCTTAATATACGTATACAAAACCAAACGAAATACAAGTCCAAAATCAACAAGAATAGTATTCATGATAGTTTTTTAAAATAGTTACAATGTTTGTTTCTATTTAGGTCCACTAATACCTCAAACTAAAGGAAAATTAATACCCGAAAGGGAGTCCTACAAATCAAATTTCTTCAAATCCGGCACTAGGCAACCACTAGTCTCAACTAGATTTCTTCTATAAAAATGGAAGTATCAGAGATGAGTATAAACAACATTTGGTGAGTGTTATACATGTTGTACATAAATAAGATTTGTATGATAGATATATCAAATATATATATTTCAAATTATCGTGTCATTCTCAAAATCATTCAATATTAAATAGATTTCTCAATTATCATAATTCAATATCGTATGCATCCAATCAGTTCATATTTCAAAATATAGGACAACCAAAATTATTATTTTCAATAAAAATCTACCACAAACCTAAGACGGGACCACCAAGAGTTTTAGTATTCAGGTTCACAAATATCTCCATCCTTGATGCTGGATGTGGTATTTTATTGGTAGTGTAACCAACTATCCCATAACCTTATTTCTCATATCTGGCCATAATGCACCGCATGTGTTCACATATATCCCGTGCCCGTGGTCTACCGACTCCACTATGTCATCCCGTCAGGTCATTTTATAGAGGAAAATGATAGTCATTTTTTGAGAATCAGACTCTTTTCCCCAAACCTATCATATATATCATTTTACAAAATTCATTAATCCATTTCATGTGCTACCAATTTAACAATTGCTTAATTATAGTCAACATAAGAATGTATTCAAAATCAATAAATTAACATGACATATTTGTTCATTCAAAAGATATAGGATGCATAGGAGTTCAAAATTCAATTTTTTGAAATTTCACACACACTAAACATATAAATTCATGTTTCGAAAATCATATGAAAAATTCAATAAAACATTTTTCTTATTTAAATGCAAACATACAACCACTCATCTTTTGGGAGAACATCCACTTCCGAATATTTCAATCAAATAAGAATTATCCTTCTTTCAACCATTCCAATGACTTAACCTAATTTATCAGTCACAAATTAATCATGAAATCATAAACCAATACTATAGTTAATTGGTTTTTTTCCCATATTTCACAACCTTAGTTTTCCAACAAATTTCCAACACAAACATGTTTTAGAAAAATAGCCGTATTTTGATTTATACTTCTCAAATTGCTGAAATTCCTATTTTTATTTGAAGATTAGATATAAATCTGGTCCTAAAACTGCAATGACAAACTCAAAGTCTTTGCATGAGTTGAGAAGTGCATCGAGTTGGGGAAAATGAACAAAGAAATCGTCACTACATCTGCCCTCATAATAAATAGGTAACCTCTTCTCAAATATGAATCCGATGAGAATTCAATACAAATGTTAAAAAATAAATAAAAAAATTAGAATACCTATCTCATAAACATAACACTAGAAATAGAAGTTTGAGAAACATTGATAGACTGGATTGGTACCCTGAAAAATTCTTCTTGAAAGTCCATCTTAAAAATAAAAACTATAAATAAAGATGCCAAAAGATGACCATAACAGAAAGAAACTGAAAAATTAGAAATTTTAGGATTCATTGCATAACATCTATCATTGCAGTAACATCACAAATTAATCATTCTCTAGGGCCATACAACAATGTTTTCGATATCTATCCTAATGCCTAATAACCAGCACACAAACAAAATATCAAATACTTTAGATGACATTGATTCTCATATACAGAAAAGAAATTGAAGCATCATGCACGAAAACAATTTTAAATACTTATTTGCAAACAGGAAACACAGAGCTACTTAATCATGAAAATTTGCCTTGGGCTAGATCTGAAATGATAAACTTGCTGATACAATTACTCAACTGTATGTATGGAAATGAAATGCAAACAGGAACCAAGAGGTCAAAATGCATAAAACTTTTAATTGTGCAAAAAATAAAAAAGAGCAAACGAAAAAAAAGAATGTCACAGATTTTATAGGCTCCAATAATCATTAAACACGAGTCATGCACCCAGGATATATAGCTATGAAAAAGCATCGACATTCAACTTAAATGATCTAATATTGACATATGCTGATATATAAAAGCAAAATCCAGAAAGCTTCTTGATCCACACCACAGCCATAGCCACAGCCACAGCCATAGCCAGAATTACCTTTTTTGTAACTTTCTTCGGCTAAAATCTAGAAATTGATTGAGAGAATTATAGAACCCTAGAAATTGAGAAACCCTAGGAAAAATTTTCGACAATGAACAAAGAGTAGAAACCTAGAAATTGATTGGAGACTTATAGAGAATTTATCGGTCCCGATTGAAGAGAGATTTTGATTGAGGTGACGAATCAAGGGAAATCACAACAATGAGGGCGAGGGCAAGGGCGAGAGCGAACGAGCGAGAACAACACAGTATTTCCGAGAGAGAGAGTGGACTAAGGCGAACAAAGGGAGTTTCTATGAATAGTAGCCGCCACTATTGATTTAGTGCCCTATTCCACCACAACTGCCCACCCAATCATATTTTTATTAAACTTTATATTTAATAATAGTATATTATTCATCATCCATAAAATCTTGAATTAATTTTTTTAATTCTAAAAATTTTCAAAATAAAAACAAAATTAACAAATTTAAAACATAAAATAGTACACAAAAAACATTAAAATATAAAAATATTCTATTATTTTTGTTAAGCTGAATATCCTAATAAATTTGATTATTATTATTATTTTATAACTTAAAATAAGATAATTACGGATTTTTATTGAAAACTTAATTTTTATTTTGAAATATTTATTTGATAATTTAAGATAATTATGAAAGAAAATATTTTTAACTTAGAAATCATCTAATTTCAATAAGGAAGAGATTTAGTGGTGGTCAGGGAAGATTGTCACTAAAGTGTACCTTTTGTCACAAAAAATAGTTTTAGTAGTTGTCGCTTATGTTCGTCACTAAAAAGTTATAATTTAGTGGCGTCGATTATTTTTATATTTAATTTAGTGGCGGTCATAATTTTTTATTGTCGCTAAAAACTTATTTTAGTAGCGGCCACAAATAACCCCTACAATTGATCAACTATTTAGTGGCAGCCATGAGTGACCCCCACAAAATAGTACCTATTGTGTCCAATTTCTTTTGGCCCCTACTAATCTTTGTCACTAAAAACATTCATATTGTAGTAAAGTTCATTCAAATCACACAAAAATCCAAGTCTATAAACGTGACGATTCCAAATTCATGATCCATATTTGTGCAGTCATCAAAAAATTGTCATAACTTTCTCTACATATATCAATTTTAAATGATTTAAGTTTCAAATTAAAAATAAAATATAAATTTACAACTTTTATATTTAGAGTTTGGCCTAATTTTGTTTAGAATACAGGACAGAAAATAGGTTATCCCTTACAGAAAATATCTCTTTGGAAAATCATTAAAATTTCAATTATCAACAAAATATCTACCGCAATATATCATTTTAAATTCTAGAAGTTTAATTTTAACAGGAACAAATTCTATTTAGTTTACTATTGTACAGAGAAAGTTATGATCGAAATATCATCAATAGATTAAGCTGGACTATTTCATAGAAAATTAAATTTTCATTTTTATTTTAACATCACCACATTCAAATAAACTCAAATTATCATCTAAGCCATCCATCAACATTTAAATGATAGATCAAAATCCAAAACCATGAATTAAGCTTACCTTATTCTTAGCTTTCTAGACTCTAAAGTTCAGTCCCCTTTTTACTTCCTCGGCTCCAAAGTTCTCTTGATGATTTTAGCTTGTGCTATTGACTTTTCACACCACTTTGTGTTTCCAAAAGACTGGGTATAGTGTGTACATAGATGGACATAGATTATATCAATTTCAAATGAGGATTTTGAGAGTGTTTGGGGTGGTTTTGTTTGGGGTGATTTTGTGGGGGAGAAGTATAGAACTCGTGACTAGGGTTCCATGGAAAAAAAATGTGTTCTCTCTCTCTCTCTCTCTCATTTTCTCGGTCAAACACACACACCCCCACAAACACACAACCTTCTTTTCTTTTTAAACCACACAAATCTCATCTCTCCCTCTCTACTTGCATTTAATGCAATCCAGTCACTCTCTAATATATTTTTTTTGACTTTTCTACCCTTGTTTACAAATGAAAGAAAGGAGAGCAAATAAACAAGAACCAAAAACGTGGGTGAGGTCTTTTGAAAATTTGTTAACCCAAAATTGGACTTCAAAATTGAACTCAAAGAATTCAATTGTTAACCCAAAAATTGAGCTCCAAGATTGGACTCTAATAGTTGGATTATTAGCTTAAAGAATGGGCTTAATTTATTGGGTTGTTAATTCAAGGGTTGCACTTAAAATTTGAGCTCAATTACTAGTTTAACCCAAGCCCCCAAAATTTCATATTCTTCAATTACTTCAAGGTCAAATAGTTCAAATTTATTATTTCAAAATTCACTTTATGGGATACAAGTCTTTAATACAATTAGGAATTGTACAAAAACTCCAAGAAATTTTATAAGGCTTTCATTGATGAACCAAGATTGATTACAATCATTTTTTCCTGTTATTTTACAAGGAAAAATTCGATGAAAATTTTCTAACATCGAATTTTCAGTGTTACACTTGTTCTTCACCTCCGGTGATTATAAAAGAACTAAAATGATCCTTTGGACATGTAGAATATCTTCTAAACACTCAAATTTACTCAATAGATGATGTAGAGTCATGAATTTTGAATTTAAAGATCCTCTACTCCGATAAAGGATTTTTATAGTTATGAACCATCATATAGCATTCAAATTTCATAATTGTCACCGAAAATTAATGTTAAACATATTAGGGAAGAATTTAAACCAATCCAAAATGAAAAAACATGGAAATGTGGTCAAGGTTTGCATGGGCCATAAAATTCTGGCCACATGCGTTCCCAATTAAAAAACTTCCATTTTGTGCACATTTAATCTCTTTCGGTTATAATTTTCTCATTTAATTGGGTTCCTTGACATTGAATTCAAAAATTCTAACATTCTCCTACTTGATCCAGTAAATAACTTGAAAACGTTCTAAGTTATAACCTTATGAAAATAAAGCACACGAATCATGATGATAACTTCCCTATTATCAAGTATTATCTTCTCTATACAACAATACATTCCATTTTTTAATTTTATAGTGACATTTATTTTATAAATAAACCATATATTTATTCAAAATCTAACCTTATGAATTTGTTTTAAAACCAAATATACATATAACTCTATTGAGAAAAATTCAAATCAAAATTTCATTCATATAAAGTCTTAAACCCATATTTACAATATGATTTCTAAATTTACTTGGAAGCATACCTTTAGTCAAGCAATCGACCAATATATAATCATTGTTAATGTATTCGACTACAACTTTACTTTCCAATATACGTTCCATAATGGATAAGTATTTTATATTGATATACTTATTTCGAGTATCACTCTTATTATTGTTAACCAAATATATCATAACTGAATTGTCATAATATATACATAATGACTTAGTTATAAATGCTAAAATTCTAAATCCAGATATGAAATTTCTTAACCACACCGCTTGTGACATAGTCTCAATGCATGTCATTAACCCAGCTTCCATTATTGAGATCATAGTCAATATCTGCTTAGTATTTCTACACGACACAACTCCACCGGTCATTATAAAGATGTAACCTAACATTAATTTCCAAGAGTCAACATAGTTGGCAAACTTAGAGTTCGAGTACCCGACAACTTTTAAATTGTCGATTCTTTTGTGTGTAAGCATATAGTTTTTAGTACCTTATAGATATCTTAACACCTTTTTTGTAGTCTTTCAATATTCCAAACCTAGGTTATTTTGATATCTTCCTAACATCCCTACTGTATGCACTATATCAGGCATTGTACAAACCTGTGCATATATAAAACTTCCAATCACAAAAGCATATGGGATACTAGCCATCTATTCCCTTTCCAGATCCATCTGAGGGCATTGATCTATACAGAATCTATCCCTTTTGACAATTGGTGTTACACAATTCTCTATTCTGTATCTCTTAAGAAATTTCTTGATATAGATTTCTTGAGATAGTCTCATAAATATATGGGATCTATTATGATGTATATTTATACCAATGACATAAAATGCATCACCTAAATTTTTCATTTCAAAATTTTTAGATAAGAATTATTTCACCTCATATAACATTTCTGTATCATTGTTAGCAAATAATATGTCATCCACATATAGTACAAATAAACAAAACTTGTTCCCACTAATTTTAAGGTGTATATATTGATCCACAAAGTTTTCTTCAAAGCAAATGAAGTAATAACATTGTGAAATTTTAAATACCACTAGTGGGAGACTTGTTTCAATCAATATATGGATTTTTTGAATTTGCATATCAAATGCTTACTTCCACAAGAGGAGAATCCTTCAGGTTATCGCATATAAACTTTTTCTTCTAATTCACCATTAAGAAATGTCATTTTCATATCCAATTGTTATAACTTTAAGTTCAAATGTGTAACTAGTGTCAAAATGATATGAAGGGAATCTTTTTTAGAAAACAGAGTGAATACCTCCGAGTAGTCGATTCCTTCTCTTTGAGTGAATCCCTTAATAACGAGTCTGATCTTATATTTCTTTATATTGTCCAATGAGTCAGTCTCTGTAGTGAAAACTGTAACACCAAAAAATTCGGTGTTAGAAATTTTAGTACGTCCTTTAATGTAATTTCTAAATGATTTGGATTGTATTCGTCATGAGATGGTGAAAGAAGATCTATGAACCTCATTTTGATGTTGTGGATGACATACTAAGCCATTTGGGTCAATATTACAAATCCCTATAATAGATTTTAGAGAGTGTGATTTTGTATATCGATATGTTCCAGGGGAGTATATCGATATGTGAGTCTCTGTAACAAACTTTCTAAGAGCATGTCTGAGTATATCGATATACCACGATGAAGTATATCGATATATCGATCCTGTAGAGAAACCACAGAGAACTTGAATTTCTATATTGATATATCCCAAAGGGATGTATCGATATATAAGCCTCTGAAACCGACAACCTGAGGGCATGTGTTTATATATCGATATACCCTAAACCATATCGATACGCATTAGTGGAAATGAGAAATTTCTAAAATACCCTTCAATTTCAACTACCCCCTTAAACCCATGAGGGATAGAATGGTAATTTTACTTTCTAAAATGATAGAACAAGAATTCACTTTCCTCATTCACGCCATTTTTGGTTCTCTCATTTGAAGACTCGACTCTCTTCTCTCTCTACAATTACTCTTCTTCTTCACACCAAAATTCATTTCCATCCTAGAAAATCAATTACTCTCTACCATAAAGGCACTAAATGGACTTCCAATACTTCAAACAAACTCAAGAAAGGGAGGATTGAAGGAGGTTGGCGCGGTGCTCTACGAAGAAAAAAGTTGGGTTTTTGAAACCCAACCCCCAAAAATCAATCCAACCTCAAAATCAAGGTAATTTCCCTCCTTAAACTTGGATTTAGTTTCTTTACTATTAGAATAAATTTTATTGTTGAAATTTATGGAAATTTAAAGGAGAATCAAAATCCTAGAATTGTGAATAGTGAAAATTGGGGGAAATTGAAATGAAAAATAGTATATAGGTGTAAATGAGGTATAATTAGTGGAAATAGAACCATGAATGTAGAGTTTTAGATTTGGGACAAATTTAGGGTTCTTGCAAAAATTTGGGGTTATGTAAATTTGGGGAAAAATTGAGAAATATTGAGAATTAAAATCATTGGTGAGGCAAATAATCCTAGATTGATGAAATTAAAATGTACATTCATGAATTGGAGAAATTATGAGAAAATTTGGGGTTTGTACAAAATTTGGAAAAATTGATAAACCCTTGAATTTGAGAATAAATGACCTGAAAATTGTTATTGTTGGTTTAGGAAAATCCGTTAGAACTTGAAAGAAGATTTTCATTGGATATTGGGAGTGGACACCCTCCCAAGAGATGAGTGGATGGATTGTATATCATATGAATGAGTAAATGATTTTAAATATGATTTATAAATTGAGTTTTGAAATGAATTTGCAAATGGAATTGAAATTGTTTTGTGATTGTGGTATGCCTAAAATAAAATTGTGAAATGTCCATAACTCTTGTACATGATTATTGAATTATATGCACCATGTTACTTTAGGATACTCATGTGCATTGTGAAATATTGCTCTACTTCATATTTGAGCATGCATTGAATTATGAAATGAGTTTGGTAACATGGTGCTGGGAAAAAGGACTGCAGTTCTGAGTCCCACCATGAACTGGTCCATTGGGGCGGCGTAGTTTGGGCTAATTTGTGATTACATTAGAGGCTTGGAGGTGGTAGGATGGAAAGCCACTCAAGTCGGATGGATGATGTGATAGCACCCCATGAAAAAAATTTCCACGCCAACACCAAAGGGGAATGGGAGTTTTATACAAAAATTATAGAAAATCCATTGGCGGGTCCTACCAATGGCCATTGGTAAGATAATATTTTCGGTAAACCCCAAAAATTGTGAAAAATGAGATTTGACTGATTAAGTTGATTTTATGAATCATGGTGGATTGATATGAATGATTTTATGAGAATGAATTTCATTATGGTATTCAATGATAGTTGATACATATGTTTGGCATTACCACCCTCACCCCTTATTTATATGATACATGTCACTGCACTCCACTCACTAGGTATTTTAAAATACTCACCCCTCCTTTCAAATTCTTTTCAGAGGAAAGGTAGACGGTGGCGGGTATTGGCTGATTCAAAACTATTTTGGTGATCCACGATAGGTATTGGTGGTGGATGCTATATTTTTTAGATTTGATGTAATTTCATCCGTGGAAGGAAGCTATTGTACTATTCTTTTGAAGTTTGAATTTAATTGATACTTGTCATATCTTTTGGGACAAGTATTGATGGAATCCAAACTTGGTTTATATGGAAAGTGTTTATGTTTGTTTAAAACTTAGTTTTGCAAAACTTATTGTTCTTAATCGGGACATTCGAACTTTTATTGGTATTGGTTGAAATATTTTTGAGATTATAAATTTTGTGAAACTCTGGAATGATTGGGAATGCCACATTGTCTGCAAGCATGTACAGGATCCCCTCCCTAAATGTATGTCGTTGCATGCTTGTGAGTACAGGGATGGACCGGATGGGTCCTTTGCATGCAAGTTGTTATATCATTTTATCATGTTGACGAGTTCATTGTTTTGGAAGATTTATTGAAAAATTGGAATGCCTTGCGCTATCCGGGTATATAGAGAGGTCATGCCCGTATGTCGTGATAACGCGACGGTTGTTACGTGCTCGACGAGAGAGTCAGGGTGTGACAATTCTATTGGTATCAGAGCATAGGCTCACGATTTTGAATGTTTAAAGGTTTGAAATATTTCCAAATGTCCCAATAATTTTCCAAAGGTTTTAAAATGTTTGCTACTTTGAAAATTTTGATTTTTAAAGATTTATTTTTAAGAAATGTACAAAAGCCTTCCATGGATCAAAATAAAAAAGGGCTAAGACTTAATTTATTTTTAGGGGGTTAAGCACTTGGACTAGTTCCTCTTTCTATTGTTAAAGTTTAGATCATCTTTGTAGAACATTATTCCCTAAACGAAGAACATGTAACCAAAGTGAGATATCTTTCACTCCACATTCACAAATTGAGTGATGTATCACTCTATAAATAGCCACTAGATTGTGACTCAAAACCTTCTGTAGCTTGTTTGGCCAAATGTTGGGGACTTTAGTAGTGATTTTGGCCTTCAGACCTATATCCTGGTGTTAAGAGTTTGGTATATATGTATAATTGGTATAACAATGTGGAGCCTCCGGAAACTCATAGAGGTGTATATCATGTGTTCAATGATGGTGTTTATTTGAACTCTTAGTAGTTCGGCTAATAGAAGGTAAATGAGAAAGTTTAGAGAAACTATCTATAAGTCGCCTTCACATTGTCTTCGAATTTACATGAACTAGTGGACCAATCACTAAGTGGGGAGTTTAGTGTGGTGAGATTTCCTTTTGAAAAACTGAATGGGGTTAGAGGTACTAACAATATGACTGGCATGATTCTTTGATTTGGGATGATGAGTTGTAAGATATTCACTTGTATAATAGTGAAGTAATTTGGGTTCTGTGAGAGAACAGAAATGTAGCATCTTGTTTTGATTGTTTTCTTTGGTTTAAACAACTGGGAGTCCTAACTCCTTAATTTTAAGTATGACTTTCGCATTAGAACCATTTCTCATCACTTCCCCATCCATTCAGATCCTTGTTCCATCACTTCAGTTTGATTTGCTTTTACGTTCAAGAAATATGTGGCTATCTCATAGGGAACTTAAAGAATGGTTAGAGTGGTGGAGTAATTTTGTGATAGATAAAGTCTAGCGATGTTTCGATGACAGATGAGGGTACTATGTTTAGCAATAGCTTGCATATTGAGTGGCCTACATTGCTGATGATTTGCAATAAGGGCTAATAACTACTACAAACAAGGATTTTATGATTTTTTTTTAAGAAAATCCAATCATGAATATTATTGTCCATTTAGCTTCTAAGGAAACCACTTTTGA
This sequence comes from Dillenia turbinata, assembly GCA_037126225.1. Lineage (NCBI taxonomy): Eukaryota > Viridiplantae > Streptophyta > Magnoliopsida > Dilleniales > Dilleniaceae > Dillenia > Dillenia turbinata. The sequence goes on from JBAMMX010000024.1 coordinate 15,414,588, forward strand.
AGATGTTCAAGGCAATCCAAATACAGTCACAAGTAAATTCCTTTGAATTTGATGATTTAGAAATTTGAATACAGATATAATGTGATTTTGAGTGCATGATTTTGAATTTGGGATATATTAGTGATACATCTTGATACTGAGACAATTAAGAATGATTTTAGATGCCTTGTGATAGTCACGGTGGCATCGAAGACTATGAATTTTGGTGATTATTAGTGGGGCATTTGATATGTTTTTTTTCTTTTTCTTTTCATTTTCATAGCCACCTGATTTTGCATATAAACCTTTGTGTTATTTCGGGCACACCATCCCTTTGATGTGCTTTTGAGGGTCATAAGGTATTTCAGTGGTTCAAATGTTTCCAGCAAATTGAGCTTTCTCACTAAATCTAGGGTATATTGAGGAAATGTGGGAAAAGACTCATGTTTTGAGATATAGACATGCAATTTCTTCTATTCGAGCTAATTACCTTCCAAATGTGATGTTGGAGAAATATTTGATAAGGTAAGGTAATAAAGACTTAGGAAAGATGATTTATGTGATGCATACCATCTAGTTGTTTTAATATAACTCCTTGCATAAGGTCTAAGTTGCTTAGCTTCATGACTAATTTTTATTTTGAAGAATTATCAAGTATCTTATGTTTCTTGATGTATAACTAGTGTTCCTTGAAATTTATGAAGTTGGATGCATATAATAGTGAATCGTGATAATTAAGAAGTCTATTCATTAGTGAATGATTTTGAGAATGACACAATAGCTTGAAATATACATATTTGATATAACCACCACATAAGACTTATCTAAGCGCCAACATGGACTGTAGATCTCTTAGAAATCTGGAAATGGTAGCTTCAAATAACGACTGCTGTGGGACTTAGAATGTAGTCAAGAAGACAATCTGCACTCCATTATATTCAAGTTTAATAATATATGAATTTGTATTGTTAACAGAGGTACAAAAGTTGAATGATTGAATTTCAATCTTGCCAAGCCAAGGATTTTGTGGAAATTTACATGATGCTATTTGTAGAGCACAATGTTAGGTAGAATGAGGTAGAACTTGGTCAGAGAGACGGGAATGATATTGGTAAGAATCGTTAGAAAGTTCCTTAATTGTCTATAACCAATGATTATGATCCTTTGAAGGGATACTTGTATTACGAGCATAAGGTTATTGTAAATACTGATATGAAAGTTTGCTCCCATAAAACTATCCCTTAAAGAGCTTTTCTGAAGGGTGCCTATTGTTGAGGCCCAATGGGAAATTAGAAAAATAATCTATTGTCACAACTGATCAATGACTATATAATTTAAATTCCTAAAAGCTTGAGAGTCCCTTAGTTTAATCTCAAATGCCGAAATAGTTACTATGGTTGTACAGTACCCAAGAAATTTTAGTGTTCTCATATTTATGGAATCCTTTTGAGTCTATAAGTATAAACTCCCTAAAAGAACAGGGAATCATGAGTTCCTTTTTATGGATGGCTAGGGGAATGATAAAATATTACTCTATCCTTTGATTTAGTCAATTGTTGTGCATAATTCTAAGACATTGGAATGGTTATTCATTAGGGCTTAGTTCTAAAGGCAAAACATGGTCAAGATGGTTGGAGTATAATAAAGAGTACTATAGAGAAGCATGGAAATTGGATGTGGGTTTATAACACTAAGTAGGATGAATAAAAGATTGGTATGGGTAAACAAAAGTGATTAATTACAGAAATTGTTAGAAAATTTCCTTCTATTACCTATAACTGAAAAAATAAAAAAAGAGAGGCGCTGGGAAAGTGTATTCCAGAAAGGACAAGTTGTGACCATGACATACATATAAAAACTCATACTTGCAGACAATCTAGACTTGAATATAGTGCATTAAAGCCATAGAAGGAATCCTGATAATATTGCAACTTAGCCAAAACAGTCATGGCTTCAATGGAGACACTAGTGAGTTTGATGTTTTTCATTATTGTTCCTGCCAAATTGATGGTCCCTTAATTGCTAAGTTGTTATCTATATTTAAGAGTTTTGGTGGAGCTTCTATGTAAATTAAAGGTCAAGGTAGAATAAGACATCTTCAATTGTGGGTGAGCAGCCCAAATATGACTCACTTAAAATGACCTAAAATCAAGAAGATAATAGGTATTGAAATATCTTGTGGAACTCTATAGAGTATTACCTAAAGCTTATTGGTACTAGAGCCTATTTCTGGTATACTTTTACTCATAGTTTGGGGTCCAGTTATATTGTTATTTTTATTGATGACCATCCAAGAAAGATAAGGTTTATCTGACGAAAGAATGTTTTAAATTGTTTACTAGGTTGCAAACTTGGTGATGAAATTGGAACTTAATTATTTGACTTGCGATTTGTCCGTAACTTAAGAGGGTGGAGAGGATATCCTCAACGTGCAAAATATAATTGAGAGTTATAAGGAATTTTGACCATGGTAGATAAGATCAGTAGTAAATTAAATGAATACAAAGCAAATTCTTATGATGTATCCTATGAGGTTTCATACTTGTTTTTTCATTCTAGTGACACATAATGTTTTGTTGAAGTCTAAAAGATATAAAGAAGCTTTCCAATTTTGCTCTTGGAACAATTACAATGAACATGATGGTAGTTCTCCATTGTTAGATGTTGTTAGTTTCAATATTATTCCGTGGGTCATTTGTGACTGTATAAATCGTAGTTTGTAAGATGGCCCATTAGATCCATTGGTTCTAACATAAATTTTTGAGTTTTTATAAAATGAACAGAAACTTGAATTATGAGAATGATGTTGGAGACTTGGTATTTTTGAAAATATTTCTTTGGAAAGAAGTAATCTGGTTTTAAAAGTAAAGAAACTTGTATACTTACTAAGCCGATCAATTCGGGGTTTTTAAGAGGATAAGATTAGTGGCCTATCATTTGGAGTTATTTATAATCTAGAGAAAACCCAAGATATCTTCCACGTGTTTATATTAAAGAAATATTTGCCGGACACTATATACATTTTGGAAACTCTCCTAATTAAACTAAATAAGAACTTGAGCACCAAAACCCCACCAATGATCATTCTTGATCGGTAGGTAAAGAAGTTGAGAAATGAAAATGTTCCTATAGTTAAGGTGCACCGGAAGATTGACCAAGTTGAAGAAGTGATTTATAAACTAAGGATGCCACGAGGATGCAATATCCCCATCTTGATGTATAATTTTTATTTAAATTTCGAGGACGAAATTTCTTTTTAGGGGGTTAAGTATTGTAATACCGAAAAATTCGGTATTAGAAATTTTAGTACGTCCTTTTATGTAATTTCTAAATGATTTAGATTGTATTCGTTATGAGATGGTGAAAGAAGATCTATGAACCTTATTTTGATATTGTGAATGACATACTGAGCCATTTGGGTCAATATTATAAATCCCTATAATAGATTTTAGAGAGTGTGATTTTGTATATCGATATATTCCAGGGGAGTATCTCGATATGTGAATCTCTGTAACAAACTTCCTGAAAGCATGTCTAAGTATATCGATATACCTCGATAGAGTATATCGATATATCGATCCTGTAGAGAAACCACTGAGAGCTTGAATTCCTATATCGATATATCCCAAAGGGATGTATCGATATATAAGCCTCTGAAACCAACGTCCTGAGGGCATGTGTTTATATATCGATATACCCTAAACCATATCGATACGCATTAGTGGAAATAAGAAATTTCTAAAATACCCTTCAATTTCAACTACACCCTTAAACCCATGAGGGATAAAATGGTAATTTTACTTCCTAAAATGATAGAACAAGAATGCACTTCCCTCATTCACGCCATTTTTTGTTCTCTCATTTGAAGACTCGACTCTCTTCTCTCTCTCTATAATTACTCTTCTTCTTTACACCAAAATTCATTTCCATCCTAAAAAATCAATTACTCTCTACCATAAAGGCACTAAATGGACTTCCAATACTTCAAACAAACTCAAGGAATTGAGGATTGAAGGAGGTTGGCGCATTGCTCTACGAAGAAAAAAGTTGGATTTTTGAAACCCAACCCTCAAAACTCAATCCAACCTCAAAATCAAGGTAATTTTCCCTTCTTAAACTTGGTTTTAGTTTCTTTACTGTTAGAATAAATTTTATTGTTGAAATTTATGGAAATTTCAAAGGAGAATCAAAACCCTAGAATTGTGAATAGTGAAAATTGTGGGAAATTGGAATGAAAAATAGTATGTAGGTGTAAATGAGGTATAATTAGTGGAAATAGAACCATGAACGTAGATTTTTAGATTTGGGACAAATTTAGGGTTCTTGCAAAAATTTGGGGTTATGTAAATTTAGGAGAAAATTGAGGAATATTGGGAATTAAAATTATTAGTGAGGCAAATAATCCTAGATTGATGAAATTGAAATGTATATTCATGAATTGGAGAAATTATGAGAAAATTTGGGGTTTGTACAAAATTTGGAAAAATTGATAAACCCTTGAATTAATGACCCGAAAATTGTTATTGTTAGTTTAGGAAAATCCGTTAGAACTTGAAAGAAGATTTTCATTGGATATTGGGAGTGGACACCCTCCCAAGAGATGAGTGGATGGATTGTGTATCATATGAATGAGTAAATGATTTTAAATATGATTTATAAATGGAGTTTTGAAATGAATTTGCAAATGGAATTGAAATTGTTTTGTGATTGTGGTATGCCTAAAATAAAATTGTGAAATGTCCATAACTCTTGTACATGATTATTGAATTATATGCACCATGTTACTTTAGGATACTCACGTGAATTGTGAAATATTGTTCTACTTCATATTTGAGCATGCATTGAATTATGAAATGAGTTTGGTAACATGGTGCTGGGAAAAAGGACTGCAGTTCTGAGTCCTACCACGAACCGGTCCGTTGGGGCGACGTGGTTTGGGCTGATTTGTGATTACATTAGAGGTTTGGAGGTAATGGGATGGAGAGCCACTCAAGTCGGACGGATGATGTGGTAGCACCCCACAAAAAAAATTTCCGCGCCAACGCCAAAAATGAAGGGGAGTTTTATACGAAAATTGTAGAAAAACCATTGACGGGTCCTACCAATTGCCATTGGTAGGATAATATTTTCGGTAAACCCCAAAAATTGTAGAAAAATGAGATTTGACTGATTGAGTTGATTTTATGAGTCATGGTGGATTGGTATGAATGATTCTATGAGAATGAATTTCATTATGGCATTCAATGATAGTTGATACATATATTTGGCATTACCACTCTCACCCCTTATTTATATGATACATGTCACTGCACTCCACTAACTAGGTATTTTAAAATACCGATTCCCTCCTTTCAAATCCTTTTCAGAGGAAAGGTAGACGGTGGCTGGTATTGGCTGATTCAAAACTATTTTGGTGATCCACGATAGGTATTGGTGGTGTATGCTATATTTTTTGGATTTGATGTAATTTTATCCGTGGAACGAAGCTATTGTACTATTCTTTTGAAATTTGGATTTAATTTATACTTATCATATCTTTTGGGACAAGTATTGGTAGAATCCAAACTTGGTTTATGTGGAAAGTGTTTGTATTTGTTTAAAACTTAGTTTTGCAAAACTTATTGTTCTTAATCGAGACATTCGGACTTTTATTGGTATTAGTTGAAATATTTTTGAGATTATAAATTTTGTGAAACTCTAGAATGGCTGAGAAGGCCACATTGTATGCATGCTTATATAGGATACTCTCCTTAAATGTGTGTCGTTGCATGCTCGTGTGTACAGGGATGGACCGGATGGGTCCTTTGGATGCAAGTTGTTATATGATTTTATTATGTTGATAAGTTTATTGTTTTGGAAGATTTATTGAAAAATTGGAATGTCTTGCGCTATCCTAGTATATAGGGAGATCATGCTCGTATGTTGGGATAATGCGGCTGTTGTTACGTGCTCGACGGGAGAGTCGGGGCGTGACAAAAACCCACTTATAACTAATGGGTTTAGCTCTATTAGACAACTCTACAAAATTTTAGTCTTTATTGCACCTCATGAAGTTCATCTCATCTTTTAGGACGTCTAGCCAAATCGAATCTTTAGAGCTCATGGCTTGAGAAAACGTTTCTGGCTCATCCATGGTTTCAACATTATAGTCAGACTTCTGAAAATATAATACATAGTCAGTAGATATAGCTGACCTTCTAACCCAATTAGATCTTCTTAATGCCGGTTCAACATTCTCTCTAGGAGATGGCTGTCCAACTTGACTCAGGTTAGCACTTTGTGGAACTACTTCATCATCATTCATATCTTGATTAATATCCATAAATTCTTGAGGGACATTTTGTATGACAACTAATTTGGTACTTGAGCTAGATAGGATACTTGATGGATCATTTTTATGAATTAAGTCCTGAAAATGATCACTCCTACTGACCAAACCATTTTCTAGAAATTTAGCATTTCTAGATTCCACAAATCTAATATGGTAGAATGGGCAATAAAGCCAGTATCCCTTGGATCTATTAGCATAACTAACAAAATATCCGCTTACGATTCTCGGATTTAGTTTATTCTCTCGTGAATTGTAAACCTCTATTTCTATATAGCATCCCCAAATGCGTACATGTCGCAAACTAAGTTTTTAACCTTTGAATAATTCAAATGGAGTTTTGGCAACAGCTTTACTTGGAACCTTATTTAATATGTACATTGCCGTTTTAAGGGTCTCGATCCACAAAAATTTAGATATTTTAGAGTTTAGCCATCATACTCCTAACTATATCAAGTAAGATCCTATTTCTTCTTTTGGCTATCCCATTCTAATCAGGTGAACTAGGCATGGTATATTGGGCAACAATCTTATTCTCTTGAAGAAACCTTGCAAATAGACCTAGTACTTGTCCATCCTTCGTATACCTTCTAAAGTATTCTCCTTCTCTATCTAACCTTATAGTCTTTATTTGCTTGCCACATTGTTTTCCTACACCTGTCTTGAAAACCTTAAAGGCATTTAATGATTTGTTCTTAGATCAAAGCAGGTAAAGATACATATATCTTGAGTAGCTATCTATAAATGAGATAAAGTATCTTTGACCATACAATTCTATACCTAGATTACAAATGTTCATATGTATGATTTCAAGTAAATCTGAACTTGTTTCAGTACCTTTACGAGACTTATTGGTCTGCTTACCCTTGATGCATATACACAAGTTTCAAAATTGTTAAAATTTAGGGTATCAAGTATTTCATCATTTTTTAACTTTTCCAATCCTTTTATAGAGATATGTCTCAATCTCCTATACCATAACAAAGAAGAGTTTTTCTCAATAACACCTCTTTTAGTTTCTACATGTGTTGTATTTAAACAAATATTATCTTGTAAATAAATACTGTATAGTGCATCCAATAATGAATCGGTGCCAATGACATTTGAACAAAAAATTAATGTTATTTTATTATCAAATTGGAAATAATAACTGAATTGTATAAGTTTCGAAATAGAAATTAGTTTCCTAAAAAATTTAAGCATATAAAATATCATTTCCAATTTTAAGATATGCCATCTTGCCAACATAAGCTCGTAATTTCCAATGGCCTTTACCCATGCGTTCATATTGTTACCCGAATAGATGAGTTGTTCATGATTTATCGATTTTCTTAGATTTTACAAATCCAGCAACACATTCGTAATATGGATAGTATAATCAAAATCAATCCACAATGTATAATGAGAAATCTCAGTTATACAAAACTCACAACATACAAGTGAGATTTCCATATCTTTTATCTCAAACCACTAATGATACTTGACACAATCTTTTTTTATGTGTCCATTCTTTTTACAGAAAAACAATTGGAGTTTTTCTTGATATCTAGATTCGGTTTTGTGTCCTTTGGTGTTGGTTTGAACTTACCTTTCCTCTTTTCTTGGACTCCTCTATGTGCACTTGTTGATCCCTCCTTCATTTTCATAAGCAACCTTCCCTCTTATTGTATACACAGAGTTATTAATTCATTGATAGAACATTTCTCCTTATGTGTGTTGTAGGAGATTTTAAAAAGATTGTAACGTTACGAGATAGTGTTCAAAATGAAGTTCACTAGAAAAGATTCGGAATCTCAATATTCAATTTCTTTAGTTGAGCTGCATGTCCTGCATTCACATGATGTGCTCGTGTACATCTTGGACAGTAATGATCCTTAGGGATGAGAACTGCATAATGAGAGTACTGAACAAAGATTTCTTTGATAACTAAAATTGCTCATCTATAACTTTAAGAAAAGTATATATATTGGTATGTTGATTGACTAAGTCAGATATGCTAGTTGAAATTTTGCTCTTTATGAATAATATACTTAGACGATTATATCGCACACACTTTTCATGAAGAGCCTTTTTGTCTATAGAGCTGGTATCAGTCACCAAAGATAGCTCGTCCTTTCGTATAGCATAATCAATGTTTAGGCAACCTAAATGGAGAAATACCATTTCCCTCCACTCCTTATATTTCCCTCCATTTAATTTGAAAAAATCAGATCTGAGATCTATAATTTGAAAGACTACAAAATAAATAAAACATATTTACTAACTTTATATGAAACTTTTAAAATATGTTTACTAATTCAAATATAATATGTATAAATCTATGACATAGAAATTGATTATGGGCTAAATTTCTAATTTAATTAAATTTTTTTAATTTTATGATAAGATTTCCAAAATTATTTCATTCCTTAATTCCTGTGGTCTAATTAGAAAATTATCATATAACTAATATATCTCTAATCACTTAATTTTTTTCTACTAAACCCTATAATATGAGCTCATTAATACACCAGGTAGGTTTCCAAGTATGTGGTGGATCACATGAGACTGCTTAAGAACTAATCAGTCTTAATATTATTCTCATCTATTTGACAGAAACTTTCTAGGTATGCACTAGATCAATCGCACTTATAGTTTTCATAGAAAATGAGATTTAATATCAAACAGATTATCATATGAAAATAATTATCTTGTAGTTTTATTATCAATTTTATTATTTTCATGTACTAAAAATTCCTGTAGGATGAGATTTATTATACAAAAATAACTATCGTGGTTAAATATCCCTTTCTAATGTGATCATTTATATCTTGATATAATTTTTATTATAATTATAGTTGTTGTGGCTATATGTTAATTAATTAGAAATTATATTGGCCATTAAGATATTTGACTATATGATTGTACCATATAAAATGCATGAAATTTAATTTTGAATGCAATAAACATTTCTTTTGTATTTTGCCCTTACCTTTATTTACAAAAATTTATTTTAAAATTTTTATGCAAAAAATTACCAATTTTGTTTTTACCTTTATGTACAAAATTAAAAATATATATTTGGATTAAAAATTCATATAAAATTATGCATATTTTTTTAAGAGCCGGGTTGCTTGCATAGGACCAAGAATGAACAATTGGAATGAACAACAAACAAAACCAAATGGGCCCAAATTATTATTAAAAAAAAAAAAAAAAAAAAAAAAAAAAAAAATGGAAAAAGGGTGTGCCACGAGTGTGCTGTCAAAATGGACAATTAATGCAAGCTTTCCAAAGTTGTTGAATTAGGCCCAATATTTGTATCGTTTTTATGAATTTCCACAGCCCACCAAGTCAGCCCATTCACACTGACAACTCCGGGTCTTCTTCACCCGGAAAAAGCACGAGGGTTCGGACCCGGATGCAGTTGATTCAGGCAGGTCTCGATCCCAGAAAACCACCCAAAAATTTCAATTATTTTAAATTCTAAAAACACTGAATTATGGGAAACCTCATCTCCAATCCATTTTCGATTTCCATTGATAAAAACAAAATTGACTCTGATACCACGTGTTAATACTTTGTAGCCTTAATGCATATGCTTCTAACGCTAAAAATGAGCCAAAATAAAGCGAAAGGGAATAGGGGAATTTGGATTACTTCCTGCCATGCTATTGTTCTTCACCTCCGATAATCATAAAAGCACCAAAATGATCAATTGGACATACAGAATCTCTTCTAAGTCCTCAAATTTACTCAATAGATGATATAGAGCCATAAATTTTGAACATAGGGATCTTCTGCTCCAAGAAGGGTTTTTATAGTTGTGGATCATTATACAACATTCAACCTCTTAATTATTATCAGAAATTAATGTTCGACATACTAGGAAAGAATTTAAACCAATCTAAAAAAAAAAAAAAACATGGGAATTTGATCAATATTTGGATTGGTCACAAAATTCCGGCCATATGCATTCCCAATTCAAAAAATTTTCATTTTGTACCATATTTAATCCCTTTCAATTATATTTTTCACATTTAATTAGATTCACTTGATATTGAATTCAAAAATTATAACATGTTGAAGGGAGATGCTTTAACCATCTCAGTGTTGTCAAACTCCATAGTTTTGGTTGGGTGGTGCCAAGTGTCACGTCCCGATCTTCGGATCGACCATGCGACAGCCGCTGCGTTGTCTCAGTACACGGACAAAATCTCCCCATATATCGAGACTCCGTAAGACTATAAAAACAACACAACAATTCTTCTAATATACCATTTATCAAAAATAGGAAACATCACATAACAATACACATGCAAAGATTCATCCGGTCCGTCCCTATACACACGAGCACACACCGGCACACAATTGGGAGGAGGGTACCTATACATGCAAGCATGCAATATGGTCATCCTGACCATTTCAAAGTTTGCAGTATAAATAAAACATTTAACATACAAGAATTCCTAAAATATAGTCATATGACTTTACTAACACTTACCTGAAGCAATCAAACTACCATCAGTAAAGTCCAAACGATATGAGATGTACAGAATTTTGTAAAATCGAAAGAAAATAACAAATCTCAATATTACAAACTAAATGTCCCACTCAAACAATGAGCTTTTACCAAAATAAGAATTAAAGAAAATAAACAAATTCCAAACAAGTCCCGCACAAATCATGTAAGGATTCCATCAATACTTATTCCTATACAGAAAACAAGTATCGATTAAATCCGTACCAAAAGAATTATACAAGTCTTCCTTTCTATGGATTTCAGTTCAGACCAAAATAACTATACATCACTATATATATACCTACACAAGTCCGTTGATAGACCTTTCCAAACTCCAATCTCTGTCATATGCCTAGTCTTCCTCTGAAAAATGTTAAAGAGAGGTGTGAGTATTATAAATACTCAGTGAGTGGAGTGCAATAGTATGATTGTATAATAAATAAGGGGTGAAAGTGGGGGATGTGAAATCATATCTCAAATAACACTTTACTTATCAAAACATTTTTGATAATTCAATATGATTTACAAAATATGCATCCATATCAAATACTCTTTCAGACATTCTTTCAGAAAATCACAAGGGTCCCATCGAAATCACTTTTCTTTTGTGTTTGGCCGAACCAAGACAGAAACCTACCAATGGGTTTTCCATTTCAGTCTTTCAAAACGTTACCCCCTTCTTTAGCGTTGGCTCCAACCTCACCGGGGTGCAATCTGGATAGTCCGAAGTGACAGAGTAGAGGCCGCCTACCTCTCTTACAAATAAACTTCAATCAACGTCACCCCGTCGGGTCGTTCCGTGGGGGGAATGACTATAGTCATTTCTCTCGAGCACCATCATTTCACAATCATTCAAATTTCAATCAATGTGCCATATTTCATCAACTCATTCCGAAAATCATGCTACAAGCATTTACCAATCAAGTATCCAAATGCAAATGGCACAAATTCATTTAAAATCACATAAGATACATTCGTAATTCAAATTTCCTTTTCAGACATCACACAATCACAAATCATTTCATATAAATCATGCGAAAATCATTCAAAATCATTTACCAAAGAATTTAAAACCATTTTGCTCATTTATTACACAACAAATCGTCCACTCACCTCTAGGAATGGTATTCACTCCCTATTTCCACAATTAATCCAAATCGACTCCTTTCAACTCTCCAAATGTCAACCTAGACCAATCAACACAATTAATCATCAATTAAGGCTCCATTAAAGGGTTTTCAAATTTTCCTTTTATTTAAAATAGCCTTAATTTACATAATCACATTTCTAAACTCTCGTTTTATCAATTTAGGATAATTTCCCTTATCAATGACTTTAATTTCCAACATTCCTCAATTTTACCCATTTTCTTCAGAATTTACATAATCCTAATTTAATTCGTGTAAATTTCAATTCAAACCCCATTGAAAGCTACACAAACTAATCAAACAAAACTTTATTACTATCTAAGACATTCTATCATACTTCGCAACCCAATTTATATCAAATTCTAGATTTAACCTACATAACTTCATACAAAATTTCAAGAATAATGCATTTCCTTCGAATCTAGCATATTTTCAGAATGTATCTACACGTATTCTCAATCTAAATTCAACAAAATAGTTTGAATATTGAAGGGATTGAAAATCCCCCACCTATGGTTTTTCGCAGTTCGTAACCCTCATCGAATGCCTTTCTCAGTTCATTTCGAGACTTGCAAATCTTCCAATTTGAAGTAAATTTTAGTAATCTAAAGTTATTTACTAAGAAAATTCAAAACCCTAGAGCTAGGGTTAGGAATCAGACTTTACCTATGCAGTGAAAGAATCATAGTCGTAGCTAGGGTTTCCAATGCTCTGTGGTTCGGTCGGCTTGGGGCTTCCGCAAGGTGGCAGAAGGGAGTTGCTCACAGGAAACACCGCACGAGCAGGGAGGAGAGTGAGGGTTCTTCGTACGCGGGAGAAAGGGAGCGTCCTATTCGTGCGCGGAAGAGAGAGAGACTGAGAGATGGTGTGAGAGAGAGCGAGAGATGGTGAGATAGTGATAGAGAGACAGAGTGCGATAGAGAGAGAGAGACAGGGTGTGATAAACAAAGAGACTGAGATGGTGCAACAGTGGCTCGCGTGCGGTGGTCGAAGCTCGGCTGTTAGCGGCAGAGGAGGGGGGCAAATAGTTCGATGGAGGGAGGCGAAGATGAGAGAGATCGCGAGAGGGAGAGAGAGCAGAGAGTGAGTGAGTGAGACTGATTAGATTAGGGCTGAAAGCCCTAATCGAATTGGGAAAAAAAAGGGGGGAGTATTGTGTTTTGGCCAAAACGTAGCGCTTCATTCCTCTTTTTTTTTTAATTATAAATACAAATGTATTTATTTTTATACTCTCATCATATTGAACTTCTAAATTTATCAAGAATAAGATGCACTACGAATTTTCAACACCGGTGTTTTAATTATACCAAAAATTTTAATTTAATCCTCCAAAAATAAAAAATCAATAAAAAATAAAAAATTTTCTTTTATAATCATAAAAATATTTCACAGTACATTTTGAACACCGAATTTTCGGTGTTACAACAAGGCTCCAAGGAGGCACAAGGGTGGCACCATATGTCTCGGGGAGCAAGCGCCGTAGGTTCAGCCTTAGGTCTAGGCTAGAGGTCCGATAGAGTGTCGTGACTGGTGGCATCAGGATGTTGAAGAAGATTGTTATGGAAATGACCTCTAATGCTTCAATTTTGGAGGCTTACTATTGGTCACTGCCCTTTATGCATCCCTATGTTTTTCCCCTAACGTGACTTTTACTTGTAACTTTTATTTTTCTCCTCTAATCTTCCATCTTTTGTAACTTCTCGATGGTGGTGGAAATTATGGGAGAAATATTTACAGTTTCTTTCTTTATTTTTATGTAATTTATCTATGCCGAAGAGAGTGGCTGTTGATGCAATTTCTCCCTAGTGTTAGTATTTTTTCGTCATTCCCCTTTTCCTTTCCAAGGTTTCTTTCAAAGCTAATGCGTACAAAAATTCTCAATCAGACAGAGCGACAGAAAATAAGTTAAATCTCAATCCAAAATCAACATCAAAACCAAGATCAAGTTAGGAAAAGCAATAGAGACAGACAATCCAAGCGCTTACCGCCATCACTGAGGAAGTAAGAGATAGAGAGGCTTGATTGAGGGAGAGAGAGGGAGAGAAAAAGATAGCATGAGGGAGAGGGAGAGAGAGAGAGAGAGGCCAGGGCTGCATAGTTTAGGGTTAATAAGCAAATAATTATAAAAGTACCCCACATGTGGTACTTTCCATAATTTTGTATAAAGAAAAAAAGGAAAAACCTAGTCAAGAGCTAAGGAAACTTTGAGGGCTTGCACTCAAATCCTCCAAGCAAACTCAAGGGGTATCTAGCTTTAGAAAAATCCATCTAAACAGTTAGTTTCGTATGACACTCATAATTTCTATGTACGCTCTCTCAACCTACCTAAGAAGCATTGCGGTATAAAAAGATGAGATGTTACATACGCAATTAGGGTAATTTTTCTCATTCCCTACTATAAATTGAGCATACACTTTTGAAAAAAGTTACCTAATATGCCAATTGCCAGCATGCATTTGCTTGTGCAGATAACAAGATTTGCACATAACAAGATTTTCTTGTTAATAAAAACTAAAATTGGACCAGAAAGAAAAGTGATTAATAGAGAACATAGAAAAGTATTTACATATTTTAAAAAAAAAAAAAAAAAAAAAAAAACTTTGTAAAACTTTTATTATTTACTTAATTTTTAAAAAAATAATAATGTAAAAAATTTTATTAATATTTAACATTTCCATATTTAATTATTGAGTGGCTAGAAAAACTCAACTTCTCTCAATTTAGATCAGTTTATATCTATGTTTTATTTTATTTGTAACATTTTATGATTAAAGTTAAAATTTTTATTGAAAATATAAAATTTTATCACTATAAGTAAATTATTCTATATAATTTTGTAACTATATGAAAAATTTTTATATTAAAAAATTTATTTTATTTTAAAAGTATAATATTTTTTTCCAAAATATGTCTATTTAGTACTCCATCGGACTCTTGATAGATAAAAGAAAATTGTCTCCATGCTTTAAACTCACATGACAGTTAAACATCTCCGATGACCAAAGTTATAAATTGTCTTCATTTTGTTTTTTATTTTTCATGCAAGATAAAAGGGAAAATATTTTTTGGGTTGAAGGGACATTCAAGGTGCTTTTGTATTGTTATTGTGGCAATCAAAGGGGACATCCATTTTGTATTGTTATTGGTCCCAGGGCACTCTAATTATAAAATAAAATTTTGAATTCAAATCTTATATATAGAGAAACATGTATAGAGAGAGTTTAATTCTTGAGGATTTAATTTATTTTAAATTGAATTTAAGAAGATTTAAAATGATTACGATGAAAATTTATTAAAAAAAAAAAGAATAAAGTACGAAAAGGCACTTTCCTTTAACTAGTTAAGAAGACAAAGCCCAATCAAACACGAACCTCGTTAGCTTTCTAGGGAAAGTCACATCACACTGAAAAAGGCTTCAAGCCCATGATGGGGATTGACTTGTGGAGGCCCATAAGGTACTTTGGTTTTCGTCTAAACCTGCATTAAATTTCCCTCCCAGATGGACGAAGGTTTTTTTTTTTACACCTACCATCAGTATTCGAGTTATACTCTGAATAATTCTATTTGATCATTGGTGGAGACTTCACTTTGAGGATGACTTAATTCTCCTAATATAATATTTTTCATTCTTAAATTTTAAATTTAAAATTTAATTAAAAGATTTAATATTTTTAAACCGACTACACGTAGACCGACTACAAGTTGATTGATGGACGAAGTTTAAAGACATATAGGGATGGTTATTCTGGGACTAGTCTATGGTTGCACTTGGCAAGCCTTCTTGAAAATATTTTTCTATCTTAAAAAAAGTTTTCACTTAAATCTAGATTGGTATCACACGAGCAGAGCATATGTATTTTGGTGATTGTATACTTAATAAGGTTTTTAAAAAAATAAAAAAAATAATAATAAGACAGATTGAAAATACAGTAACTGCAATTTATTTCGTGATTGTATAAAAAAGTTACCACCGTGGTGTATTTTTGGATCTGTAAATCTAAAAAAAAAAATTCATTATCAATATTTCCACCATGTTTCCAAACATTCTCCGAAGTGCTGAGATTTTGAATATTCACTAATTAACTGATACAATTTAAATATTTAATGGTAAGTTTGATTTCTAACCCATAAAATCACTAAAATTTATATAGCACCCAATAGAAAAATAAATTATCTTGCAAAAGATTTTTTCTCATTGTGAAAAGATAAAAATAATAAATAGATAATAAAAAATAGATAATAAGTACTGTAACTTTTTATTTTTAATAATATATTTGCCTTGTTATATATACTTGTCAAATTTAAATTTATATTGTAACTGATGGACGTAGATTTGACACCACAAATAATTGCTCCACTAAACTAGTGTTGGAGAGTCTTCTGAGTCTTCTTAAATGATAAAACCTACATGTACTGCTGGAAGGTACTTTAACGGAGGAGATTTTGATGTTCAAATAAAAAAAAAAATAATTTCTAGAGAATAAAAAATAGACTGAGATCTCTTGAGATTGCTGAGTGTAGAGTTTTTGTGTTAGAAGTGTAGAGTTTCCAAAAACGTACTTGGCTGGCTGTTTGTACGCAGTAGATATATCATGTGCGTATGGTAAGTCTCATATATACTTTATCGAAACCCTAGTTTTTTTGTAAGGATTGCTGAGAATCTTTCGAGATTATAAGAACTATAGTCAAAGATTTCTAAGAGAAATAGAGTTCGATTGGTTATGGAAAGTTCAATATTATTGTAGAGATATCCTATCTTATCAAAAGTGATTATTGAGATCTGTTTCCTTACTAAGAGAGGGACCTTCATGAATAGGAGATTCATATCCGATTAAGGAAGCTTTTAAATTCGTTAGAGATTTATTTCCTTAATGGATATTCTTAAGTTGTGCTTATCACATAACAGAATGAATCACACTTGTATTAATGGAAAGTATTTGTCGAAAAGTGAGATAATCTTGAGGTTTGGGTACCGAGAGTTGGGATGACCAATAAGGTTGAGTGGAGTGCTCAATCGAGAGAGCACTCAGCTGAGAGACAGCGAGCATGTTGTGCTTATGGGCGATATGATCTAATGGGCTCGGGTAGTTCCAATCTCATGATGATGGGCTAGTGGACCATATACCATCATTTACCCCCACTCCTAATGTTAGTTTAGAGAGATAGTGTTAGGAGTAAAGTCGAGATAATAAGAATTGTGTAACTTGAAAAGATGCGGGGAGAAAACAATTTTGAATAAGCGGAATGGGTGTAAAAGTGGAACCAACACAAAAGTGGAGTATTAAATGCAGCCCCATCACCTTGGTATTCACGAGTCTTCTAGAGTACGTCCCTTTTAGGTAGTCTGGGATTGGTTGTAACCATTGTGACTGCTCCATTCTCATCGTTTCAGTTTCCTCTATTGATGGCTGCTTCATTTGCAGCCTCTTTTCTACCCTATCCAATCTTTCATGTATAAGATCTAACTCCCTCTTTATCATCCGTCTCATCTCCCCCATAAATGATTGTAATTGTAGATTCGGCCCAACGTGTGGTTGAACCTCCTTACTTGTGTTATTTTTTTAATTTTGAGATATGATTGGAATCTATAAGACAATATTAGAATAAAATAAGAAAGAATCTCACCACATTCCCTTACGTGTTTCACTCAAAAATAATGATTCACTCAAATCCACATATGTTTCACTTTTTGAATTTGGTTTTTATCTTTAATAAATTCTCTCTTACCTTTTACTACTCTACTTCACTTAGTCAAGTTCTTTATTGAGCTCGAGAACTTAACTCGAATATAATTGTCTTGTGAAATTTAAAGACTTATATGATATAAAATATTAACTAGAGGAACAAAGAAAGAAAGAATGAGGAAAGAAAAAAATGGGAAATATTGGAAGTCACAAACTTGGAAAATTCCAATTTAAGAAAAAAAACAAATAAGGAATGAAACAAATAAAGAAGGAGAACAAATAAAAAAAGAGTTCAAGAAAGGAGAACAAATGAGGAAAGAGATTAAGGAAGGTAAACAAATAAAGAAAGTTTTAAATTTAGAAACGTGCACCAAATTAGAAAAGTGCAAAATTAAGGAAATATTCAAAACCCAACTCCAAAAAATTTAGAAAGTTCTAATTGAAAAGTAACAAATAACAATTTAGAAGATTTGCTAAATTTAAACAAGATCACAACGTGAACAATTTTTCAATTTGATAATAAAATGCAAAATTTAGAAGCTACTTCTTTTTTTTTTCTGTGGCCATTCTTTTGGTTTTTTTTTTTTACTGCCTGTTTTTTGTGCCTTTTTTTTGTAGTCCTTCCTTTTTTTTAACTATGGCAGTACAAAAAAAAAATCAAGAATGAAATACACAAAAAAAAAACAAGAATTAAACCAACGAACGATGAATCGAAATTGGAATTAGAGTTTCAAGACAAACAATAATAAAAGAAAGATAAAAAAAATAAGAATAATTTGAAGAAAAAAAAACCTGGATTGGTTCTGATACCATCTGATATGAACTTGACGGGTATAGAAACCCTAGAACTCACAAACAAATTAATATAGCCTAAGAATCATCCCAACAAATGATTTGAATAAGTGAAAAACAAAGATCTCAACCTTTGCCCTAAAGGTGGAAAAATCTAAGGTATATAACATTAAACTCGTTTCTCACTAGAACAAAAATTTTAGTATAAAGATGAAATAAATGATGCTATAACCTAAATGGTTCGAAACCTAGATTGATAAGTCAAAAGACTAAACAAGACTCCTATCTTGAATAAATTCAAAGTTCTCAAAAGAACAAGAATTGTGTGAAGAAATCTCACAATTTTATTAATTCTCTCCAAAATTGTATTTTTACACAATGTGTAATGGTCTATTTATAAATTAGAGGTAAAGACTAAAATTAGTAACTCTCTAAACAATCAAAAATTATGAAGCTAAAATATAAATTACAAAAAAAAAGATTAGGAAACTAAATAAAATAAACCAAACTATTTTGACCAAGTTTTTGCTGCTATTTTTTCTTTATTTTCCTCCTCCCTTAATTTTGGATAGTTTTAACCTCTTTATTCTTCCAATTAGGTTTGTATAATATAATTAAGACCAATTTTGGTTCTTTATTCACTTGACCTCCAATTTCTTGATATAAAACCATCTGAATTAAGTTATTCAATGTTTGCTTAAACCTTTTAACTCGATCATTTGTCACTAACTCAACTAGAACTTGAATTGGATCATACAAATTCCTTACAGTCTTGATGATCTCATCAGTATTGGGTCGAGAAGGCTCACTAGTGCCAAGTTGAGATGGAGTACAAAGGCGTCATGCCAAGAGAATGTTCATTAGTGGTTGCACCAAGAACGAGTTTGAAGCCATTGCCCCAAGAAAATACTCGTTGGCATTGTGCCAAGAGTGAGTTTGAAGGTATTGTGTCAAGAAAGTGCTCATTGGTATTGCACCAAGAGCGAAATTAAAGGCATTGCGACGAGAGATAAGCCGCGTATACCCGGTTGAGAATTACATCCCGTATCAATGACATGTTTGAGGGTGTTTGATACCTACGAGCTATTCTCGATTGCTTGTACTTGTTACCATCATGATGTTATGGAAAGATAGTGAAACAAAAGAAATGAAAGTTTTATTGCAAGACTAGCTACGAAAATCATGAATCAACTTATTCAATTTGTGACCTAGAGTCACGAACAAAATGATAGTATATAATCAGTAGAGATTAGTTAGACCGGAGTAGTGGGTGACTCGGGGTCATATGGGAGTGTCCCGATTTTGAAATGTATTCTGAATTTGATCTTCATGTACTTGGTACTCGGTAACGATTCTAAGGTGTTCAGGCCGAGGCATCCTAAAATGGTGTTTTAGGCCGTCTGTAGTTTGATCACATTAAATGTCACTGTAGTAGATTTATGATTAGGTGGCATTCCAAGAGTGAGGGATTGTACCATCTAGGTAGAGCCACTTGCTCGAGAGTCCCTTTATAAGTCCAACATGAGGTTGAGATGTGTACAATCGAAGCCCATTTCTTGAAATGTATCCTAATATAGGAGATCGCAGTCTGCCCATTGGTCGACAAAGATCCTCCTTACTGTGTACTGGATTATCATGGTTATAATGGCCAATAGATCGTGGCGATTTAGTTCAACCCTATTAGGTCATCAACATCGAAGCCTATCATAAGCCTTTTCCTTTTCTGTCCTTTTTCAACATAAACCATGAGAACAACTTTAGAGGCAGTTCCTCCACTCTC
The DNA here is from genome assembly GCA_037126225.1 of Dillenia turbinata. Classification (NCBI taxonomy): domain Eukaryota; kingdom Viridiplantae; phylum Streptophyta; class Magnoliopsida; order Dilleniales; family Dilleniaceae; genus Dillenia; species Dillenia turbinata. Next base: position 15,434,800 of record JBAMMX010000024.1, read on the forward strand.
TTGAAGATTGGTGCAAGTGTCCATTCATTTTGGCCCTGTTGGGTGTCCATTGGGGCCGTTGGGCTCAGTATAGAAGAGGCTTCATTAAAACAGGGAGATGCTAAGGAGGAGTGTGTGCTTTGTATCTAGAGGATTACCTTATTGGCTTGGTTACGAGTTGCTCCCAAGAGTAGTGGTTCATTTGGCTCATTTGCTCATGCCACTGCATGAGGACTTCAAAGTTGTTCTCTCGTTCCATGTTAATGAACCTTTGAAGTCTGTAATCCTAAACCAGAGCCTCTAGCTCGTCTTTTAGCTTCCTGCATTCGTCTATTTGGTGGCCATAATCTCTGTGGAAGTGACAATTCCAAGTCTTGTCCTTCTTCGAATCATCCCTTGGGAGTCATGGGGATCATCTGATCTAAGGTTTGTTCTTGATTTGCATCAAGATGTGACTGGGTGTGTCATTTAGAGGAGTGTAATTGGTAAACTTGCAATGAGGAGAAGGTCCCAGTCGGTTCCTTTTAGGTGATGGTTGTCGAGGTGAGTGACTATGTTCTTTTTTCTTGCCCTGTTTCGATGCTTATCGAACACCTCAGCCTTCTCTGTAGCGATGTATTTTTCTACTCAGGTATAGAATTCTTAAATAGTAGATGGAGGGTTTTTTGTGATGAAAGTCTTTATCCCTGAGGGCCGTAGGCTAGTAAGTAGTGCCGCTAATGCTATGGAGTGATCTAGACCGGAGACCTTCATCATCTCATTTTTAAACTTGTCCAGAAAATCTCTTAGGGGCTCATTATCCCTTTGTTGCAAAGATAGAAGAGAAGTTGACTTTCTCCTAGCTCCCTGGTTGATCACAAAATGCATTTTGAACTGTTGCCGAAGTTAGATCGCAGTTTACTTTTAACTCATAGTTCCTGGTTAAACCACAATTGACCCGTCAATTTGGTCCAGTTCGATGCACAAATGGTATTTTAGCTGGACCAAACCATGAAATTTTTGAAAGAGGGGTTGAATTGGTCCGATTGGTGGGTCAGTCTGATTTTAATAACATTGGTACAAAGTGAATGAGGCTCCAAAGGATGAAGTGAGGAAATTGTAATAATACTTTTGAAGTGAATTCGTTTCGAATAAAATAATAATAAATTAAACTTTAATATCATATTTTAAAATTGGCTTTTCGAGAGACCAATATAGAAAAAAGAAAAAATAATAAAATAATTAAAAATAAAATTAAAAAAATAAAATTAAAGTTTAAGAACAAAAATAAAGAAAATAAAACTAAAAAATTAAATTAAAATAATGAAAAAAAAAGTAAAAATAAATTATTCATAAAACTTAAGATGATGACGATAATGATGATGATGATGATGATGATATAATTAGTTTGAATTCTCTTACGCCATTTACTTCAATTTCCTATAAAATTAACTATTTACAACTAACATAGCAACTTGGTATCGGAGGTACTCATAGCCTTTGCATGTGTAACATTGCACATTTGAATTCTCTTGTAATAATAATTCTAAGCTAAGAAATTTATAAATAAATATTGGACCCATATCATTACTTTAAAAGAACTAAAGGGCTGAGACAAACAAAATAGACACTAATTATAATTTAACCTTCAAAACATAATATTTCACAATAAAATCGCAAAGTTGGTGTTCCACTTCCTTCCCCAACATTTTTCACATGGCACCACAAAATGTTTTCTACTTTGCTTAGTCTTGTAAATGTAGTTCTCAACAATTATCCTAATGTGTTCCCATATCCACAAAAAGTATATGAATCGGTTCTATAGGAATGTTAGATATATTCAATTTGGATCGTAAATAAATCAAACTATTTAAAATAAGTTAAAGTTAGAATTAAGATCAGACTGCACTATTTTTAATTATTTTTAAAATTCTAAAACTATCATCATTCGAATTTAAATTGGACAATGCTATGACTTTTTCCTTTTCTTAGGTTATAACTTTTGTTCCCTCCAAGGTCCCCTTCATAAATTAAGTGCAGTGCTCTATGTGCTGAGAAGGTCAAATAACAATCCAATTTGATCGATCACTAAAATAGTACATATTAAATTTTTAATAAAATAAATTATGGAAGTCAAAATTAATTATTTATTTGTTTCTTAATCAAATAATGGTTCTCTCTTTTATTTACATAATTATTTTCATTATAAAAACATCGAGTATATTTCACCGTTTAAGAATAATTTTGACAAAAGATGTAAAAAGCCAAAAAAAAAAAAAAAATGCATCGAGAGCTGTTACCCTTCCATTAGTTCAATTATCTAAAAAACTCTTTTTTTTTTTTTTTTTCTCTTCTCTTTATTTGGACCAAGATAGTCTAGTTTTAGTAGCAAGGACCCCTGTATAATAGCATTTTCATGCATATGGCACAAATCTCATAAACTTTTGCAAATCTCACTATTCTTTCTTTAGCCCCTTTATTTTCTACCAAGCCAAAAGAAAGAAATCCTTTGTTTTCTAACAAAATAATTATTTATGAATTCCAGCAGTGTAAAATTATTTATAACAATAACTACCAGTAAATACTGCTTAAGTTTCAATAGCTTTAGATATTTTACGGGTAATTTTCAACTAATAATATATATATTTCATTTAAATGTAATAAATCAATGTCCACATAATCTATATCCCCTAGTTAATAATGGGATTATAGTTAAGTACTTTGTTTCAAACAAGCACTTCTTCATTTCAAAGGTAATTAATTAAGCTATGGGGTGAGTATGGGATGGTTAACCGTCCCATGTGTCTCATACCATTTTTTTTGGTGCTGAGATCCCCGATATTTTGAACCACCTTCGAAGGACAGACTAATCCTGAACCGCCCTCGTTCTGTTAAAAGGAAAATTCCTGCTCCTGCAAAAACAAGATGAGTTTTCTTCGCATTTATAAAACATTTAGACATTATATTTAAGAATTAAAATATCATAAATTAGTACAAGTCTCACCACAACCCGTCCGCTCAAGTGGGACCGACGGTCTTTTGGGTACGGCTTATACTTATCCCTAATTTAAGCATATAACTACAGCAAGTATTTCTCCTAATGATGTTGAAGTCAAGTAAGTGGTCCACTGACCCACTTCTATAATATCACTTGCAAATGGGCCATAAAAGCTTAGTGAAGAGAATATAGATGGGATAAAGTGAGGATAAAGAAATTAATTATATGGTTTAGCTTGTTAATTCATAGGTGAAAATGCCAAAGTTTTTACTATCAAAGAGTAATAATAGAGATATAAAAGAGTAATAATAAGAAATATTTTTACTTCTACAATGTTTTAATCTCTAACACACTAAAAGAATGTTTCAAACCTCAAGGATATAGCGCCTGTATATTACTTGTGGTACTATTTATAAATCCAGTACATGAATATTGAGATTTCAAACAGATTGCTACATAACTTAATACCCAATAAAAACATATTTGATGTCTTCAAAGAGACACATATATACGATTTCCAAATTTGGACCAATCAAATGCTAAATTTATACATACATACACACACACACATATATATGTGTGTGTGTATCTATGTATGCATTTATACTTTGCCTGAACTCTTTAATATGAAAAAAGTTTTTATATGTAAATCTATAACACTTTGGCCTCTATATATAAAGAAAATAAATAATATTTATTTCATGAAAAGTGCAAAATGATAAGGGAAAAATGAAATAAGGGTTTCATCTCTATTCTCTTAACTAGGATGAAAAAAACCTTTTTATTAAATTTTATATTTAACTCTTGCCTAGGGATGAATAACCATGAAAAGACCCATGCTTAGATCAAGTTAGAATAAGAAATTACAAATAAAAGTTTGGGGTCAAACTAATTAAAATAAAAGTAGAAAGGGAAAATTTCTGACTTAAATTTTTTTTTAAAAAAAAATAAATTATGTGAAAAAACAGGTAGTATTCCACTGACTCTTTTAATTTCTAGTCCCAAAAGAAAATGAAATGAAACAAGTCACAATTATGAAAGGGAGAAAAAGAGAAGGGGAGGGTTTGGCCTTGTTGTCCACACAAGAGTAGAAGAAGGTGTGAATGTGAATAAATAAATCTAATCATTATTTGGAAATAGCGAAAACACACACAAAACGTAGAGTTGCAGAGGCAATGAAGGGTGGGGAACACAAGGGGTACGAGGGTACAGCATTGGGTCATTATTTTGATGCAGTCTTTTGTTGCGAGTTAGGGAAGTAGAATGGCCCTTCTGTACGGTAAAGCAAACCTTCTTATCTCTCTCTTTCTTGTGATGCGATATGATATCACATTTATGTATGAATATAGTAAGAGGGAGAAAGAGAGAGCTTGCCAAGGCATTAGAGGGGAGAAACAGATAAGAAAACAGAGAGAGAGAGAGAGAGTCCTAGGGCTTACCACCATCTCTAAGGAAGTAAGAGATAGAGAGGATAGATAGAGAGAGAGGGGAAGAGAAAGACGACGTTAAGCAGAGAGAGAGAGAGCGAGAGAGAGAAAGAGAGGCCAGGGTTGCGCCTACTTTAGGGTTAAGAAGTAAATAATAATGAAAGCACCTCCCATGTGGCACTTTCTATGATTACGTAAACAAAGGAAACTGTGAAGGGTTACACTCACAAGTCACAACCTCAAGAAAACTCAAGGGATTTCTAGTTTTAGAAAAATCCCTCCAAACGGTTAGTAGTGACACCCCTAATTTCTATATATGCTCCCTCAATCCAAGGTGTATTGTTATAAAAATTTGAGATGTTACATTTACAGTTGGGGTGATTCTCCCCATATGGACACTGAATAAATCATAGTCACTGTTACTAATACACTAGTTGTTAGCATGCATATGCTTGCGCAAATAAACAAGATTTGCACATAGCAAGATTTTCTTGTTAATGCAAACAACAATTGGTTCATAAAGAAAAGTGATTGGTAAAGAACATAGAAGAGGAAGTATTTACTTATTTTTTAAAAAATAATTATGTAAACATTTTTTATTAATATTTGACATTTTCATATTAATTGTGGGGTGTTTAGAAAAGCTCAACTTCTCTCAATTTGGCTCAATTTATATCTATGTTTTATTTTATTTGTAATATTTTACAACAAAGGTAACGTTTTTATTGAAAATATAAAATTTTATAAGTAAATTTTTTTTATAAAATTTTGTAACTATATGTAAAAATTTTTATATTAAAAATTTTGCTTAATTTTAAAAATATAATATTGTTTTCCAAAATAGGTCTATTTAGTACTCTATCAGATTCTTGGTAGATTAAAAAAAATTATCTCCACGTATTAAACACACATGATAGTAAAACCTCTCCAATAACCAAAGTTTTAAATTCTATTTTGTTTTACATGAAATGATTAGAATATCTCGTTGAAATTCAAAAAATAGCATAAATTTTATTTTACTCGCATCTCGATCTATTCTAAACTTCAAATTCAAATATCCATTGAAACATTGCAAATATATTCTCCCTATTCCATTTCAAAATAAAATTATAATTTTAACAAAAAAATATATACAAAATTGTAATCTTATTGTTAAAGAATCGAAGCATTTGTTATTCTGTTGTTGCAGAGTTTTAAAATTGTAATTTCAACTCTTAAGGGATGATGATTTAGAAATATTTTAAAGTTTGAATTTTATTTTTAACATTTGATATTATGCTTGTATTGTATAATATTTAATTTATTTTTACATTAAATTAAAATTTATGTTTATTTAATTAGTATTTTAAATTATATGTAATTTTTTTATATAGAGTACCATTATAATTTTTTATATAATTTATGTTAATTAGATACCATTTTTTATTTTCTAGTCGTAATGAATATGGTTATATGTGTGGCATTTCTACCTGGTCAAAAAATGAGAGACAAATTATAATAACAAATGCTATAAAATAATAGATGAGGACGACAAAAATAGTGACCAAACTCTCAATCCTAAAATTTATAGTTGGTTATGAAAGATAAATATAAGATAATTTGAAATAATAATAATAATAATAATAATAAAACAAAAAAAAATTACACACTATCCAACTAAATTTATAATATGAGAAGTGATGATTTAAATTATTATAATTCTCATATATCATTCATTTCTATCAAAAATCATCTCTTCCGCAAATCTTTTAACTGTCATATTTATATAAATACATTGCATCTATATTTTTTACAATTTATTTTATCATTTGACTAAATCTCATATATATATATATATATATATATATATATAAAACAATGGACATATATATATATACAATATAAAAAAATAATATTTAAGCCATCTATCTCTCTCTCTCTCTCCACCCTCTCCCTCCTCCATGCTAACTGGTAACTTTACTTATCTATATATTCCCTTAAAAGGGGCCTCTGGGGTCACGTGAGCGACGACCACTCACGTGACCCACTATCTCTTTCTGTTTTTCTCCCTATTCTTTTTAGCTTTTTTTTTATTATTATTGATTTACTTATTTCTCTTTTTTTTTTTGTCCATTTTTTCATTGATTTCATATTTTTTTTCAATCCGGGACTTTTTTCATCTATGTTTTTTTTTTCTTTTTTACAAAATTGTTCCTTTTGTTTTCCACTTTTTTACCATTCGTTTTTGTTCCATTTTTTATTTTAAAACTCCATTTATATTTTTTTCCGGACCCTATTCTCTTTCTTCTTTTTTTCCGTCTATTTTTTTCATTGATTTCGCTTTTCTTTTTTCAATCCAAGTCTTTTTTTTCTCATCCAAGTTCTATTTTTTGACCGAGTCCTTTTTGTTTTTCACTTTTTTCCTCTTCATTTTTTTAATACGAAATTCTTCTTTTTGTTTTCTACTTTTTTTTTTGGTTCATTTTTGTCTCTTTTTTATTTTAGAACTCCAATTTTACTTTTTTCTATAACTCATAAGACCACACTCTCTCTCTCTCTCTCCTTTTTTTGTCAACCTTTTTTTCATTGGTTTTGCTTTTTTTTTTTTTTTTTGCAATTCGGGTTTTTTTTTCCATCAAGTTCTATTTTTTGACCAAGTCATTCCTTTTTTTTTTTCATTTTTTTCCCGTTCATTTTTGTCATATTTTTTATTTTAGAACTCAGATATATCTAAACAAATCCTCAAAAAGGGTTTGTGTGATCACGTGTGGTCATCAAGTTACGTGACCGCTCACAATCCCGTAATCATGCTCATTGCCATTTTTAATATTAAAATTATATAAATATTTTTTAATATTTTAATTTATCTTTATATAAACTTAATAGACTCTTATGGAGTCACGTGAGTAACAACCATTCACGTGACCCCGCTCTCTCTCTTCTTTCTTTTTTGTCCACTTTTTTTTTTTTATTGATTTTGTTTTTGTTTTTGTTTTTTTGGCAATCCGGGTCTTTTTTAATCCAAGTCTTTTTTTTGGACCAAGTTCTTCCTTTTTTTTCCACTTTTTTTTGCTCTTTTTTTTTTTCCCCTTTTCTATTGTAAGACTCCAATTGTATTTTTTTCCTATATATCTATATATCTAAATAAATTCTTAAAAGGGATTGTGCGATCACGTGTGATCGTCAAGTCATGTGATCGAACAAACCCATGATCATGCTCCTTATCTTTTAAAATATTAACATTATATAAATATTTTTTAGCATTTAATTTAATATATTTATTATTGAATAAATATTTAAGAATTTAAATTAAATATTTAATTGTTTTTGTTATAATAAATTTTTTAATTAAATATTAATATTTATAAATTTTCTTAAATTATTTTTAAATATTGTACAAATAATAATATTATATAAATATTTTTATCATTCTAATTTAATATATTTCATGTTAAATAAATATTTAAGTATTTAAATGTTTTTTCTTATAGATTTTGAAATTAAATATTAAAATTTATAATTTTACTTCAATTAAATTATTGAATATAGTTTTAGTTTATTTTTTTAATATTTTAATATTTTAATATTTTGCATTACAATTTATTTTTTTTAAAATATCAAATATATAAATATTAATATTAAAATATTTGATATTTCAAATTATTATTTATATTATACAAATATTTAAATTTTAGAATTAATTTTAAATTTTTATATTTTAAAAAATTTAAATTAAATATTGATATTTATCAGTTTTTCACAATTAATTTGTTAAACATTATAATTTTAGATTGATTTTTTTCTTTAAAATCAATATTTCTTTTTTCCTTACTTTAGAAAACAACATTTCTTTTTATTATTATAAAATTATATGTTTCTTTTTTATATCTTGGTGACTTAAAAAAATGCACACTCAATTCTATAACTCTTTAAAAAGCCATATTTTCTTTTTCTTTCCCTCACTTCCCCTCATTTGCATGCTTCACAATTCAATGACATTCTTAGAGTTTTTTTTTTCTAATTTTTATAAAGTTTAAGTTTTTTTTTTTTAATTTTTAGAGTGTTGTCTATTTATCGTATATTTTAAAATTAAAATTTAAAATTTATATGTTTAAATTTTTTACAATTGAAAGCTCAATATATTTTTTTAATTATATTTATATTAAAAACTTAATAAATTAAAATTATTTTTTATTAATTTTTTTACGGCACATACTTTGTAATTCGCGGTGTTTCTGCTAACTTTTTTTTTTTTTAAATAAACGAGGACCGATAAGATCGAGAAATCTAAGTCAATCTCCGTATTATTTCCTCTTGTAGCAAAAAATTTTCAATCTCAAAAAAATATAAGCTGTACCAACCTCCTTTCATTTTCGGACATAAAACCCACCCCTCTCTCTCTCTCTCTCTCTCTCTCTCTCTCTCTCTCTTTATTCTTATATCTAAGGTTGGTCTTGGATTCTTCCCTCAATTTACCCCAAAAAAGGTTACTGTTGCTGTCTCACCTTTTAAAGCTTTTATGCGACATTTTCGATCTCTGAGTTTTGTATCTAAATCATTATAACGAATTAATCTGTCATTAAGAGGGATTTAAGTACTAAATCATTATATTTTTATGTTCAAAGAGCTACATTGAATTAGGTGTAAAGTTATGTCATCGAGCCTTTATTCTAAATCTCTCGAAACCCACCCACCCATTTCATAAATTTCCATTCTCTAACCTCTTTTATTGCTTTCCATATTTGTTCTTGCACTTACCTTTTTCTTTTTTTACAATATTTTTCTCTCCAGACTCGACATTCAAGGCTCAACGATTCGCTAGGTATGATTATATTCTTCTACAATATCTTTTCTCTTCAAAAAGCTTTTTCTTAAATTTGTTCACTAGATGTTTACCATATTTGATCCAAAACCCATTTTTCTAGATGATTTATGGAGTTAGAAGAGTTTGACATTTTAGGTTTGAAGGGCTTTTAGATTTTCAACTAGGTTTTACCATTTTGGATCCAAGACCGGTATGTGTTTCTAATCTTCCCCCACAATTTGTTTCATATTTGGGAATATGATTCTTTTTGGTGTGAAGGGTTGTTTGATTTTTAACTAGATTTTCACCATCTTGGTTTTAAAAACCATGTTCAAAATTAGATCTTTTAAGTGGAATTAGATTGATGATGTGTGGTTTTTCCCTTTTTTCTGTTGAATATTGAAGAAATGACGAGACAAAAGATTCAGATCAAGAAGATTGACAATTTAACAGCCAGGCAAGTGACTTTTTCGAAGAGAAGGAGAGGGCTCTTCAAGAAGGCTCAAGAGCTTTCTACTCTTTGCGATGCTGATATTGCTGTTTTTGTCTTCTCTGCTACTGGCAAGCTTTTTGAGTATTCCAGCTCAAGGTCTCTCTCTCACTCTCTCTCTCTCGTCAATGTTAGTTCAATATGTGGCTTCGTCGATCTAGCCTCGGTAAGAGAGAGAGAGAGAGAGCTATTCTTTTTTGGGGGGGGCATATTCTATGGATCTCTCATTTTCTCGAGAATTTAAGGAAACAGAAAACGAGCTTTTGAAGTGCAATATCGTCAAGAGAAACGGGAGTTCACTCAGACATTTTAATGCAAATTGCAGAACCTCACATGGAGGGTTTTGAGCTCCACAAATTTTAACCAAAAAAAAAAAACTTTATTTAAACACCTACAAGGCCTCAAATAGAGAGAGAGAGAGAGAGAGAGAGAGAGAGAGGTTTCATTTTTTAGGACCTTGAGGTTTTGACTACCTAGGCACTCTCGCAGGAGACTTGAGGTGTAGCGAGTATGGTGCTTGTTAATGTTAAAGGTAGAAGAAAATAATATCCCCCCTTATCTGGGGGTTATAAGGAATTAATGATATTGATGAAATTAAGGTGTTAATTTTGTTTAAAATCCCATGCATATGCATTACTTGCAGGATTTAGGAGTTGACATTCTAGCCATGTCTTGGCTGAGAAAAAATAAATAAATTGGATAAGCAATGTAACACAGTGAATAATTAATTATTTTATTCAGTGAAATAGTGAGATTATTATTCATTAATTTAAAAGCTTCGAAAATGAATTAGATGAAAGTAAGTTAAATTGAAGAATGAATTCAAAGAGCTTTCATACCAAAATGGAACACAAATTGCACGTTATTTTTTTGTGGGGGGGGGGGGAGGGGGTAGCCCATATATTTGTGAAAAGTGCGATAGTGACATAACATATCAAAAGTAAGGATTTCCTGTAGGTTTTTCCAATTATAAAACATTTTTAGAATTTGAAATGATAGAAACTTATATGATTTCACTTTACCTCTTTTCCAATTTTACCTTCAATAGTCATCTGCTATACTTACAACTTGCTAAAATTTAATGACTTAGTCTCCTTGATAATTTAAGAATTCGTCAGTGTACCGATGTGATTTTCACAGTTTATCACTTTGCTCCATGCACATGACTTTTAATGGCAATGCATATATATACACACACACACAAAACAAAAATATAATTTTCTCTCTGAGACATGACACCATAGAGCTACACTCATCTATAGAAAACCGACAATGATTATATGAGTCTTAACCATGAAAAGGGTCACATAGTGGGATCATGCACTAATCTCTTTTTAGTTGTGATAGTACTTGAAATTTAGAAAAGAATGTTATTTAGGGAGAGCTAGACAAGAAGACCAAAAGAACTTCGATGTGGGAATAGGAGACACTATTTGAAACCTAGTTATCTTTTCTTGATTGTACAAAGAGGCCATCACTTCCAATTTATAGGCATACAAGGTTGGTGGCCATTTGGAATTTGTGGCCAACATTTGTTCTCTAGAACGTTCTACCAATATCATCTATAACATTTATTTTCTAGAGTGATCTATCATCTACAACATTTATTTCCTAGAATTTTCTACAATTTTTTTTTTATAACATATTCTTATCAATTTTTAAAACATTCTAGAAAAGTATATTTCTATTATTTTCTACAAACTTCTAGAAAAATGCATCATTTTCTAATACTCATCCTTGATGCATTTTCGGGTGACCCAGAGCATGCTCCTCAATGTCTCAAATTTTGGCCTTGATAATGCCTCAGTAAATATATTTGCAATCTGCTCATCAGTCTTGCGATATTGTAGCTCGATTTCTTTTTTTGTCATTGCCTCTCATAGAAAGTGATATTTGATTGCAATGTGCTTTATCCTACTATGGAATACCAGATTCTTAGCTATCGCTATTGTTGACTTGTTGTCACAGAATATTATAGTTGAATTTTTCTAAGTTTCTCCCATGTCTTTTGGAATTCTCTAGAGCCATATCCCTTGACTTACGGTCCTAGCTGCTGCGATGTATTCTGCTTTGGCTGATGATTGTGCAACTGTGTCTTGCTTCTGTGAGGCCCAAGAGAATATACCGAATCCTAAATTGAAGGTATAGCCTGATGTGCTCTTCATATCATCCACATCGACTAGTGTTGAATCTTCTGATAGCCTGTACCGTATGACATAGTCTTCGGGTCCTATAAGATATCTCGGTATTCTTTTTACAACTCTGAAATGTACATGACTTGGGTTCTGCATGAATCGGGAGAGTAAACTCATAGCATACATTATATCTGGTCTTGTAGCAATCAAATAGAGTAAGCTTTCGATGCGGCTTCTATATCTCAAGCTATTTGCGACCTGAGATCCATCATCCTTCTATATCTTCTCATTAGTAACTAATGTTGTAGCCACTATCTTACAATTGCTCATATTGAATTTCTTTTGTAGCTAACAGATGAATATGCCTTCTTTTTCTTAGATTACTCCAATGCTAAGAAATTAGTGCATTAAGCCTATCTAAATCTTGTATCATTTTCTCATTATTCCCTATATGGATTAGATCATCTACATATAAGGAAACGGTGGGACTACCATTCGCACCTTGGTTTTTGATGTAGAGGGTGGGCTCACTTTGCTCCTCCTGAATCCAAGTTTGACGAAATATTCATCAATTCTACTGTACCATACCCTAAGAGCCTGTTTTAGTCCATAGAGCAGGTTCTTTAACTTCAACACCTTCTCTTCTTGCCCTTTAGTTGAGAACTCTGGAGGTTGCTCAACATAGATCTCTTCCTCCAGATATCCATTCAAGAATGCTGACTTAACGTTTAATTGATAAATACTCTGGCCTTTCTGTGCCGCTAGAGCTATTAATGTTAGAATAGTGTCCAATCTTGCAATTAGCACAAACATCTCGTTTGTAGTCAATTCTCGATAGCTGAGAGTATCCTTTTGCTATCAACCTTGCTTTATATTTCTAGATAGAACCATCTGGGTTTACTTTTACTTTGTATACCCATTTGACTCTTGGACATTCCATTAGCTCCCATATTTCATTCTTCTCGATCATCTTGATCTCTTATTCCATAGCCATGACCCAAACACTTTGTGTTGTAGCTTCTTTAAAGCTTGTAGGTTCCATTGCAACAAAATTGTAGGTCTCATATATTTCTATTAATGCTCTTGTTTTTCTTGGAGGTGATTCTGGAGAAAAATCTTTTGCTTGATTTATTTGTATTAATCTTGGAGAAGTAGGCGATATTGGTGACCTTGGTGTTGAGTGTGGGCTTTCTGCTTCTTCCCTACTTTCTTCTAGATAGATCTCCCTTCTTGGGACCAAGATACTTTTCTTATCATCTTTCTGCTCCTCCCAGTTCCAAAATGCATTTTCATCAAAGTTGACATCTCTATTATCATTATCTTTTGTGTCTTTAGATTATATATTCTGTAGCCTTTAGACTACATACTATAGCCCAAGATCCTTTTCTCTGTCTTCTCTTCTATCTTATGTCTTTTGATAGTTAGAATGTGCACATAGCAAATGCTTCCAAATACTCGTAGATGTCATGCTGATGACTTTCGTCCGCTCCAAACTTCTATTGGTGTATTGAAGTGCCTTGGTTGGGTATCTGTTGAGTAGGTAGATTGCAATATATACTGCTTCTGCCCAAAAGCACCTTAGGCATCTTCTTCTCTTCAAGAATGGATCAGGTTCATTTATGTTACCATGCAATTCTTCCTCTTGAGCACCCCATTTTGCTATGGTACATATCCAATAGTGAGTTATGGTCTATTCCTTTATCTTCACAAAATTTGTCGAACTACTTTGATATATATTCCTTTCTTCGATTGCTCATTTGTACACAAATTTTCTAATTACTTTGTTTTTCAATAAAGTTCTTGAATCTTTTGAAGATGTTGAATACTTCTGACCTTTTTTGCATAAAATATATGCATGTCATCCAGGTATAATCATCAACAAAGAGGATGAAATACTTACATTTCTCAAAGGTCAGCATCCTCATGGGTCCACACATATCGGTGTGAATTAGCTCCAATGGTGCTTTAGCTTTCCATGTTTGGCAAGAAGGGAATGGTTTCCTCTTTTGTTTCCTAAGCACACAACCATTATAGACTTCTTTTACTTCTTATGGTCGATAAATCGATCATCATGATTTTCTGCTCTAGTCGCTTTAATTCATGAAAATTTAGATAACCAAGTCTCTTATGTCATAATAGTGACTCATCTGTTTCAGCCTTTGTGGCAACTTAAACACCACTGGATAGTGAAATTTTATTGCTGTTGCATCTTTACTTTGACAATCTCTGTGCCCTTATCTTCTTTATCGTTGATGATGCGAGAGTCTTCTTTGAATAATAGGGAGTACACTCTTTCTATTATTTGGCCGACACTTAATAGGTTTGTTTCTAGACTAGGAACTAGAACATCCTTGATAAGATGAGTGTCTTTTCTTGTCTCTATTGCAATGGTTCCTTTTCCTTTGACCGGTACTAAATCTCCATTTCCTGATCTAACTTGAGACTTGATGTTTGTGTCAATGTCTCGAAATATATTTATGTTGCTTGTCATGTGGTTACTACAACTACTATCCATGTACCATGTACCTTCTTTTTCTTTTGAAGCAGCACAATAAGCATGGAATAGATTGTCATTCTTTTCTTCACTTTTAGTATGGTTAGCTTAATGTTTTCTCTTGAACCAACAATCTTTTTCTATGTGACCAAACTTCTTTCACTTTTGGCACTCCCAGCAATCTTTTTCTAGATGACTAGCTTTTGTTGCAAATGTAGCACGATGGATATTTCCCATTTCATCTGTTATTTCCTCTATTTTCAGGACTATTTCTAAAACCTTTCAAAAACTTTCTTTTATTATTTCTAGATTTCTGAGACCTCATATTTAATTTCGACTATTTTCTAATGTACTCTGTCTCATCTATTCAGTCTTTCCTCACAAGTTTCTAGAGAGCTCATTAGTTTTGTCATGGACAAAGTAGATAAATCTTTTGTTTTCTCAATAGTTGTTACTATTGGGTGATATTTTTCGGTGATAATAACTAATATTTTTTCAACTATTCTTTTATCCATTATAGTTTACTCATAAACTCTCATCTGAGTAATTACTTTATTTACTATACTATAGTAATCCTTAATGGTCTCAGAGTCCCTCATTTTAATATTCTCGAAATCTCCCCTTAGAATTTGGAGTTTCACAAGATGTATCCTTTCACTCCCTTGAAACTCCTCCTTAAGTGTGTCCTATGCTTGATTCGTACCGGTGACTCCATAGATTCTTGGAAAAATTGTGTCCACCATGGCCAATTGAGTGTCGTAGAGTGCCTTCGAATCCTTCTCCTTTTCTTCCTTTAACCTCTTTTGCTGCTCTATAGATAGCACAGATAGATCTTCCTACATAGTGACACCGTTCTCGATAATATCCCATAATCTTTGGGCAAGAAGTAGGTCTTTTATCCTGATAGACCAATAGTCATAGTTCTCTCCCCAAAAAACCAGAAGTGGAACTTAAGGTGGTTTGAGGTTAGCGATAAAATATAGACTACTTGGTTACGCCCAGTATATAACTGAACGTAGCAATAGGTGATACTATTTGAAACTTAGTTATTTCTTCTTGATTGTATAGATCAGGCCATGACATCCTATTTATAGGCATACGAGGTTGGTGGCCATTTGGAATTTGTAGCCAACATTTGTTCTCTAGAATGTTCTACCAATATTATCTACAACATTTGTTTTCTAGAGTGTTCTATCATCTATAACATATTTCTTTTCCAGAATTTTCTACAAATATTATTTATGACATATTTTTATCGATTTCTAAAATATTCTAGAAAACTATATTTCTATCATTTTCTACAAACTTCAAGAAAAATGCATCATATTGTAATAAGTTGCTATATGCTCCCCCCAAATGTACTACTGTGATATTAGCAAATATATTTACAACTCAATACCCCATAATTAATATGCCTCCATATGTTAGCTAATCCACCATACACTTCCATCTCCATTGTAGACTAAGCTACTCATCTATGGAAGACCATGAGAGCACACAGTGCTTCATTTCTTCAATGGGTTTGTCATGCCTTAATGTGCCATTAGCTTTAAGACCACCATAAGGTAGTGAATTGTTGAGATACCTAAGGACATTATGGTTTAAATACATTTTTTGTCCCCCCCAATAGTTTAAACTGTTATGGGTTCAACTAAATTTATGTATTAGACAAAACTCAGTCAATCAACTTAGCCCAATGGAGAATTTTCTATTCCCTCACGAAATCAAACCTCTCTCTCTCTCTCTCTCTCTCTCTCTCGTTGCACCTATGTCAAAGCAGTAGCTTCTGAGTTTAAAACTTATTTGGGATGTCCTTCTTTATACTGTTGCTCTTTGGCAAGTGGGAATTTAATGTAATCAAGTTGATCAACAAGTAGACCATCAAGTCGTTAAATCTTTCTAGTTCTTTTGCAATTCTTAATTAACATATATCTGCAATCCAATGCTTACACTTAAAATGCATACTTCTTCAGGGAAAAAAAAAGAAAGAAAAAAAAACCCGAAGCATCATCAAATAAAAATCACCAAAATGATACCTACTTACGACTTTCTTTTTCTGTTTTATGAATGATAGCATGCAGAAGATAATTGACAGGCATAGGCTACATTATTCAGTGGAGAACAATGACCAACTTGATCAACCATCTCTAGATTTGCAGGTGAATTTCTCGGTCTCATTCTCCACATCATGCACATTATGTCCCATGTCCAATGGAGGTCCAATGGTTGCAAGGTATACTAAGACCAACTATGACCTATGAAAGATTTCATGTGCATTTGTTCACGACAAAAGGATTTCTTTTTTGGAAGTGAAATTTTATTCATTGTACAATCTCATAGTAATTTTTATGACTGAATATTTAAACGCAATTTTCTGATTTATATCACCAAAATTTGTTCTAGACAAGCATAAGCTCATGACAATTTTCATGAGGATTTTTCTTAGGAGAAAAAGTTATTTTATTTTAAAAAAAACACATGGGTCAAACTTGTTGCAGCTATAAGTACATTGGAGTTCCTTGGATTTGTGAACATGTTTGCACATTTCTTACAAACTTTGATATATGTATTGAATAAAATGTATGATGGAAACTCTGTGCTGTCCTTCTAGCTTGAGAGTAGCAGCTATGCTATGTTAAGCAAGGAAGTTGCAGAGAAGAATCAAGAACTGAGGCATGATCTGACTCTCTCTCTCTCTCTATCTGTCTCATGGAATGCTATTAGTACTTTGTGATTCACTGCATATTATTTCGTTTAATGTAAACACAATGATGCCAGGCAAATGAGAGGAGAAGAGCTAAAAGAGTTGAGTACAGAGGAGCTAGAAGGACTAGAGCAACAAGTTAAAAGAGGACTGAGCCGTGTTATAGTTATGAAGGTCTTTACTTTTCTTGCTTGATGTTGGTGAATGAGTGATCATTTTTTCTTCAGTTTATTCATAACGTCTTACGTTTCTAATATTAAGTTTACCTTTTTTTTCCTTTCAGCATGAAAAAATTATGAGTGAAATAAATGCCCTGGAGAGAAAGGTCAGAAATAAAAACATCTACCTATATGCATGCATTGTTCACAATTCTTGTTGCATTTTTTTTTTTTTTTTTTTTTTTTTGAGCTTCTTGAAGGAATGAAAATAAGCCTTTGGTAGAGAAAAATGAAAACAACCAAATGGATTGGAGGAGATAATTTAAATTTTTTTTCTTTGGCAACATGCAAGAATAACCGTTTCAGAAATTCTATATGGACTTAGAAAAAGACGACAAAAATGTGACAGCATTTTGAGTTATAAAGCATCACAAACTGCATATTTTTCAATGACCGAAGAATCACAAGTTATTTTGATCCGTTTAATATAATTCTTGTTTTCTATATCCATTTAGGAAGTTTTATATGAACTTAAAAAGTTTTATCCAAAATTATGATAGCTTTTTGAGAAATCAAGAACTACCACGAACCATTGAGTGAGAAAAGAAACGGTATCATATCAGGTCATTTGGTCCATATATCATTACTCTTGTTTTCCATGCTGCAGATTCAAGAAGGGATACTTCCCTTTTCCTTCACTGATTTGTTATCTTACTTGTCACATGTTAGGGAGCCCAATTGATGGAAGAGAATGAACAGTTGACGCAGCTAGTGAGATTCCCATTTTCTTTGTTTCTTTGTCACATAGACTGCATTCCTTTTATTTGCCTTCATATGTCTCACTGGTTTGGAAATGGTTGCGTTGTATTGGGTTGAAGATGGCAAATTTGCCAAATATTTCCCAGGATCTGTTATCTGAGCAAGGACAGTCGTGCAAATCAGTTATCACCAACATTTGCAGTGTGGCTAATGCTCCTTCCGACCATGATGTCAATGATATTTCTCTGAAGTTGGGGTAATACATATGTTCTTTTCAACCTGCATGATCCTTTTTTTTTTTTCATTTTTCATTTTAGGAGATTTAATTTAGTCCAGATTGGCATGATGAACCATGCATGCAGTGCAAGATACTTAACATATTTTAAAGTAGCTTTGTTCTTTTTAAAGCCAAATAGGGTATGGCACTAGAGCATTTTCTTTTAATATACTCACTTATATATGATTTAATTTCCTTTTATATTCTATTTTAAAATAAAACCACTATTTTATTATCATCATGTTATTTTTGGTTTAATGTATTTTTATTTTGCTCGAATTAAACTTGGAAATTCCTGAATTTGTCCATTTTTGGGTGTTTCTGCAGTTTGTCTCTCTGATTAAACTTAGGAGCTGAATTGTTCAATTTTCAATAACTTATGTGTACGAGTGAAATTTTTCCTTACCATATTATGTATAAAATGCCATGTGGGTAGTTTTTAGTTTTGAGTTGGTCTCAAGCCAACTCGGCCGGCAGTGTGAGGCAAATGTTGTGACATGATTTGTTCTATCATCTTGTGTTCTAGTAGAGACATCTTATTAATAATAAGCATGCAATAATAAGCATGTTTATAATTGTATAATGCATGCATTTTGGCAAAGGGGATAGGTTGTGGTGAAGCTCAAATCTGCATCATGGCTTTGAACAAAAATAAAATCATAAAATGTTCCCCATATTTATTATGCGCAAATCTCAAATCTCTATCATGCACAATACAATGTGATAGAGCAATGGTTATTATGCATCGCATTCCCAAAATAAGGACGGATACAAAACAATAAGACTGATCTCGTAAGGGTTCTTAATATCAGCTAAAGTTGGGTTTGGGTCTGAACAGAAACATGGTGTCAGAATGCTCGTCGGCCTCGTGTTTATTTGCCTTGATAGGTTCCCAATGGTGTTGTATTGACATTGACACTGGTGATATGACAGGGTTCACACACACACACACACGCGGAGATTTGCTACCCTAAAAAAGTTTAAATTACACTGTTAAAAAGATATAAAGTTTTATTATATATTAAATGTAATAATTCTATATAAAAATCAATTATTTGTTTAGGGTATATAAGAATTTGAACATTGTGTTTCACTCCCAATAATACTTGATATCTGGTTCTTCTTCTTCTTCTGAAGCTGTTTTTATTCAGATTTAGAACATTCATGTAAAAAGACTATGGACTGTATGATTGAGAGATTTTGAAAGCCACAAAGAGGAAACAGAAAAATAATTTTTTTTTAATATAAAAAAGGACTTTGTACTATTATTAGGCAGGTTCTGAATTTGTTTTGTGTGTGGGTGAGTCTCTCTTTGTCCCTTTGTTGTTCTTGAGAGCTGCATTATCATAATTCAGGGTTGTTTATATGCCAAATTAAGGAGGGTTGAGAAAGGGTTTCAGGATGTTTGCTGTTCGGTATGGGATGGGATTGACCATGGTAGAGCATGGAGTAGCCCTCCAAAAAATCGAGATCACGCGTTGCTCTCTTTGCCAATTGGATGGGCTTCATAACCTGAGTAGCCCTCCAAAGAATCAAGCCTATCGGGGGCGTGGGCCTCATTGGAGTGCCAACTTGTAGTTGTTTGGTTTGGAGTTTCTGGGCTTTGGACATTCTTCCAACCAAATTATCATGTGTGATTAAGGGAAGCAGAGGAGAGAGAGAGATGAAATCCTGTGAGAGAAAGTATTATATTTTTATATAATTACTATTTTTTTAAAAAAAAAAAATTGAATTTGTTTTAAAAAAAAAATTGAATTTGTTTTTTTATTTTAATTATTATTATCTTAACACTTTCACTTACGTGTATGTTATTTCATCAAATTACATTAAATATTTTGTTCTGATATTATTTTATATTTTATGTAACTATTATTCTTTTTAAAAGTTTAAGTCAATAAAAGAAGGTATTATTAATTTTTTTTATTATTATCTTAATAGTGAGACCGAAGGAAAGGGAGAGCATGGTGGGGTACAGTCCCGAAAATAAAAATCGGGTTATATTAATTTTATTTTTGTTTGACTGAAATTTAATCATTTTTATTTGACAACCATAACCTAGTAGCAGAAAATATGACAACCATTCTTCCAACCACTTTTGGAAAATGCTTTATTGGGCATGCATTGGTTAAATAAAAGTTCCATAATTAAAATGTCACATGGTACTGCTACTCTATCCTAAAACATGTGCAAGTCCCACTTTGTGTTCTAAAGCACCTCAAAGTATTCACAAATACCTATAAAATCAAGCTTTGTGTTCTAAAGCACCTCAAAGTATTCACAAATACCTATAAAATCAAGCATTCACAAATACCTATAAAATCATAAGTCAGTGCAGCCATTCCAGTTCCATCCTATTCATAAAACAAAATAAAATATCTTCTCAGGGGATTGAAGTCAAAACTATTGCTAACAATTTCCAGAAAAAATCCATAAATGAGAAAAAAAATAAGGGTCCTCAACGTAGTTGAAATATAAATAAGTCCAACCAAACAAAATACAAGGTTAAATAGTTCCCAAATAGGTTTTTATATAAAAATACTCTCCTTGGGTCAATCTAACAATACTTCAAAAGACAGTATCAGGTCTATACCAAAATGAAAGTCTCTAACAATGATCTTCTCAAATCCAGCTCTAAACGACCAAAAGCATCCACTAAACTTTCTTTCTGAAAAATGGAATAGGGAGGGGTGAGTATAATTTATATCCGGTAAGTGTATAACATGTTATGAGAATAAATAAGGGATGATTGTGGATATATCAAATAATTATCTCAAAATCGAACAATCGTAATCCATAGAGAACATGGTTGATCATCAAATCTCAACTTTAGACAAGTTTTCAACAATTCATATTATACAAGTTATATGCATCTAATTATCACAACTTATTTTTCGAAAATCATGGAGTTGTCAAAATCTTTTTATTAAAAACTTGACCCTGACCAATGGTGGAATCGTCAAGAGGCTTTTTATTATCATCAATCACAAATATTTACTCCAACCTTGGCTTTGGCTTGGGTCTCCCCTGGGTGCAACCAGGATAGTCCGAAAGGAGGGTTTCGGAGGCATCTCTCAAGCACAGCTACCTCTTCAGCCACATAAACATTCAACCACGTCATCTCGTCGAGTCGCTTCGTGGAAGGAATGACTATATCCATTAATCATGCATAAAATACCATTTCATAATTATCACAACAAATAATCAATGTACCAACAACTATTCAAATTATTTCTTAATTCTTGAATTCAATCAAATCATGTTCAATATAAATTAATAAATATGACAAATCATTTCAATCCAAACCACATAGATATATATTTCAATCCAAATCCACTTCGGAATATTACACAATTATAAAACAATTCAAAAATCAATTTAAAAGCATTTATAAAATCAATATAAATCATTTTCTTACTTAAAATTATAAGTATGCATTCACTCACCTCTTGTAAGGGTGTTCACTCTCAATTTCACAATTAATTTCAATGTAATCCCTCCTTGGATTCCAATTGTTTATCCTTAGACAATAATAATAATTTTATTATTAAATCATATCAATTTTTAGGGTTTATAAATTTTTTCTAATTTATCACAAACTCTAATTTCTCCAATCCAATAATATATGTTCTAATTCCACTATTTATATGTCATTCATATCCATATGATTTTTCATTCACAATTTTCCCTCAATTTTCACCATTTACTAACTCTAGGGTTTTGATCTCCTATGAAATTCCCCAAATTTCAATAATTAAATCCCAATCTAGTGATGAGAAGACTAAATCCAAGATTAAAGAAAAGAAATTACCTTTATTTTGGGGTTGGATGAAGTTTTGATGATTGGGTTTCAAAAATTCTAATTTCTCCTTCATGTAGAACAAACCAAAACCTTTTTCTTCAATCCTCCTTTCTTTGAGTTTGATTGAAGTTTTGGACACTTATGAAGTGATTTAGTGAAGGGTTATTTAATTTCTAGAGAGAGAAATCCAGAGTGAGGAAGATAGAGTAAGAATGTAAAGACAGAAAACAATGTTCGAGAGAGAGACGAGAGAAGAGCAATTGAATGAATGAAATATATTTGTTAAATCCCCATTTATTGTGGAGCTAAAGTTACCATTTTACCCTTCATGAATTTTAAATTGTATTCAAGTTTGGAGGTCATTTTGGTCATTTTTCAGCTCCAGTAGTGAGAAGTTGATTGGGCAAGGCTATCTGCTTGGAAACAAGGTAACTCACTAGTACAACATTCAATTGGATAAGACAACTTACAATTGGGCAAAGCGACTCAATTTTTCATGATTCCTAAGCCTCAGGTCGACTCAATCTAGGAGCAAGGCGCCTTGCCATTGCATGATCTCAGAACCCATCTCTACAGGTTTTCCAAGTCGCCTTGTCCACACTTGTAAGGCAACTCACGGCTCTCAAGACTCAGAAGTCCACTCTGCACTCTCACTCAAGGTTCCCGCTCTCGCACAAGGTGTCTTGCCTTCTCATTCCACATGCATGAGGTGACTCGACCCTTGGCACAAGACGACCCGAAACTCCAAGCTCTCAAAACCTTGGCCCGCACACACTTGGAGTCGTCTTCCTAGCTCCTACGTTGCTTTCCAATTTCTCCTACCTAAGTCGTCCTACACCCATACAAGAAGACTCATGCCCTCACAATCCTTAATTCCACTATAAATCTCTCATCTTTGCATTCCCTTACATTTGAATCGAGTCCCACAAGTCCTCGAAAAAGATTTTATCCACCAAACTACTTGATACTTCAAGAATTATATTGAAAAACAATTAGATAATTCCAACCCTCGGTAATTTTATGGGAAAATAAATTGAAAAATTTTAAATATCAGATTTTTTGGTATTACATCCAAAACCCAGAGTCGAATACATCCGGTTTCTCCCGATATTTTCTAGAGAAAAATCGAAAATTACATGAAAATTAAATAAAAATTTTTAACACCGAATTTTCGGTGTTACATAAAAAGTGTGATTGTTTCTTGAAAAAAAGGTTCATTGATCTTAATAAATTCTACTAATTTTTCTCTCCTAATTTGAATCTTACTGCTTTGGCCTTTACCCTTAGATGTCTCTCATCGCATCCTTGCAAATGGTTTTTTCTTGACACCATATTAGCACATGGTAGGGAATGAAATGATCAATCTCCTTATCGTTTAAGAATATAATTCAAATTTAAAGATACTAATTGTCTTCTTTAAAAAAAAAAAAAAAAAAGAAAAGTCAAAACTTGTCAAACTGGGTTGACGTGGTTTGATCGAGTCTAAAACTCAAAACAAGTCAAACTGGATCCACTAGATAGATACAGGTCAAACTGCATCAAGCTGCCCAAACATGGTCATTGCATGCCCCACAAGGTTCAAATATAAGGTTGGGCGATGCTCTAAACTGCACCCCCGCCCCCGAAAGCTGTCCATGCACAGACACCCGTTCACATGCAAATAGCGGTGGCCTAGACCATTGTCGTTGCAAGCACACACAAGCCGTTGTGGTCAAGCCAAAGTCGCGCAGCCATGATACACGAGTGGCCACATTTCATCTCCATTCGCGGTCTACCTCTTGTGGAAAGAGACAAACAAGAAGAAGAAAGAGAGTGCGTTTGCCAAGGTATTAGGGGGGGAGAAAGAGAGGGACAGAACCACTACCTATAAACCCTAACTTAGATACATATCAAAACAATAAATTAAATCTTAATACAAATCAACATAAAAACCAAAATCGGGTTAAGAAAAGCAACAGAGAGAGAAATTAAATCAAGGGCTTACCACCATCCCTAACGAAGTAAGAGTTAGAGAGGCTTGATTGAGGGAGAGAGAGGGGGAAGAGACAATGCGAGGGGGAGAGAGTGTGATAGACAGAAAGAGAGGTGAGGGTTGCACCTAGTTTAGGGTTAGTAAATAATATTAATAATTCATAAATAAATAATGAATATGATTATACATACGTGACATTTTCACTTCGTCAAAAAAATGAGAGACAAATTATAAAAAATAATATTAATAATTCTTTGTCAGGGCAAAAAATGTTACTCACATCTTTGGTATCCTTTTCCAATTTTTATTTTTATCGATCTTCAGGTGGTGGGAAGTGCAGAGAGCCAGAGACCATGTTTAGCCATTAGAGGAATCCAATTTAATATTTAAGCCAACTCTCTCTCTCTCTCTCTCTCGCTCTCTGTGGTAACTTTTTCCCCTTTTTTTTTTTTTTAATAATTGAGGACGGACAAGAACTAGAAATCTAAGCCAATCCCCGTACTGTCTCCTCTTGTGGCAAAAAAATTTTCAATCTCAAAAGATAAGAGATGTACCAAACTCCTTTTATTTTCTGATATAAAACCTACATCTCTCTCTCTCTCTCTCTCTCTCTCTCCAACATTATCATTTACTCATACCTTTTAATTCTAACTTCCACGGTTGGTCTTGGATTCTTCTGTCCATTTGGCGAAAAAGATTACTGTTGCTGTTTCACTTTTTAAAGCTTTAATTAGAAAATTACTTTTGAGTCTCTTAACTTCGCATTTAATTCATAATTAAATCTCTAAATTTAAAAATATAATGATTGAATATTCAAATTTTAAAAATTATTATGAATTAGTCCTTGTTATTAATAACGCCAACTTGTTAAATGATAATATAAAATGACGTAATATATAAGATGAATAGAGTTACAGAGTTGACATCCCAGATGCTACCAAGCCATCTACCACCTCAATGATTTGCCTTACATGTCATATTAGCTCAATAACTCTCTATCCATATTTAATATCATGTTATTCCACATTATCATTTAATTACATGGGATATTTGATGTCATTAATAATGGGAGACTAATTCATTATAAATTTTTAAATTTAAGTACTCAATCGTTATATTTTCAAGTTTAAGTATTGATTTGTATGTCTATGTAGGAACAATATTGGGAATAATTTAATTTAACTTAAAATTAAATTTAGTGATAATGGGTTATTCCCCGTTATCTAAAAATAACTTCCCCACTACATCATATAACCTCTCTTACACATCATATAACCACTCTTGCGAGGAGACATTAGTGAAACGGGGATTAACCTCTCCATTGATATTTTTGGGGATTCTGGCAATGAGAGTAATTGCCAATTTGAGAGATTTGTTTCCTTGAGAGAGAAAACATAGTATGAGGATTGGAAAATTTTAAGCAGGAAATTTTCTCACTGCTGTGATTATCGAACTTTGGGTTGAAGTATTGTGATATTGCAGTGATGGTTCGATTAATCTCGTGATCATCATTCCGACTGTGCGATCCGTTCGAAAGATTTGTCATTCGGTTCGACTAATTTTTGTAAACCTTACACATTGAGATATTTTTTCAAATTTTGATCTATTTAAT
Source organism: Dillenia turbinata (assembly GCA_037126225.1). Taxonomy (NCBI): domain Eukaryota; kingdom Viridiplantae; phylum Streptophyta; class Magnoliopsida; order Dilleniales; family Dilleniaceae; genus Dillenia; species Dillenia turbinata. Next base: position 15,460,366 of record JBAMMX010000024.1, read on the forward strand.
TTTTTTGAAAAAATTATTTCCATTGCGTTTGTACATATTAATCAAACATTGGTATCAGAGCATTAGTTGGAATTATTAAAATAATTTTCAGAAATTTTCAGGCATGAAAAATGAGGGTAAAAAATTTAGAATTCGGATTACGAATGAGTTTTATGAATTCGAGGACACCACCAAGTTACCCATGATCTGTAGAGCATAAAAATAATTTTTATTAAATTTTTTTAGCATAATAAGGCCATCAAAACCAAAATCAAATTTTTCGACCATTAATGGAGTCCAAACCTGTAGATTTTAGATCCGTCGAAATTTAGGATAAATTGATCTATAAAAATGGGTTATATGTGTTATATATGTACTGATCTACATTTTGATACATAAATTGTGTGTTGTCATTGCTGGAATCCTTTATAAAATCAAGTTAGGATGAATAGAGGAGGCCCGAATTGTAAGTTGCAGTCAAAATCCGACGAGATCGAGACCGAAAATGGCATTTTTCGGCAACCGGGTCAAGAGGACCCGGTTGCAAACTCGTCGGACGAAGGAGAAAGGACCCAAACCCGTGGGCGCGTGACTCCCATGGGTGATGAAGTGTGCGGTTCATGCGCAGGTGAGGCGCATGAACCGAGTCGGGATGGTCCGGCTCGGTTTCAACCCGGATTCGCCTACCGACCCTCGCCCGACCCGGGTCGTGACCCGAGAAGCCGGTTTGCACGCGTGCAGGCATTTGGCTGATGCACTGCACGTCTGGGCACGTGCAGCTACATGCTGCAACGCATGCAAGCGCGTGGTGATGCACCGCCGATGCATAGCGGCACATAGGACCTCCGGCGGCGCGTTGGCTTGGCTGAAAATGAAATTTTTTTAATTTTTTGACGGTCTCACGTTTATATTTATGACTTTTTGTGAGTTTTTATATGCCGAATCCAAATCCGAATGGTAAGATGCGATCCCGGGCTGTGGTGTGTGATGTCCGTTAACTCATATGCTTGTTTTGGGGTTTATACTTGAATCATTTAGGATTTGTTGATTCGTAGAGTGTACAAAATTATGAGAATAAATATCACAAATTACTATTGTCTCTTAGACTGCTTCAAAGATTATTGTATTGGATCTTTACAAAGGGGATAAACTGAATGGTGACGACTATGAGATTTTAAATTGGTAGATTTAGTTTGTCCTTGAGGAGCAAAATTTATCTGAAATTCTGAGGTATGAGATGGTGGAATCCGGGGAGAGCACCACACCTTAGGAAGACGGGATTATGAAGCGTTATATGCATGGAAGAGGAAGGATGGCCGAGTTAGGGCAATCCTCCTGAGCAGCATGCACAATAATGTGATCCCGGTTTATGAATAATATCCTATAGTTATGTTGGTTTGGCTTGCCCTAAAGAAAGCATTAAGGTGTTCTTACAGCTCCTGATGTGAGAATGTTGACTTGTAAGTTTTATAACTTATGAGAAAAAGGACTAATCATACAATGATGCAGCATTAGATGCAAATGTCGAGTATAATCACCGAGTTGTGGAATGTGGACGAACCTATTTCGGATGTGTTTTTCAAATACTGGGTGCGATTGAGTCTTTACCTGATTTATGGGAGATCATAAAAACCTATATCACACATGACGAGAGTATTTGTACTTTCATTAATGTGAATAGGCACAGTGAGCTCGAGTAGGAGCGTTTGGAGGCGAGTAGGCCTAACTCGAGTCATGCTTATGCAGTGGAGTCGAGTATAGACTTTCATGGCACCAAACACAAATGGCATAAGTATGAGTAAAAGACTCGAGGTTCAAGTAAGAAGAAATTATCTGAGAAATCTGACAACTAAGTATTAAAGCAAAGGAAGAAGGAGTTGCAAAGAGCGTTTGCCAACATCAGAGGGAATGACACTTGCAAGTTAGAGTTGCAAAGTTGCCAGACTCTATATGTTCTTTACGCTCTGAATGTTCGACGAAACTTGATCTCAGCTTGGGATATGCTTTGTTATTTGGAAATTTTATAGTTTCTATTTATTTCAATAATTATTTGATTGGTTCTGGTTTAGTCCATGAGTGACTATGTGCACTGGATGTGATTCATTTTAATGGTATTTCTTATTATCCTCTTAGGGTGAGAGAGGATGAACTGATTAGCAGTGAGTGGTTTGTAGGGCCTGCTAACGAGTTTTGCCTAGATGGTGTTATGAACGTGAGACTCCATTATAGTTCTAGAGAACTGAGACTCCATTATAGTCGGTTCACTTCGATATCCGTGGAATTATGAATGTGAGAACCCGAAATGGTGTTATGTACTCTTTTACATTCATAGACAATTACACGCGTTTCGATTACTTCTATCTGATCTCGTACAAGTCTGAAATATTGAAATGCTTTAGGAGATTTATTAGTGAGGTTGAAAATCAGTTAGACTTGAGAGTGGAGACTTTCAAAACTGATCAAGGATACGAGTATTTGTCTGAAGAGCTCTGTTTTGAGAAGAATATTACGTGACAACTGACTATTCTTACTACTCAATAGAGTAGAGTAGCCAAGAGAAGGAATAAAACTCTGTTGGAAATGCTGAGGTTTATGATGACGCAGACTAATTTGCTCGTTTCTCATTAAGGAGATGCTTAATTGACTGCAGCCTACGTCCTCAGCCGTGTTCCATCAAAGTGCGCAGTCAGTACTCTATATGAGTTTAGGACAGGGAAGTAGCCTAACCTTAGTCACTTGAGGTTATGAGGTTGTGCCGCGTATGTTCACGTTTTCTCGCATTCACACGACAAGTTAAGCTCGCGAGAAAAGGAATGTATATTTATGAGATACTAAGAACACTTCAAAGGGAATATGTTCTAGGTGAGCAAACGGACAACACTATCACTAAGATTGAATCTTGTGATGCCGCGTTTCTTGAAAATGATTTTTCTATGAGAGGTGAAATCGATTGGGATTTTACTTTTTATGAGATTGATGAGCTTTGTGGTTTAGTTGAGCCCAATGACAGGAACTAAGAACCCATTATGAATATTGGTCCTAGTAGCAGCAATCCATCTAGAGGTGAAATGGTTTTCCCTTCTCATAAAAGAAGTCGATGACACGTACCTAACCGTCGCTTCCCAATTGAGGGAGATGCTCTCATCGTGACTCTTGAGGATGATGAAAAACCTTAAATGGTCCTAGAGGCTCTTCAGTGTTCTGTGAAGAGCGATTGGTTAAAGGAGTTGATAAGAATTAACAGAATCTGTGATCTAGTTGATTTGCCTGAGGGTGCTAAGGTCGTTGGGAATAAATGGGTTCTTAATATCAAGAGAAAGGTTGACGGATCGGTGAAGAGGTATAATATAACACCGACACTGCAGTGTCCGTACTATTATATAACTGTTCATGAAATATATATGATATTCCTCAGTTTCATTATAGGAAACTCATTCAAAATTTTTTTTATTAAATTCGTTTATGAAAATCTCGACTAAAATCGTCGAAAATTAAAAATTTTAAAAACGACCACTAAGGGTCAAATAATAATCAGAATGGCCGTAGAAGTATATGAAAACCTCAAATATAGATAAATATCACATCGTAGAGCTAAATCAGGGATTTTTGAAAAAGTCACCTGGAAACCCTAATTTAGGACGAAAGCTGTACGACAAGGCTAAACACCTACATTTTGATGCGGGATCAATTTAATTAGACCGAATACGAGGTTCTGAGTCTATTGACAAATTCAGAGAATTTTCAGAACCAAAAATAAATTTTCTAAGTTAAGCGATTTGAAATTTCTAAGAAAAATAGGAGAAAGGAAAATGAATGTTAAAGTTAAATTAATTGGAAAGTAATAAAAAATTATTTATTGAATTTAAGAAGTAAAAAGAAAATGAATTTTAAATGAATGGTAAAGTTAAATTAATTGGAAAGTAATAAAAACTTATTTATTGAATTTAAGAAGTAAAAAGAAAATGAATTTTAATAGTAAATTGATTCAATGGTGAGGATTGGATGATGAACAAATCAATGGTCAAGAAAGGAAGAAAAGTCCAAATTGACTTCTTCAAATTTGGGATTTATTTAGGGGAGTTGAAATTATTGATTTTTGGGGAATTGATATAATGGTGGAGATTTATTGGAAGGGAGGAGAATTAATTTGGGCTCTTAGATCAAAATAGTGGGACCCACACCTATTTAATGAAAATGTAAATTGTGGGGATAAAAAGAAATTTATTAATAACATGAGTAAGTGAGTGGGTGAGAGAGAGAGAGAGAAGAAACGTGAGAGAGGGAGAGAGGAAGAGAGAAAGAGTGAGAAAAAGGAAGGCTAAACCATGGTTTAGTGTTGGGAAGAGAACAAACCATGGTTTGGGTCCAAATTATCCAAGCGCTAGGAATGGATCTAAAAAAAATTGGATGGTTGGGATTAAGGAAGTAATTAAACCTAAACCTAAACACTTACCCTTTTATTCTTCAAAAAACCGTGTGTGTGCAAGCCAAGAGGAGAGAATCTTCATCTTCTTTCTTCCTTCATGGCCGTGACCTACTATTGAAGAAGAGACTTGATTCTTCCAAACAACCACTCAAAATTTTTACATGGTTTTACTCCTCCCAAACCCTAGTTCAACATATCAAAAAAATTGGAAGGAAAGAAGAACCCTAGCTAGGTGGATCTAGAGTGACCGAAGGCTCCAAGGGATGAAGAAAATTCTGCTCTTCAAGGCTTTGACCGGACTGCACTAGTTAAGAAAGTCTCCTCTCATCTTGTACTATAACATATCTTAATTTGGGGATAAAAGGAGAAGCCTAACTATATGAACCAACCATGGCCCAAGCAAGGAGAAAAAATGGAAGAAATAAAATTCTGCATATGTTGATGATGGGGACCTTGTGTTGGTGTCCTAAATGATGTTTTTAACTTAGATTAGGGTGCAAAAATCAAGTGACCAAATGCAAGGAGGCTGTGCAGAAATTTTTGAGAGGATGGAAGATTAGTAAAGCCTTGATTTTGTTACAATGGGAGACAAGAAACTATAAACATGTTGTGCAGAAAAATTCTGCATCTTGTGTGGCCGAAAATGGGAGTGTGACAAGGTGTTTTATGTGCTGAAATTTACCCTTCTTGAAGCTAAGTAGTGTGCAGAAATTCAGCACTAGTTTGGTCATGGAATTGTAGTACAAACCATGTTCTTAGTATGCTAAAAACTTGGAGTTTAAGTGTAATCCTTGTGTGCAAAATTTTGACACTATGGTGATGAGTTAATATGTGCATTTGTTGAGCTTTAAATGCAAGTCATGTGTGCTAAATTTTGGGTGCAAGAAGCAATGAAAATATGTGTTGAACATGAGGTTGGTGGTCTGAAATTGAAAGAGGAATGATTTAAACATTGAAATTGTAAATTTCTGCACAACAGGGGAAACTGACCAGACTATAGTCTTTCTGTAATAACTTTTTCTGCACAAATGTAAATTAAGTGAAGTTTTCTGCATATGAAACTTGACTTCCATAGCTTTAAAAGGAGATATGATTCGTTGAATTCTGAAGAGAATTTGAGTTTTAGTGATTTTTCAAAGTTAGACATTCTGCAGTGAAATATCATGTTCTGTCTTGTTTTGGCCATGGACTTGATTTAAATTTTGAGATGTCTTCTGGTCTGAACCAACCTGAGCTCCAGTTATAAAATTTGTAGATCTATGTCTTATCTTTAATTTGGGATAAGAATCAAGTGATTTGGATATCTGTGGTGGAAGTTACAGCTTGTTTTCCAAGACTGCGTAGATTTGAAGTTTTGCAGTCAAAAATTTTTAGAATGAATCCTTATGTCTTTATTTAATTGAAGTAGAATTAGGCTAAAAATGTTAAAAATTATTGTTTTATAGTTAGCATGTGTGTATTAAGTAAGGTAATAAGTTGTGTTAGTTTGGTAGTTGGTTTGAGATATAAAGAATGGAAATAGTTTGTATACATTTGGGAGCCTAGTTATGATGTTCTAGGCTTTGGAACTATGTGAAGGATTTGTTAAAAATAAATAAATAAATAAAAAGTAATATTAAATTTGTCAATGCTATCATACTTATATATATTACATGTATTGCTATTGTAGTGATACATTTGTTGATTGATCAAGGGGATCACATTATCGACGTTGTGGTGTTTTTAGGGAGTGACATACCCTCCCGTATACTGTGAGTGGAATTTTGATGTTATGCTTTCGATTTAACATATTCATGTTTTATAGCATTTTAAATGACATGTTTTATAGCATGTGTGAAAGCATATAATTTTGGACTATGTTTATAAATATTCATTTGTGATTCATTGGAGTGTCCAAAAATTGATTGAATTCGAATAATTATGCATCCATAGTTTGAAATAAACTGATATTATGCCATACTTTGAAATCTTAATATGATTTATAATGCAACAATTGCATAAGCAAACTGATATGAAATGCTTTGATAAAACATATTAGCATATGGTTTTGATATGATTTGATGATATGTGTGGGCTGGATGCCTACTTGTGATGGATGATATGATGAGGTGATGATGTTCCTTGATGGATCTCGTAGCTATGAAGGACATTTATAGAGTCGCTCCATGTGCGTCCGGATACGTTTTGGCCGGAAGTATCCGCAAATGTCGTGATTGTGAGATGTATAGTTGTACTCGGATGAACCAAAATTTGGGGAGAAGGTGTGTTAAGCCACAGTCTAGCTCCGAGTGAGGTACTATACTTGATTGTTGGGTATACGTATAGACATGGGCTAGTCGGTTGAACCAAATATGGGGAAGACATGTGTTACGCCACTATCTAGCACTTGGTATGGCCTGTAGCCAACATTGGGGTAGATAGCTAAATTTTATATACTTGCATATGAAAAACCCCAAATGCGCCCTTCATTGATAGAGGTAGACCGCTGCAGGGAATGTTTTATTGGCAAACTCTATATGATTTTGGAATTGTAAATGGATGCATCATTTGACACTACGATGTGTGATATGTGATCATTTGATTTTGGAACTGGCATATTGGTTTTGATATCATTATACTTTGAAATGTAGTTTGACACTCAATGCTCACACTTATGATTGATAACATATTATTGATCCTCTCACTCACTGAGTATTTTCTTATAATACTCACCCCTCATTTTTCCCTGATTTTCAGTTATAGACTTTGCAGAGAGATGTGTCGAGTGAGTTCGACACACTTGCTTCATCTTTGGAGGTTTTGAACTTGGGTATGGTATCAACCATTCTTTCGCAGTGTTGTATGTAATGATGTTGGATTGATGTGTTTAATGATGATGTACATTTTTAAGATCTATAGAATAACCATTGTATATTTATATTGGGATGACTGTAATTATATTATATAATGAAATTGAAACTCTCAGGCGTGCTGTATAACTATACATTGAGACATTGTTTTGCATTTTATGTCCGTTACTTGTACAGGTATTGATGATAACCTTCGTTGTCTCGGTGTGTGTATCGTGAAGTGGCAGCATACTGGGTGACGGGCAGTTACTCATAGCCTCGGATCGAGGATCGAGGCGTGACATATAACCCCGTCTGATAACCATGGGTTACACTCAGACTAAGAGCGAGATTATCTCGATCCATTTACTTTTAGTGATTGTTGTGGATATGGATATGGAGTTATACTAGATAGACGTTAAGACTGTTTTCCTGAGTGAAAGTTTGGATAAGGAGATCTACATGGAACAACCATCTGGCTTTATTCCTATAGATTAGGATAATAAGGTTTGTCGATTTCAAAAGTCGATATATGACTTTAATCATCAATCCAGGCAGTGACACTTGAGATTTCACGAGGATGTAATATCTTGCGATTTCGTGATAATCGAGGAGGATTATTGCATGTACCTTGTACGTTCTTTTGACTCTTTTATAATCATGTCCTTGTGTGTGAATGACATTCTGTTGACTGGGAACAATAGAGAGTATCTGATAACCATGATGACGCAGTCATCGTCAAGTCTTGATATGAAGGACATGAGTGAGCCGCAGTTTTTCCTCAGAGTTAAGATCCAGAGGAATCGCTCAAGACAAATATTGGCTCTTTCATAGGAGTCCTACATCAGGGGAGTTTTTTAGTGCTTCGCAAAGAATGATTGCATACTCACAGATACTCTTATCGCTAAAGGTTAAAATCTAAATCTTGACATGTGCCCTAAGACTCAGAAAAAGATAAGGGAGATGAGTAGAATCTCTTGTACCAGTGTAGTAAGTAGTCTAATGTATGCATGTGGCGTACACATTCAGACATTTGTTATGTAGTCAGACTGGTGAGTAGGTATCAATTGAATACTAAAAGGGATCACTGGAGAGCAATGAAGAGGATTCAGAGATATCTCGAGGAAACTATAAACTTCTCCTTGTATTACAGATGAGGTGATTTGCATATCATTGGGTATTCAGATGTCGACTGAGGTGACGATCTTGATAGACGCAAATCAACATGAGGTTTTGCAATAGAGGTTGAGCTTGTGGTATGCTCAACAGCAGTTCAAGAAAGTGTTTGGGTCTGGAGATTTTCTGGATGACTTAGGGGTTGTGGCAAATAGTAAGAGACCAGCTGATGATTTATTATGAAAATCAGTCCGTCATTAACCACACTCAAGACCCTAAGTATCATAGTAAAATCAAATACACTGATACCTAATATCATTTATGAGAGATATCACCGAGAAGAGTGAAGTGACAATTAAGTACACCTTCACACAGTATAGCAGCTGATCCTTTCACCAAACCCATTATGAGAGATTCCTATATAAGATATAGGAATTATTGGGTTTATGTGTATTCTGACATTTCTCATTTCATACTAATGATACTTATTGTTTTGTATATATATGATATATATGCATGATTCAGTCACTTATTTATTACACTTATTTTATTGTCATATATCCTATGATATATTGTGATAAAATATATATCAAGCAGGTGTGGTCTACTTTTTCACACAAGTGACCACCTTTACTTCTGAGTGAGCAGAGATGAGACGATTTTTAGTTGTAAGAGGATTTAAGAGTAACCCTGTTAGAATATAAGTTGCCCTGATAGGTGTTTATATGCGATGTGATCGACATGAACATACCCAATCCATGTTGCCTATAAGTAGCCAGATTTGAAATTTCAGATATTGCCTACGACTAATGATATTGTCTCTGAGATACTCTCTCTGAGATCTCTGAGTAAAATTTTATGTGTAGATTGAATCCCATATCTGTATATATTAGAGAAATCTAACATATGCCTTTTTAAGAAATAAGGAACTAACACTGTGGTGTGTATTTCATACCGCATGTGATAAGACGACTAGAGATAGTAGGAGTATTATTTGACACATTGACATGATTTAGATCCCCATTCTCATTGTGTGAGACCCGAAATCTATTGGGTGGGATCTTTTGTACCCTTATTACTTTCGGCTATTTTTAGAGGTCTCGACTCAGTATTTACTATTTTAGTCTGTTTACCTATGGTCTAAAAGATAAATTAAGGTCTAAGGGGTAGGTCTAAAAAAGTAACTGAATTGAGTCTAATGGATTCGTGTTTAGGAAAAGGAAGACCAATCGACATTAAATCATTGTGCTGTATTCACCGACTAACCTATTATGTTTGTCCATATTGGGATGTAAATATAATAGTAGATATATAGTCAAACAATGATTGGGGATCACTTTCAATGAGGAAAGTGACTTGATGGATTTAATTGCATTGGATCTGGAGTACAACGAATTCTTTATGGTACTAGCGGTGACTTCTCGATCATCCTAGCAGGTGCATCGAGAGATCTTTGCTTACAGGTGTACTTACCGATCGCACAACGGTCAATCTTATATGAATGTCTAGCAGTGTGATGTGAAAGATAACATGAGTTGTAATCTTATGTCAGTCATAAGATACTCTCATGTACAAGTGGGAGATATTGATTTGTATGCCCATATAGGGGCATCATTGGGAATAATTCAATTTAACTTAAAATTGAATTTAGTGATAATGGGATAATCCCCATTATCTAAAACTAGCTTCCCCACTGCTTCTATAACCTCTCTCACATAGGAGACATTAGTGAAATGGGGATTAATCTCTCCATTGTCATTTTTGGGGATTCTTATACTATGAGCAATGAGAGTAATTGCCAATTTGAGAGATTTGTTTCCTTGAGAGAGAAAAACATATTATGAGGGATTGGAAAATTTCGAGCAGGAAATTTTCCCATCGTTATGATCATCAGATTTTAAGTTGAAATGTCGTGATATTACGGTGATGATTCGATTAACCTTGTGATCATCATTCTGGTCATGCAATCTATTCGAGAGATTTGCCGTTTAGTTCGATTAATTTTTGTAAACCCTACACGTCAAGGTATTTTCCCAAATTCCAATCTATTTAATTTTTTCGAAAAAATTATTTCCGTTGCATTTTGTGCATATTAATCCATCATTAAGAATCTAAATGTGAATTAGGTGTAAAATTATGTCCTCCGGCCTTTGTTCTAAATCTCTATGAAACCCTACATTTCATAAATTTCCTTTCTCTCTCATTTTATATTCTTTCCATATTTGTTCTTGCACTTACCTTTATCTACTATATTTTCTCTCAATTCTCGACTGGAGGCTCAACGATTTGCTGGGTATGATTATTGTAATACTGAAAATTCGGTGTTATGAATTCTGTTAAATATTTTTTTTTTATATAATGAAAAATTTTAAATTATATTGATTTTCGATTTTGGGTATTAAATTGGAATTATTAGGTATATATATAATGCCGTGTCCACGATTCATAGTGATCTCATTTTTATGAAATTTAAACTTTGGTACAAAGTGAGTGAGATTTCGATGTTATGCTTTCAATTGAACAAATTCATATTTTATAACTTTTCAAATGACATGTTTTATAGCATGTGTGAAATCATATGATTTTGGACTATATTTATAAATATTCTTTTGTGATTCATTGGAATGTCCAAAAATTAATTGAATTCGAATGAGGGCTGTGAATTGTGAAACCATAGGTGAGAGAAATTCTAGTCCCTTCGATAATTGAATGAATTTAGGTTGAATTTGGGATGAAAGCTTTGTATATGTTCTGAAAATGTGTTGGATTTGAAGAGAATGTATTTTTCTGAAATTTGATATGTGATTTCTAGGGTTATATTTAAATTCTACATGAATTTAGGCTGTTTAATACGAAAGAGGCATGTTAGAGGATAATAGGATCTTATTGAGTTGATTAGAATAGTTTTTTTTAGTGTTTACTTTAAAATATGCATAAAAAATATTATGGTTATGTAAATTCGGAAGAAAATTGGGTAAATTTAGAAATATTGGAATTTAAAGTTCATTTGAGAGGTAAATAATCTTAGGTTGATGAAATGAGAGTTTAGGATTTGTGAATATGCAATTTGAGGCTATATTAAATTAGGAAAAATTTGAAAATCCTGTAATGAGATTTTATTTGATGAAATTATGATTATTGGTATAGGATAACCCATTTGAAGGTCGAGAAGGGTTACCTTAGATTAAATTGTGGAATTGGGAGTGGATACCCTCCCAAGAGGTGAGTGGATAAATGTTTATGGTTTTAAGTGAGAAAATATTTTATTCTGATTTTATAAAATATTTTCTAATGATTTTATAAATATTTCTAAAATTGTTTTTGTGATTATGGAATGTCCCGAAAGGGGATTTGAATTACCGAATATATCCATGTGTTGTTGAAACTAATGTGCCATATTTATTGACTTGTGTTGAAAGTGACTGATGGAATTCATGCATTAAAAATTTGTTTGAATAACTATTGGCACATTTTGGTATATGATTTGATAATTGCGAAATGGTGTTGTGTGCATAATTAATGGCTATAGTCATTCTTTCCATGGAGCAACCCAACGGGGTGATGTGGTTGAGCGGTTATTTGGATAAAGAGGTGGCTGCGCTCGAGAGGTGCCTCTAAATCCCTCCATTCGAACTAACTTGGTTGCATCCCAGGGGAGACCCGAGTTAAAGTCAAGAAAGGGGATATTGTGTATGATTTATTGACATTGATGAGAATTCCTTGGCGATTCCACCATTGGTCATGGTCAAACCTTTGGTGAAAAGATTTTGACAACCCCGTGATTTTAGAAAATAAGATGTGATGACTGAATGCATATAAATTATTTACCATATTTTGTTGAGATTTTGTTTACATTGAGATTTATCAATACGATCGTATGATTTTGAAGAAAACATTTGACATGTCCACAATCACCACTCATTTATTATCATAACATGCTATATACTCACTGAATATTTCCCAATACTTTACCCTCTTTTACATCTTTCAGAGAAAGTTTAGATCTGTGACAACAATTGGAACTTGTGAAGGTTTTATTCGCTGACTTGTTTAGATATCATAGTGATGTACGGTTATTTTAGCTTAATCTGAAATCCATGGAAGGGAAGATTTGTATAATTCTTTTGGTAAGAATTAAATCGATACTTGTTTCATAAATAGGAGTAAGTATTTGTGGAATCCTTACGTCGTTTATGTTGGAATTTGTTTGGAACTTGTTTATTTTCTTTTAAATTTCATTTTGGTAAAACTTACTGTTTAATTGAGACATTTGGATTGTACTATTTGATTTCAATATTTACTTTCGATTTTACGAAATTCTGTACATTTCATACCGTTTGTATTTTACTGATGCTGACTTGTTTTTTTCAGGCAAATATTAGTAAAATCCTGCGACTATGATTTGAGATTTCTTTTATTTTGAATGCTTTATTTATGCTAAGAATTCCTTTATTTTGAATGCTTTATTTATGCTAAGAATTCTGGAATAACTAGGATGACCAATTATGCATGCATGCATGTACATGAACCCCCTTTCCAAATGTGTGTGCCAACGCATGCTTGTGTGTATAGGGATGGACCGGATGGGTCATTTGCATGTGTATTGTTTCATGATTTTCTGATTTTGATGGATTTGTACATTGGAAGATTTATTATTCAGTGATATAGCCTTGTGGAGTCTCGATATATGGGAAGATTCTGCCCGTGTATCGAGACAACGCGACGGTTGTCGCGTGGTCAATCCGAGAATCGGGGCGTGACAATTATATTCTTCTACTATATCTTTTCTCTTCAAAAAGCTTTTTCTTAAATATGTTCACTAGATGTTTACCATCTTTGATCCAAAACCCATTTTTCTAGACGATTTATGGAGTTAGAAGTGTTTGACATTTTAGGTGTGAAGGGTTTTTAGATTTTCAACTAGATTTTACCATTTTGGATCTAAGACCCGTATGTTTTTCTAATCTTCCCCACAATTTGTTTCAAATTTGGGAATATGATGCTTTTGGTGTGATTTTTAACCAGATTTTCTATCACGCCCCGATCCTCGGATCGACCACGCGACAGCCGCCGCGTTGTCTCAGTACACGGGCAGAGCCTCCCCATATACCGGGACTCCGCAAGGCTATAAAAACAACACTACAATTCTTTCTATACCAATCATCAAAAACAGAAAACATCACATAACAATACACATGCAAGGACCCATCCGGTCCATCCCTGTACACACGAGCACACATCGGGGAGAGGGGACCTGTACATGCACGATTTCACATCAACACGCAATCGGGGAGAGGGAACCTGTACATGCGCATTTACACATCAACACACAATCGGGGAGAGGGAACCTGTGCATGCACGGCACACAATATGGCCATCCAAGCCATTTCAAAGTTCACAGTATAAGGAAAGCATTTAACAAACAGGAAGTCCCAAAACATAGTCGTAAGATCTTACTAATATTTGCCTAAAGAAATCAAGCAAACGTTCATAAGATCAAAACGATATGAGATGTACAGAACTTCATGAAATCGAAAGTAAATAACCATTCTCAATATTACAAAATGAGTTTTTTATCAAAAATGGGAGAAGAGAAAATAAACAACAACCCACGTAAGGATTCCATCAATACTTGTTCCTATACAGGAAATAAGTATCAATTAAATCCGTACCAAAAGAATTGTACAAGTCTTCCTTTCCATGGAATTCAGTTCAGACCAAAATGACTATACATCACGATATATACCTACAAAAGCCAGTTGGTATGCCCTCCCCAAGCTCCAATCTCTGTCACAAGTCTAATCTTCCTCTGAAAAATGTTAGAGAGGGGGGTGAGTATTATAAATACTCAGTAAATGGAGTGCAATGGCATGATTGTATAATAAATAAGGGGTGAAAGTGGGGAATGTCAAAACATACTTCAAATATCATTTTTCATATCCAAACATTTCAGTAATTCAACATCATTTACAAAATATGCATCCATATCAAACATTTTCTCAGAAAATCACAAGGGTCCCATCAAAAACACTTCCGCCTTGCGTTTGGCCGAACCAATACGGAAGCCCGCCAAGGGGTTTTCCATTTTAGTTCTTTTTTTCAAAACTACCCCCTTCATTGGCATTGGCTCGAACCTCACCGGGGTGCAATCCGGATAGTTCGACGTGGCAGAGCAGAGGCCGCATACCTCTCTCGCATATAAAACCCCAATCCACGTCACCCCATCGGGTCGCTCCGTGGGGGGAATGACTATAGTCATTTCTCTCGTGCACCATCATTTCACAATCATTCCATTTCAAACAATGTGCCATATTTTATCAATTCAATTCGAAAATCATGCTACGAGCATTTACCAATCAAGTAATCAAGTCACGTGGCACAAATTCATGTAAAATCACATAGGATGCATTCATAATTCAAATTCTCATTTCAGACATCCCACAATCACAAATAATTGCAATAAAATCATATGAAAATCATTTCAAATCATTTATCAAAGGATTTAAAAACATTTTGCTTATTTACTACACAACGATCCGTCCACTCACCTCTAGGGAGGGTATCCACTCCCTATTTTCGAAATCAACTCAACACGACTCTTCTCGAGTCTCCAAAGATCAACCTAGACCAATCAAAACGAATAAATATCAATTAAAGCTCTGTTAAAGGGTTTTCAAATTTCTCTTTTATTAACAATAGCCTTAACTTGTATAATTACGTTCTAAAACTTTCGTTTCCTCAGGCTAGTATCATTTCAAATCACCAACGACTTTAAATTTACAATATTCCTCAATTTTACCCATATTCTCCCGAATTACATAATCTTACTGTAATTCACGCCAATTTCAATTCAAATCTCATGGAAAACTAAGCAAATCAATCAAACAAAACTCTAATACTATCTAAAACATTCTATCATAATTCACAGTCTAATTTATATCAAAATTTAAGACCTAACCTCAATAATTTCATACAAACCCTTAGAAAAATACATTTCTTTCGAGTCTCATACATTTCAGAATATATATATATATATAATTTCTACCTAAATTCAACAAAAATAAATTCGAATTATTGAAGGGATTGAAAATCCCTCACCTAGGGTTTTTCGTGGTTCGCAATCCTCGCTCAGATGCCTTCTCAATCCTTCTCAGACCTATGCAGGAAAGTGGGTTGCAGTCTAGGGTTTTCAAAGCCTCGATGGTGGGTTGCAGTGAAGGCTCTCGACAGGAGAGAGTTACTCTCAAGAATCACCGCACGAGTGAGCAGTGGAGTGGGAGGGCAAAGATCTCTGCCGTCGCGCGCGAGAGAGACGAAGAGCAACTCCATTCGCACGCGGAAGAGACAAAACAAATAGTGAAACAGAGGGAGAGACGAGTGAGTGAGAGACAGAGAGATGGCGCAAGGGAGACAAAGAGACAGTGAGACAGAGCGAGATTGAGAGATGGTGGCTCACGGTGGTCGCGTAGGGTGGCCGGAACTCGACTGTTCGTGGCAGCAGAAGGGGGAATCGATCGAGAGAGGGAGCGAGAGGCGAGAGTCGAGAGTCAAGAGAGAGACAGAGAGTTCACGGGAGGGAGAGAGAGGACAGAGAGAGAATGAATGAGAGAAACAGAGGGAAGAAGGGGAAAGAGAGATATCCCGGCGATGGCGGTGGTGATGGTGGTTGGCGGTGGAGAGGGTGGCGGAGAGGGCCGAGAAATTGCGAGGGAGAGGGCGTAGGCATGCTCTGTCGAACGAAGGAGAGGAAGAGAGAGGGAGAGGATCAATTAGGGTTTTCCAACCCTAATTGATTTGGGAGGGAGTGCTGCGTTTCACTCCGAAACGCAGCACCTTCTCTTCCTCTTTTTTTTTTTTTTTTTTTTTAATAATATATATATATATCTTTCTAAAACAATTATATACAAATTCACCCCATTTCTTTCTAAAATTTAAATTTTTCATAAAATAAGGTTTATTACTATTCACGGACATGGTGATTTCAATTATACCAAAATTTTAAAATTTATACCCCAAAATTTAAAATCAATGCAAAATTTAAAATTTTTCACTATATTTCACAGAACATTTCTAACACCGAATTTTTGACGTTACATTTTCACCATCTTAGTTGTAAAAACCATGTTCAGAATTAGATCTTTTAAGTGGAGTTTGATGGATGACGTGTATTTTTTCCCCTTCTTTTTGAATACTGAAGAAATGACAAGGCAAAAGATTCAGATCAAGAAGATTGACAATTTAACAGCAAGGCAAGTGACTTTTTCCAAGATGAGAGGGCTCTTCAAGAAAGCTCAAGAGTTTTCTACTTTTTGTGATGCAGATATTGGTGTTATTGTCTTCGCTGCTACTGGCTAGCTTTTTGAGTATTCCAGCTGAAGGTCTCTCTCTCTCTCTCTCTCTCTCTCCCCTTTTTTTTATGAGCTTGCTAAAAATGTCACTTCATATATATATATATATATATATATATATATATATATATATTTATGAGTGTGCTGCATCTTATGTTACATTTCTTGATAGTCAGAAGAAGCGTTCCTAAATCAATACTTCCTTAGTAATTTGAGTACTTAGTTCAATATGTGGCTTCATCGATCTAGGCTTTGTGTGTGTGTGTGTGTGTGAGAGAGAGAGAGAGAGAGAGAGAGAGCGCTATTTTTTTTTGGGCATATTCTATGGATGTCTCATTTTCTCGATAATTTAAGGAAACAGAAAGGAGCTTTTGAAGTGCAAGATCGTCGAGAAAAATAGGTGTTCACTCATTGACATTTTAATGCGAATTGCAGAACCCACTTGTAGGGTTTTGAGCTACACAAACTTTAACCCAAAAAAAAAAAAAAACCTTTATTTAAACACCCCCTAGGCCTCAAATAGAGAGAGAGAGAGAGAGAGAGGTTTCATTTTTGAGGACCTGGAGGTTTTGACTACCTAGGCACTCTTTCAGTTGTCTTGAGGTGTAGCGAGTGTGTTGCTTGTTAATGTTAAAGGTACAAGAGAAAATGCGTATCTCACACTTCAAGGGTCAAATTGGCTCTCACTCTCATTCTCTCTCTCTCTCTCTCTCTCTCTGTCCATGCACACGCACACCAGGACACGGTCTTGGTACCTGTATCTGTGGAGCTGTTGTCAAGTCACGCAGCCGAGCTAATACCGGTGTTTTAATATTTGTTTGTTAATGGAATAGTTTTAAGCTGTTGTCAAGTCACATTGTGTGTTTGTTGCTTATACATATTAACCAAACCATTTGGGCCCTTTAGGGTTGGTATGTGTATCTATGTTGCTGCTTTTCATCTTTTATAAGGCTGTCTTCACTACAAGGGTTTCTTAATCTGCGAATATTTAGGTGTCATGCCATTGTATTATGTGTATTCTCTATCATCTTCTATCCACAAAAGTCTTTTTCTGGCTCATAGGATTAAAAATCGACATGATTTTTTCATCTTCTTTCTTACTAACTAATAGAGGAGAGTCTTTTGGTATTCAGGCTTTTATTTTTCTCTTTATTCTATGGTACCAAACATATCAACTGAAATTATGTGAAATTGATGAATTGATATTTAAATACACTATTTCATGGGTTTTAATAACAAAAATATGGGCACAAGATAGATGCCCTGAAACGACTTATAAATTTCAGACGTTATCTTATGCTAAAAAAATTACTCTTACTACAAATAACATATCGCAACCAAAATATTTTATATAATTCAATCGATATGTCTATTTCTATGATCATCATTCACAATCATTCATTTTCAACCAAAACTTTTACCCAACTAGATCTCCACTCAAATCCAAAGCTAACCCTAGAATAAAACAAGATAAATGGTACTTCTTGATAACTTTCTGACCCAACAAGCACTTCCTGATGGCTATCCCTTATTTTCCTACTTTTTCCTTAGAGGGAATCCGATGGTTCTGGCCTATGTGGTCCTTTCCTAGTTTGTTTTGTTTGGTAATAATAACGCAATTTGTAATTTTATGCATGTTATGTATTGTTTGACTGTGTTTAATATGAGTGAGGAACACATGCACCTAGTGCATGTTATGTATTGGTAACATAATCTCTTATACTTATATAAGTTACAAATTTCTATATCACATATATATTTTTTCAAAATTCTTGTACATGAAATATTTTCTTTTTTCACTTACTATTTGCTTTTCTTTTCTATATTTTATTTCTGACAAAGAAAACTACTTTTTTCTTTTCAAATACTTGGGCTACACAAAAATATACTTTTCTTGTATTAAAAAAATGATGCAGGGCAGAACTTAATGAAATAAAAGGAGGAGGAGGAGGAGGAGGAGGAGGAGGAGAAGAAGAAGCTGTGGATGGTAATTTCATAAGATTTTTAATATTTGGGAACTTGATAGCATTAACCCTACTGCTTTACACAATTTAGAATTCTATATCCCACTTGGCATTTTTTTTTCTTAAAAGGAAGAAGAAAGATTTACCACCTTTTTAAATATTAATATGTAACATTATCAAAATACTTTAATTATCTCACATAACTCAACAAATTTTGAACATATAAAAAATTGGGTCAATTAATATGTAAATTTTGAACATCATTATAGAAAGCTATAACCAATACATTTTTTTTTCATAATTTTATTTTCAAATTAATCAAGACATTTTTTATTATATATTTAATATGAACTTTTTCCTATTTGAATTGGGGGCTTTAATTTTTGAGAGAGGATATTTAAATTGAGAGTTTCTTAAATTGGGATAGACAACTTTCTTGTTTGTCTAATTAGGTATAAGTTTTGTATGTTTTGTCTAAGGTTCAAGGTTTCATTTGGTCTAATTAGATATAAGCTTATTATATTTTATCGGAATATTTTTAACATTTATTAATATTTCATGGGGATATTTTTAATACTTTTTATTATATTTTTTCTGTTAGTTCAATATTTCGTTTGGTCTGGTGTAAGTTTTGTATTACTGTTGTTTTTGTTTTATGAGTTTACCAACCAAAAAAAAAAGACTTTACAAGAAGGAATTAATGATATCGATGAAAGTAAGGAATTAATTTTGTTTAAATCCCAAACATTACATGCAGGTTTCATTTGAGCCATGTCACTTGTCTTCGCCGAAAAATTTAAAATAAATTGGATAAACAATGTAACACAGTGAAATCTAAAACATAAACATCAATAATTAATTATTTTATTCAATGAAATAGTGAGATAATTATTCATTAGTTGATTTACATCAATAATTAAGAAAATAATTAATTATCCTACTGTTAGAAAAAGCAGAATAAAGCAGAAAAACTAAGAAAATAAAGAAAAGCAGACTAAGAGAAAATTGTTTGTGTATATTGTATATACAATAGATTGTACAATAACCCTATAAATAGGGTGACTCCATGAGACTAAACCCTAGAAATATAAAAAGAAAGAATATATAGAATATTTACAAGATTGTAAAGAATAAACTAAATAATTACAATATTGGAATTTTAGAAAGTCAATATTCTAAGATTTCTTTAATTTGGAAATCTCCAAAATTTGTTCCCAATACTTGCAATATTAATTCCCAAGATATTTCTAAAAATCTCTTCAATTTAGGAATTGTCAATATTCTTTACACCCCCCCTCAAACTCAGGATGGGTGTAGAGAAATCATCTTGAGTTTGTATAATAGATCATCATGACGTCCAGGAAGATGAGTCTTGGTAAAAAAATCAACAGGTTGATCGATGAGCGAAGAAAGAATATTTGAAGATCACCATTAGTTATATGTTGACGAATAAAGTGACAATCAATCTCAATGTGTTTAGTTCGTTCATGAAAGACATCATTATGAGCAATCTGAATAGCACTCTGATTATCATAATATAGAGGACTTGGAGAAGAAGTAGGTATACCAATGTCACAAAGAAGTCTCTGAATCCATAATAACTCTGCAGTAGTGTCAGCAAGTGCACGATATTCCTCCCCCGTACTAGAGCGAGCCGTAAAAGTTTGTTTCTTGCTACGCCAAGAGATTAAAGAATCACCAAGAAAAATACAATAGCAGTAGTAGACCGTCGATCGGAATAGAGGGATCACCACCAATCAAGATCGGAATAGGCACGTAGTGTAACGAGGATGAGACAGAAAAATGAAGTCCATGAAATAAGGTGCCTTTAACATAACGAAGAATCAGTAAAAACGGCAGCAAAATGAGGAGATCGTGGTGCGACCATAAATTGACCGACAATGTGAACGACAGATAAGAGATATCGGGGACGAGTGGCAAGAAGATAAATAAGACTGCCTACTAATTGCCGATATAAGGTAGGATCAGAAAGAAGGTTGCCATCTGTAGGAGAAAGTTTAACATTATGCTCAAGAGGGGTGGAAGCAATTTTATTATCTGAAATGCCTGAACGGGAAAGAAGGTCAGAGGCATATTTTGCCTGAGACAAATAATAACCAGAAGATGTAGGAGTAACTTCGGTCCTAAGAAATAACTAAGATGGCCGAGATCCTTCATTTCAAATTTGCCACAAAGAAAATGTTTGAATTTGGAGATTGCGACAGTATCGCTTCCGGTGATAATCATATCATCAACATAAAGAAGAAGTAAAACAGTACCATGATCAGTTTTCTGAATGAAAAGTGCAGAATCATAAGCACTAGGAGAGAAACCAAAATCACTGACAGTACTGCTGAAAGTAGAAAACCAAGCACGGGGAGCCTGTTTTAGGCCATATAAAGCACGACGAAGACGACAGACTTTATTGGCAGGATGTGAATAACCCGGAGGTGGTTTCATATAAACTTCTTCCTTTAGAACTCCATTGAGAAAAGCATTTTTAACATCCATCTGATACAAGGGCCATTGTTTAGTCAAGAAAGAAGCAAGCTACGTACAGAGGTAAGACGAGCAACAGGAGCAAATGTTTCTTCATAGTCAATGCCATATTCCTGTGTAAATCCCTTTGCGACCAGCCGAGCCTTATATCGTTCAATAGTCCCATCTGACTGAGTTTTGATTTTATAAACCCACTTACATCCGATAAGAGTTTTGTCTCTAGGAAGATCAACTAAATCCCAAGTATGTGTGTTCTCCAAGGCTTGAAGTTCTTCTTGCATAGCTTGCCTGCCAAAGAGGATTAGTACTTGCCTCTCGGTAAGATTGAGGCTCATGTAGAGTGGAGATTGTAGAATAACAATGATAATCAAGAAGACGAACAGGGGGTGCTCTTACTCTTGTTGGTCGATGAGTGGATTCATGAGGCAACTCAGTTTCAATGGAAGAGGGTGCAGGTCCATCATTTGGGAGAGAATCAAGGAGAAGCCGTAAGAGTTGAAGTATCTGTCAATGTATCGAGCTAGAAGGAAATAAATCAGAAGATAGATTAGTAAGTAATGGAGATATGGTACGAAAAGGAGATAAGGAAGAAAACATGATATTTTCCCAGAAGATGACATGTCGAGAAACTCGAAGACGATTGGAGACAGGATCCCAACATCTATATCCTTTGTGTTCAATGCCATACCCTAGGAAACAACATAATCGTGCTCGAGGTTGTAACTTATTATGCTCATGAGGTTGAAGTAACACAAAGCAAGCACAACCAAAGACTTTGAGAGAATTATATACTGGTGGAGAACCATATAACCGCTCATAAGGAGAGATGTTAGAGATTGTAAAAGAAGGTATTCTATTGATGACATATATAGCTGTAAGAGCTGCCTCACCCCAAAATTGTGATGGACAAGATGCAGAGAAAAGTAAAGACCGAGTTATATCAAGAATGTGTCGATGTTTTCGTTCGCTCTACCATTTTGTTGGGAAGTACCTGGACAAGAACGTTGGACAATGGTTCCATGCCGTTTAAGAAATATAGTAAGAGTAGACTCAAGATATTCAGATGCATTATCAGTGCGTAAGATCTTGATGGTTTGAGAAAATTGAGTTTGAACCATTGATGCAAAGTTTTTGTATATTTGAGGTAATTGCGGGGTTTTTCATCAGATAAATCCATGTAAAACGGGAGTAGTCATCAATAAACACAACAAAATATTTTGACCCACCCATAGTTGGTGTAGGAGATGGTCCCCAAATATCAGAGTGAATAAGATCAAAGGGAGCATTAGAAATAGAATCATTTGTATTAAAGGATAAAGCCGGTTGTTTTGCAGTTTGACATGAAATACATTGAAGAGATTCATCAGTAACAGAACCTAGTGAACCCGAAGAAATTAAAGAACGAAGTTTATTAAGAGATAGATGACCTAGACGAAGATGCCATAAGTGAAAGGATGAAGGAACAAGCGACACGAGAGTGAGGAACGACTAATAGGAATGTGAAGAGAAGTAAGCTCGTATAGACGTCCAACCTTACGGCCTGTCCCAAAGATCTTTCCCGTCTGAGGATCCTGCACACGACATCCAATAGAAGTGAATATTATGTCAAATCCAAGTTCACATAATTGACCAACAGAGATAAGATTTAAGGTAAGTGTAGGGACAAAAAATGTATCAGGTAAATCTAAAAAAGAGTTAGAAAAATGACCAATCCGAGTGGCTGGCATGGTAGAGCCATCAGCTGTATGAATCACTGATGGTGTACTAGGAGCGGATAAAGAAGTAAAAGAATGGGAATTATGGGTCATATGGTTAGAGCAAGCAGAGTCAAAAAACCAAGAAGAAGTACGATACGGTAGAAGTGCGGTATGTTTGTGATTATCAAAAGAAAGAACTTGTTGTAAAAAGGTTTGAAGATCACCAAGAGATATTGTTGGCTGAGAAGAAGAGGTGGTAGTAGCGAAATCCTCGGTAGCAAGGGGATTGTGAGATATGTCGAGAACCTGTAGCAGAACAATTTTGGGATTGAATGACCTTCTTTGGGCAATTTTCAATAAGATGACCTTTCTCTTTGCAATATCTACATTCAATCATAGGATTAGCAAGGCATCGACTAGAAATATGTCCTCGCTTCTTGCAAAACCTACATTCAACAAGTGGGACAATTAGGAAGGATATGACCGACTTCGACGATTCTGACGAAATTTGGAAATTTTGGTCCTCGAGTAGTGGTGGCCAATACAACATCACTATGTTGAGGTTTGAGTAATCCCGGGCACGAGTCTCTTCGATATCAACTCGTAAACCGCTAGTTTCAATAGTAGGGAGAGGATGTCGATGAAGCAGAAGCTCTAACGGGGCTCAAAATCCGATGTTAGAGCCATAAGAAATTGGACCGGACGTCCTTGGTCTCGATATATTGCATATTTACTTGCGTCGGTTGTGCATTGCCAATGGGGTTCGAGAGAGCAAGTTGATCCCATATTGATTGTATACGGGCAAGAAAATCATTGATTGGTTTGACCTCGTTCTTGTTGCAAAGAGTGAAGTTCTGTGAGCAATTGATACTGATGAGCCAGATCTGATGTAGTATAGCGACTTGCAAGAAGGTCCCAAACTTCTTTAGCCGTCTCAAAACGACTAAATTGCAGATGAATAGAAGGTGCAGATGTGTTACGAAACCAAGTAAGAATTTGGTGATTTTTGCTATCCCAATCTTCAAGACGGTTACCAAAATCATCATCCGATTCGTCATCAGATTTTATAGGCAATTTGATATCTCCCGTAACATAACGCCATAGCCTCCTTCCCTTAAGAAAACTTCTCATCCCTTGAAACCATGCCTGATAGTTGTATCCATCAAGCATAACTGATATAGGTTGAGAAATATCTAATTTCTCCATAACACGACAAAAAAAAAAAAGTGTTTAATTGATAAAATAAAATCAGATCGAACACCTAGTGCTCTGATACCATGTTAGAAAAAGCAGAATAAAGCAGAAAAACTAAGAAAATAAAGAAAAGCAGACTAAGAGAAAATTGTTTGTGTATATTGTATATACAATAGATTGTACAATAACCCTATAAATAGGGTGACTCCATGAGACTAAACCCTAGAAATATAAAAAGAAAGAATATATAGAATATTTACAAGATTGTAAAGAATAAACTAAATAATTACAATATTGGAATTTTAGAAAGTCAATATTCTAAGACTTCTTTAATTTGGAAATCTCCAAAATTTGTTCCCAATACTTGCAATATTAATTTCCAAGATATTTCTAAAAATCTCTTCAATTTAGGAATTGCCAATATTCTTTACAAAATTGGATAAACAATGTAACACAGTGAAATCTAAAACATAAACATCAATAATTAATTATTTTATTCAATGAAATAGTGAGATAATTATTCATTAGTTGATTTAAAAGCTCCGAAAATGAATTAGATGAAAGTATGTTAAATTGAAGAATGACTTCAAAGAGCTTTCATGCCAAAATGGAATTACTTAATTTTCTTACTTTTTTCTTTGTTTTTTTTTTTTTGGGGGGGGGGGGGACCTGACCCATATATTTGTGAAGTGTGATAGTAACATAACATTTCAAAAGTAAGGATTTCCTCAATGTTTTTCCAATTATAAAACACTTTTAGAATTTGAAATGATACAAAC
This sequence comes from Dillenia turbinata, assembly GCA_037126225.1. NCBI lineage: Eukaryota > Viridiplantae > Streptophyta > Magnoliopsida > Dilleniales > Dilleniaceae > Dillenia > Dillenia turbinata. The sequence continues at coordinate 15,485,196 of JBAMMX010000024.1, forward strand.
TTATATGAATAATTTCATCCAAAAAAGTTTGACCGAAAAGCAAAAATATAATTTTCTCCCTGAAACATCATCAAAAATTATTAAATGATACCATAGGGCCACACTCATCTATAGGAAACTGAAAACGATCATATGAGTCTTTACCATGAAAAGGGTCACGCAGTGGGATCACACACTAATCTCTCTCTAGTTGCTATTGCTTCTCTGTTGTATTAACAAATATATTAATTTTCCTCCATATGTTAGCTAAATCCACCATACACTTCCATCTCCATCATAGACTAAGATACTAATTAATCTATGGAAGACCATGGGTGTGTCATGCCTAAATGTACCATTAGCTTTGACGCCACCATAAGGTAGTGAATTGTTAAGATACCTATGGACTTTATGGCTTAAATTCAATTTTGTTTCCAAAAGTTTAAACTGTTATTTGTTCAACCATATTTATGAATTATACAGAAGTCAGCCAATTTATCCCAATGTAGAATCTACCATTCACTCATGAAATCAAACATCTCTCTCTCTCTCTCTCTCTCTCTCACCCTGCAGAGCGATTGGATATTGCACCTATGTTAAAGTAGTATCTTTTGAGTTTAAAACTTATTTGGAGATATCCTTCTTCATACTGCTGCTCTTTGGCAAGTGGGAATTTAACGTAATCAAGTGGATCAACAAGTAGACCATCAAGTAGTTAAATCTTTCTATTTCTTTTGCAATTCCTAATCAAAATATATCTACGATCCAATGCTTACACTTAAAATGCATATTTCTTCAGAAAAAAACCAAGCATCATAAAATTAAAATCACCGAAATTATAACTACTTCTTTCTTTTTCTGTTTTTTGAATGATAGCATGCAAAAGATAATTGACAGGCATAGGTTACATTATTCAGTCGAAAACAATGACCAACTTGATCAACCATCTAGAGATTTGCAGGTGAATTTCTCGGTTTCATTCTCCACATTATGCACTATGTCCTATGGTTGTCCAATGGTTTCAAGATACACTAAGACCTATGAATGGCTAATGAAAGATTTCACGTGCATTTGCTCACGACAAAGGGTTTTCTTTTTTGAAAGTGAAATGCTATTCATCATACAAAATTTCACATAATAGTCATTATGAATGAATATTTAAACACAATTTTTCTGATTTATATCACCAAAATTTGTTATAGACAAGCATAAGCTCATGAAAATTTTCATGAGGATTTTTCCTAGGAGAAAAAGTTATTTTCTTTTTAAAAATGCATGCCGGGTCAAAGTTGTTGCGGTTATAAGTACATTGGAATTGATAAGATATAAATACGAAAACTTGTACATTTCTGATAAGGAAGTACATGATTTGTGGATATGTTTGCATGTTTCTACAAAATTTGAAATATGTATTGAATAAAATGTATGATGGAAACTCTGTGCTGTCCTAGCCTGAGAGTCGCAGCTATGCTATGTTAAGCAAGAAAGTTGCAAAGAAGACTCAAGAACTGAGGCATGATCTGACTCTCTCTCTCTCTCTCTCTCTCTCTCTCTCTCATGGAATGCTATTAGTACTTTGTGATTCATTGCATATTATTTCATTTAATGTAAACACAATGATGTCAGGCAAATGAGAGGAGAAGAGCTAAAAGAGTTGAGTACGGAAGAGCTAAAAGGACTAGACCAACAAGTTGAAAGAGGATGGAGCCTACGAAGGTTTTTACTTTTCTTGCTTGATATTGCTGAATGAGTGATCATTTTTTCTTCAATTCATTCATAATGTCTCACATTACTAACATTAAGTTAACTGTTTTTTTCCCCTTTCAGCGTGAAAAGTTTATAAATGATAGCATGACATTGTGTGTGTGTTTTTTGTTTTTATATGTAAGAGTTTTATTTACACTTTTAGGTATTATGATGAAAAACAAAAAGAATCAGCAAAATTCAAAAAGAAAAAGAAAAAAAAAAAGAGAAGCGCCGGTTAAAAAATTAAAAAAAGAAAAAAAAAGTGAAAAAAAGTGAAAAAAAAAAACAAAAAACAAAAAACAAAAAAAAATTGATTTTTAGATATTATTCACTTTTATAGTGGAGTTTCACTACATATTCTTTGTTTGGAGGAGTGATATATTACATATTTGGAATTGAAGTGTTATTACATGTTTTGGGATTCAAAATTATGAAAGTTAGCATTTACTTAGTATTTTTTTTTGCTATGATGTAAAGAATGCTATATCTTGATACTTGAATATTTTTAGTGAATTATTTTAAATCTAACATTTTTACCTATTATTCTACTTTTAACCCTAAACACATTACAATCAAATAAAAGACATTTTGATTGGTGTATGGATATCATATATGTAAGTGGTGAAAATTTGATATATTAATAAATTTATAGTAATGTCATCTCATTGTATTGATTTAAGTGACATACATACTCATTTCATAAAATTAAGTGCTTTGAGTAGTGAAATCTTAGTTTTCTTTATTCTATGCGGTGAACCAAATGTGAGGGTGTTCCAATATTGTATTATTCTTGATTTCAATTAGACAATAGGAGATACAATAGTTGTTCTAGTATTGAATGCCGCGAAATATTAGCTGTCTTGATTGCAATTTCGATTTGAACTTGTCATTTACATGATTAGAAATTTGGGTGTAACACCAGACACGTCCGAATTGTGATGTTTACTTTAAATGGACTATTTAATTTTTTTATGTATATATATGTATATGAAAATGTGGGAGAATAATTATTGAGAATAAAATTGTGAATTTTTATCATTTAGAATGGTTGGGAATTCTTTAAACACTTAGTTGATGGATTTTAAAATTTCTAAGTTACCGATAATTGGAGTCCTGATCACCAGAGCCGTCGGTTATTTGGGTGTTCGACTATCGGTACTTGGTGGATTTTAACCGTTCGGTATTCAGAGGAATTTTAGTGTTCGGTAAAGGTTTGGTGGTCAGTAAACAATTCTTCAATTTTGGTTTCCTGGTTGGTAGTCAGTAATGGTCATCTGTTATGTTACAAATGAAAACTTTATCGGTATTATTTATTGATCGTAGTATGAAATTTATAGTCTATCGGTGTACTATTTCCTTCTCGGTAATAAGTTCCTAAATTCCTGTTGGTTATCTAGCCACCGGTCGGTACTGAAACTCCCGTCGACATTAAAATTGTGAGATTTTTAGGTATACAGTGGAAGGAAGAATTTATAATCCCTCTTCTTATACGCCTGTCGGTACACTTTCGTGTCCAAATATTTTCCCATTGGTATCTTACTCTATCATATATCTTACCTGTTCGATATTAAAATAACTACACCATCGGTACATTGTGAAACAGATGGGTTGATTGTCGGTGATATTCAATCTTGAATTTCCATTTTTATTTTTTATTATAAGATACCCATGAAATTCCTATTGGTTATTTTATCACCAATTGGTAATGTGAATACCTGATCGGTAATATGCACCGTCGGTAAGGTAAAACTTGTGAATTTTATTTTCACCATCCGTTGGTAATGTGAGATTTTCCTTACCACATTTTGGTTATCCGATACAATATATTTTCATTTATCAGTTCGATACTCATTCCAAATTTTTATTTATTTATTTATTTAATTATTTATTTTTCCTTGTTCGATCATTATCTATTGTTCGGTCATCAGTCATCATTTTGTCCTATCCGATTTTTTTGAGAATTCATCGGTGACATCTCTCAAATTTTCGTTCGGTGTATATTAGAACTCAAGTTGCCTCAATATTTATTGTCACCTGCCATCGGTCCAAGCCATTCACTTAATCGGTCACCGAAGAGATGAATTTCACTGAAAACAATTTCCACTATGTTCGGTCAACACTTACATGAAATTTCCAATTTTGCTCTCCGAACACCTATACTCCTTTCTTGAAGACTTGACCGACCCATGATGAACACTTGAAATTTGTTGGAATTTGGACGTCACTTGCTTTGAAGGAGAATTGAACCCATGTGCTTTCGCTTCTCCAAAAAGATAAGTTACCATCAAACCATCCAAACTATTTAATCATCATATGTTACATTTATAAAATATTCCATATTTTGAGATATTCCAAAAAAAATTCCATAATTCTATTCTACTTCTTGTAAATTTGTAATACTCATTTTAACTCTTCTTGTCTGTTACCGATCGAACACTCCTTCTCAGTACAATAAAAGTTTAAGTACTTAGACCCATAAAGTTGATTACTTCAACAACCAAAAGTGCATATTGGGCACTTTGTGCAAATAGAAAAATGGATGAGGGCCACTAGGTAAATATTAAAAATGGGTTGATGATAAAAGAGGAATGAGGTTCCAGAACCTACGAAAGGGCATTTCTCATTCATCTCTAGAGTATTCTCCTCTCTTTCTTTTTCTCTTTTCTCTTCTCTTCCAAAACCCAATCGATCAACACCAAATCTCTAAATCAAAGGTTTCAAACTATATATGAACTCTCCAAAGATTGATTTTAGTCTTGAATCTTGAGAAAAGTCAAAGAGTTTAGTGTTGTCACAAAAGAGAGAAATCGAGGGTTTTAGTGTGATCCAAACCCGAAGGATCTTTGGAGACAGATCAAGGGTCTGGACAAGCTGATCGGGATAGAATCTTTGCCGTGGGCAGATCTGGGAGTGACTACCCTCCCTAAGAACAATAAGTGGAGGGACTGTTGTACTTGAATGAGAAAAATAATTTTTATAAATTTTTTTATAAATGATTTTTAAATGATTTTCTGAAATTATTTGTGTTTGTGGGATGTCTTAAAAATGTGAGTTGAATTCATTTGCATCCACTGCATTTGCGATTAAATACGTGCCACTGTTGTTGAAAATTGTATTTATGAATATTGTCTTATGGTTTGGTAACCATTTGTTGAATTTGTGGCACACTGGAAATATCTGGATGTTTGTGAAATGGAGGTGCTGGTGATGGTAAATGGCTATAGTCATTCCTCCCACGGAGCGACCCGACGGGGTGACGTGGTTGAGGGTTTGTTTGGCAAGGGAGGTAGATGCGGCCTCCTGCGTCCCCGTCGTACTATCTGGATAGTACCCCGATAAGGTACGAGTCAACGCCAAGGAAGGGGGAATTAGTGTTTTGAAAAGAAACAATTGAAAAACCCCTTGGCAGGCTTCCATCCACATTTGGCCAAACGTTGGGCGGGAGTGTTTTCTTTATAGAGACCCCATGATTTTGGAAAGTATGAAATTGTAGATGCATTTCTTTTATAATGATCTGAATTGTTTGATACTACCTATGAGTTGATTTGTTAGAAATTGTGACTTTGACATTCCCACACTTACCACTCATTTATTGTCACAACATGTCATTACACTCCACACTAGGTATCTCAATACTCACCCCTCCTTTCCCTTATTCTTTCCAGAGGAAGCGTAGAGATAAGAGCCGATCGATAATTTGGCCCAGTCGATCGGTAACTAGATCCAGCCGAGGAGAGTAGCTGTTCAGGACCATAAGAGTCATTCGGGATTGTCCATCGGTAATGGTCCATTCTAGTTGTGGAATTTTTGAAGCCTTGTAGGCGGACCCATCGGAGAGCGTTCTCTAAAAACTCTTTTGTATGATATTTTATATACATATTTCTTTAAAAATCTAGATTTATAGTTTGAGTGTTAAACTTTGGAATGTTAAATGTTCCCATGTTTTATATTTGCAAGTTCTATTTTAATTTCTTGAGAACTGTTGTGACGACCGGCTTGGCCGATGGATGATTCGGAATTACTTTGAAATATTTGGGATGACGAAAAATGCCTTGCGGTACTTCAGGACAAGGAGTGGGGTTCACTCGTGTCTCGGGGTAACGTGGCGGTTGTCACGTGTTCGGACCTGCGGGTCGGGGCGTGACATTGGGGAGGTTGAATTGGTTTTGGAAAAATTTTGTTTTTGCTTGAGAACAAACAAATATTCATGTCACGCCCCGATCCTCGGATCGACCATACGACAACCGCTGCGTCATCTCGGTACATGGGCAAAACCTCCCCATCTACCGGGACTCCGCAAGGCTATCAAATTCATAATAAATCATAAAAAACATAGGACTCTTAAAAAACAAGAAATCACAAAATCAATACACATGCAAGGAGCCCATCCGGCTCATTCCTGGACGTACAAACACACACATTGACACACATTGGGGAGTGGGATCCTGTACATGCAATCATACATTAGCACACATCGGGGAGTGGGGACCTGTACATGCACAAGTACATAGCAGCACATAACGGGAGTGGGAACCTGTACATGCACGCATGCGATGTGACTATCCTGGCCACTCAGAAAGCATTTAACAAACAAGAAGTCCCAAAACATAGCCGTCGGATTTTACCAATACTTACCCAAGGAAAACAAGCCAGTATCGATAAAATCCTAACGGTATGAGTTGTACAGAACTTCACAAAATCAAAGAAAAAGCATCGAAATTAAGATTTACAGTCCAAATGTCCCAATACAGATATAAACAGTTTTCCAAAAATAGAGAAATCAAAATAAATAAAAACAAATCAAAAATCGTCAGATTTTATCAATACTTGCTAACAACTCGGTCAGTATCAATAAAATCCGCACGGCATGGGATGTACAGACTTCCCTTTCCATGGTTTGAGAGCTATAAATCTCCAAAAGTAACCCTACATGTGCCAAATACCTATACAGTCTGCAAAAATACTTCGCAAGCTCCGTCGAGTAGTCTCCCAACTAAGTCTCCTTTGAAAAGGTGGAGAGAGGGGGGTGAGTATTGGGGAATACTCAGTGAGTGGAGTGCAATGGTGCAATTGTGTTCATAAACAAGGGTGAATGTGGGGCAGTCAAAGCATATCTCATAAATCATTTTATATACATAAAATCATTTCAATAAATCACATTTCACAAATATGTATCCATGTCAATTATCCTTTCAGAAAATCCTGAGGTCCCATCGAAAAACACTTCCGTCTTAGAGCGGCCAAACCCAGACGAAAGTCTGCCAAGGGTTTTTCTATCCAATGACTCAAAACATACCCCCTTCTTTGGCGTTGGCTCGTGCCTCACCGGGGTGCACCAGATATATCACGATTTCGGCAGAGGGAGGGACGTCAAACTCCCCCGCACACCCAAACCCCAATCCACGCCATACCGTCGGGTCGCTCCGTGGTGGGAATATGACTATAGTCATCTACGACACCCTTCATTTCTCAATCAATCAATTTCTCAACAATGTGCCATGATTTTCAATAAATAATCCATAATCTCATGCCAAAGCAGTTCATAGAGCAATATCAAATATCACATGGCACAAAAACATTTATAAACACAATGTATGAATTCATATTTCATAATCCAGTTCAAACAGCCCACAATCACAAAATAATTTATATAAAACATGTAAAAATCTTTCAAAATCATTTTCAAAACAATTTTAAAATAGGTTTCTCATTTACGAACACAATGAATCGTCCACTCACCTCTAGAGATGGTATCCACTCTCTATTTTCGAAATCAACTCAAAACGACTCTTCTCAAGTCTCCAAAGGTCAACCTAGACCAATCAAGACGAATAAATATCAATTAAAGCTCTATTAAAGGGTTTTCAATTTCCCATTTATTTACAATAGCCTTAATTTGCACAATTACATTCCTAAACTTTCGTTTCATCAATCTAGTATCATTTCAAATCACTGACGACTTTAAATTTATAATATTCCTCAATTTTACTCATTTTTTCCCGAATTATATAATATTAATTTAATTCACGCCAATTTCAATTCAAATCCCACGAAAAACTATGTAATTCAATCAAATAAAACTCTAATACTATCTACGACATTCTAACATGCTTCGCAGTCCAATTTACATCAAATCCTAAACCTAAATTCAATCATTTCATACAAACTTTCAATAATAACGCATTACCTACGAATTCAACTCATTTTCAATTCACATATAAAGCTTCTCATCCTACATTCAACCTAAACTAAATCAGTTATTGAATGCATTTAGAAATTCCTCTCACCTAGGGTTCCACAATTTGCAGCCTAAAACAAACGCCTCCTCAGTCTTATCGGTGATCTGCAGTGCCTCCTAACCAAATCAAATATAGCACGTTAGTCCAATCACTTAGAGAAATTGAAACCCTAGAACCAAAGATCAGGAAGTTGTTCTTACCTATGCAGAGAAGAATCGTAGTTGATCTAGGATTCTCAAATGTTCCATTTACTGCTGGTCTAGGGCAGGTCGTCGAAGGAGAATGCTCGTGCAGAGCATCGCGCGAGTGGGGGAAATAGTAGAGAGGGAGAGGCTGTCTGTGGTGTTTGGAGGCGGAGAGTGAGAGGGAACCGTTCAATCGACAGAGAGAGAAGACACTGAAGACAGAGAGACTGAGAGGGAGAGAGATAGAGAGAGATGGTGCGGGACAGACAGGTGGTGACTGTGGTGGTTCGCGGTGGCCGCGGTGGTGGCGATCAATGGAAGGTGAGGCCAAGATGGCGAACGGGGGAATCGCGAAGGGAGAGAGAGTGCAGAGGCTGGAAACAGAGAGAGAAATAGAGAGTGAGTAGAGGGAGAGAGAGGACGGTGGTGGTGGCTTGCGGTGGTCGGTGGAGGAGCGATCGATCAAGAGAGGGAGAGTGATGGCGATGAAGAGAGATCGCGAGTGGGAGGGAGAGAGAGCAGAGAGTGAAAGAGAAAGCGATTAGGGCTGAAAGCCCTAATCGATTTAGGGGAAAATGAGAGTACTGCGTTTCATTCCGAAACGCAGCAGCTCTCTGTTTTCTTTTTTTTTTTTTTAAATTAAAAATACAAACATATATATTTATACTCTCACTATAATGAAGTTCTAAATTTACCAAGAATAGAATGCACTACAAATTTACAACTCGACATTTTTAATTATACCAAAATTTCCAATTTAATTTCCCGAAAATCGAAAATCAATAATATTTAAAAATTTTTCTACTATATTTCACATAACATTTCTAACACCAAATTTTTGATGTTACAACACTTAGCCCCCTAAGAACAAATTTCATCCTCGAAATTCAAAAATACAATTCATTCATCAATGAACTGCGGATGTTGCATCCGCATTAATTCTTCGGTCTCCCAAGTTTGTTTTTCCACTTGATTATATTCTCCACAACATTTTAACTATAGGAATCTGCCTATTACTCAACTGTTTGAAACTGCTGATCTAGTATCAACACAGGCTGCACTTTGAAACTCAGATCTGGATTTCATTCTATCAGAGGAACTTCAATCACATGAAATGGATCCGGCAAACACTTCTTAAAATATGTTAGGACTGACATATTTTAACTTCAGAATCAACAACCAAACTGTCAAGACCCCAACACAAAATTCCTTAAATTATCTTTCAAAAGAGACCTTAAATAAGAAATGTCCACTACCATGTCATGTCCATATCAATTGCAGATCCCAAGATAGAGAAAATCCTTATATCCTCAAGCTTGTGTATGACGAAATGTAAATCAACCTCAATATGGCTTAGACTAAGTGAGGAAATTTAATCCACTAATAATATTTGTATGCTTCCAACTTTTAAATCTCAAATCCTTAATTAGATAACTTTTTAATCAAGGTATTTCTATCACGATCATTCTCTATCATTTTTTTATCATACAATATCACCAATATTCTATCCAAATCAAATCTAGCACATACATCTGCATATTACCCGGTGTCTGCATTAATATCCCCAAATTATCAAAGTAATAACCACTTCTAGTGTCTGTTATATTTATCACCATTACACTCTAGGTATTACAATCTTCTCATTTACATGCAGTGCTTTCAATACAACTTTCATATTCTCTAAAACCCTGAATTGATCGGCTTAGCAAATATACAAGTTTCCCTACTTTTGAAACTAGATTACTTCTTTTCAAAAATACCTAGTCTCTCACATCAATTCTATAATTATAGTTTCTGTTTATTCTATAACAACTCAAAAATCTCTATTAGAACCAATAGCTCTTATGAGCTATCTTACAACTACGATTTATATAATCACAAAAGATACATCATAAGAATTTGCTTTGCATTCACTTAATCTACTACTGATCTTATCCACCCTGGTCAAAATTTCTTATAACTCTCAGGTATATTTAGCACATTGAGGATATCCTTTCCACCCTCATTTGTCATCAGAATATCGCAAAACTTTATCTATCACAAAAATTACTCCACCACTCTAACCATTCTTTAAGTTCCTTATGAGATAATCATATGTTTCTTGAATTTGAAAGTAATTCAGATTGAAGTGATGCAATAAGAATTCGAATGGATGGGAAATTATGAGAAGCGTTTCAAATACAAAGGTCATACTTAAAATTAGGGAGTTAGAACTCCAATTGTTTAAAGCAAAGAAAACAATCAGTGCAAGATGCTACTGTTCTGTCTTCTCACAGAGCCCAAATTACTTCACTATTACACAAACGAATGTTTTACAACTCGTCATCCCAAATCAAAGAGTTATGCCAGTCATACTGTTAGTACTTCTAACCCCATTCAGTTTTTCAAAAGGGAGCCTTACCACACCAAAGTCCCTACTTAGTGATTGATCCACTAGCTCATACAAATCAGAAGATAATGTGAGGGCGAACTTATAGTTGATTTCTCTAAAATTCCTCATTTACCTTCTATTAGCCGAACTACTAAAAGTTCAAGTAAATACCATCATTGAACACATGATATACACCTCTATGAGTTTCCGAAGACTCCACATTTTCCAAGAATCTACTTAGCATTAACCCAAATCACTTACCATCTTTAGCATCAAATAGTCCTTTTATGCAATTATGAAAACAAAATTATACAAAATTGTTCATCACTATGGTAGTACTTATCGTGGACCTTAGCTTGGGTCAATTAGCCAAAGAAGTGATTTTTGAAATCTAACCTAACGCATAGTCAGCATTACAAATCTTCCTTTGCTCTTTGATCCATATTAAAAACTAAACTCAGATACTTGTGGGACAACAAATGTTCTTAATTTTCTTGACAAACTAATGTCCTCCATGGCAAGAAATTTTATCATACTCAATATACTAAACAAACCCATTGCATCTCTATCAAATAATATCAAATTCATGTTGTAAGTTTCCCTATCTAACTTTATGACAGATTGCACTTACTAACAAAACACAACTAAGCATTCCCTTTTATGCCAATAATTAACAGTAACATTATCTTCACAATACAAATATCCACTCAAATCATCAAAATTTTCCATATCGGTTGCAGGCAATAGGAAGAAACTTTCTAGCAATTCCTGTCAATATCATTTCAGTTTATCCTTACCAACCTTTCCTTCATTCTATCTAATATACTAAATTTGCATCCATATGGTTCTAATAAAGTTCTCACGTTCATGATTAAAAAAAATCAAACTCCCACTTTTTAGGGGAAAAGAAATAATTGATACCAGCTCTAGTATTTCGATCCCTAACCATGAATCACTTGGCCATTGGAAAGAGGAATACCTTGAAACTCACAATCTCTAACAGAGGAATCAAAGGAATAAATATTTGATGCACCCCTGAAGTTTTTTTTTTTTTTTTTTGAATAAAATCCAGCGACATTCAAATTTCTGTCCAAATAGCAAGTTTCATTGTTACTTGAAATCTTCTCATGAAATGTTAGGAATGACATGTTTTAACTTAAGAAACCACCGCCGTGCTATCAAGACTCCACAACTAGGAACACTCCTCAAAGTGCCCTCTAAATGAACCCCTAATGGCCAAGTCCTTTTAAATCTCAAATATACTCTTTTATCATGCTTCTTAGCAAAATGAACCACCTAATAAGCCACTAAAACCAGATGTAGAATCTATCTTCAATAAAAACACCCTAGTTATTAAATTATAGATAATAGTATCATCGAGTACCGTAAGCAATCTACTAGCAAGAATCTTAACCACAACTCAATAAAGAGGTGAAATCAAGATATATGAAGACTATAATTAATATGTAGAGGTGTGTAGGAGGAATCTCATTCGGTTCCTCAATCTTCGTCTATGAGGGATGGTTCTACGAAGAAGAGTCAAATCTCAGCAAATAGAATAGGAATTGAACTAGGTATTTAACCCCCTAAAAATGAGCATTCCTGTCATCCTAAGAAATCCATGGAAGACTTGTATATTCTCAAAAATACCTTTTTCAAAAACCAAATACTTTAAAGTCTTTAGAAACTTTTAGGGACATTTGGAAAAAATTTAAAACATTCCAAAACCAATAAACTTTTAAAATCGTGAGCCTAAACTCTGATACCAATAAAGCTGTCACGCCCCGATCCTCGGATCGACCACGCGACAACCGCCGCGTCGTCAAGGTACATGGGCAAAACCTCCCCATCTACCGGGACTTCGCAAGACTATCAAATTCACAATAAATCATCAAAAGCATAGGACTCTTCAAAAACAAGAAATCACAAAATTAATACACATGCAAGGAGCCCATCCGGCTCATTCCTGGACTTACAAACACACACATTGACACACATCGAGGAGTGGGATCCTGTACATGCAATCATACATTAACACACATCTGGGAGTGAGGACCTGTACATGCACGAGTACACAGCAGCACACAACGGGAGTGGGAACCTGTACATGCACGCATGCGATGTGACCATCTTGGCCACTCAGAAAGCATTTAACAAACAAGAAATCCCAAAACATAGCCATCGGATTTTACCAACACTTACCCGAGGAAAACAAGCCAGTATCGATAAAATCTTAATGGTATGAGTTGTACAGAACTTCACAAAATCAAAGAAAAAGTATCGAAATTAAGATTTACAGTCCAAATGTCCCAATACAGATATAAACAGTTTTCCAAAAATAGAGAAATCAAAAAAAATCAAAACAAATCAAAAATCGTTGGATTTTATCAATACTTGCCAACAACTCGGCCAGTATCAATAAAATCCGCACGGCATGGGATGTACAGACTTCCCTTTCCATGGTTTGAGAGTTATAAATCTCCAAAAGTAACCCTGCATGTGCCAAATACCTATACAGTCCGCAAAAATACTTCGCAAACTCCGTCGAGTAGTCTCCCAACTAAGTCTCCTCTAAAAAAGGTGGAGAGAAGGGGTGAGTATTGAGGAATACTCAGTGAGTGGAATGCAATGGTGCAATTGTGTTCATAAAAAAGGGTGAATGTGGGGCAGTCAAAGCATATCTCATAAATCATTTCATATACATAAAATCATTTCAATAAATCATATTTCATAAATATGCATCCATGTCAATTATCATTTCAGAAAATCCTGGGGTCCCATCGAAAAGCACTTCCGTCTTAGGGCGGCCAAACCTAGACGAAAGTCTGCCAAGGGTTTTTCTATCCAATGTCTCAAAACATACCCCCTTCCTTGGCGTTGGCTCGTGCCTCACCGGGATGCACCAGATATATCATGACTTTGGCAGAGGGAGGGACGTCAAACTCTCCCGCACACTCAAACCCCAACCCACGTTACCCCGTCGGGTCGCTCTGTGGTGGGAATATGACTATAGTCATCTACGACACCCTTCATTTCTCAATCAATCCATTTCTCAACAATATGCCATGATTTTGAATAAATAATCCATAATCTCATGCCAAAGCAGTTCATAAAGCAATATCAAATATCACATGGTACAAAAACATTTATAAACACAATGGATGCATTCATATTTCACAATCTAGTTTAGACAACCCACAATCACAAAACAATTTATATAAAACATATAAAAATCTTTCAAAATCATTTTCAAAATAATTTTAAAATAGGTTTCTCATTTACGAACACTATGAACCGTCCACTCACCTCTAGGAAGGGTATCCACTCTCTATTTCCGAAATCAACTCAAAATGACTCTTCTCGAGTATCCAAAGGTCAACCTAGACCAATCAAGACGAATAAATATCAATTAAAGCTCTATTAAAGGGTTTTCAATTTCCTCTTTATTTACAATAGCCTTAACTTGTACAATTACATTCCTAAACTTTTGTTTCATCAATCTATTATCATTTCAAATCACTGACGACTTTAAATTTATAATATTCCTCAATTTTACCCATTTTCTCCCAAATTACATAATATTAATTTAATTCACGCCAATTTCAATTCAAATCCCAATGAAAACTACGTAATTCAATCAAATAAAACTCTAATACTATCTACGACATTCTAACATTTTTCGCAGTCTAATTTACATCAAATCCTAGACCTAAATTCAATCATTTCATACAAACTTTCAATAATAACGCATTACCTACGAATTCAACTCATTTTCAATTCACATATAAAGCTTCTCATCCTACATTCAACCTAAACTAAATCAGTTATTGAATGCATTTAGAAATTCCTCTCACCTAGGGTTCCACAATTTGCAGCCTAAAACGAACGCCTCCTCAGTCTTATCGGTGATCTGCAGTGCCTCCTAACCGAATCAAATATAGCACGTTAGTCCAATCACTAAGAGAAATTGAAACCCTAGAACAAAAGATCAGGAAGTTGTTCTTACCTATGCAGGGAAGAATCGTAGTTGATCTAGGATTCTTGAATGTTTCATTTACTGCTGGTCTAGGGCAGGTCGTCGAAGGAGAATGCTCGTGCAGAGCATCGCGCGAGTGGGGGAAATAGTAGAGAGGGAGAGGCTGTCTGCGGTGTTTGGAGATGGAGAGTGAGAGGGAACCGTTCGATCGACAGAGAGAGAAGACACTAAAGACAGAGAGACTGAGAGGGAGAGAGACAGAGAGAGATGGTGCGGGACAGACAGGTGGCGACCGCGGTGGTTCGCGGTGGCCGTGGTGGTAGCGATCGATGGAAGGTGAGGGTGAGATGGCGAACGGGGGAATCGCGAAGGAAGAGAGAGTGCAGAGGCTGGAAACAGAGAGAGAAATAGAGAGTGAGTAGAGGGAGAGAGAGGACGGTGCTGGTGGCTTGCGGTGGTCGGTGGAGGAGCGATCGATCAAGAGAGGGAGATTGATGGCGATGAAAAGAGATCGCGAGCGGGAGGGAGAGAGAGTGGAGAGTGAAAGAGAGAGAGATTAGGGCTGAAAGCCCTAATCGATTTAGGGGAAAATGAGAGTACTGCGTTTCATTCCGAAATGCAGCAGCTCTCTGTTTTTTTTTTTTAAAATTATAAATACAAATATATATATTTATACTCTCACTATAATGAAGTTCTAAATTTACCAAGAATAGAATGCACTCCAAATTTACAACTCGACATTTTTAATTATACCAAAAATTTCCAATTTAATTTCCCGAAAATCGAAAATCAATAATATTTAAAAATTTTTCTACTATATTTCACAGAACATTTTTAACACCGAATTTTTGGTGTTACAATTCAAGTGTGGGGATATTTGATAGTAATATTTTTATACACTTGAATTATATAATTTTACAAGCGCTGTTTTAAACCTTGTTTCATGATATTGCATTAATTAAATTCGTGGGTTTTGTTTTAGGAAACTTTGGGCTTATTTAAAGCGATTCGGACTGCTAGATAGTTGCTACTATTTTTGTAACACTGAAAAATCCGTTGTTAGGAATTCTCTGTTAAACATCCTTGTAATATAAAGAAAAAAAATTAAATTAATTAAAATTATATTGGTTTTCAATTTTTGAGTATTAAGTTTGAATTTTTGGTATATTCTGAGACGTCGTGTTCGCGAATAATAATAAACCACATTTTTTTTTATGAAATTTACATTCTAGTGAAATGTGGGTGTGAAAATATATATATAAACAATTTATGAAAAAAAAAAGAGGGAAGCACAGCGTTTTGAACCAAAACGCTGTGCTTCCTCAAAGCAATTAGGGTTTGAAAACCCTAATTGTTTCTCCCTCCTCCCCTTTCTCTCCCTCTTTCTCTCGAACTCTCCCTCTCTCGCCCATCGTGCTCTCTGTTCCTTCGCCTCCTTCGCCACAACACCATCTCGCTCACCGGCAGGTTCCACTACCACTGTCTAGCCACCCGCGGTCACCCGCTCTGTTTTTTCTCTCTTTCTCTTTCAATCTCACTGCCACTCTCTCATACCCGTCTCTCTCTCGTTCTTTCTCAAACTCTCACTCCCTCTCGTCCATTGCTCTCTCTGCCTTTCTCCGCCTCTCTCCTCCGCCGCATCTCCCCACTCACCGGTAGATTCCACCGCCATTGCCGAGCCACCGACTCTCCCTCTCTCTGTTTCTCTCTCTCTGCTCTCTCTCTTTCCCGCGCGAACAGAGAGCTTTCGCTCTCTTCCTCTCCCCTTTCGCGCGCGACAACTTCTCCCTCTCTCCCTTGCTTGCTCGCTCACGCTGCTCTCACTCTACTGAGAGCCCTTCTACAACCCTCACAGAGCCCCAATTTGGCAGTTAGCAGTTGGTCCTCGAAAACCCTAGACTACAGTCCCTTCTCTTCGTAGGTAAGGATGAATTTAGCTTTAGGGTTTCGATATTATTTTAGTGATTTAGCTAAATTACTGAATTGGAAATAATGCAGGTCCCGAAATGAATCGAATGGCGAATGGAAGTTACGTCTGCGACTGTGAAAACCCTAGGTGAGGGGATTTCTGATCCAATCGATTAATTGACTGAATTTAGGATAAATTTAGGGTAAGAAGTCTTGTATATGTTAGAATGTATGTTAGATTCGAATTAAATGTACTTCTGAAATTTTATATGCGATTATTAAGGTTAAATATAGAATTTTACATGAATTAGGTTGTTTGATATGAAAGAAGCATGTTGAAAGATGGTAGAATCATATTAGGTTGATTAGAATAATTTCCTTTCAAGTTAATTTGAAATATACATGAAAAGTGTTAATAGTTATGTGAAATTGGAAGAAAATCAGGTAATATTGGGACTTAAAAGTCCGTTAGAGATGTAAATGATCTTTGGGTGATGAAATGAGAATTTAGAAATTATGGATGTGCAAATAAAAGGTAAATTAAATTAGGAAAGTATGAAAACCCTTGTTATAGGGATTTTATTTGATGATAATTGTAATGTTTGATTAGGTTAATCATTTGGGGAAGTTGAAAGGACTCAAATCGAATTAGATTGATAATTAGAGAGTGAATACCTTCTCTAGAGGTGAGTGGATGGGTCATTGTGTTCATGAATGAGTAACATGTTTTAAAATTGTTTTATAAATGATTTTGAAAGGTTTTATATGTTTTATATAAATTATTTTGTGACTGTGGGTTGTCTGAACTGGATTGTGAAGTCTGAATGCATCCATTGTGTTTAAGAATGCTTCTGTGCCATGTGTTACTTGATATTGCTCTATGAATTGCTTTGGCATGAGTTGGCATGAGATTATTGATTATTTGTTGGAAATCATGGCACATTGTTTTGTGAAATGGATTGATTGAGAAATAAAGGGTGCTGGATTGTAAATGACTATAGTCATTCCCACCACGGAGCAATCCGACGGGGTGGCGTGGTTTGGGGTTGGATGTGCAGGGAAGTTAGACGTCACTCCCTCTGTCGAAGTCGTGCTATATTTAGATTGCACCCCGGTGAGGTACGAGCCAACGACAAGGAAGGGGGTATGTTTTGAAACATTGGATAAAAAAAAAACCCTTTCGTCTGAATTCGGCCACTCTAAGACGGAATTGATTTCGAAGGGACCCCATAATTTTCTGAAAAGATGGTTGATATGGATGCATATTTTGTAAATTGTGATTTATTAAAATGATTTATGCATATGAACTGCTATTTATGAGATATGCTTTGACTACTCCACTTCACCCCTTGTTTATGAACACAATCACACCATTGCACTCCACTCATTGAGTATTCCCCAATACTCAACCCTCTCTCCACATTTTTCAGAGGATACTTAGTTGAGAGACTGCACATTGGAGCTTGCGAAGGATTTTTGCTGACTTGTTTAGGTATTCAGGAATGTAGGATTTTTGGGAATTGTATTCCGTAAACCATGGAAAGGGAAGTCTCGTACATTTCATTTCGTGCGGATTTTACTAATACTAGTTGAATTCTTTGATAAGTATTGGTAAAATCCGACGATTATGATTTGGACTGCATTCTTTTGATTGATCTATTTTTAGAAACTATTTTATTTGTACTAGGACATTTGGACTGTAAATTCTAAATTTCGATACTTTCTTTTGAATTGGTGAAGTTTTGTACATCTCATATCGTTTGGACTTTACTGATGTTAGCTTGATTACTTCAGGCAAGTATTAGTAAAATCCTACGACTATGATTTAAGACTTTTTGTATTTTAAATGTTTTACTTGTATTGATTGGCTAGGATGGCCACATCGCATGCGTGCATATATAGGAGTCCCTTCCCCGATTGTGTGCCGATGCATGCTTGTGTGTACAGGGAATGGACCAGATGAGTCATTTGCATGTGTATTGTTACATGCTTTCCATATTTGTGATGAATTATGTACTGAAGATCTAGATATTCAGGAATGTAGCCTTGTGGAGTCCTGGTATACGGGGAGGTTCTGCCCGTGTATCGAGACCATGGGACAGTTGTTGCGTGCTCGATCTGAGGATCGGGGCGTGACAATTTTAGATATAACTTTTTGTTCCGATATCTGATTGACCTGATTTTTATTAGGTTAGAAAGAAGATTTCAAGGTCTACAAATCTTATGAAGAGTGCATAAACTGATTCATGCCAAAAGGTGTTCAAAAATTAGAAAATTTGCTACAGTGCTAAAATTCAAGAAAGAGAAGTCCTTGTTGAAGAGGGAAACCACTTGAACTTATTTAATGAGAGATCTTTTAGATAAAATTGTAGATAATTTCAAGACTCTTCAAGATCAAGGATAAGGATCAAGTTTCCGAATTTAAGAAGAATAATAGGATAAAGTTTATCATCACAACTTAAGTTTCCAAGTCCAAGTGAAAAGCCAAGTCTCCTAAACATTCACCACCTCTTGTTTTGTTAGGGTTTTGGATCATAAATATAAGGCTGCCTCACATGAATTTGGGAGAGGAAGGAGGAGAGCAAGACTAACCCTAGCAACCCCCATAAGACGATTTTTCCATCTTGTTTTAGTACAAAAGGAGTAGTAATTTTTTCTTAACTTTTCTTATTTATCTTTATTATATTTAGCTAAATTTCTTGTTTCTAGAATTCGATAGATTTTGTGTTTTAATTAATAGTATGATTTGATTTATTTCTTTTTCTTAAATCTTTATTGGCATAATATTATTTGATAAAATTTTATTGTTGAACTTAATACTTCAAACGTATAAGATCCTAAATTTGTATGATTTGAGATTGAATGCATGAGGTCGAAAGAAGATTACATATATTAGTTTAATAAAATAAAATCCACATAGGGTTATGAGATCGACAGATGATTAATTCTGTATGTGGAATTTTAGAGGAAAGTCTAAATTACAGATTTTTCATAAATCTTAATACAGTTTGGATTAATCAAAATTGCATAATCATGGAGTTCTGATTAATCGAATTAGGGTTTTATTGTATGACCATTAGGTGAATCTAATTTAGAAAAAATCTGCTATCATCAATAATAATTCTGTAACCAATAAAATTTAAAGGATTCAAAAAGATTCAATCGTGTGAAAAATTAAAAACAAATGAAATCAATATCCTTGGTTTTATAAAATTAGAGTTTTTATCTATTGCCTTCAGTTTTTAATATTTTCGTAGTTGTTAATATTTTCACAATTTTGATTTATTTTATCCAATTTAGATAGGATAATTTAAAATTGGAAATACAAAATATTCTCGTGGGAACGAAACTTTCTGCACTGTACACAATATTTGACTAGGGTATATTTGTCCGAAATTTTGATACACCAAAATTGTGTAACACAACCCACAAGGAGGACATTCCGTACACATATTCATAGAGACAACACAGGGTAAAAAGCTACGGCTCTCCTCAGTTTGCTTTCTCTTTTATTGTTACTCTTTCTAGTTTGAGTATGGGAGATTCCTCCACTAGACTACTTCCAACAGGTATTTTGCATGTCTTTCTATTCCCAAAGATCCAGTGGATGCATGAGCACTGGTTCCCTGTTATAGAACAGTTTATCTGTAGAGCAAACCCACCTCAAACAATATCAATAAATAACATGTGACTATTGGCTTTTGATTTTTTATATAACTCTTGACTTTTGAATTACTACACTTAATGAATGTGGCTATTTATTATGTGACTTTTAGTTTATCACATTTAATGAGAACGACTTTTTGTATTTCTTTCAAGTATCCCATTTTTAACTTCATTTTACATAATAAGAAGAGAAATAAAATCTTATTCTCTCTACTCTCTCTCTCTCTCTCTCTCTCTCTCTCTATATATATATATATTTCCAATGTAGTTAAGTTTTTTCTGGTTAAATTTTTGTCTTTGAACTATTTCGACTTCTATTTCGAACACATCAAATGTTGGACTACAAAACCAAAGTTATATAATATGTTATCAGTATGATATTGCTCATGGAATCATAAAACATCACACACAAGGTAATCTTATACTTGATTTTTGATTTTGATCCTATTCATGCCTATTTTGATATTTTGTAATATATTGTTTGGTTATTGATGCTTTTGAATTTTGTTATATTTTGTCCCTTTATATATATATTTTAGTTGGATGTTTATGTTAATATTTTGACAACTCTAATAATTATTAAAATTATCTCATTTTTTTAATCTATTTGTTGTATGTATGTGTGTGTGTATATATATATATATATTAGGAATAAATAATAACTTGTATCTGAGTTAAAGAAATTTGGAAAATTATGACATGTTGATTCAATTTTTTGCTTCAATGATTTACTTGTTTTATTTTGATGGTATAATAAATCTCATTATATGTGAAATACTTTATTACTTTATATATGATATATACTTTATTTATTTGAAATATTTGAGAAATTTTTCAAAGAATAATTATCTCATAAATTTGAACCATTTTAAATTTTGGTCATTTAATACGATGGTTGCTGTTATTTTTTTTTTTTTTTGGATGTAAATGCTATTTACAAATTAAATTTATAAAAAAAGTCATACTACAATTGTAAATATTAGTAAGGACACTCCATATAAGTATTTATATTTATATGACTTGTATATATATTGATTTATCAAAAAGTAATATTATAATATTTGTACAACGGATATTTGATTAAATTCTTTTGAATGTCAATTTCTCATCCTTGATGATATTGGGAAAGTTGAAAAAATGATTGAATTAGCCATCGAAATTTTGTGTGAAAAATATGCGAATTTTTATTAAAATAATAATATTAATAATAATAATAATAACAATAACAACAATCAGAGTCTTAGTTCCAACAATTGAGGTCGGTTTTAGAGTCGACGTATATGTACACAGCATTTTCCTTACATTTAATAATAATAATAATAATAATAATTGTTGGAGCCGAATTCGACTCCATAGTAATCTGTCTTCCTAGTTCAAATGAGGAGCCTGTGATTCTGTACTCAATGGATGAAATGACCTATAAAAACCCACCGAAGGTGATTTTAGTGAATAAAGTTCTCACGTCCAAATCAGAAAGAATAATTTTTTTAAATAGAGAGTACTAAATTGAAAAGAGCTATTAAAATAGCCCTGTGTAGCTGTTATGTGTTTTTTATGTAGAGTAGTGTGATGTACATCGATGGTATTCTCTACTTGGTATATATAGCACCTACCTACATGGCAAGTCTCGTCATAAGATGTAAAAACCCTGTTTCCTTGTGAAGGTCTTTCGAGATTACTGGGGGCTGTGGCTAAAGATTCCCTAAGATATTCAAAAATCTTGCAATTAAGGGAACTCTAAGTTGTCACGAAAGTTTCCTTTTTAATCGAATGGGATTACAAAGATTTCCTTCCCTATCAAGGAATATTACTCTCAGGATCGAGAGAGATTTGAATCTTGGATTATTGTTATCTTGATCTCGGAGTATGATTAGCTGCGAGTCTAGCAACTACCAAGAGGGCTTTTAGCCAAGAGGTAATAAGTAATGGTCTGGAGGATACTCTATTGAAAGTGCTCGGTAAAGGGGTAGAGTGACCAAGGGGCCATAGAGCCGAGAGGATAGTGTCAAGGGGATTTATACAAGAGGCCCCTCCTTTAATAGTATATGGGCCTGAGAGTAATGGGCTTTCGATTCATATACCATTATTTGCCTCCACTCCTAATGTCATTTTAAAGAAATGACATTAGGAGTAGTGAGAAGTCATAAAAATGAAGAGGATTTTAGGTCAATCAAGTGGGCGCAAAAGTAGAGCATTAAATGTAGTACGTGCCTTTCTGGTTTTCGTGAATCTTCTTTAACAAGTTTCTCATTGCCCTTCTAATTGGTTATGGGTATTGCTGCATCTACATTTTAAACAATCACTTTTTGGAAGGAAAGAAGAATTCAAAAATTTTAGGGTTCGCAGCATTATTGAAGAGATTAAAATGGTGAAATGTTTTGGTTTACGTAATCATCGTAGTATTGGTGAGATTAAGATCGTGATGACAAGGAAGGAATTGCAAGTTACATCAAAAGACATGAGTTTAGGCAATGGTTTTAGGGTAAGGTTGCCTACAGAGGAGGAGAGGGCGAATCAAACATCGAAGGGTTATGTTACCATGTATAGAGAATACATGAGGTATGGCCTGCGAGTGCCCTATGTAGGACCTTTGGCTATCGTTTTGAGGGGTTGGAATGTATTTTCTGACCCAATGTGGACCTTTGGCTGTTGATAGTTGCAGTCATTAGTTTGTTGAATTTTTGTTATCTGAGGTTTGATTTTGAAATTCTATCTTTGGTGTTATGCTTGAAGACATGTGTCATCGGGGGTCTTACAGAAGGTTTGCATTACGTTAGACAAGGTGAGAGTTGAAATGGATTCTTTTATAGGGAGACTATTAACAAGTCATGGAGGAAGAAATTCTTTTCTCTGGAGTTCGTAAATAAGAATATAATGCCATCATTACCACATGCTAATGCGCAGCATTCTATGGGGTTAAAGACTTCTGCGCCTTCCCATCATTCAGGTTTTGTTAAATTGGTTAGGAAATTTTGCGTTGTGAAGGACATAACTATTTGGGTGGAGGCCCTAGTTAAGGATGAGATGCTGAAATTAACCGGCCTTTTGTTGAGTGAGGAATTATAAATTTAGAGGCCGTTTATGCTAAAGAAGAAGGCCAAGAGGCTTGTTGATGTTGTCGATTTTGCTCAGGGGGATGATCTCAATAGGATTACCATCAAGAAGTTAAAGGGGGTTCAATCAAAAAGGGACATTGAGCATAAAGGGAGTGTATCCGAGGGTACCCTTCTGGAGTCATTTCGAGGAGGAAGAGAAAGTTTGTGTCGACACTGAGCAGTGAGAATGTGAACAAGGGTGGTAATTCAGGTTCAGTAGACGTGCCTATCCCGTCATATAGGGAGTCAATTCTCTTACTAGAAGGTGTCAAGGGAGAGGAGACAGAAATGAAAGCTGTCCATGGAAGGCTGTCAGAATCACTAACCGTTGTGAGCAGCTAAGTGGGAGAAGAGGAGGAAAATGCATCAAAAGAAAGGGCAAGTGATGTGTGTCCGACCGCTACTCTCCTTCCCAAAGAGAAGAGAAGTAAGCTGATGTCCCCTGCACCTAGCATCGAGGATTTAGGAGATATTGGAGAAACACCTTCTGTTCCCCCATTGGCCATCAAGGGCCCTAAGGCTTCGATCGCTGATAGTGGAGCTCCCAGTCATGAGGATGAGGATATTTCCTTGAGAACTCCTGGAGTTGGCTGAGAGGAAGGCGAATCAAAAGCCAAACTGGGTTCCTCGAGCACCCATCTACAGCATCTTTATGTCTAGAAGGGTAAAGGGGTCATGTCTGGAAAAAACGTCTCTCTCCCCTATCTTTGTTAGGTCTTTTGATCGTTCAAAGGATTTGAAAGATAGGGGAACCATGACGATAAGCTGCGAGAATGATAACTTCTACTATTTAGACATTATCGAAGCAAGAAGGCTTGTTGATAACCTGAGTTTCACTGAGCCAAGTCGGATATGAACGGTTTATCAGTGGAACAAGATGATGAGGCTATTATAGCCCTTGGGATTCAGGTAATTTTATTTCTTCAAAATTCAAATGAATCTGATGTCTTTACTAAAGAGATGATAATTCGCTACTATTTATACAAATGCTGCTATGGCTGAGTTCCAAAAGGTAAGAAAGAAGGAGTTGGTGGACCACTTATAAAGCACACTAGGTTGGTGCATGAAGAAGCTTGCTCAACTTCAAGCTAGATAGGCCCAAAAAGAAGCTGAGGGAGAGAAGGCAACTAAGGTTGCCTTGTATAAGAAGGAAAGAAAGATAAAGTAGTTGCAGACTGACCTGGATAGCTTATACCAATATACTGATATTGCTATCACGAAATGTGTAAGGTTGGGGGGTATACTGAGGAATAGTGAGATGGAACGAGTAGCCATTGTAAAATTAGTAGAGGAAAGAGGGCAAGCACTTATAGCCTTAGAGAAGAAAATTGTAGAAATTCAAGAGGACTACAAGGGCCGCCACCAGGAGCTTTCCAAAAGATAACGGCGGGCGAAAGTGATTATCCGCAAGGCTGGATTGGAGGAAAGCTTAGCTGGTAATGCTGATGATAGGGATCCTGAGAACCTAGTTGAATCCTAGTTGATGCCCTTGCTACTAGCATTTCTCAGGAAATTGTCAAAGCGGGTTCTTATGTTTCCGCTCTTCAAGAAGGTTTCACTTTTCTGCAGTAGAAACCTTGTCGCCCTCCTTTGCCTTGATTTTTGTCTCTCAAATATTTTTCTCTTTCAACTTCTTTGTACATGTTCTATTTATAATAAAACATCATTGGATTTGTTTTGTCTCCTTTGCTACTTATATGTTGTTGCGGATTAGATCATCCCTACTTTCTCATTTCCCTTGTGCTCTTGCATGGAGGCTCCCGAGTCTCGTGTAGGTGTAGAACCAAAAGAGTGAGTTGTGTTTATTCGGTCAAGAGTTATGCCTTACATTGAGTATGCATTTTGAGGCATTGCACCGAGAGAATCATGATTGTGTTGCGTCTAAAAGACTCGGTGATGTTGTACCGAACGACGGTTGGGGGTGTTGAACCTAGATGGGCTCACTAGCATTACACCAAATGAAGTTGGAGGCATTGCGCTTAGATGGGCTCATTAGCATTGCACCAGAAGAGGCTTGGAGACATTGTGCCTGGATGGGCTCATTAGCATTGCGCCAAATGAGGATTGGAGGCGTTGCGCCTGGATGCTGCTTGTGGTTGTTCGCATTTGGTGGAGGCATTATGTAAATGCAATAAAGCATTAAAAACGGAGTTATTATTATTGGAATGAGCAAAGAATGAAAACATCAAATTAAAGTAGCTAGATGGCGACACAGTGTCATTAATAAAATAATAGAAAGAGATAAATAAGGGTTACTAGACCTTTGCAGCCGAAGGGTCTTGATTGTAGTTGACTGTCCTGATACTGAGAGGCGTTCTGAACTTGATTTTCATGTGCTTGGTACTCGATAATGCCTCCAGAGCATTCATGCTTAGGAAACCCAAGATAGCATTATAGAGTGATAAAAACTTAATTACATTGAATGTGGCCATGGTAGTAGAGTGGTTGGGCAGCATTTCCAGAGTTATTAGAAAGGAGATAGTACCTTCAGGGTTGAAGTCTATATAAGCGTGACTGCTCTGACCTCTGGGGAGATGACTAACCTTCTTGTCAGTGGGCATGGCTGAGCTTTTCCAGTTGTTTGCTCATCATCTCCCTATTGGGAGAGACGGGAGTAGGTGGTAGTGTCGACTAGCACTAAGGTTGGGGTTCTTGATAACGATATTTTTGTGCACTTGAATTACATTATTTTTAACATTTATTTATATATTTTAGGATTGATTTGAATCATATTTTAGGAATTTATATTAATTTATTTTCGTAGCCATTGACTTAGGAAAAATGAAGCAAGCCTGCTATTTTCGGATTGGACAGACAATATTCAGTATTTCGGCTATAACCTTTTGCTCCGATGTCCAATTGAGGTGATTCTTATAGCATTGGAAAGAAGATTTTGAGCTCTACAATCTTATAAAGACCTCAGAGGCTGGGTCAGGCCAGAAGATATCTAAAATTGAGTCGAAATTATTATAGTGTTGGAAAATGGAAACTGGGAATGAAAAAGGAAACAATGTGCTATAATTTTGGAATTACCTTGATAGTAATTTTAGAAATTATCCAAATTAAAGAAAAGAGAATTTTCAAATATTTGGAAAGTTGAAAATCATCACCAAACAAGAAGAAAAGTTTCCAAATCAAAATCAACGATCAAACTTCCAAAAAACTTTATGTTTCCAATACATGAGTTGATTTCTTTCTTTTATTTAAGTTCCATTGGCATGATTATTGTTTGATGAAATTTTATTGTTAAACTTAATGTTTCGAAATGTTTAGGTCTACGTTTTGCATGATTTGAGATTGAATGCATGAGATCGAGACAAGATTACATGAAATTAGTCTAATAAAATAAAATGCATAAAGGGTTATGAGATTGAGAGAAGATTAATTCTATATGTGGGATTTTACAGATATTTCATAGAACTTAATGTAATTCGGTTTAATCAAAATTGTGTGACCTTGGGTTTTGATTAGTCAAATTAGGGATTCATTGCATGACCATTGGGTGAATCTAATATAAGAAATTCTGTCATCATCAATAATAATTCAATAGCCTATGAATTTAGAGATTGAAAAAATTCGACCGTGTAAGAGGTTAAAAATAGATAAAATCAATGTCTTAGGGTTTTTTAACAAATTAGGGTTTGGCATCTGAGATTTTATTTTTAGAAGTTTCTTATATTTTCACAACTTTGATTCGATTAGTCCAACTTAGATTAGCATTATTCATAATTTGTAGTATAAAATATTCTTGTGCGATCGACACTTGATTCACACTATACATATCACTAGACTAGGGTATATTTGCCTGAAATTATGATATATCGAAATCGCGCAACAAGTTTTTGGCGCCGTTGCCGGTGATATCTTTGTATATCAACTAAGATAATCTTATTTGAGATTGAAATTTGTTATTTCTTTTTTATATTAGGGTTTAGGTTGCACAGTTACTATTTTAGATTTTGGTTTTGAAATTTTAGTAGAACTTTTGAGAATTTTTGAGGTCAAAAAAATTTTTCAAAATCAGGGTTAATTGACAACTTATTTTAAAGGATTTTGGCCTTTTGAACAAAATTCATGGCTTTTTCCATGAGCACCACCCTATCTCACTCAAATTCCATTGTTTTGATAGTTTTTTCTCTATTTCTTTGATTTTTTAGTGATTTTTTGGTTTTTTGGTTTATTGTTTAGGTATCTTTTGTGTATTTGTTTACTGTTTTTTTGTAATTTTTATTCATATATAGGTATTCTAGATTTATTAGAGTGAGATTTAATTTTGTACTATTTTTGTGTCCATACAGGATTTATGCTAAGATCGATAAGTTCTAACCTAGTCAAATTTGATCCTGAAATAGAGAAGACTATCAGGACCATTCATAGACAAGTTAAGAAAGAAAATGAACGTGAAGTAACAATGGATCAAGAAAACAGAGCCATAAGGGAGTTTTCTATGCCTGGACTTCATGTGTGCAGGTAGTTTAATTTGGTGGAGAAACCTTCGAAGACCCAAACAGCCATTTGAAGAATTTTTTTGGAGATCAGCGACACCGTCAAACTGAATGGAGTAAGTCCAGATGCCATAAGGTTATGCCTATTTCCTCTCTCTCTTAGGGGAAAGGCAAAGATATGGCTTAATTCATTCCCTCCTAATCATTTCATGAATTGGAAAAATCTATCTCAAACATTTTTAAGCATATACTTTCCACCAGGTAAAACTGCTAAGTTACGCAATGATATCACTAGTTTTAGACAATTTAAAGGTGAGTCTTTATATTGTGTTTGAGAATGTTTTAAGGACTTGATTAGGAAGTGTCCACATTATGGCATATTTGATTGGTTAGTCTTACAAACATTTTATGGAGGTCTTTTACAATCTAGTAAGATTACCATTGATGCTGCGGCTGGGTGTGCATTTATGAGTAAGTCATATAATGAGACATGTGCATTATTGGATGATATGGCTTTGAATCAATACGATTGGTTTAATGAATATGAAAATCCTACGTAGAGAGCTGGTATGCATGAGGTTGTTAGTTTTACCATGCTAAATGCGAAAATTGACTTTTTGATTAATTACATGAAAACTAATCAACTTAATGCTGTGAGTAACCAAGTATTATATTGTGATTCTTGCGGTGAATCTACTCATATGTCTTTTGAGTGTCTGCGGTTGCAATAAGCGAATTATGTTTCTAACTATGGCAGGCCTCAAACTAACCCCTACTCAAATACATACAATTCTGAGTAGAGAAACC
This sequence comes from Dillenia turbinata, assembly GCA_037126225.1. NCBI lineage: Eukaryota > Viridiplantae > Streptophyta > Magnoliopsida > Dilleniales > Dilleniaceae > Dillenia > Dillenia turbinata. Next base: position 15,513,613 of record JBAMMX010000024.1, read on the forward strand.
ACCCCAATTTTTTATAAAATTAAGGGACACCGCAAAGAGTAAATCATCCACCAGGATTTAGCTTAGAAAATCAATAGCCAAGGGAGAACAAACAATCTTAGGAAATGGTAATCGAACGCTTGGCAACTGTGACAAGTGAAAGAATTGAGAGCTTGGCAGCAACAACCAATGAAAGATTTGAATGCTTAGAAGTAGCGACTAATAAAAGGTTTGAGAGGGTTGAAAATAAAATTGATCAATTAGCTAACGTTTTTCATTCTCGTGTGCCAGGTCGACTGCCAAGTGATATTGAAAAAAATCCAAGAGTGTAGGTAAATGAAATCTCATTGAAGAATGAAAAGGAATTGTAATAGTTTTCAGATTCATCCCAAGAAAAAGAGGAAAAACAAAAAGTCAAGGGAGAAATCCATCAGCCAACTGATGAGAAGATTAAGGTATCGGATTCTAAATAGGGAAGTACTTTATATTTGAGCCAATATAAACTCATTCTTCCTTTTTCTGGACGTCTGTTACAAGTAAAAGAAGAATTTGAAAATTTTTTGAAAATTTTTAAGAAACTGCATGTTAATATTCCTCTTTTGGATGTCATCAGACAGGTACCAGGTTATTGAGGTTTCCTCAAGGATGTGATTAAAAAAAAAAAAGAGACTGAATGAAGTTCCGAAAGTCATGTCAAATGAGGAATGCTCAGCAATTTTGTAAAAGAAGCAACAGCAAAATTTACTAATCTATGGAGATTTTATATCCCTTGCACAATTGGTTTTTCAGATTTTTCTGATATTTTGTGGGATTTGGGTACCGGTGTTAAAGTCATGTCATATTTTGCATTCTTAAAATTAGGGTTAAAGGATTGTCGACCTACAAATATTTCTTTGCAATTAGCTGATAAGAGCATAATACATCCAAAAGGCATTATAGAGGATATTTTGTTTAAAATTGATAAATTCATTTTTCGTATTGATTTTGTCATTTTGGATATGGATGATGCAGATAGTACTTCATTGATTTTAGGTCGATCTTTCTTAAACACTGCACGTGTTTTGATTGATGTTTCTGTAGGAAAATTGATTTTGAGAATGGATGACAAAAAAATTGAGTTTAATATTTTCCGTCGCGTGAAAAAATTTTCTAAACAAGAGGTTTCTAGGATTAAGTGCACTAAAAAGTTTTCTAAACATGATATTAATATCTCTCATTCTAGTGATTCTATTGAAAATTGTATTATCAATTCCTCGTATGTCAAACATGATTTTCTAGACAATGAATATGTTAATGTATATACTGCTTTAAGTGTGAATTTCAATGAATTTAAATCAAAAGAAAAGGTTGCATGCAGGAAAAAAAAGGAAGCTGCAATTCAATGCGTTGTTGAAAAAACAAAAGACGTCTGAAAATGTTCAAATTGACAAAGGAAGTACAAAAGCATGGCAAGACATCACGAATGGTCATAGTATGAAGATCTATGAGTCAGTTAAAACAAAGAGATAATGTTTAGCCAAAGACAATAAAGAAAAACGCTTATTGGGAGGCAGCCCAATGCTTTTATGATTTTTTTTTATTTGTTTTGTTGATTTAATTTAGTTTTGAATTTTGATTGCACTTTAAAGATGAATAAGAAACCCTTTGCATGAGAGGAAAGAAGTCAAAAAGAATGCTGCATTTCAGGGGAGTTTTCTATTCTCTTTATTTTTATTTTATTTACTTTTCATATTGAGGACAACGCTTAACTTAAGTGTGGGGGAATATGAATGCTTAAGTCGCATTTTATTTTTTTTAGGAATTTGAGTGTTGAATTTTTGTTTTGTTCTCAAAAATTTTTACTGAATTCTTTCACGCATATAAAAATTTCTTGAATTTTCTATTCATTGCGTGTTACTTGTTTTGAATTGGGTTGCATGAAGGATGATTGGTATTAATAGTTATTTGGTACATGATTAGCTATTCAACTTCTTATAGTTGATTTAGAAGATAGAGCATGCAAGATTTGACACAAATTTACCTTAGTGAGGATTAGCCTTAAAGAGCAAATTCTTGCTTTATTCTTTTTCTTATTGAGCGTATATCAGACATGAGTTAATCATTCTAGAACTTGCTTTGTTATGCATTTTGAGACCACATTCTTGATTTTCATGCACCAAAATGATTAAGGCACCTAGATCTACACACTTTTAGTTTTCAAAAAATATCATCCCTATAACATTTTACCTTTAGTTAAACCCCTTTCAGTTTAGACATTTTCTTTCATAAATGACCTACATAATCTACCCCATGACCCACATTCTTTCTAACCCCAGAGTTTAAATTCCAATTCACTAATGTACTTATGGTTGATAGCATGACATTCTATTTTTGGGTATTATGATCTTTTTATATATTTGAGTTTTGCATATATTTTTAGATATTATCACGTCGATGTTCATTCAAAAAAAAAAACGAAAAAAACCAACACAAAAAAAAGAAAAAAAAATTGCTGGTTGAAAAAAAAAAAGGAAAAACAAAAAAAAAGAAAGAAAACAAAAAAACAGAGAGAGAGAGAAAGAAGGAAAAAAAAAAACATTCCTCAATCTTGATTTCGTTCACTCTTACAGTGAAGTTTCATTGCATAGTTCTTTATTTTGAATAAGTGATATATCATATTACATGTTTGCTTGTCTTGATGTAAAAGATGTCATGTTTTGATACTTAAGTATTTTTAATGAATCATTTTAACCCTATATTTACCCATTATCCTATCCTTTACCCTAATTCCGTTACAACCAAATAAAAGACATTCTGATTGGTATATGGATTTCATATTTAAGTGATGGACATTTGATATATGAGCAAATTTATGTTAATATCATCTCATTGTGTTGATTTGAGGGATACATATACCCTTACATACATTGAGTACTTTGAGTAGTTGAATAGTGTCTCTCTTCATTCTATTGAGCGAACCAATTGTGAGGGTATTTGAATCTTACATTATTCTTGATTTCGAGGAGACTATAAGAGATGTAATGGCTTTTCTAGTATTAAATGCTACGAAGTATTGATTGTCTTGATTATAATTTTAGTTTGAACTTATCGTATACATGGTTAGGGACTTAGTAAAAATTGAATTGGTTTTGGAGGGAATTATTTTTGCTTAAGGACAAGCAAACATTCAAGTGTGAGGATATTTGATAACGATATTTTTGTACACTTGAATTATGTTATTTTTAACATTTATTTATATGCTTTATGATTGATTTGAATCATATTTTAGGAATTTATATTAATTTATTTTCGTGGCCATTGACTTAGGAAAAATGAAGCAAACCTGTTATTTTCGGATTGGACAGATTGTATTCAGTATTTCGGCTATAACCTTTTGCTCCGATGTCCGATTGAGGTGATTCTTATAGTGTTGGAAAGAAGATTTTGAGCTCTACAACTCTTATGAAGATCTCAGAGATTGGGTCAAACCATAAAATATCCAAACATTAAGTCGAATTTACTATAGTGCTAGAAAACTAAAACTGGGAATGAAAAAGAAAACAATGTGCTATAATTTTGGAATTACCTTGATAGTAATTTTAGAAATTATCCAAATTGAAAAAAAAAAAAAAAAGAATTTTCAAGTGTTTGGAAAGTTGAAAATCTTCACCAAACAAGAAGAAAAGGTTTCCAAATCAAAATCAAAGACCAAACTTCCAAAAAATTTCATGTTTCCAATTGTTTCAAGCTTTTTCACTCCTATATACATATGCAGCCCTAGTAGCCACAAAATTCATTCTTTTCTTTATTCATTCCCCCACACATTTCCTTTATTTTTCTCTCATTCCCTCCACCAATTACAAATCCTAGCAGCCGCCTTCATCCCAAGAGATTTCGACCTCCATGTTCGTGCAAACAAGGGTTGTAATGTTCCTTTTTACTTTCTTATTTTTCTTTCCAATATCTAGCTAATATTCTTTTTTCTACTACTCAGTGAATTCTATTTTTAATTAATTACATGAGTTGATCTCTTTCTTTTATTTAAATTCCATTGGCATGATTATTGTTTGATAAAATTTTATTATTAAATTTAATGTTTCGAAAGTTTAGGCCTACGTTTTGCATGATTTGAGATTGAATACATGAGATTGAGAGAAGATTACATGAAATTAGTTCAATATAATAAAATCCATATAATTCTATGTGTGGAGTTTTACAGATATTCCATAGAACTTAATATAATTCGGTTTAATCAAAATTGTATGACCGTTGGTTTTTGGTTAGTCGAATTAGAAATTTATTGCATGACCATTGGGTGAATCTAATCTAGAAAATTCTGTCATCATCAATAATAATTCAATAGCCAATAAATTTAGGGATTGAAAAGATTCGACTGTGTAAAAGGTTAAAAATAGATAAAATCGATGTTTTAGGGTTTTTTAACAAATTAGGGTTTGGCATCTGAGATTTTTTTTTTAGAAGTTTCTAATATTTTTAAAACTTTGATTTGATTAGTCCAATTTAGATTAGGGTTATTCATAATTGGTAATATAAAATATTCTTATGGGATCGACACTTGATTTACACTATACACAGCACTAAACTAGGGTATATTTGTCCGAAATTGTGATATATCAAAATCGCATAATAGTTCTCCCTTAGGAGATGCCCCCATTGGATGTTGGAAGTGAGCGATAGAAGTGTTTGCCTGATTGTCCAGGACTGTTGGTTGAATAAGGTTCGCCGAGTTGGACATTCGCCCTTCTATCATGGATACAACCTTAGAGGATTTTCCATTTGTTCTTTTTGGAGGCATGACTGCTAAAAGGGTGTAGAATTAGTTGTGTTAATAAATTAGTCTGTATTTCTACAGACGACGCCAATATATCAGAGACAAATTGGACTCCACAATAATCCCAGTCCTTGTGTGTTTTTTGTGAAGAGTGGTGTGCCACACATAGATACACCTAGATGGTCTTCTCTGCTTGGCATATATAGCACCTACCTGCATGGCAAGTCTCATATGGAGGTCTTCTAAGATTATCGGGTGTTGTAGCTAAAGATTCCCTAAAAAATTTAGAATCCTTGCAATTAACGAAAGTCTAAGTTATCATAAGGGTTTCCTTCTTAATCAGAGGGGATTATGAAGATTTCGTTCATTATCTGGGAAGATTGCTATCGATATCAGGAGAGGTTAAAATCTTGGATTATTGTTATCTTTATCCCGAAGTATGATTAGCTGGGAGGCTAGCAATGACTGAGAAGGCATTTTGCCGAGAGGCAAGTAAGTAATGGTCCAGAAGGTACTCTATTAAAAGTGCTCAGTAAAGGGGTAGAGTAACTGAGGGACTACAGAGCTGGGAGGGTAGTGTTGAGAGGATTTAAACGAGAGGCCCCTCCTTTAATAGTATAAGGGCCTGATGGTAATGAACTTTCAGTTCATGTACCATTAATAATAATAATAATAATAATAACAATAATAATAATAATCACCTAATTGTTTTTACTCTATTCCCTGAAATGGATGTGAAAAGACATAATTATTCTTATGAATATAATCATGGAAATCAATTGCGTACCTGTCGTATGCCAAAGTATCTTATTGATCTTTATCAAGTCTTGTAGAAAGAAAAAAGATAAACATATAGAGGCAAATTTCTTTTGTATCAAAATTATGACATTGATAATATTTTTGAAGGCCCAACAAATTTGCCTCATTTAGATATTGGTGATTTTTTTTACGACACTGATATTAATGAATGTTTTATTTTCTAATTATTGTTATTTATTACTAAACTTCATTGTTTATTTATTTATTTATTTCATAAAGAATTTATGGACATTATTGCATCCACTATTAGATCCAACATCGAAGATGAGGATTACTGTCTTGTAGATAGTACTACTATATATACTATTTTCAAAAGTAAAAAGTAGTTCTCTCATCTTACTATGAGAAAGAAAAATGTGAATATTATATCCGGCAGTATACAATTGATTGAAGATTTCAGAACAAATTTCATCATCAATAATGCATTATTATTTCCTAAATCTCATAGGAATTTATTAAGTTTCAAAAACATTCTTCTCAATGAATATCATATAGAGACAAAAAATGTAGGAGATACAAAATATTTATGCATTACTAATATCAAATTGGGATGTAAACAAATATCAGAGAGATTATTAGTTTTTTCCTTTCGGTCTTTATTATACACATACTCAACTAGTTGAAGTAAATGAAATAAGAAACTAGAAGTTTATTAATCAAAATGCATTCTTATTACGCCATGATCGATTGAATCATCCTAAATCTATAATGATATGACGAATTATTTAATATTCTACCAGACGTCCATTGAAGAATTTGAAGATTCTTCAATCTTATAAATTTTCATGTGCTATATTTTATCAAGGCAAACTGATAATAAAACCATTGCTAAGTAAAATTGGGATTGAATCCTTTGGATTTTGAAATTAAATACATTGCGATATATGTGGTCGACTCATCCATCATGTGGATCATTTAAATATTTTATGGTTTTAATTAATACATCTACAAGATAGTCACATGTATACTTATTATCAACTTGAAACTTGGCATTTTCTAGGTTTCTTGCTCAAATAATCTGATTACCAGCATAATTACTTAATTATAGTATCAAAACAATTCGTCTTGATAATGTTAGGCAATTTACATTACAAAATTTAATGATTATTGCATGTTTATTGGAATAAAAGTTGAAAATCTCATTACTCATGTTCATACCCAAAATGGTCTAATATAGTCATTTATTAAACGTCTCCATTTGATGGTGAGATCATTATTTATGAAAATCATGCTCCCTATATATGTTTGGTGACATACAATTTTACATGCAACTACGCTTATTTGCATCCGACCCACTAGTTATCCAAAATTCTCCCCATTGCCATTGGTTTCTGGACAAAATCCAAATCTCTCTTATTTGCGCAGCTTTCGATGTACTGTTATTATGCGATTTTGATATATCACAATTTTGGGCAAGTATACCATAATCTAGTATTGTGTACAGTATAGAACAAGTGTCAATCTCACGAGGATATTTTATACTACTAATTATGAATAACCCTAATCTAAGTTGGACAAATCAAATCAAGTTGTGAATATCTTAGAAACTACTAAAAACAAAATCTAAGATACGAAAGTCTAATGTGATGAAAATACTAAGACATCGATTTCAACTATTTTAATTTTTTACATAGTTGAATCTTTTCAATCTCTAAGTTCATTAGCTACAAATTATTGATAATGTGGGCAGATTTTCCAAGATTAGATTTACCTAATGATCATGCAATGAATCCCTAATTCGACTAACCAAAACTCAATAGTCATGCAATCTTGATTAACCGAATTGCATTAAGTTTTATGGATAATCTGTAATTTAGAGTTTTCCCTAAATCCTCACACATGAAATTAATCCAATTATTATACTTATAATTTCATATGAATTTTATTGTTGAACTAATCTTTTGCAATTATATAGGCCATGCATGCACGTGATCTCAAATCGTTCAAACGCGGATCCAAACATTTCGAAGCATTAAGTTTAATAACAAAAACTCATTAATCAATAATCATGCCAATGAAATTTAAGGAAAGAAATAAATCAACCTATGTAATTAATTAAAATTAGAATTCTTCGAGTCCTACGACAAAGAAAATTAGCTAGACATTGAAAATAAAAATAAGAAAAAGAAACATTGCAACTATTGAATGCACGAACATGGAGGTCAAAGTCTCTTGGGATGAAGGCAACTGCTAGGGTTTGTAATTGGTGGAGGAGAATAATAGAAAACAAAGGAAAAATGTGCATAAAGCTGCTGCCCTAGTGCAACATATATATGGGAGTGAAAACCCTAAAATGAATTTGGAAACTTGGAATTTCTTGGAAGTTTGGTCTTTGATTTCGATTTGGAAACTTCTTTTTCTTGTTTCCTGATGATCTTCAGCTTTCCAAACACTTTAAAACTCTCTTTTCTTCAATTTGGATAATTTTTGAAATTATTAGCAATGCAAATCTGAAATTATAGTACTTTGTTTCCATTTTCATTCCTAGTTTCCATTTTCTAGCACTGTAGTAATTTTAACTCAATTTTTGGATATTTTCTTATCTGAACCAGCCTCTGAGGTCTTCACAAGAATTGTAGGACTCAAAGTTTTCTTTCCAATGCCATAAGAGTCACCTCAATCGGATTTCAAAACAAAAGTTATGATCAAAATACTGAATACTGTCTGTCCAGTCCGAAAATAGTAAGTTTGCTCTATTTTTCCTAAATCAATGACCATGAAAATAAATCAATATAAAATCATAAAATATGGTTCAAATCAGCTCTAAAATGCATAAATAAATGCTGAAGAAGATATAATTCAAGTGTATAAAAATATTACTATCAAATACCCCCACACTTGAATGTTTGTTTGTCCTTAAACAAAAACAATTTCCTCCAAAATCAATTCAATTTTTCCAAGTCCCTAACCATGTATATGACAAGTTCAAATCGAAATTACAATCAAGACAATTATTACTTCGCAATATTTAGCACTAGAGAAACCATTACTTCTAATATAGTCTCCTCGAAATCAAGAGCAATGTAAGATTCAAATACCTTCACAATCGGTTTACTCAATAGATTAAAGGAATATACTATTCAACTACTCAAAGCACTCATTTTATGTAAGGGTAAGTACATCACTCAATCAACACAATGAGATGACATTACCATAAGTTTGCTCATATATTAAGTCTCCACCACTTAAATATGGAATCATACACCAATCGAAAGGTCTTTTATTTGGTTATAATGGGGTTAAAGTAAAGGGTAGAATAAATGATAAAATAATGGATTAAAATAATTCACTAAAAATACTAAAGTATTAAGATATGATATCCTTTACATCAAGGCAAGAGAATACTAACTCTAACCATGAATATGTAAGATAATATGTCACTTATTCAAAGTAAAGAATAATGTAATGAAACTTCACTGTAAGAGTGAAGAAAATCAAGAATGGGAAATGCTTTTTCTATTTTTCTTCTCTTCCTTTTTTTTTCGTTTTCTTTTTTTTTTTCTTTTCTTCTTTTTGTCAACCAGCTATCTCTTTTTTTTCTTTTTTTTTTTTGGCTAGTTCTTTTTTAAATACATCGATTTGACAATGCCAAAAAAAATATATGAAACTCAAATATATATTAAAAAAAAACATAACGTCTAAAAATAGAATGTCATGCTATTAACTATAAGTATAATAGTGAATTGGAGTTCAAAATATGGGGCTAGAAAAAATGAAGGTCATAGGGCAAATTATGTAAGTGATTCATGAAAGAAAAGGTCTAAGCTCAAAAGGGTTAACTAAGGGATAAAATGTTAGGAATGGTATTTTTTGAAAGCTAAACTTATGTAAACTTAGGTGCGTTAATCATTTTGGTGCATGAAAATCAAGAATGTTGTCTCAAAATGCATAACAGTGCAAGTTCTAAAATGATCAACTCATGTGTGATATACACTCAATAAGAAAAAGAGTAAGAGCAAGAACTTGCTCTTTAAGAATCAAATCCTAACTTAGATAAATTTGGTATTAAATCTTACATGTCTATCTTTCAAATCAACCATAAGAAGATGAATAGTTAATCATATACCAAATAACTACTAATACTAATCATCCTTCATGCAACCCAATTCAAAACAAGTAACATGTAAGGATTAGAAAATTCAAGAAAAATTTTCATTGGTATGGAAGAATTCAACAAAAAAGTTTTGAGAACGAAGTAAATATTTAGCACTCAAATTCCTAGAAAAAAAAATCAGTAGCCTATGTATGCATATTCCCCCCAAACTTAAGTTAAGCATTGTCTTCAATATGAAAAGTAAATAAAATAAAAGTAAAGATAACAGAGAACTCCCCTGAAATGTAACATTTTCTTCGACTTCTATCCTTTCATATGAAGGGTTTCTTATTCACTTATAAAATGATATCAAAACTCAAATCTAAATTAAATCAACAAAAACAAATACTAAAGAAAATCATCAAAACATTGGGTTACCTCCCAATAAGCGGCTTTCTTTATTGTCTTTGGCCAGACATAATCTCATTATTTCAACTTAACTCATAGATTTTCACATTGTGACCATTCATGGCATCTTGCCATGCTTTTGTCCTTTTCTTTTCAATTTGCACATTCTTAGATATCTCTTGTTCTTCCTTCAACTGATTGAATTGCAATTTCTTTTTCTTACTTGTATGAGACCCACGTTTTGAATTAAATTCACTTAAATTCACACCCAAAGCAGCATATGCATCAACATATTCATTGTTTAGAAAATCATGTTTGACTTGCGACGAACTGAGAATATAATTTTCAATAAGATCACTTGAATAAAAGATATTAACATCATATTCAGCAAATTTTTTAATGTGATTAATCCTAAAAACCTCTTGCTAATCAAAATTTTTCCTATGATGGGAAATATTAAACTCAATTTTTTCATCATCCATTCTCAAAGTCAGTTTCTTAGAAGGAGCATTAATCAATACTCGTGCAGTGGTAAGGAAAGGTAAAATACTTCCTTGTTTTGTCTCTGGTTCTTTGGACTTCTTTATTACAGGTTGCTCAATCTCTTTCTTTTGTCTCGTGTTTGTTTTCTTTCTCCTTGGACAGACCTGATACCACCTGCAATTCATTACCACTCCTCAATGTGATTACGTTAACCTGCTCTCTTGGGTTTTTCTCAGTGTCATTTGACAATCTACTTGGCACACGAAAGTAAAAGGTGTTAGCTAATTGATCAATTTTATTCTCAAGTCTTTCAAACCTTTCATTTGTTGTTGTTGCCAAATGCTCAATTGCTATCTCCCAAGATGCTTTACTCTTCTTTTGTTGTGGTTGTGGATTCCTAGAGATAAAGCCTGGTGGGTTGTTTGGTTGTGGTGCCGCTTGACTCTATGCAAGATTGGGATGGTTCCTCCATCCACGATTGTATGTGTTGGAGTAAGGATTAGTCTGAGGTCTGCCAAAGTTAGAAAAATAGTTTACTTGTTGTACCTACGAACACTCAGAAACCACATGAGTAGGATCTTCACATGATTCACAAAAATAAACCTGATTAGGTATAAGATTGGTCTGATTGGCTTTAACAGCATTAATCAATGAATCAAGTTTTGCATTAAGTATGTTAAAATTATCGACCTCATGCATAACTACCCTTTGTCTAGGAATTTCATATTCATTAAACCAATCATATTGATTAGATGTCATATCATCTAATAGTACACATGCTTCATTATATGAGTTGTCCATGAAAGCACCCCCAACTGCAACATTAATGGTAATTTTCATAGAACTTATAAAACTACCATAAAAAGTTTGCAAAACTAGCCAGTTAGATATACCATGATGTGGGCATTTTTTAATCAAATCTTTAAAACGTTCCCAAATATTATACAAAGATTCAACATTAAATTGTCTAAAACTAATAATATCATTATGTAGTTTTGCAGTTTCATCCGATGGAAAATACTTAACTAAAAATGTTTTAGATAGATTTTTTCAATTAGTAAAATGACTGGGATGGAATGAGTTAAACAATTTCTTTGCCTTTCCCTTAAGAGAGAAAGGAAATAATCGAAACCTTATTGCATCAGAGTTCACTCCATTTAACTTGTTCATCTCACAGATCTCCAAAAAGTTTTTCATATGGTTATGTGGATCTTCAAAAGTTTCTCCACCATTGAACTGATCTACCTATACCATGCCAATAAGACTAGGTTTAAGCTCAAAATTGTTTGTTTCTACGGGTGGTTTCACAATACTAGATTGAACATCTTGAAGTCTAGGCATAGAATATTCCCTCATAACTTTATTCTCATGATCTATTGCTACCTCACACTCCTTTTCTTTCTTAACTTGTTTATGAATGGTTTTGAGAGTCTTCTCTATTTCAGAATTGAATTTGGCTAGGTCAGAACTTTTCTGTCTCAGCATAAATCTTGTACGGACACAAAATAGGTCAAAATTAAATCTCTAAAATAAATTACAAAAACTACATTAATTAATCTAGAATATCTGTGTATAAATAAAAATCACAAAATTACAATAAATAAATATACAAAAAATACCTAAATAGTAAGCTGAAAAATTAAAAAATCACTAAAAAATCAAAAAAAGACAGAAAAACCTATGGAAACGATGGAATTTGGCCGAAATAGGGTGGTGCTCATGGAAAAACCATGAGTTTTTCCCAATGGACCGAAATCCTTTGAAAAAAGTAGTTTCTTGGCCCTAAATCAAACTGTTTTCCCAGAACCCAAAAATTCTTAAAAATTCCACCAAATGTCCAAAACCAAAATTTAAAATAGTAACTGTACAACCTAAACCCTAAAATAAACAAGGAATAACAAAGTCCAATCTCAAACAATGTTATCTTAGTTGATATACAAAGATATCTCCGACAACGACGCCAAAACAAGTATACTCTAGTCTAGTGTTGTGTACAATACAGAACATGTGTTAATCCCACAAGCATATTTTATACTACCAATTATGAATAACCTTAATCTAAATTGGACAAATCAAATCAAGTTGTGAAAATTTTAGAAACTACTAAAAACAATATCTAAGATACAAAAGCCTAATGTGATGAAAACCTTAGAGCATCGATTTCATCTATTTTAATTTCTTATACAGTTGAATTTTTTCAATTCCTAAGTTCATTGGCTACAAATTATTGATAATGTTAGTAGATTTTCCTAAATTAGATTCACTTAATGGTCATACAATGAATCCTTAATTCAACTAACCAAAACTCAATGGTCATACAATCTTGATTAATTGAACTACATTAAGTTCTATGGATAATCTGTAATTTAGAGTTTCCTCTAGATCCCCTCACATGAAATTAATCCAATGGTCATGCTTATAATTTCATATGGATTTTATTGTTGGACTAATCTTATGCAATTATATGGATCATGCATACACTCGATCTCAAATCATGCAAAATGCGGATCCAAACGTTTCGAAGCATTAAATTTAACAATAAAAACTCATCAATCAATAATCATGCCAATGAAATTTAAAGGAAATAAATAAATCAACTCATGTAATTAAATAAAATTAGAATTCATCGAGTCCTAGGACAAAGAAATTATCTAGACATTGAAAATAAAAACAAAATGATAAAAAGAAAAATTACAACTCTTGAATGCACGAACATGGAGGTCGAAGTTTCTTGGGATGAAGGCAACTGCTAGGGTTTGTAATTGGTAGAGGAAAATGATAGAAAACCAAGGAAAAACATGCATAAGTCTGCTGCCCTAGTGCAACATATATATAGGAGTGAAAACCCTAAAACGAATTTGGAAACTTGGAATTTTTTAGAAGTTCGGTCATTGATTTTGATTTGGAAACGTCTTCTTCTTGTTTGGTGATGATCTTCAGCTTTCCAAATACTTGAAAACTCTTTTTTCTTCAATTTGGATAATTTATGAAATTATTAGCAATGCAAATCCAAAATTATAGCACCTTGTTTCCATTTTCATTCCCAGTTTCCATTTTCCAACACTATAGTAACTTTGACTCAATTTTTGGATATCTTCTGGTCTGACCCAATCTCTGAGGTCTTCGCAAAAATTGTAGAGCTCAAAGTTTTATTTCCAACACCATAAGAATTACCTCAATCAGATATTGGGACTAAAAGTTATGGCCAAAATACTGAATGCTGTCTGTCCAATCTGAAAATTACAAATTTGCTCAAATTTTCCTAAATCAATGATCACAAAAATAAATCAATATAAAATTATAAAATATGGTTTAAATTAGTCATAAAATACATAAATAAATACTTAATAAGATATAATTCAAGTGCATAAAAATATTGCTATTAACTATATATGCTCTCATTTCTCCCCTACACGGAATTAAAATGGGATCTCAAAGGAGATTAGGCATTTATGTTAAATATGAATCTTCTTTTATTATAAAATATCTTGAGCAATCTACAAAGGATGTTTTTATGGCTCAATCTGTTAATTGTCATTTTGATTAAAAAGAAATTCCAAGTTTAGCGAAAGATAATACAAGGAAAGAAAAGTTGGAAAAGAAGATTAGCTAAAGCAATCCATCCTTAATTCATCTTGAATCTCGTACAAAACATTGTGAATTAGAAGTTTAATGAATAATTCATTTACAACAAGTTGCAAATCAACTATCAAAACATTTTTCTAATGCAAAACGAATAACTGGATCACATGTTCTTGCTGAAAATGCGCCTATTAGAATTAATGTTCCTGAAGGATGTTTAGCAATAAATGAATCTAAATCATGCCTGAAGCAAGGGAGACCAATCGGCTCTAAACATAAAACTCTCAAAAGAAAAAAGGAGTAAATGGTCAAATAAAACATATAGAAGAAAGAAATATGAATGATTCAATTCAAAAAAAAAAAATTAAAGGCAATCTTCCAAAAAAAGATGAAATACCTGAAGAGAATGTGGAAAATTAAGAAATATCAACAAATTATATCTTCACAATGATAACATAGGATCAAAAAGATACAATTATTAATGATACATTTGCATAAAATGTAGCATTTGATATCCTTAGTGAAAATAAGTATTTAGAAACCACATCCACAAAGGAATGCAAATCAAGAGATGATTGGTTTAGATGGAAAGATACAATTCAGATCGAACTATAATCTCTCTCAAAATGCATAATTTTTAGACCCATAGTCAAAACACCTGAGGTTGTTAAACCAGTACATTACAAATGGATATTTGTGCAAAAAATGAATGAGAAAAATGAGATTGTGCAGTATAAAGTGTGACTTGTAGTGCAAGGTTTTTTGTAAAGACTTGGTATTGGTTATGAAGAGACATATTCCCTTTTGATAGATGCAATTATATTTCGCTACCTTATTAGTTTGGTAGCATATGAAAAACTTAATATGTAGTTAATGGATATGGTGATTGCATATTTATATAGGGCACTTGATAGTGAAATATACATGAAAGTTTCAAAATGACTAAAAATGCTTAAAGCATATAATTCAAATTCTCGATAATTGTTTTCTATTATATTATAAAGATTTTTGTATAGTTTAAAACAATCTGGACATATGTGGTATAATCATCTCAGTAAATATTTGTTGAAAGAGAGTTATGTAAATAATCATATTTGCTTATATATTTTTATAAAGAAATTTGAATATGGATTTGTAATAATTTTTGTATATATTGATGATTTAAATATCATTGAAAATTCTAAAAAGATTTCAAATATCATAAACTACTTAAAGAAAGAATTTGAAATGAAAGACTTTGAGACTTGTGCTCAATCGAATCCCACAAGTTATACGAGGCCCAACAACCTATAAACATAAAGCTAGAGACCATCAAGTCCACTTGACCAATAACCGTCGAAGTCCACAAGCTACCAAATGATTTCTCAATAAGAAACTGAGGCGACTAAGCATGTGCTCGGTCAAATTCTCTTAGCTAAGCCTCTCGATCATTGCTTAATTGAACTCTCTCAATTAAACCTCTCAGCTACTATTGAGTGGTCTTTCACCAAGTAATATTTCTGCCAAACAAATCAAGATCATGATTATCCGAGATTTGAACCTCCCCTAATCTCGAGAATAATCTCGCCCAATAAAGAAAGAAATCTCTGTAATATCACCCGATAAGGTAGGGAATCTTCGTGACAACTTGAACTCCCCTTAATCCCGTAAGATCCTAAATCTCCTAGGAATCCTTGATTACTTTCTTTATAATCTCAGAAGATCCCTAACTATCTCTCTACAAGGAAACTAGGGTTTTCACACTCTTAAAGCAAGAGACTTGTCATGTATATATATTATATATACTAAACAAAGGAAACCCACCAAGTACGTTCTCTACACATTACATACACACATTATTCAGAGGCAACACGGGGCAAATCTAAGGCTCTTCTCAATCAGTTTACCTCTCTCTTATTACTCTTTCTGATTTGAGTATCGGAGTTTCCTCCTCCGAACAACTTCTGATAGATATTTTGTAGGTCTTCTATCCATAAAGGTCTAGTGGACATAATTACACTGGCTCCTCGTTTGAGTTGGCAGAGCAGTTTTATTTGTGAAGTAAAACCATCTCCAATAGATTGACGTCATCCATGAGAATAGACTAACCGTTCAGCCAAAAAAACTCTATGCCCTATTTTACTTTATCTCCCCTATCACCATGCGAGATGAGGGGGGACGAGCATTTAATCCCTTAGACCCTCGTTGCTAACAACCTTAGTTCGTCAGAGGAAAACTCCCTTAGCACAACAGCCTTAAATCATGTCATTTGTCACACCTGTATTCTAGAAGACCGAGACTCCCGCCTCTAAGTAAGTTCTCACCACACATGCTGAGAAGGGGCCAAAGGTATGCTCGTACATCATGCAAAGAGTCTTCATTAACCAAGGGGTGAGCTGCGATCTCCTCTATTAGGATGTCTTCCGGTACATGGGCTTCAACCAAGTGCACCTCCAGCCACACCAAACCTTTAACGAGATTCTCTAACGAGTGGCGTACACCATTGATATTATCTTACTTCTAGTAACCTGGGAATGCCACCCATCCATACTACTTCCACGACCACCTTCAATGAAGTCAAACTACCGTCCCCTTATAATGTCATCTTGAGTTGCCTCAGCCTAGATGGGTTGGAAGCCTTATCGAGTACCAAACACATGAAGATTAAATTCATAACACCTCTCAGTATTAGAATGCTTGATTATTATCCCAACCCTCAAAGTGTCTCTACACCAGAGAAGGAAAAGAAGAGCTTTTTCATAAAAGCCATGGAACTCAGAGATGACACCTATCAAGCTCCTAAACCCAAGCCCGGAGAGGAGGTGGTTGAAGTCTCTATCACGAATGTTCCTTGTCAAACTATTCTAATCGAAGCTCATTCACCGTCACATCTCCAGGACGCCATTATTGAGTGCTTACGATGACACTCCAAAGTCTTTGCATGGTCACCAGGAGACATGTCGAGGATCTATCCCTAGGTAATTATTCATAGGCTGATGGTCGACACAAGCCGCAAGCCTATTAAACAAAAGAAGAGGGTGCTTGCATAAAACGCCAACAAGCATATAAGAAAACGTGCAAAAACTCCTAACGACAAACTTCATCAGGGAAGTGAAATATCTTGAATAGTTGGCAAATGTGGTCATGATGAAAAAAGTAAACGGCAAGTGGAGAATGTTTGTCGACTTCACTAACATCAACAAGGCATGCTCAAAGGATAGTTACCAATGTCCCAACATTGGCAAACTTGTGGATAACTCATAATGCCATCAGCTCCTAAGCTTCTTGGATGAGTACTCTATCTACAACCAGGTGAGCATGGCCCCAAAGGACAAAAAAAAATGAGCTTTATTATGGAGTTTAACACTTATTATTACAAGGTCATGCTATTTGGCCTAAAGAACACGGGAGCAACCTTCCAATGACTGCTCAATAAGGTCTTTAGTAAGCAACTCGTAGATACATAGGGGCCTATGTGGATGATATACTCGTCAAGAGTACTATCTTAGAGGGCCATATACCAGACCTTGAGAAAGCATTATAGACACTAGAATGCTACAACATGAAGTTGAACCAAGCCAAGTAAACCTTCAGGATTACTTCAAACAAGTTCTTGGGCTTTCTGATCAACAGCCAACGAATTGAGGCCAACCCAAAAAAATTCATGCCATTCTAGACATGGTGCCACCATGAACATTTAAGGAGGTATAGCGCCTTATCGATGAATCATGACTCTAAATAGGTTTATGTTGAAAATTGGGAAAAAAATATACAAGCCTTTCTTTGACGCTCTGAAGAAGTCTTAAAAATTCATTTGGACACCGGAGTGCCAAATGGCCTTCGACAAGCTTAAGGAGTACCTCTTATCTCCTTTGCTCTCTTAGCGTAACCCTAATGAGAAACTCTATCTCTACTTATCTGTCTCTAATCGAGTCCTTTGCTTTACACTTGTAAGACAAGATACCACTATACAAAGACTGGTATATTATGTTAGGCAGGTGCTTTAGGAGTTAGAAATCAATTATAGGCTTATTATGAAAGTGACCTTTACTCTCATCACAACCACTTGGCATCTTCGACCATACTTTCAGGTGCACACCATCATAATGCTAGCTAACTATCCTCTAAAGTAGATTCTATAGAAAAAGGATACCTCAAGCTGACTTATCAAATAGGGCATCGAACTCAGCGAATTCAATATCGAATATCAGTCGAGACCCACCAGAAGGATGCTCACCACCAAAGTGGACCCTGTACTTAGATAGTTCCTCCAATTCATCAGGGAGCGGTGTCGGCCTCATCTTGATGGGTCTCAATGACTTCAAAGTGGAGTATACATCCGCTTCGACTTTCAAGCACTCTTGAGGGGACCAGAGGTGTTGTGACACTTGAGTCGAGTCGGGTAGTGTCGATTCTTGAACTCTGCTCGAGTGTTGGTTAATTGAGCTCGAGCTCGTCAAGCTCGCATTTCTCATGCTTGAGCTCTACTTGAAGTGTCACTAGGTAATGTCATCAGGTAATGAATTAAACGTAGTTTCATATATGAAAATTATTTTTAAAAAATATAATTAATGAATTCAGGGTAGCTGGTCAAGCCTTCGAGCTCGACAAAGTATGTGTTCAAGCTAGAGCTCGTGCTCGATTTGATAGAGCTCGAGTTGAGTTTTAACCAACTAGTGTTATGCCTGTGATACTATCTGAGTCTCATAATGCTCACCACCAATGTGGACCTTGTACATAGATGGTTCCTCTAATTCATCAGGAATCAGTGTCAGCCTCATGCTGATGGGTCCCAACAATTTTATAGTAGAGTATGTGCTCCGTTTCCACTTTCAAGCCACCAATAATCAAGCTGAGCACGAAGCACTCTTGATAGTACTACAAATCGTAGTATTATTAGGAATTCAAGACATCTAGGTCTTCACTGACAGCCAGCTTATGGTCAAACAAGTTGAGGGAATGCATGAAACTAAAAAGTCAATGATAGCGAAATATCTCACCAAACTCCAGGAAGTAATAAGCAAGCTCAACAAGGTTGATATATAGCAAATTTTTAGGTCCGAGAATACCAAAACTGATATGCTCTCCAAACTCACCAGTTCGGATTTTGTCACCACCAACCAAATGGTCTACATCGAAAGCTCTCGTACCCAAGTATTGACAAATCATAGAAAATTTTGATGGCTGATGACTCACCAAGATGGAAAGATCCAATCTAGGCCTATCTAAAGAACGATAAACTACCAGACACCCCACAGAAGACAGCAAAGGTCAAAAGCAAAGCTGTGCATCATGTTATCATCAACAAGACCCTCTATAAGAAGTCCTTCAATCATCCGTATCTCAAATACCTAACACCTGAAGAAGGGAACTATATCCTTAGAGAAATTCATGAAAGGGTATGCAGCAACCATTTTGGCACCTAAAACCTGGCCAACAAGGCCATGCGCCAAGGATTCTTCTGGCCCACAATGAAAGCTGATATGGAGGCTTATGTCAAGAGATGTGATAAGTGTCGATGCTTCTCCTCGGTGCCTCACCAACCTTCCTCTGAGCTCTATCCAATTTAAAGTCTTTGGCCATTCACACAATGGGGATTGATATACTAGGACTGTTCGCATAAGCAATCGAGTAGTGAAAGATTCTCATCATAGCCATAGACTATTTCACCAAGTGGGTGGAAGCCAAACCCTAGCCCAAATAATAGCTGGCAAGATTTAAACCTTCACCTGGCTTTCCATCATCACTAGGTTCGGCCTACCCTTCGTCCTCGTCACCGACAATGATAAGCAGTTTGATAACAAAACCTTCAGGAAATTCTGCCATAAGCTCAAAATCCAACACCGCTTTACATTTGTTGCTTACCTGCAAACCAATGGCCTTGCGGAAATGACCAACCGAGAGATCCTCCAAGTGCTCAAAGCGACACTCGACAAAGCAGAGGGGCTCTAGGTAGATGAACTCTACTGAATCCTTTGGGCCTACCAAACTACACCCTGAATAGCCACGGGAGAAATATCATTCAGCCTCACTAATGGATACAAAGTAGTCATCCCTTTGGAAATAGAAATTCACTCATTATACGTAGAACAATATTAGCCAAAGTCAAACGAGCTCATGCTATGCGAATGACTAGATCTCTTACCAAAGTTACTAGACACCGCATCCATTCAAATGGTGGTCTATCAGCAGCAGATGGTCGGTGCTATTACAGAAGGGTGAAAACCAAAATGTTCAAACCAGGAAACTTAGTCCTCCAGAGAGTGGAGGTAACAACGCAACCCAACTGGGATATAAACTCGCACCTTACTAGAAAGGTCTGTATTGAGTGCGCTTGGTAGTTTGCTCTAGAACATATTGCTTTTAGCCACTTAGATGGTTCTACCATACCCAAAGTATGAAATTTAGATAACTTGCGTATCTACTATCAATAATTTTTATCACTCTCTTAGTTTTAATATCAGTTATCTCATGACTTATTAGCGCTAATGTTATTCCATTTTCCATGATGTAGTCCATCTAACAAGTTACAAATGTGTATTATATGGGTCATACTCTATCACTTTCTCTCTTTTACAGGAGCACTCTCTCTTCTCTATGCCTCATACGGCTCCCGGCACCTAAGCTGAATCAAACTCTCATTCTCTTAGTTATGCATCCTATACAGATCTTAGCACTTGAGCAGGCTGACATATCCACTCTCTCAGTTTTACGCCTCATGCATCCCCTAGCAACATATAACTCCCCATAAATAAGACAGTGATCTAATACACGATCAATAAGACAACAATCTAATTTAGTCGAGCAAAATCTAAATCCATCCTCTTGGCTTCCATACCAACACCTACTCTCGACTATAACGCATTTGAAGACAACTCACAAATCATTATGTTCTAATACACGGTTAATAAGACAAGGAAAATATGACAATGACAAGAAAGCAAGCTCTCAACATCATTCATTCAAATTTTCATAAATTCCGTATATGAAGGAGACAAAGTTCGTATAAATTGGGGCAGAGTACATAGGAACAAAATAGATCATTAAAAGGATGGAAATATGAGGTACATAGACAAGAAGATTACAAGGAAAAAAGAGGACTATTTCACTTCCTCACTCCTTATAACTAGATTCATCTAAAATGCTAAGTCTTGGGCTGTAAAACACTTACAATCCCTTAAAAGAGAACTATTAGCCTCCTGTAAGGTACAAGACTTCTTCCTAGAAATTATACGACCCGTAGACTCACGAATAAGTGTGAAAACATTCCCACCTTACAAATCTAATCTCTTATTTCTAAAATCATCCCTATTCCTACATTCCCACCTTTTATATTCTATGGGTAACCGCAACTAATAACTACCACCCAATGCTATCTCATAAACCATTTCTTACAGTTCATTCTATTTCATCATACTATTGATCTTACCGATATCGTGGTGATTTAGAACACCTCATCACCTTTGTTTTTTTACAAATTTTGTCACTTATGAATCAAAACCTAAGCCCCAAAATTCCATCTCACCAAATAAACTGACAAAACTATATCAAGTACCCCTAACTATTTATAACAATAGAAAGCGTATCAAATACGATTCACAGCAATCAAAGCGGTACGTTTTACATTTGACGTTCCACTCTCGCGTCTCCTTCATTCGTCAATTACTACCTTTTCAAATCTACTCGTAATACCACTTCTTCAAACTGACATTAGTAATGAGGGGCAAATGATGTTATAAAGCCCAACAACGCATATCATGAAGCCCAAAGACCTCCAATCCACTAGACTAATAATCATCAAAGCCCACAACCTATCAAATGACTTCTCAATAAGAACCCGAGATGACTGAGCAGGTGCTTGGTTGAATTTTCTTGGCTAAGCCTCTTGGTCACTGCTCGGTCGAACTCTTTCAGTTAAATCTCTCGACCACTACCGAGCAGTCATCAATGAGTTGTAACACCAAAAATTCGATACTAGAAAATTTTTATTTAATTTATTGTCAAATATAAAGAGAATTAGATTGTAATTGATTTTTGGACTTGAAATGTAGCATTAAAAATTTTAGTATTACATTTTCAATTTTGGTACTTTATGGAGCTAAAAAAGAATTTGTAATTAATTTAGTTATAATATATTGAAAGTGTACAATAGCCTAGTGGTATAAATCTATTTGGAGGAAGTTGGAAAGCATGAGATCAAACCCAAGCAAATGCAAATTGGTGAAGCCCCAAGTCGATTCATGAAATTGTGAATTGAATGGAACTTGTGAGTGATGAATTGATTTACAAATATGGTGAATCAATTCATATGAGAGGGAATGAAGTGTGTCGAATCAACTTGGTCCATTTGTGAATTGAATAGGAGGTGTAGGAGCAAGTTGAATGGTAAATATGATGAATTAACTCATGTGAGAGGGAATGAAAGAAAAAAAGGGGAGAAATCGACTCACAAATTGAAGTGAGTCGATTTACTAGTGTGCAGAACACACCTTTTGAGGCTTGAGCTTTATAAATCGACTCATGCAAGTGACTAGTCGATTTGGTTGAGGCAAAATGAAGAGCCAAATCGACTTGCACAATGGACAAGTCGATTTGGAGAGAAAAAAAGGGCAAGGTTTGGAGGCTTGAAGGTGATAAATCGAATGGGGCAAGGGAAGAGTCAATTTGTGTGAAGAGAAAAGGAAGGGAAATCGATTTGTAAAAGGGAAATGAGTCGATTTGGGATTGTCTGTAGGCAAAGTTCTGAGACATTGGCAAGGTGAGTCGATTTGTACTCTTGGGCAAATCGATTCACCTATCATTTCAGAAGGATTTTTTAGGCTCAGCAGGCATGAATCGACTTGGCAAGCACTCAAATCGATTCAGTTTTGACAAGTTGAGTCGATTCACTTAGGTAGCAAATCAATTTGACCCTCAAGCACACACACACACACACGAATCAATTTGTAAAGCATACGAATCAATTTGTGCACTCAGTGAAACTATGAAATGACCAAAATACCCTCCAAATACAAATAAAACATGAAAACCATGAGACGTAAAATGGTAATTTCACCTCCACAATTAATAGAGATGAACTAACCCCAATTTATTTAATTTTCTCCTTTCATTTCTCTCTCGACACTCACTCTCCCTTCCTCTCTGCGTTCTCACCTCCCTCTCACTCACTCTTGATTTCTATCTCTAGAAATCAATTTATGCCTTTATTAAATCACCCCACCAGATATCTAAAACTTCAATCAAACTCAAGAATAGGAGGATTGAAGGAAATCTAGGGTTGTTCCTCAAAGGAGAAAAGCTAGGGTCCCCAAAACCCAATCCAACCCCAAAATTAAGATAATTTCTTCTCTCTAAATTTGAATTTAGTTCCCTCATCACTAGATTGAGATTTTATTACCGCAATTTGAGGAGTTGTCGGAAAAATCAAGACCCTAGGTTCATAAATGAGGAAAATTTGGGAAAAATAGAATGAAAAATTGTATAAAGGTACAAATGATGTGCAAATGGTAGAAATAAAATCTATACTCATGAATGTGAGAAATTAGGGTTTGTGGTATATTAGGAAAAACTCATAAATCTTAGAAATAATCATGAATTAACATTGAATTTTTTATTATTGGTTTAGGAAGGCCAATTGGAACTTGAGAAGAATTTCAATGGAATTGATTTTGGAATTGGAAGTGAATACCCTATCAAGATATGAGTAGATGGCTATGTTGTATATGAATGAGAAATTATTTTAAATTATGATTTATAAAATGAATTTTGAAATGAAATTTGACATGGATTTTTAATGTTTTCTGATTGGGGTGTGCCCTGAAATAAAATTGTGATAAATCCATAACTCTTGACTTTGAACGTTGAATTATTTACACCATGTTACACTTAGACACTCATGTGAATTGTGAAATTTTACTCTACCTTGTAATTGAGTATGAATTGATTGATGAATTGAATTTGGTAACATGGTGCTAGGAAAATGAATATAGTCTAAGTCTTGCCATGAACCAGGCCATCGGGGCGATATGGTTAAGGCTGATTTGATTAAAATTAGAGGTTTGGAGGAGGCGGGATGGAGAGCCACTCAAGTTGGCCGGATGATGTGGTGGCACCCCACAAAAATAATTTCGGGCCAACGCTAAGGATAAGGGATTTATGAAAATTGTGAAAAATCCCTTGGCGGATTCCACCAACAGCTATCGGTAGGAAAGAGGTTTTGGTAAACCCTAAAAATATGGAAATAGAAGTTTAAATTATTTATTGATTGAAACAAATGAGTCATGGTGAATTTGAATTGAATTTCCATTTTTATGTATATGATTTTATTTATCCTCTTGGAATATATGTTTGTCACACATGTTTTGGCACCACCACCTTCACCGCTCATTCATATTCATCATGTCATTGCATTCCACTCACTGAGTATTTATAATACTCACTCCTCTATTTAAATTTTTCAAATGAATAGTAGACTTGGACTAGTGCCAGCTGGATAGAAATCTTTTAGCGACCTACGATAGGTATTGGTGATATAAATTTTATTTTTGGGATTGATGTAGTATGATTCATAAAAGAAAATATTTGTACCTTTCATTTTGTTTGGATTTGTTAAATACCTCTTGGTATTCTTTAGATAAGTATTTGAAAGATCCAATTTTTTATGATGAAAAGTTATATTTTCTTGTTTTAAAGATTTCTTTTGCAAACCTTGTTGCCTTCATTGGGACATTTGAGTTATATGGTGAATTTTGAGTATATTTAAACTATGAGAATTTTATGTAAATGTTTGGGAACTGTCTAAAAGGCCGGGTTGGCCAAATTGCATGCATGCTTGAATAGGGATGGACTAGATTGGTCCTTTGATTGTGAAACATATGCATGTTTATTTATTTGAATAGTTAAATAATTTTGAAAAATTGTTGGATATCCAAATGCCTTACGGTATCACGAGATGTGGAGTGGTGTCACACGTATTTTGGGGTAACGCGGCGGTTGTTACGTGCTCGACGAGAGTGTCGAAACGTGACAATTCTATTGATATTAGAGTTTAGGCTCACGATTTTAAATATGTAAATATTTGAAATATTTCCAAATGTCCCCAATGGTTTTCCAAAGACCTTGAAATGTTTTTCTTTTTGAAATTTTAGATTTTAAAAGATTTTTCAAAGGATGTACAAAAGCCTTCCATAGATTCTTAAGGATTATGATCAATTTTATTTTTAGGGGGTTAAATACCTAGCCAAATGCCTAATTTAGTGGGCTAAGAATAGTGTCTCTTCTTATAGGAATCATGCCACCTAAATAAAGGATGAGGAATGTAAGTGAAATTCTTCCTTCTGAGTATGAGAATAAATCATCTTCACATATTTCAACTTCTCATCCGGCTGTAAATAGCACTTACACGGCACCCACAACTGGGATTCTTCCACCGCCACTCAATGAACTCCAACAATGAACTGAGTGGTGGAATATTTATGGCGCTTATCTTTAAACCCCTCCCCAAGCACCGATTCCTCCTCCACCGAGCCCAACCATTCCACCTACTTCTCCGATAGCACCAGTTGCTCCTCATACTTCAGTGGCTACTCCAATCACCCGTCCAACCATTGAATTGTCCAAATTGATCAAAGAAGTCCAATAACTTGGATGTGTAACCTTTATGGGGACAAGTGATGCCATGGTGGCTAAGAACTAGATAAATTAGGTACAGAAAATGGTATCCGACATGAGATTGGACGATGAGTTGAAGCTCATGGTGGCCGTGAAATTGTTAGACGAAGATGCTCGAGCATGGTGGGATAGTCTTAAAGAGAGGTCCACAACACATATCTCTTGGAATGAATTTCTTACAAAATTTGATGAAAAGTACTGTACTCAATTTTGTCGAGACTTAAAAGGAATTCATTCACCTCTGTCAAGGCAACAAGTCAGTGGCAAAATATGAAATGAAGTTGAGGAGATGTCCTCATTTGTTCCGGAGTTGGTGACTTCAGTGGAATACCTGTGCTTCATATTTAATGAAGGTCTGAACTTGTTTATCCAGGAGAAGATGTTCGTGATATCGACCAATACTTACAAGGATGTTTTGGAATTGGCCTTAAAGGTCGAGAAAATAGTCGAGGAAAGAGGAAGGACGAGGGAAGGACAGAAGAAGAAAAGAAGGTTCAAACATATATCGAGTCAGGGTTCAAAGCAAAGTAGGAGCACAGGCTCCTACGGTAGAGGTTCTGTCACCAAATCCATTGGCATTCCTCATGGCCAACGTACGTCTCACTTTGGGGACCCCACTTTTAGTGCAGTTTCTAGAAGCAAATCGACAGAAAATAGGAAGGAGAAGTGTAGAAACTATGAGAAGTTCCATTCTAGGGTTTGTCAAGCACCCAAGAGGTGTTATTAGTACGGAAAGGAGGGCCATTTCCGTAACATTTACCCGGAATTGAGACGGGGAGGTCAGTTAAGTTGAGATCACCCTAGTGGATCTATGAGTAGTCAAGCCAACACCCCTACCTCACCTTCTAATGTCATACCATGGACAGGGACTGGAAGCAACACAGCCGCTGCTCCAACCCAACGTCCACAAACAAGGACACAGACCAGAATTTATGCAATGACCAACGAGAATACCCAAAACGACCCTGACATAGTAACAGGTAAATTTTCTAGAACTTAAACTTGATGATTTAGAAATTTGAATATAAACATTATGAGATCATGATTGCATGATTTTGAACTTGAGTCATACTAGAAATATTGCTTGATACTGAAGTGATTAAGAATGATTTTGATGTCTAAAGATAGCTTTGGTGGCATTGAGGATTATAAATTTCAATTGAGTTTGATTAAATTGAGAGTTAATTTTTATCCTCCGTATATAAGTATGATAAAAATGTTTGGAGTTGATATACATGTTTTAATTGATACGGGGTTAAATAACTCTTTTGTGAGCACGAAGTTTACTAAACCCACGAATAGGCCTTTGACCCCACTCGAAGAGGAGTTGTTGGTTATCACTCCATTGGGGGAATGGTTGAATAAAGACACCATATTCAAGACGTGTGAAGTAGTTGTAGAAGGTGAAATTCTTGAAGCGAACTTGATTCCATTGGATATGAGGAACTTTGGTGCCATACTGGGTATGGATTGGTTGCACCCTCATAAAGTATCAGTGAATTATTTCACTAAGGAGGTGGAGTTCTGTAAATCAGGATATCTTCTACTTGTATTCACCGGTGAATGACGAGTCTTACCGAGCTATGTATTCTCGGCATTAGAGGTACAGAAATTAGTACACAAGGGCTCTGAGGCTTACTTAGCCCACATCATCTACACCACTGTACAGAGTCCGTAATTGGTATATGTTCCGGTGGTGAATGAGTTTCCGGATGTCTTCCCGGGTGAGTTACCTAGTCTACCTCTGATTCGAGAGTTCGACTTTGCTATTGAATTGACTCCTAGAATCGCACCTATTTCAATCTCTCCATATAGGATGACACCTGGAGAGTTGAAAGAATTGAAGGTCCAACTTCAGGAGTTGTTGGACAAAGGTTTTATTTGACCGAATACCTCACCTTGGGACACTCCGGTTCTATTCATGAAGAAGAAAAATGGCACCCTCCGATTGTGTATCGACTATTAGCAGTTGAATAAGGTGACCATTAAGAATAAATACTCTTTTCCGAGAATTGATGATTTATTCGATCAACTCCAAGAGATAAGTGTCTTTTCGAAGATTAATTTGAGTTCCGGTTATCATCAGTTGAGGATAAAGGGTGATGATGTCCACAAGACTGCGTTTAGGATGGGTATGGGCACTATGGATTTTTGGTGATGCCTTTCGGTTTGACAAATGCTCCCGCAACTTTCATGGACCTCATGAACCGAGTCTTCCATTCCTACCTCAACAAATTCGTCATAGTTTTCATTAATGACATCTTAGTGTATTCCAAAAACAATGAGAATCACTCAAAACATCTTTAGATTGTGCTACAAACTCTCCGAGAGAATTGACTGTATATCAAATTCTCTAAGTGTGAATTTTGACTAAAGGAGATTGGTTTCTTTGGACACATTGTATCCGAAGATAGGATATTTATTGACCCGAAGAAAGTAAAAGCAATTCTGAGATGGGAACAATCTAAAAATATCACCGAGATGAAAAGTTTCCTCGGATTGTAGGCTATTACTGGAGATTTGTATAGGGTTTTTCCAAAATTATAGCTCCACTGTCTAGTTTAACACGAAAGGGAGTTAAATTTAAATGGAGTGATAAGTGTGAGCATAGTTTTTAAAAACTCAAGAGGAGACTTACATCCGCCCCCATACTTGCTCTTCCTACTAGCGGTGGTGACAATGTGGTTTATAGTGACGCTAGCAAACAAGGGTTGGGATGTGTTTTAATGTAAGGCAATAGAGTGATCGCCTATACTTCTCTATAGTAGAAAAAACATAAGATGAATTACCCCACCCATGAACAAGAGCATGTTGCCATTGCTTTTACTTTAAAAATTTGGCGACATTACTTATATGGAGTTACGTGCAAAATTTTCACTGACCACAAGAGTTTTAATTACTTGCTCACTCAAATGGGTGGATAGTCAGAGCATACAATTCAGACATTAGAAGACATGCTGAAAGCATATGTTATAGACTTCCAAGGGAGTTGAGATAGGCATCTCCTGTTAGTTGAATTCGTATACAACAATAACTATCAACCTAGTATTGGGAAGCCACCCTATGAAACTCTCTATGGAAGGAAATGCCAAACACCTTTATGTTGGGATGAAGTTGGAGAGCAAAAGATCAAAAGTGTGGAGCTAATTGAGGCAACCGAAGAAAAGGTGAAGGTGATTTCGACAATAATAAAGGCGGCTCAAGATAGACAGAAAAGTTACACCGATAAAAGAAGATGACCTTTGGAATTTGAAATCAGAGACATGGTTTTTCTGAAAATATCAACTTGAAAGGATGTAATTCGATATCAGAAACGAGGTAAATTGAACCCTCGTTACATTGGGCCTTTTAAGATCCTCGAGATGATAGAAGAGGTAGCCTATCGACTAGAATTGCGTCTAGCTTTGGAGAAAATTCATGATGTGTTCCATGTCTCAATGCTAAAGAAATATTTGCTGAATCCCTCACACATATTAGAAACTCCTCTGATAAAATTGAATCCAGACTTGAGTTTCAAGGTACAACCAATGTAAATCCTTGATCGACAACTTAAACAATTGAGAAATAAACAAATTCCTATGGTTAAAGTATTGTGGAGAAAAAACCAAGTGGAAGAACAGACTTGGGAGACTGAAAAATCAATGCGAAAACAACACCCGCAACTTTTTGATGTATAAATTTTAATTTAAATTTCGATGATGAAATTTCTTTTTAGGGGATTAAGTGTTCTAACACCTAAAATTCGGCGTTAGAAAATTTTTATTTAATTTATTGTTAAATATAGAGAGAATTAGATTGTAATTGATTTTTGGACTTGGAATGTAGCATTAAAAATTTTAGTATTGCATTTTCAATTTTGGTACTTTATGGAGTTAAAAAAGGACTTGTAATTAATTTAGTTATAATATGTTGAAAGTATGCAACAGCCTAGTGGTATAAATCTTTTCGGAAGAAGTTGGAGAGCATGAGATCAAACCCAAGCAAATAAAAATTAATGAAACCCCAAGTTAATTCATGCAAATGTGAATTGAATGGAACTTGTGAATGACAAACTGATTTACAAATGTGGTGAATCAATTCAAGTGAGAGGGAATGAAGTGTGGCAAATCGACTTGGTCCATTTGTGAATTGAATAGGAGGTGTGGGAGCAAGTTGAATGGTAAATGTGATGAATCAACTCATGTGAGAAGGAATGAAAGAAAAAAAAAAAAGAGGGGGAGAAATCGACTTACAAATTGAAGTGAGTCGATTTACTAGTACGCAGAACACACCTTCTGAGGCTTGAGCTTCATAAATCAACTCATGCAAATGATGAGTCGATATAATTGAGGCAAAATGAAGAGCTAAATTGACTTGCACAATGGACAAGTCGATTTGGAGAGAGAACAAAGTAAGGTTCTGAAGCTTGAAGGTGATAAATCGAATAGGGCTAGGGATGAGTCGATTTGTGTGAAGAAAAAAGGAAGGGAAATCAATTTGTAAAAGGGAAATGAGTTGATTTGGGATTATTTATAGGCAAAGTTTCGAGGCATTGGCAAGGTGAGTCGATTTGTGCTCTTAGACAAATTGATTCACCTAGCATTTCAGAAGGATTTCTAAGGCTTGGAAGGCATGAATCGACTTGGCAAGATGTCACACACAGACCCGTAGGTCGAGCACACGAACAGACCGCCGCGACTCCTTGAGGCACGATATACCCTACTCGCATATCGAGATGATGCAAGGCTAATATTATGATACTACATGATATCATTAAGTCAAAATCATACAACGGAATATTTAAAAAAAAAAAAAAAAAAGATAGTTTTCAATAAAAATTTTCTTTAAAACATTTACCTCCAATTTACATATAATATTTATATGCATGGTCCAATCATAAACAAGAATGGGTATGATCACTTACCCGATAGCGTCTCTCAGTAAAACTCGTAGGATAGTACCTTAATGTATGTTAAATACAATATAAGCTGAAAATATTAATATGAGGGGTGAGTATAATCCACATATTCAGTGAGTGAAGTGCAATGACTACATAATGACAATAAATGAATTTGTGAGAGTGGTAAGTCAAAATATCATTTCAAATTCATATTTCATTCATTTGTAAATATATCGTGTAATTCAAAATAATATGCATCCTTATCATTTAATCATATATCAATAGGGTGTCAAAAACGTATTATACTCATAGTTTGGCCTAATTAGGATAAAATCCACCAAAGGGTCACCACAATGTCATAAGAATAAAACACATATATCTTCCACCTTCCCTTGGTGTTGACACGGTTCTCACGGGTGCTCGTTTATTGGATCCGTTGCCCAGAGATAGGAGACTCAAACCCCTGCTCTCGTGTTACCCCACCACATCACACCGTCGGGTAAACGCTCAATACCATGGTAGGGAGTGCGCTATAGCCACTATGCACAATCCCACATATACATGTATCATATATCATCATTCATAAATTTTTACTCGTAATAAAAACACAACACTATCAAGTTATCATAATATCAGGATACAATTTTCACATAATATTATTTCAAAACATGCCACAAACACTAAAATATTTCTAAATCATATTTCAAAAATTTATTTATAAAAATCATGATCAAAACTATTTTTCATTTAAAATCAAAAATAGATCGTCTCACTCACCTTGACTGGGGAGAGTACGCCACTCCCCCTAATTATCCTCGTTTCTCGAACAAGTCACCCCTCGAACCCTAAGCCTAAGTTAAACAATATGTATCATTTATCGATTCAATATTATATCGTCTGTTTACAAATGCATATAGAAATATTCTCTTTCATAAGGTTAAATCTCAAATTTCATATTTAGAGAAAAATTTTTACAAAATCTATCACGCGTAGGTTTAGTAAAATCACGATATTTTCTAAAATCTTGATTCAAATGATTTAATTTTTTTCTTAAAACTAAGACATATATCTCTAACTTTTATGTTCAGACCAACTTCAAATAAATTTATCACTTTTTCAGTCTAAGTTCATAAAACCAATTCTACACAATTTTGGGAGAATTTTCATATCTCCTAATATACTTCTCCGATTTAAGTGATTCTTATCTCAAATTAAAGATAAAACATAGATCTAAAATTTTCTAGTTTTGACCATCCTTATATTTTAAATGTATAATTTTTTAAAATTCAATTTTCATCTCGATTTCAGTTTTAGAACTACTTCTGCATAGTTTTAGTAAAAATATCATAACGTTCTGTATAAAACTCTGATTCAAGTGATCTTTATCTCAAATTAAAGATACGATAAAGAGCTAAAACTTTCATGTTTAACATTTCTACAAATTCGGAACATTAGATATCTCAAAAATTCATACAAATTACTGGTCGTACACAGGACATGAAACAGAATTTGTGAAACATGCTAAAATTTTAAAAATCACCAAAAATCGATTCCTTCATGAATTACTTCACCTGATATACCATTTTAAAGTTTAGGGAGTTTAGTTTATAGAGAAATAAATATTTTAGATTTTTGATTTCTACAAAATGAGATATTCTAAGAAAACTATACAAGACTCAATCTAGAAATCAACATCTAGCATGCTAGTATGGATACCAAAGTAACTACTCATCAAATAATTTAATCTTAGCATAAGTTACCTCCTTTGTAAGATGTCTTGCTAATAATATATATCACCACTCCTTTTGAATTTTTGAATTTTATCACTTTAGAAAAATCAAATCACAATGAATATAAATTTCTTATATAATACCTCTATACTTCCAATTGAAATTCAAGAATTTCCAAAAATGTTCTTACCTCTTTGGTTCCATAGTTGAACTCAAAAATGGGAATGAACTCTATAAATTTCGTGCAAGGGGTGTTTTGATTGAAGAAAATGTGTCAAACTCTTCTTAAACAAGTTCTTTTATAAACCTAGCCAAATATCCTTAACCATTATATCATTTCATGCATCATCTTAACCTTCCACTTGTCCTAGCACTTAAATAATACAATTGTTGATTCAAGCAATCTCCATGCACTCCATTAGGTGTCTTTGGACGTCCATGTCAAGGGGGAGAAGTGTCACAAGCTAGAACAAACTATTGTAGTTAGTTTTCATATAAAAATTTCTATCCAATAAGATTTCATACATAAATTTCTATCCAATGAGTTTTCTTGAATGTAGAAAAATCCTATGTGGCCACTAACCAACCTTGTTTCCCTCTTGACCAATCATTTGGCTCCAATTCTCCATCCATGAGTGGTTTGCAACTTAGTCCCTTAACTTTTCTTAATTGCATTTAAACCCCTAATTTCTAATAATTTGCATTTTTGGTCCCTATGAAATTTTGTTCGAAATTTCTTAAATATGTGAAATTTTATTTAAATATCTTTATTTAAGTGTGTAGGTATTCTCTTAGCTATTTTTGACTTCTTTAGACCTTATCAGCGCTTTCCGAGAAATTTTTCAGCTTACCAATAAAATTTTCAATTTTAGCAATTTTGAAGTGAAATCTCAAAATAAATAAATAGATAATTAAATAGATGTCTCAAAAGAATACTTATATATTTAGAATCATGAGGAGTAGTACATGATATACAGTCATCAAAAATCAGTGTTACACAAGAACTCGAATTGATTCAGTTTTGACAAGTCAATTCAATTAGGTAGCAAGTCGATTTGACCCTCAAACACACACACACACAAATCGATTTGTAAAGCACATGAATCCACTTATGCACTTAGTGAAACTATGAAATGAATAAAATGCCCTCCAAACACAAATAAAACTTGAAAACCATGAGGGGTAAAACAATAATTTCACCTCCACAATTAATACAGATGAGCTAACCCCAATCCATTTAATTTTACCCTTTCATTTCTCTCTCGACACTCGTTTTCCCTTCCTCTCTGCATTCTCACCTCTTTCTCCCTTACTCTTGATTTCTCTCAATAGAAATCACTTTATGCCTTTATTAAATCACCTTACCAAGTGTCTAAAACTTCGATCAAACTCAAGGATAGAAAGATTGAAGGAAATCTAGGGTTGCTCCTCGATGGAGAAAAGCTAGAGTTTTGAAGTCCAACCTCTGAAACCATATCAAACCCCAAAATTAAGGTAATTTCTCCTCTCTAAACTTGAATTTAGTTCTCTCATCACTAGATTGAGATTTTATTACTGCAATTTGAAGAGTTGTTGGAAAAATCAAAACCCTAGGTTCATAATGAAGAAAATTTGAGAAAAATGAAATGAAAAATTGTATAAAGGTGCAAATGGTGGAAATAAAATCTACATTCATGTGAGAAATTAGGGTTTGTGGTATATTAGAAAAAATTCATAAACCCTAGAAATAATCATGAATTGACATTGAATTTCTAATTATTGGTTTTGGAAGACCAATTAAAACTTGCAAAGAATTTCATTGGAATTAATTTTGGAATTGGAAGTGAGTACCCTCCCAAGAGGTGAGTGAATGGCTATGTTGCATGTGAATAAGAAATTGTTTTAAATTATGATTTATGAAATGAATTTTAAAATGAATTTTGAAATGAAATTTGAAATGGATTTATAATGTTTTGTGATTGTGGTGTATCCTGAAATGGAATTGTGATAAATCCATGATTCTTAAGCTTGAACATTGAATTATTTACACTATGTTACACCTGAACATTCATGTGACTTGTGAAATTTTGCACTACTTTGTAATTTGGCATAATTGATTGATGAATTGAATTTGGTAATATAGTGTTGGGAAAATGACTATTGTCTAAGTTTTACCACGGATTGGGCTATTGGGGCGGTGTGGTTGTCACGCCCCGACCCGCAGGTTGAGCATGCGAACAGACCGCCGCGACTCCTCGAGGCACGCGTATGCCCTACTCGCACATTGAGGTGATGGAAGACTAATATTATGACCCTACTCGATATCATTAAGTCAAAATCATACAGTGAAAGATTTTTTTTAAAAAAAAGATAGTTTTCAATAAAAATTTTCTTTAAAATATTTGCCTCCAATTTACATATAATATTTATATGCATGGTCCAATCATAAACAGGAATGGGTATGATCACTTACCCGATAGCGTCTCTAAGTAAAACTCGTGGATAGTACCTCAATGTATGTCAAGTACAGTATAAACTGAAAATATTAATATGAGGGGTGAGTATAATCCACATAATCAGTGAGTGAGGTGCAATGACTACATAATGACAATAAATGAATTTGTGAAAGGGACAAGTCAAAGCATCATTTCAAATTCATATTTCATTCATTTGCAAATATATCGTGTAATTCAAAATAATATGCATCATTATCATTTAATCATATATCAATGGGGTGTCAAAAACGTATTCTACCCATAGTTTGGCCTAACTAGGATAAAATCCATCAAGGAGTCACCACAATGTCATAAGAATAAAACACATATATCTTTCCCCCTTCCCTTGGTGTTGACACAGTCCTCACGGGTGCTTGTCTATTGGATCCGTTGCCCAGAGACAGGGGACTCAAACCCCTACTCCCGTGTTACCCCACCACATCACCCCGTCGGGTAAATGCTCAACACCATGGTAAGGAGTGCGCTATAGCCACTATGCACAATCCCACATTCACATGTGTCATATATCATCATTCATAAATTTTTACTCGTAATAAAAACACAGCACTATCAAGTTATCATAATATCAGAATGCAATTTTCACATAATATTATTTCAAAACATGCCACAAACACTAAAATATTTCTAAATCATATTTCAAAAATTTATTTATAAAAATCATGATCAAAGTTATTTTTCATTTAAAATCAAAAATAGATCGTCTCACTCACCTTGACTGGGGAGTGTACGCCACTCCTCCTAACTATTCTCGTTTCTCGAATGAGTCACCCCTCGAACCCTAAGCCTATGTTAAACAATATGTATCATTTATCGATTCAATATTATATCGTCGGATTACAAGATGCATATAGAAATGTTCTCTTTCATAAGATTAAATCTCAAATTTCATACTTAGAGAAAAATTTTTACAAAATCTATCACGCATAGGATTAGTAAAATCACGATATCTTCTAAAATCTTGATTAGATTAAATGATTTAAATTTTTTCTTAAAGCTAAGATATATATCTCCAACTTTTATGTTCAGACCAACTTCAAATTCTGAACACACGAATTTAGAAAAATTTATCACTTTTTAGTCTAAGTTCCTAAAACCAATTCTGCACAATTTTGGGCGAATTTCTATATCTCCCAATATACTTCTCTGATTTAAGTGATTCTTATCTCAAATTAAAGGCAAGATATAGATCTAAAACTCTCTAGTTTTGACCATCCTTAGAATTTAAATGTATAATTTTGTAAAATTCAATTTTCATCTCGATTTCAGTTTTAGAACTACTTTTGCACAGTTTTAGTAAAAATATCATAACTTTCTATATAAAACTCCAATTCAAGTGACCTTTATCTTAAATTAAAGATACGATAGAGACCTAAAACTTTAATATTTAAAATTTCTCCAATTCTGAATAGAAGATACCGCAAAAATTCATATAAATTACTAGTCGTACACATGATATGAAATAGAATTTGTGAAACATGCTAAATTTTCAAAAATCACCAAAAATTGATTTCTTCATGCATTACTTCACATGATATACCATTTTAAAGATTAGGGAGTCTAATTTATAGAGAAATAAATATCTTAGATTTTTGATTTTTACAAAATGAGATATTCTAAGATAACTATACAAAACTCAATCTGGAAATCAACATCTAGCATGCTAGTATGGATACCAAAGTAACTACTCATCAAATAATTTAATTTTAGCATAAGTTAAAATATATTACCTCCTTTGTAAGATCTCTTGCTAATAATATATATCACCACTCCTTTTGAATCTTTAAATTTTATCACCTTAGAGAAATCAAATCACAATGAACATAAATTTCTTAT
The DNA here is from genome assembly GCA_037126225.1 of Dillenia turbinata. NCBI lineage: Eukaryota > Viridiplantae > Streptophyta > Magnoliopsida > Dilleniales > Dilleniaceae > Dillenia > Dillenia turbinata. The sequence continues at coordinate 15,550,274 of JBAMMX010000024.1, forward strand.
ACAATACCTCTATACTTCCAATTGAAATTTAAGAATTTCTAAAAATGTTCTTACCTCTTTGGTTCCATAGTTGAACTCAAAAATAGGAATAAACTCTATAAATTTCGTGCAAGGGGTGGCTTAATTGAAGAAAATGAGTCAAACTCTTCTTAAACAAGTTCTTTTATAAACCTAGCCAAATATCCTTAACAATTGTATCATTCCATGCATCATCTTAACCTTCCACTTGTCCTAACTCTTAAACTATGTAATTGTTGATTCAAGCAACCTTCATGCACTCCATTAGGTGTCTTTGGATGTCCATGGTAAGGGGGAGAAGTGTCACAAGCTAGAATAAAGTATTTTAGTTAGTTTTCATGCAAAAATTTCTATCCAATAAGATTTCATACATAAATTTCTTTCTAATGAGTTTTCCTGAATGTGGAAAAATCCTATGTGGCCACTAACCAACCTTGCTTCCCTCTTGACCAATCATTTGGCTTCAATTGTCCATCCATGAGTGGTTTGCAACTTAGTCCCTTAACTTTCCTTAATTGCATTTAAACCCCCTAACTTTTAACAATTTGTATTTTTGGTCCCTATGAAATTTTGTTCGAAATTTCTTAAATATGTGAAATTTCATTTGAATATCTTTATTTAAGTGTGTAGGCCTTCTCTTAACTATTTTGACTTCTTTAAACCTTGCCGGCGCTTTCCGAGAAATTTTTTGACTTATCAATAAAATTTTCGATTTTAGCGATTTTGAGGCGAAATCTCAAAATAAATAAATAGATAATTAAATAGATGTCTCAAAAGAATACTTATATATTTAGAATCATGAGAAGTAGTACATGATATACAATTACCGAAAATCGGTATTACAGTGGTTAAGACTGATTTGATTAAAATTAGAGATTTGGAGGAGGTGGGAGAGCCACTCAAGTTGGCTGATGACGTGGTGGTACCCCATGAAAACAATTCTGGGCCAATACCAAAGATAGGAGATTTTATGAAAATCGTGAAAAACCCCTTAATGGATCCTACCAGTGGCCATTGGTAGGAAAGAGGTTTCAGCAAACCCTAAAAATATAAAAATGGAAGCTTAAATTGTTTATTGATTGAAACAAATGAGTCATAGTGAGTGTGAATTGAATTTCCATTTTATGTACATGGTTTTATTTATCCTCTTGAAATATATGTTTGTCATACATGTTTTTGCGCCACTACCATCACCCATCATTCATATTCATTATGTCATTACACTATACTCACTGAGTATTTATAATACTCATTCTATTTAAATTTTTCAAAGGAAGTATAGATTTGGACTAGTACCAGTTGGACAGAAATCTTTTAACGACCTATGATAGGTATTGGTGATGTGAATTTTATTTTTGGGATTGATGTAGTATGATCCATGAAAGGAAATTTTTGTACTTTTCATTTTATTCGGATTTATTAAATACTTGCTTGGTATTCTTTACGCAAGTATTTGAAAAATCCATATTTTTATGATGAAAAATTATATTTTCTTGTTTTAAAGATTTCTTTTGCAAACCTAGTTGCCTTTATTGGGACATTTGAGTTATATGGTGAATTTTGAGTATATTTGGACTATGAGAATTTTTTGTAAATGTTTGGAAACTGTCTGAAATGTCGGGTTGGTCAAATTACATGCATGCTTGAACAGGGATAAACCGGATTAGTCTTTTGATTGTGAAACGTATACATATTTGTTTATTTAAATGGTTAAATGATTTTGAAAAATTGTTGGATATCCAAATGCCTTGCGATATCACGGAACACGGAGTGGGATTCACACGCATTACAGGATAAAGCGACGATTGTTATGTACTCGACAGGAGAGTTGGAGAGTGACATGAATAATGTTTCTGTCGAGCAAATCAAGATTTTGATCACTCAAAATTTGAACCTCACCTAATTCCAAAAGTAATTTCGCATGATAAAAAAGGAAATTTTCGTAATCTCACCTGATAAGGTAGGAATCTCCATGACGACTTGAACTTCCTTTAATCCTATAAGATCCTAATTCTGCTAAGAATTCTTGATTACGTTCTCTATAATTTTGAAAGATCTCTAATGACCTATTCATGAGAAAACTATGGTTTTTACACCCTTAAGCAAGAGACTTGCTGTACGTGCACACGCTATATATACTAAATAAAGACGACTCACTGGGTACATATTTTACACATTACATACACACATTATTTAGAGGCAACACAAGGCAAATACGAGACTTTTCTCAGTCTGTTCACCTCTCTATTATTTCTCTTTTTGACTCAAGCATCACAACTTTCTTTGCCGAACCACTTCCAACAAACATTTTGCAACTCTTTCTATCCATGAAGGGCCAGCAGACGCAATTTGCATCAGTTCCCCGTTCGAGTCAGCAGAGAAGTTTTATTTGTGGAGTAAACCCACCTCCTACACATTTTAAATTTTTTTTTCTCACATATTAAAAAAATTAATATTTTATTAAAAAATGAAAAAACCACTATGTATTATAATTTTCAATAAAGACATAAATAATTATAAGACAATTAATAAAATTTTATGGAAAATATGTGTAGTTATAATGAAATTATTGACTTCTATGACCATAAAAGATCTCTTAAAAAATGGTGTCAAAATCAATAATTAGATATTTTATATCAATTAGTTATAATTTAATTAATATTATTTTTTTAAAAAAAATTAGAAGTTTAAAACTCTTTTATGTATAAAAAAGATAATATATTTTATCTTCTAGTGATAATGAATATGGTTGTCCATGCTTTGACATTTTCACTTGGTCAAAATTAATAATTCTTTTTCAAATTAGGCCAAAAAATGTTACATCTTTGCGATCCCTTTTTTTAATCTTTTATTGACCTTCAGGTCTTAGAAAGTGCTGGAATCCAATTTAATGTTTAAGCCAACTCTCTCTCTCTCTCTCTCTCTCTCGCTGTTTGGTAACTTTTTCCTTTTATTTTGTTTTGCTTTTTCTTTTTTTATAATAATTGAGGACCGACAAGGCCGCGAAATCTAGATCAATCCCCGTACTATCTCCCCTTGTGGCAAAAACATTTTCAATCTCAAAAAATATGAGCTGTACCGACCGCCTTTCATTTTCTCACGTAAAAACCTACGTCTCTCTCTCACACTCCCCCCCTCCCCCTCTCTCTTCAACGTTATCATTTACTCTGATTTTTTTTTTATTCTATCTGGGATTGATCTTGGATTCTTTTCTCAATTTGACCCCCCAAAAAAAAATTAGTGTTGCTGTCTCACTTTCTAAAGTTTTGACGAGGAAATTACTTTTTGAACTCCCAATTTTGTAGCTAATTTATAAATAAATCCCCAAATTTAAAAGTATAATAATTGAATATTTAAATTTTAAAAATTATAATGAATTAGTCCCTATTACTAATCATATTAATTTGACAATTAAATGGTAATATGAAATGACGTGACATATGAGATGGATGAAAAACAAATTGAGTAAAATTCTCACATGATAGATACTATATAAATCCAATCAACCATGATAGTTATTTATACTATTCAAACAATCTATCACATTAATAATTTACTTCACATGTCATACAATAACTCTCTATTCATATCTAATGTGACATTATTCTATGTCAATATTTAACACATGGCTTGACACTATTAATAACGGGAGACCTAGTTTTAAAAATTGAAGTACTGAATCGTTACATTTTTAAGTTTAAAGAGCTTACTGTAAATTAGGTGTAAAGTTATGTCCTCAAGCCTTTATTCTAAATCTATCCGAAACCCTACCATTTCACAAATTTCTTCTCTCTCCTCTTTCATTCATTCCATATTTGTTCTTGCACTCACGTTTTATTACTATATTTTCTCTCAAGACTCAAGACTGAAGGCTCAACGATTTGCTAGGTATGATTATATTCTTCTACTATATCGTTTCTCTTCAAAAAGTTTTTTCTTAATTTGTTTACTAGATGTTTACCATCTTTGATCCAAAACCCATTTTTCTAGATGATTTATGGAGTTGGAAGAGTTTGACATTTTAGGTGTGAAGGGTTTCTAGATTTTCAACTAGATTTTACCATTTTGGATCCAAGACCTGTATGTGTTTTTCATCTTCCCCCATGTTCAAAACTAGATCTTTTAGGTGGAATTTGATTGATGATGTGTGTTTTTTCCCCTTTTCTTTTGAATATTGAAGAAATGACAAGGAAAAAGATTCAGATCAAGAAGATTGAAAATTTAACAGCAAGGCAAGTGACTTTTTCCAAGAGAAGGAGAGGGCTCTTCAAGAAGGCTCAAGAGCTTTCTACTCTTTGTGATGCTGATATTGCTCTTATTGTCTTCTCTGCTACAGGCAAGCGCTTTGAGTATTCCAGTTCAAGGTCTCTCTCTCCCTCTCTCTCCCCTTTTTTTCTTTTACGAGATTGCTGAATGTTACCTCATGTATATGTGTCTATGAGTGTGCCATCTTATGTTACATTTCTTGATAGTCAAAAGAAGCGTTCCTAAATCAATACTTCCCTTGTAATTTGAATGCTTAGTTCGATATGTGGCTTCATCGATCTAGGCTCAGAGAGAGAGAGAGAGAGAGCTATTCTTTTTTTTTCCGGCATATTCTATGGATCTCTCATTTTCTCGAGAATTTAAGGAAACGGAAAAGAGCTTTTGAAGTGCAAGATCGTCAAGAGAAATGGGTGTTCACTGCTTGACATTTTAATGCAAATTGCAGAACCCCACTAGGAGGGTTTTGAGCTACACAAATTTTAACAATAAAACTTTATTTAAACAGCCCAAGGCCTCAAAGAGAGAGAGAGAGAGAGAGAGGTTTCATTTTTGTGGACCTTGAGGTTTTGACTACCTAGGCACTCTCTCAGTAGTCTTGAGGTGTGGCGAGTATGGTGCTTGTTAATGTTAAAGGTTGAAGAGAAAACATATCCCCCCTTATCTGTGGAAGTACTTTCAATTAAAATGTCTATCTCACACTTCAAGGGTTAAATTAGCGCTCTCTCTCTCTCTCTCTCTCTCTCTCTCTCTGCCATTTTATTATCTTCGTACTATCCCCTTCCTCTCTCTCTCTCTCTCTCTCTCTCGCTCTCTCTCTCTCTCTCCCCTCCCTCCATGCACACGGACATCAGGACTCTAGGTACCCGCATCTATAAAGCTGTTGTCAAGTCACGCAGCCGAGCTAATAGCTGTGTTTTAATATTTGTTTGTTAATAAAATAGTTTTGTTCCATAAAATATTTCTTCTTTTTAGGTATTATAGGAATGGAAATTAACCCAACCATTTGGGCATTTGGCGTAGGCATGTTCATCTATGTTGCTTCTTGTCATCTTTTATAAGGCTGTCTTCACTACAAGGGTTTCTTATTCTGTGGATATTTAGGTGTCATTCCAATGTATTGTGTGTATTCTCTCTCATCTTCTATCTACCAAAAGTTTTTTTTGCTTCTTGTCAAATAGTCTTTTTCTTGCTCATTTTCTTTCATGATTTAGTAGTCTCTCTCATCTTCAATCGACATGTTTTTGGCGAGCATTATATTGGGCGTTCAAGTTTTTATTTTTCTCTTTATTCTATGGTACCAAACATATCTATTAAAATGATGTGAAAATGATGAATTGTTGGTTAAATACACTATTTCATGGGTACTAATGACATAATTTTTGTTTTCCTCCCTTGCAAATTGCTGCTACACTTAGTGCTTCAAAAGAGAAATATAGGCACAAGATAGATGCCCTGAAAGGACACATAAATTTCAGGCACGGGAAAATTTACTCCTATCTCAAATAACATATCTCAACCAAAACATTTTATGTAGTTCAATCGATATGTCTATTTCTATGATTATCATTCGCAACCATTCATTATTTAATCGCCATCAATCAATTTCTTCAATATCTTTTACACTTCACTATAATAAAAACTTTTACCCAACTAGATCTCCACTCAGATCCAAAGCTAACCATACAATCATACAAGATAAATGATACTTCTTGATAACTTTCTAACCCAACAAGCACTTCCTAATGGCTAACCCTTATTTTCCTACTCTCTCCTTAGAGGGAATCTGGAGGTTTTGGCCTATGTGGTCCTTTCCTAGTTTGTTTTGTTTGGTAATAATAATGTAATTTGTAATTTTATGCATATTATGTGTTGTTTGTCTATGTTTAATATGAATGAGGAACAGATGCACCTAGTGCATAAAATAATTTACCCGGTAAACTAATCAATTACACTTTAACAGTAACACAATCTCTTATATTTATATAAGTTACTGATGAGATATGATCTAAACACTAACCAGTATGGCATCCGGGTGTCTGATACCCGACAAAGCATTCATGGTCCCGAAGGGGGGCCTAGTCCCTTCGAACTATAAAACACATCGACTTTGGTAGTGCAACCGATGAGCGGATACATTTGGTAAGACCAAACGTTTACCCTCTCTATCCGACCGATGACTAACTAATACTAAAGGAGTCAAATACTTTTGCTCCCAATTTGTAATACTCAATTGAATCTCGCTCTGATTGGGTTTCCTATTTCAGCACGAAACGTATCTCCCAGATAAGGAATAATACCTTGAGGATCTAATCGATAAAAAAAAAAATCTTTCCATATAATTCAACTTTCTAAATGATAACATCTTTGAAAATTGAGAACTAGAATCCTCGAATCGTTTCGTAAGAAAATTAGGATTGCAATACCCCATGATCACAAAATTTTAAGAGAGGCATTATATAAAAGCTCTCGATACGTCAAGGCAGGTAGGTCCTCTAACTTAACATAGGATACACAAAGGTCATAGGGAGATCTTTCTTCCCTTCTTCTCAATCTTTTCGAAAATCACTCTTTCTGACTTGAATGTCGAAACTTCCTCCGTCGGAGTACCCTCCGGTGGTATTTTATAGGTTTCAAGCCCCCTTACTGAGCACCCGTACGAGTCACAAGAAGCCAGATTTGTGGAGGCAAAACCCACTTTCAACAGATTGGCGCCGTCCATGAGAAATAGGCTAGTCGTTAGTCTTTCTCACCAATTTCCTATCACCAAACAAAATATGGTCACAATTAAGAGAAAACGGCCAGTCATCAGATTCGACGACAATGATTTGATCGGGGTCGACCCTAATCATAATGATCTCATAGTTATTACTATCAAAAAAGAGTCTCACACGGTAAAAAAGGTTCTCGTTGACCAAGGCGCGGATTGTGACATCCTTATTTGGGTTGCTCTCTATCGAATAGGCCTCAGCTCCTCACACCTTCAACCCCCAACCAGATTCCTCAAGGGATTATCTAATGAATCCACCTATCTAGAGGGGATCATTCCACTCGTGACTTTAGGGACTCCTCCTAACCATGCAACTGTCAAGGCCACCTTCCACATGGTGAAACTACTCTCTCCGCATGACCCCATCCTCGGCCGATCGAGTCTGAATGAACTAGAAGCATTACCCAGCACTAGACACATGAAAATGAAATTTAGAACGTCGGAAAGGATCGTAACTATTTGTAATGATCCCGATCCCTATGCCCTTTTCGCTGACCGAGATAGGCGAGAAAACTTTTCTATCGACACCCTAGAACTTAAGAGCAACATTGAACCAACAAACAAACTAGAACCAGGAGAGGAGGTGATCGAGATTCCTCTGACAGATGATTCCAATCAAACTGTTTGAATCAAGGCTGGTCTGTCTGCACCCTTACGAGAAGTTATTGTCAGCTACCTACAACGACACTCCAAAATTTTCGTTTGATCTCCCGAGGACATGCCTGGCATCGATCCGTCTGTCATCATTCGCAAGTTAACTATAAACTACGGTTACAAACCGATTAAGCAGAAGAAAAGGGTATTCTCCCTCGAATGCCAGCGAACCATTCAGGAGGAGGTCCAAAAGTTACTAACTGTCGGATTCATCTGTAAAGTTAAGTATCTTGAATGGCTAGCCAATGTGATCCTGGTGAAAAATACCAATGGTAAATGGATGATGTGCATGAATTTCAGGAATCTTAACAAAGTATGTCCAAATGATAGCTACCCCCTCCCAAATATCGATAAACTGGTGGATAACTCCTCAGGCCACCAACTCTTAAATTTCATGGATGCCTACTCAAGATACAATCAGATACGAATGGCGCCTGAGGACGAAGAGAAAATAAGTTTCATCATTGAGTTTGGTACATACTGTTATTGAGTCATACTATTCGGTTTAAAGAATGCAGGAGTGACCTTCCAACGATTGGTTAACAAAGTCTTCAAAGATCAGTTTAGTCATAACGTAAAAGCATACGTAGATGACATGCTTATAAAAAGCACTGATACTAAAACTCACGTTGTCGATCTTGAGGAAACCTTTTAGACGCTTGAATGCTACAACATGAAACTGAATCCAGCCAAATGCACTTTCGGTATCTCGTTGAGCAAATTCTTGGATTTTATGATTACTAACTGCGGGATTGAGACAAATCCCGAAAAGATACAATCTATCTTGGACATGTTGCTGCCCCAAACATTGAAGAAGGTGCAACACCTCACCGGTTGGATAGCGGCCCTAAGCCGATCCATGTCAAAAGTCGGGGAGAAGTACAAACTTATTTTTGATGCTCTGAAGAGATCCCAACGGTTTACATGGATATCTGAGTGCCAAGCGGCCTTGAGCAGTTCAAAGAGTATCTTATGACCCCTCCGTTGCTCTCTCGACTGATTCCTCGTGAGAAACTCTACTTTTATCTCTCTATTTCTGATCAGGCGCTTTGCTTTATCCTTATAAGATAGGATTCAACTGCTCAGAAGCCAATCTATTCTATTAGTTGGATACTTAAAAAAGCTGAGGTCAATTATCGACCGATCGAGAAGATATCATACACACTGGTCATTTCGGCTAGACGACTTCGGCCATAGTTTCAAGCTCGTCAGTCATGGTACTCACTGATCAACCATTGAAACAAATCTTTCAAAAGAGAGGCATGTCCAGTCATTTAATCAAATGGAGTGTCGAATTGGGTGAATTTGATATCTAATACCAGCCTCAACCAACGATCAAAGGCCAGGTCTTGGCCAACTTCATTCTCAAATGCGCTCTTCTAATTACGGTTATTCCTAAGCCCACCTGCAGTCCTAACGAATGGTCATTCTAGACTGGACCATACATGTTGATGGGTCCTCAACTAATACCAGCCTCAACCAACGATCAAAGGTCAGGTCTTGGCCGACTTCATTCTCGAATGCACTCTTCTGATTACGGTTGTGCCTAAGCCCACTAGCAGTCCTAATGAATGGTCGTTCTAGACTGGACCATTCATGTTGATGGGTCCTCAAATTCTTCAGGTAGTGGCACCGAGCTCATACTGATGGATTCGGACAACTTCAAAGCAGAATGTGCCCTCCGTTTCGACTTCAAGGCCACTAATAACCAGAGGAATACGAAACTTTGTTGACATAACTCCGAATTGCAGCCGATATGGGAGCCCAAAGTGCTCGGGTATTCATTGATAGTCAATTGATAGTCAAGCAGATCTAAGAAGTTTATGAGACAAAAGATCTGGCTATAGCCAAATACCTAAGTAAACTACGTGAGACAATGGCAAAGACTAGAAAGGGTCGACATCCAACAAATCTCTCGCTCAGAAAATGTGAAAGCCAATACACTTTTTAAGTTGGCAAGCTCGGATTTGGTTGTTTCTAGTTAAACGGTCTGCATCGAAAGTTCACCGTACCCCAGTATAATGAACCCGAAAGGGTCCTGGCAGCGAACCAATCTCTTAGTTGGAAAGACCCGATTGAAACATACTTGAGAGACAATTGACTACCCGACTTGTCACTGGAAGCAATTTAGATAAAGTGAAAGGCCGTTCATTATACAATCATTAATGGAAAGCTGTACCGAAAACCTTTCACTCATCCCTACCTGAGATGTTTAATCCCAGAATAGAGGAACTATGTTCTACGAGAGATTCACGAAAGGATATACGACAGCCACTTGGGGGTATAGAATCTGGTCCACAAAACTTTATGGTAAAGGTACTTATAGTAGTCAAAAGCGCGCTTTAAGCGCCAAGCTCAGCGAGGCGCTCCTTTAGGACCTTTTTTGAAAAAAGCCCAGCGCAGATGAAAAAGCGCACAAAAAGCGCAAAAAACTGCAAAAAGACAAAAAGTGCAAAACGCTGAAAAGCGTTGCTTTTTCATTTTCTTTAATTTGTTTTTTAATTTAGTAATTCTAATATAATTTGGACCATTGGATGTTATTATTGGTGAAGATGTGATGGCCTATGTTATGTTTCATGGATGATATACACTAGATTGTAAATTTTTTATGTCAAAATGTTTGGAAACCCTAGCAACACACCAACGCAGCTGCTCTCTACTCTTTCAGCCATCTTTGCTCTCTCTACCATCTCTGCTCTCTCGGCCAGCTATAGAAAAAAATCTAATCTACCAGGTGCATCTCTCTTCTTCTTCTTCTTCCTTCTCGGTTCTTCTTCTTATTTCTTGCTTTCTTTCTTTCTTTCTTTCTTCTCAGTTCTACCTATTCTTCTTCTTCTTCTTCCTTCTCAGTTCTTCTTCTTTTTTCTTTCTTGCTTTCTTTCTTTTTTTCTTCTTTTCTTCTCGGTTCTGTAATTTTTTTCCTGCATCCTTTTTCAGTCCTCTTTTCTTTTTTTTTCCTCCTGCATCCTCTTTCTTCTTCTTGCTGCATCCTCTTCAGGCCTCTTTTCTTTTATTTTTCTTTTCAATTGCTGTACTGTAATTCTTTTTTTCCTTTGATATGCAATTTTCCCCCTGTGTTCTGCAATTTCCCCCTATTCTGCCTATTTTTTTTGTTTGTTTTATTTTTTTTTTTGCTCTGCCCATATTTGAAAGTGTTTATTGGGTTTATTGAAAGTGTTTGCTGCAATGACTAGTGGACTAACTAGGATTTGGAGGATTTGGAGAATTTGGAGGAGATGAGATTGAATTGGAGGAAGACGAAGATGATGACTAACTAGGAGCTTCATGATCTTTTATTGTTTTTTCTTCCTTTCTTAAAATGTATCCTCTATCTGTTGTTGTTTTGAGTTTCATGCAGAAAATGAGCTTGTTAATGAACTTATTTGTGCTAAGTTTTCTAGTTTTTAGTGTATTTTCTTGTCATTAAAAGTTTTAACTCTTATGTATGTTGATATTCTAGTATTATAACATATTTCATGTGCTGTTATTGTATATTCAAATATATATTTTAATTTTATATCTTAACTACGCTTTATACGAAAAAACTCGTGTTTCGCTTTGCGCTTAAGCCCCAAGAAAGTCTGTCGTTTTTTTGCACTTTTCGTTTTTAACTACTATGAGGGTACTACTGGCTGACCATGAACAAGAATTCCAGCGACTATGTTAAAAAATGTGACAAGTGCTAATGATTCTCCTTACTTCCTAGAACGCCTTCTACCGAGTTTAACCCCCTTATAGGACTATGGTCATTTGATCAATGGGGAATGGATATTCTTGGACCGTTCCCACCACCTACCGGAAAGAGAAAATTCCTTATAGTGGTCATCGACTACTTTACTAAGTGGGTGAGCTGAACCTCCGTAGCTAAGACCCAGTCGTTCGTATGAACTCACATAATCACTCGGTTGGACATATTGCACATCCTTATCACTAACATTGAAAGGCAATTTGACAATGCTAACTTCTAAGAATTCTGCACGGGGCTAGAGATTAACCATCAGTTCTCATCGATTGCCCACCCACAAACTAATGGATTCGCGAAAATAACCAACATGATGATACTCCAAGAACTAAAAACCATGCTAGATAAAGCCAAAGGACGATGGGCAGACGAGCTCTACAGCATCGTCTAGTCATACTACACCACGCCTCGAAGGGTAACTAGAGAGACTCCGTTTAGCTTGACACATGGAAGTGAGGCCATCATACTAGTGGAAATCTAGATCCACTCGTTTCGGGTGATCTAGTATGATTCTGAAAAGAACAAATGAGCCCTGTGTGAACATCTAGACCTGCTCCTTGAACTGCGGGAGTCCAAATCCGCCCAAATAGTTGCATATCAACAGTAGATGGCACGGTACTGCAATCGGCAAATCAGAAGCCGAACTTTTAAGCTAGGTGATTTGGTACTAAGGAAATTGGAAGCTACCGGTCAACTCCAACCCGAGGACAAACTAGTCTCAATTGGGAAGGCTCTTATCAGATACGATTTATGATTCGCCCAGAGGGTTTATCGTCTCAATAATCTAGATGGATTGACCATACCTAGGACTTGGAACGTAGAGAACTTGTGGATTTACTATTAGTGAGCCACATCGTTTCTCTTTCGACAGAGGTATTCTTTATCGAGTAAACCCCTCATGATTTCTTTTCGATAGTTCTATCATTTGATTCCTAATGCTTCCGTTCCAGTTAGCTACTATCTGTCGAAGTAATCTATTTCCCTGAACGGGTCTCAATCACCCTATCCTAGTGAAGGGATCTATCTCCCTGAACGGGTCTCAATCACCCTATCTTATTGAAGGGATTTATCTTCCCGAACGGATCTCAGTCACCCTGTCCTATCAAAAGGATTTCTCTCTTCAAACAGAGCTTAGTCGCCCTGTCCTACCAAATGGATCTATCTTTCCGAATGGGTCTCAGTCACTCTGTTCTACTGAAGGGATCTCCCTGAACGAATCTCAGTCATCTTGTCCTATCGAAGGGATCTCTCCCCCCAAACGGGACTCAATCACTCCATCCTACTGAAGGGATCTATCTCCCCGAACGGGTCTCAGTCACCCTGTCCCACCGAATGGGCCAATCTCCTCGAATGGGCCTCAGTTTCCCCATCCTAGTGAGAGGATCTAATCTCTTGGATGAACTTCGGTCAAAAGAGTCCACACCATCAAATAAGTTCGTATCAGTAGACAACCAGAACATACTCCTAGCAGTATGGAAAGCGTGAGTACAATATCTAGTATCATTCGTATAAGCGGGTCAATCACATAAGCACTTCGACATACAAAAACAATTCCACCAGACATGACAAGTAAGTGGGATACGTCTTTTTTATTATGACAAATACATATTCAATTACATGAGCAATTATACTTTACAAGTCTCTAGGTCGGATTGATAACTTCAATGTATGGATACATCGTCTCTATTGATTCAACAACGTTGGAGAATACAAAAACAGTAAAATGAGGAACAACGAAAAACAAATAGCAACCCAAAGCACCGAAAACCACAGAAGTCGCAAGTGAAACTTACATGCGACACTCTGTAGCTCTACTGATACAATAGGACTACCGAAAGGGGAGACCAACCGATCGGAAAGGGAGTCAGAGGATGTATAAGAATATCATTATGCTTTTTTCCATCACCTAACTCCTTACATGCAACCAGCGCGCCCTACCACCGAACTTGGAAGGAGACTTATTTCTTAAATCCGAGTCAGGGCCCTCAACGGGAACCTCGATGAAGCCTATTACGGCATTCGGATAGCGAATGGCATGACGAGCATTCATACCAACAGTCTCCACTCTTGATGAGACCTCATGCCAATAGAAATAACTCACGTTACAAAGCTTAGCAAAGCCGAAACATCCTTCCAAAAACCCCTTATGGATGACAACTCTCACAAGAAAAAAACCCTCGGGCATAGGAAAAAACTTGGTGAAACAACATGAAGTATTGCGGCCCCTATTTATAGGCACAAAGAGACCTCTCCAAAATCTTGGAGTAGTTGAAACGCCTCTTTGAAATGCGTACAAATTAAGAAAGGAGTACACATCTCCTCGCTTTCTTGCTCCACATTAATTTTGAATTGAACCAAGTGGAAGGTGGAACGTATTAATACCAAGGAAGGACGAAATGGTTGAAGCAAAAGGGGTATTCATATTCCATCCACTTTAATTTCGTATCAATTACGGACAATTAAGATGAACTCAGGAGACACGTGTCGTCAGCTTTCATGTCTTTCCAACTTCTCGAGAAGCGAACTTCACTCATGGCAACTCTTCTACAATTAACATCATGAGTCATAGTAAATGATGAGATATGATCCAAACACTAACAATTATGACATCCAGGTGCTCGATACCCGACAAAGCATTCATGGTCCCGAAGTGCCTAGCCCCTTCGAACCATAAAACACATCGATTTAGGCAGCACAACTGACGAGCGGATATATTCGGTGAGACCGAACGCTTACACTCTCTATCCGACCGATGACTGATGAATACTAAAGAAATCGAATACTTCTACTCCAAATCGATAATACTCAACTGAATCTCGTTCTGATTGAGCTTCCAATTTCAGCACGAAATGTATTTTCTAGATAAGGAAGGAAACTTTGAGCATCTAATCGATAAGGGAAAAAATATCCTCGTATAATTCAACTTTCGAAATGATAACATTTTTGATAATTGAGATCCGAAATTCTCGGATCGTTTCGTAAGAAAATTAGGGTTGCAACGCCCCGCAATCACACGACTCTAAGAGGGACGCTATATAAAAGCTCTCGATGCATCAAGTCAGGTAAGTCCTCTAACTCAACATAGGACACACAAAGGTCACAGGATGATTTTTCCTTCATTTTTTTCAGTTTGTTTATCATTTCAAAAACCGTTTTTTCTGATTTGAGCATCGGAATCTCCCCCAGAGCACCCTCCGGTGGTATTTTACAGATTTCAAGCCTCATCACTGAGCATCCATTCTAGTCACAAGAATCCCGATTTGTGGAAGCGAAACCCGCCTCCAACAGTTATAAATTTCTATATCACATAATTTTTTTTCAAAATTCTTGCACATGAAATATTGTCCTTTTCCACTTACTATTTTCTTTTCTTTATTTTATTTCTAATAATAAAACTATTTTTTCTTTTCATATACTTAGCTAGCAAATTGTTGCTCAGCCTTCCCAATAGATTTTCATATATCCTTAGATTACTTTAGATAGCTTATTGATTTTTCTTATTAATATTTTTTGCAAAACTATTTAACAACCTACAACAACAATCAGAATCTTAATTCTAAAATTTAGGTCAACAACCTATTTAGCCTAATGTTTTTATTTTTAAAGAGCTTTGCCTATACTTTTGGGTTTTAAGCCTTTTTTTTAAATTTGAATTTGGATTGTTATTCCATGCCCTCTTTAGGATTGTTCTATTATAATGTTTCTTTGATCTCCTCGAGTTTGTCCTCATTGTTCATAGCCTTTTTCATTGATAAATCTCTGCTGTGCATCCAAGAAAATAGTATACTTTTGATCAACTTGTTTTTGTAGCTGTCATTTCTTCTCAACATTCAAGGTTTGATGTCTACTTATGCATTCATTAAGTCTTTGCTTTTGCAGCAATACAAACGTTTTAAGAAATTGTCGTTCTATAATTTGTCATTCATTCACGTATAATTCTTTTAGCTATTATAAATTATAGAGATAATTAACAACTTCCTATTATCATATGAATCCCAAGGAACCAAACTACTCTTATATATAGTTTTACCCTTTTTTCCCCTTTTATTTTGACTTTGCTTTCTATTTCTAGTTTTATTTTGCCTTTTCATTTTACTTTTTCAAATTTCTACTCATAACTTACCCCATGCATGACTTTTTACTTCATTATAATATTGCTACATTTAAATCTAATTTCAAGTAGATGTAAATAGTATATCTCTATATCCTCTTTTTTTTTTATTACATAGGGGTCGCGATAATCACAGAATTACACGATCCCACGAAGGTTCGAATATGAAATCTCGAGGTAGACACTAGAGCAACAACTCCTAACCACTGGACTGTCCCCTTAGGGACAAAATGGTGAAGTTTCTAATTTTAAATGATAAGTCATTAAATGCCAATTGTTCAACGATTTTGGTGCAATTTTTTGTTAAGCACTAGTCAGTTAAACTAGTAATAACTACTCTAGATGGTAAAGACTCTCGAACTATCTGAGTTTGTGTCATGTTACCCATTTTCGAGCTACCATATGTTTATTTTAGTACGTAGTTGTCGGCTCCTTCGAGTTCTAGGGTTTTAGTTTTACATTTTGTTAGTGTGAAATCTGTGACGTGTGATTAAAATTAGGTTTTGCCCAAAAACAAAAATTGTCTATCTCCCTTTGTGTCTTTTTATGTCCCACTCATTTTATGGGTCAAGTTCGTTTATTGCTAACTTTCTTTAAGAACTCCTAAAAAATTAATTAATTTTTTTTGTTAGAATAAGCTCATTAATTGTATGTAACTACAAAGGTTGTTATTTTTGAAAAAAAGATAAAAAGAAAGTTGAACATACTAAAACTGCCCTTCTATAATTTAATAATTATTAAAAATTGATAAAAACAAAAATTGTACAGAACTATAAACTATTATGTATTATCCTTTTGAATCTGAATAAGGACATCTATCTTCTAATATATATATATATATATATATATATAAGCTGGAATTATAATAAATTTATAAACAAAAAAGTTAATTTGGTTACATCTCAAATAATCCAAGACAGAAGGAAAGGAAAATAGTTGAAGTACCCAAAATTCAATTTGCAAATAGAAGCCTTTTGTGCATAGATAAAAGGAAGAAGAAAGATTTACCACTTTTTTAAATTTATGAATATGTGACATTATCAAAGTACTTTTATCATCTCATGTAAATTTTGAACATCATTATAGAAAACTATAACCATGTTTGATTTTGTTAAAGTTATATCATAATTTTATTTTCAAATTTATCAAGATATTTTTTATTATATTTTTAATATGCACTTTTCCCTATTTGAATTGGGGGTTTTAATTTTTGAGAGAGGATATCTAAATTAAGGGTTTCTTAAGTGGAGACAGACTGCTTTCTTGTTTGCCTAATTAGGTATAAGTTTTGTGTGACTATCATTTTGTCATAGACAAAACAAGGTTCGAGGGTGTTTTTTTTTTTTTTTTTTTTTTGATATAAAAGGATCAGGGTTTCATTTGTCAAATTAGGTATAAGCTCATTATATTTCATGGGAATATTTGTAATATTTTTTATTATGTTTTATTTTTGGTTGGTTCGAGGTTTCATTTAATCTAATTATGTATAAGTATATTATATTTCATGGGAATATTTTTAATATTTATGAATATTTCATGGGAATATTTTTAATACTTTTTTATGTTTTTTTCCTGTTGGTTCGAGATTTTGTTTGTTCTAATTAGGTATAAGTTTTGTATAACTATTGTTTTGTCCTATGAGTTTACCAAAAAAAAGTATAATTTGACTTTACAATAAGGAATTAATGATATTGACGAAAGTAAGGAATTAATTTTGTTTAAATCCTAAGCATTACATGCAAGTCAACACTCGAGCCATGTCACTTGTCCTTGCTGAAAAATTTAAAATAATTTGAATAAACAATGTAACACACTGAAATATAAAATCCTAATATTAATAATTAATTATTTTATTCAGTGAAATAGTGAAATTATTATTCATTACTTGATTTAAAGGCCTCGAAAATGAATTAGATGACAGTAAGTTAAATTGAAGAATGACTTCAAAGGGCTTTCTTGCCAAAATGGAACAGAAATAGCATGTTACCAACATATATATATATATATATATATATATAGAGAGAGAGAGAGAGTGTGTGTTTTGACCTTATGCTTTATGCTTGTCTAACATTCTCGACCATAACTTAAAATTCTCATAGCATTTCTCCGAGAAGCTTAATTTCATATTACTATTATAGGAGAGGAAAGAAGAGGTAATTTTTGTACTTTTTTCTTTTTTTTGGAGGGGGGGTTTCATATATTCGTGAAAAGTTGATAGTGACATAACATATCAAAAGTAAGGATTTCCTGAAGGTTTTTCCAATTATAAAACATTTTTAGAATTTGAAATGATACGAACTTATATTGAAATGGGACAGATTTTAAATAATTATTGGATTATACGAGATTGGACCAAGAAAGAAAAAGGGCTCCATTAACTTGGTTTTAATTAGTTTCCAAATTTCTTTGTTTTCTTAATTTTACTTGTTTGTAAGTTTCTTTAGTTTTCAAATTATTTTAATTTCCAAATTTTTCTACTAGTTTTCAAATTTCTCTATTTTCTTAGTTTTTATAATTTCCTAATATTTGGGGTTTGCATTCCCTATAGTGTTTCATTATTTTAGACATGCTTCAATGAATATATTTCTTTTACAATAATATTTCTCTTTAAGAGTTCTAGAGTTTTGTCTCTTTACAAACCCTATTGTCTTCTTTCTATCTCTCCAGTGTTAGATGGCATCAGAGCCAAAACTTTTCCTTGCGATGGCCAACCAAAACGGTGAAGGTAGTACTCTTTCTGACATGCTCAAAAAGATGCAAGCCATAAAGTTACAATCCAAACTCTGTCTATTCGAATGGAGCGGATAGAAATAGGAATGAAGATGTTGCGGACAAACCAAGACAATATAGGATGTGAAAATGGTGCTAGGAGAATCGCTCAGAGACCACACATCAATCTTATTTTATTCCAACAATCTTATAGGGTTCAGACCAACAAGAATGATTTTTCAGATGAAGATGTTCAGACTTCAGCGATAGTCGAGAAGATGGTGATTCCAAGAATGCCTATTTCGAAGGATTCATTTATTGAAGCAAAAGGCAAACTGAAAATACCGGACAAAAAGGATATAGAAAGAAGGAGAACTGCGGAGTTAAAAACAACCTGGAATGATACATATATGCTATTAAAGACAATTTTGAATCATCCGAAGAGTTGAAAAAGCTTTTAACCGGCCAGGAAAAATAATCTCTCATTCAAAGACTTGATAAAAGTGATTTTAATGATGGGTTATTGAAGGTACAAGATTGGATTTATACTGATTGTGAAGATATTGTTATTTCAAACTTCCAGGAGCGTCTATATTTTCGTAAATCTATTAGGGATTTAATATTTTTTAGATTGAGTAAGTTTACAATAGCAGTTGTTTTGATATTTATCATACTTAGTATATGTTTTTTGATAAGAAAATCAAATGAGAGAGTTGATAATATGATTACAAATCATCGGAGGCATCACTCGAAAGCGAGTTCTTTTCAAGAAGGAGGGACTGATGTAGGATAAATTTCAAATAATTATTGGGTTATGCGAAATCACCCCAAGAAAGGAAAAGTGCTCCATTAACTTTGTTTTAATTAGTTTCCAAATTTTTTTGTTATCTTAATTTTTCAAATTTCTAAGTTTCTTTAGTTTTCAAATTTTTTTAATTTCCTAATTTTTCTACTAGTTTCCTAATTTTTGGGGTTTGCATTCTTTATAAATATTTGTAGTGTTTCATTATTTTGGACATACTTCCATAAATATATTTTTTGAGAATAATAATTCTCTTTGAAAGTTCTAGGGTTCTGTCTCTTTGCAAACCCTATTATCTTCCTTCTATCTCTCTCGTGTTATATATGATTTCACTTTTCCTCTTCTTCCATTTTTACCTTCAATAGTCATCTGCTATATATATAGCTGACTAAAATTTAATGAATCAATCTCCTTGATAATTTGAGAATTTGTCGGAGTGTAATGATGTGTTTATCACAGTTTATCACTTTGCTCCATGCACATGACTCTTGATGACATTGCGCGCAGACACCCCCCCCCCAACCACACCCACCCACCCACCCACCAAAAATATACTTCTCTCTCGGAAACATGATACTTTAGCGCCACACTCATCTATAGGAAACCGACAATGATCATATGAGTCTTAACCATGAAATGGGTCACATAGTGGGATCACACACTAACCTCTCTTTACTTGCTATTGCTCCCCCCCAACCCCCCCAAATGCCCTACTGTGATATTAACAAATATATTTACAACTCAATAACCCATTATTATTTTCCTTCATATGTGAGCTAATCCACCAGACACTTCCATCTCCATTGTACACTAAACTACTCATCTATGGAAGACCATGAGAGCACGCAGTGCTCCATTTCTTCAATGGGATTGTCATGCCTAAATGTACCATTAGCTTTGAGACCACCATAAGAGAGTGAATTGCTGAGATACCTAAGGACTTTAGGTTTAAAACTTATTTGGAGATGTCGTTCTTCATACTACTACTCTTTGGCAAGGGGGAATTTAATGCAATCAAGTGGATCAACAAGTTAACCATCAAGTGGTTAAATCTTTCTATTTCTTTTGCAATTCTAAATTAACATATATCCAAAATCCAATGCTTACGCTTAAAATGCATACTTCTTCCCTCCCCCCCCCCCCGAGGGGGGGACACTAAGCATCATTAAATTAAAATCACCAAAATTATACCTACTTCTGACTTTCTTTTTCTGTTTTATGAATGATAGCATGCAGACAATAATTGAAAGGCATAGATTACATTATTCAGTGGAGAACAATGACCAAATTGATCAACCATCTCTAGATTTGCAGGTGAATTTCTTGGTTTCATTATGTCCTATTGTTGTCCAATGGTTGCAAGATACATTAAGACCTATGAAAGATTTCATGTGCATTTGTTCACGACAAAAGGATTTCTTTTTTGGAAGTGAAATGCTATTCATTGTACAAAATCTCTCATAGCAGTTTTCATGACCGAAAATTTAAACACAATTTTTCTGATTTATATCACCAAAATTTGTTCTAGACAAGCATAAGCATATGACAATTTTCATGAGGAATTTTCTTAGGAGAAAAAGTTATTTTCTTTTTTAAAAAATCCATGACAGGTCAAACTCGTTGCAGTTATAAGTACATTGGAATTGATAAGATATAAGTACATTGGATTTGTGAATATGTTTGCATGTTTCTTACAAATTTTGATATATGTATTGAATAAAATGTATGATGGAAACTCTGTGCTGTCCTTCTAGCTTGAGAGCAGCAGCTATGCTTTATTAAGCAAGGAAGTTGCAGAGAAGACTCAAGAACTGAGGCATGAACTGACTCTCTCTCTCTCTCTCTCTCTCTCCCCCCCCCCCCATGGAATGCTATTAGTGCTTTGCGTATTATTCCATTTAATGTAAACACAACGATGTCAGGCAAATGAGAGGAGCAGAGCTGAAAGAGTTGAGTACAGTAGAGCTAAAAGGACTAGAGCAACAAGTTGAAAGAGGACTGAACCGTGTTATAGATACGAAGGTCTTTACTTTTCTTGCTTGATGTTGGTGAATGAATGATCATTTTTTCTTCAATTTATTCATAACGTCTTACGTTACTAATATTAAGTTTATCCTTTTTCCCATTCAGCATGAAAAAATCATGAATGAGATAAGTGCCCTGGAGAGAAAGGTTAGCAAAAAAAACATCTATCCATATGTATGCATTGTTCACAATTCATGTTGCATATATATATGTGTGTGTGTGTGTCTATATATATATATATATATATTGAGCTTTTCAAAGGAATGAAAATAAGCCTTTGGCAGATAAAAATGAAAACAACCAAAAGGATTGGAGGAGATGATTTCAATTTTTTTCTTTGGTAACATGCAAGAATAACCATTTCAGAAATTCTATATGGAATTAAAAAATGATGACAAAAATGTGACAGCATTTTGAGTTATAAAGTACCACAAACCGCATATTTTTCAATGACTAAAGAACCACAAGTTATTTTGGTCCGTTTAATATAATTCTTGTTTTATATTTCCATTTAAGAAGTTTTGTATGAACTTAAAAAGTTTTATCCAAAATTATGATAGCTTTTTAAGAAATCAAGTACTACCACGAACTGTTGAGTGAGCAAAGAAACGGTATCATATCAGGTCATTTGGTCCATATATCATTCCTCTTGTTTTCCATGCAGCGGATTCAAGAGGGGATACTTCCCTTCTCTTTCACTGAGATGTTATCTTACTTGTCACATGTTAGGGAGCCCAACTGATGGAAAAGAATGAACAATTGAGGCAGCAAGTGAGATTCCCATTTTCTTTGTTTCTTTGTCACATGGACTGCATTCCTTTTGTTTGCCTTCATATGTCTCATTTGTTTGGAAATGGTTGTGTTGTACCGGGTTGAAGATGGTGAATTTGCAAAATATTTGCAGCACGGCTAATGCTCCTCCCAACCATGATGTCTCCGGTACTTCTCAGAAGTTGGGGTAATACATCTGTTCATTTCAGCCTGCGTGAATTCCTTTTTTCATTTTAGGAGATTTAAAGCCAAATAGGTTATGGCACTCGAGCATTTTCTTTTAATATACATGTATGACCTAATTTTCTTTTATATTCTATTTTAAAATATATCCACCATTTTATTATGGTCATGTTCTTTTTGGTTTAATGTATTTTTTTTTTGTTATTGCTTGAATTCTACACGGAAACTCCTGATTTTTGCCCCTTTTTTCCGTGTTACTGCAATGTGTCTTTCCCTCATTAAGCTTGGGAGATTATGAAAAAAAAAATATGTACGAGTGAAATCTTAACTTACCCATATTATGTATAAAATGCCATATGGGCAGTTTTTAGGTTTTAGTTGATCTCAAGCTAACTCCATGGCCTGTGTGAGGCAAATGTGGTAACATATACGGTATCTCTATTCGATCAACCATTTAATAATAAAATAAAAGTTGTACTACTTTTGAAGCAAAATTAGGGTGTGGACTCTGAAGAATGGTATTTTTGTTGGAAGCATTTTTATAACTGTATGATGCATGCATTTTGGCAAAAGGGATAGGTTGGGGTGAAGCTCAAATCTCTATCACGCGCCATGCAATGTGATATAATGCATTCAGAAAATGAGGACCGATACAAAACAATAAGACTATGATCTCATATGGGTTCTTGATATCAGCTAAAGTTGGAGATGGGTCTGAACAAACACAGTGTCAGATTGTTCCTCAGCCTCATGTTTATTTGCCTTGGTAGGTTCCCGATGGTGTTGTATTGACAGTGGCGATATGACAGGGTTCACTCACACACACACACACACGACACAAGCACACGCGCGCGCGCACACAGAGGGAGAGAGATTTGCTACCCTAAAAATTTAAATTACACTGTTAAAAAGACAGTTTTATTATATATTAAATGTAATAATTCGTTTTAAAAATCAATTATTTGTTTAGGGTATATAAGAATTTGAACATTGTGTTTCACTCACAATAATACTTGATATGTGGTTCTTCTTCTTCTGAATTTTTGTCATTTCTTATCATTATATTCGTAGTCTGCTGTTTTTATGCAGATTTAGAACATTCATGTAAAAAGACAATGGACTGTATAATCCTGAGGGATTTTGAAAGCCACAAAGAGGGAACAGAAAAGTAACCTTTTTTTATATTAAAAAAAAAGGACTTTGTACTATTATTAGGGCAGGTTCTGAATTTGTTTTTTGTGTGTGGGTGAGTCTCTCTTTGTCCCTTGGTTGTTCTTGAGAGCTGCATTATCATAATTCAGGGTTGTTTATGCCAAATTAGAGGAGGGTTGAGAATGTCGTTTGGTCAAAGAAAACGGGCCTACAAATCGAGATCGTGGGTTGAGAAAGGGTTTCATGTTGTTTGCCGTTCGGTATGGGATGGAATTGTCCATGGTAGAGCATGGAGTAGCCCTCCAAAAAATCGAGATCATGTGTTGCTCTCTTTTCCGATTGGATGGGCCTTCATACACTGAGTAGCCCTCCAAAAAATCAAGCCTACCGTGGGCTTGGACCTCATTGAAGTGCCAACTTGTAGTTGTTTGGTTTGGAATTTCTGGGCTTTGGACACTCTTCCAACAAAATCATCGTGTGTGATTTTTTTTTTTTTTTACATAAGGATTTGTACCTAAAATTTTTAAATTGAAAAAAAAATTTATGACCACTAAACTGCTCTGTTGAAAACATTATCATGTGTGATTAAGGATTTAATCTTAACACTTACTCTTATGTGCTGGTTAAGGGGGAGGTGGTGGCATCATTAGAGACCATCAAGGAAAATTTGTCATGAGTTTTACTTACAATTTTAGGTGTGCCTCGAGTCTCAAGGCAGAAGCCAAAGCCATGCTTTATGGAATCCAACTTTTTATTAAGCAGGGGTATCTCCTCTTTCATGTTGAATCAGATTCGCTTTTGCTCGTTAAGATGATACAGGATGCTTTTAAAGTTCCTTGGCACATCCAAAGGAAGATAGATTTCATTCTTCAGCATAGACATAATTTACTATCTATTTCTCATTGTTTCAGAGAAGCCAATAAATTGGCAGATTCGCTAGCGTCTTTTGAGAATTTGGTAGTTCAAGATAACATTTTTTATGAATTTTTCCAACTTCCTCGCAAAACAAAAGCACTTTGTAAAATAGATAAAATTGGAATTCCCTCCTTTAGAACTTTCACACGTAGTTAGTAGTTTTGCTCGCTTTTATTGGTTGTATTTTTATTTTGCCCTGGAGGTAAGGTTTATGTCCCTCTCCTTTGTAATTTTTTATTTTTTCTAATAAATTAGGGCTGGCTCCCCCCCCCCCCAAATGGGGTTTTGCCGTTAAAAAAAAAATGCTAATGTGTTGGTTAATTCATCAAATTACATTAAATATTTCATTCTGATATTATCTAATGTATTATGTAAATATCATTCGTGGTGGGGCACAGTCTGGAAAATAAAAATCGGGTATTATTAATTATATTTTTGTTTAACTGAAATTCAGTAATTTTTATATGACAACCATAATCAAGTAGCAGAAAATATGAAGAAATATATATTTTAGAAAGTTATTTTCTTGAACAAATAGAGCCTTAACGTGATCGTTGATGTGGATAATTGAAATATAATACATATATGGTAAATAATATTTTCTAAAATAAAAATCTTAAATATATACCTTACTTTTCAAAATTTCATAATTAATTTTTACATCAAATTTTACTTTTTATTTTAAATTGGGCCAGCCCTAACTTGCCCCCACTTTTTGAAAATGCTTTGTTGGGAATAAAAGTTGTGTAATTAAAAAGTGTGAATGATTTTCTGTAAATGCCAAACAAAAATGCCGGGAGAGAAAATGCCAAGAAAGGTTGTTTCTTGATCAAAGGTTCATTGATCTTAATAAGTTCTACTAATTTCTTTCTCCTAATTTGAATCTTACTGCTTTGGCCTTTACCCTTAGATGTATCTATCTCCATTTGCGGCCTACCTTGTGGAAAGGGACAAACAAGAAGAAGAGAGAGAGAGAGAAAGAGAAAACGCTTGCCAATGCATTAGGAGAGAGAAAGAGAGAGATGGATCCACTACCTACAAACCCTAACTTAGATACACATCACAACAATAAATTAAATTTTAATACAAAATCAACATAAAAATGAAGACCAAGTTAAGAAAAGCAACAGAGAGAGAGAAAAACCAAGGGCTTACCACCATCACTAATGAAGTAAGAGTTAGAGAGGCTTAATAGAGGGAGAGAGAGGGGGAGAGAGACAATGTGAGGGGGGAGAGAGAGAGTGATAGATAGAAAGAGAGGTCATGGTTGCACCCAATTTAGGGTTAATAAATAAATAATGAATATGATTATACATATGTGACATTTTCACTTGGTCAAAAAATGAGACAAATTGTAAAAAATAATGATATTAATAATTCTTTGTCAAATTAGGCCAAAAAATGCTACTGACATATTTGGTATCCTTTTTCAATTTTTGTTTTTATTGATCTTCAGAAGGTGGGAAATGCAGAGAGCCAGAGACCATGTTTGGCCATTGGAGGAATCCTATTTAATATTTAAGCCACTCTCTCTCTCTCTCCCTCTTTCTCTCTCAATCTGTTCGGTAACTTTTTAAAAAAAAAATAAATGCGGACCGACAAGACCGAGAAATCTAAGCCAATCCCCGTACTATCTCCTCTTGTGGCAAAAAATTTTCAATCTCAAAATATATGAGATGTACCAACCACCTTCATTTTCTGACATAAAACCTACGTCTCTCTCTCTCTCTCTCTCTATTCTCCCAACATGATCACCCTTGCCTTTTTGTTTCTTATATCCACGTTTGGTCTTGGATTCTTCTCTCCATTGGGCTAAAAAGATTACTGTTGATGTCTCACTTTTTAAAGCTTTTATGAAAAAATTACTTTCTGGGTCTCTCGACTTTGCATTTAATTCATAATTAGATTTCTAAATTTAAAAACATAATAATTTAATACTCAAAATTTAACAGTTATAATGAATTAATATTTATTATTAATAATATCATTTTAATTATTAAATGATAATGTGAAATGACGTAACATATAAAACGGATAAAAAATTATTGAGTTGGCAAAACAGGTAGAGTGAAGTACTAATCTAGTCTAATCAATCATGATAGTCAACCATAATAGTTATTTGTGCCATCAAGCCATCTCGCACATCAATAATCTACTTCATATCTTATATTAACTCAGCAACTCTCTCCGCATTTGATGCCATATTATTCTATGTCAGCATTTAAGGGCACAATATCCGGTGGCGTTAATAACCGTAGAGGTGTGCAATATTTGATGATAACTGAATATCCGACCGATTTGAATTAAATTTGAATTCGATTTTTGAATTCGAATCGGTTTTTGGTTAGAATCGAATTTCAAATTTGGTTTTCGGTTCAAGTTTCGAATTGAGATTTTTAATACGAATTCGAATCGAAAATCGAATTAGAGTTTTTAATTATTTTATTTTTTATTTATTTTGATTATTTATTATTTATTTTCTTTTCTTTTTATGCAAACTTTAATCGGTAATTTTTCTTTTTTAAGCAAGTAATAAAATAATAGTTAAAAAATTCATTGTTTTATTGATTAGAAATTGGTTAAATTGGATTTATATGAAAATTTAGATTTCAAACATCAAAATCGAATTATTTGGTTTATTCGATTTAATTTGAATTCAAACCGAAAATCGAATTTTGAATTTAAACGAATTCGGTTCGGTTTTCGGTTTGGTATTAAAAAATATTAAACCGAATTAACCGAACTGAATTAATCAAAGAATTCGAAAACCGAACCGATGAACACCCCTAAATAACAGGAGACTAATTTGTTTCGGTTTTCAAAATTGAAGTACTGAATCGTAACATTTTTAAGTTTAAAGACATAACTGTAAATTAGGTGTAAAGTTATATCCTCTCGGGCCATTATTCTAATTCTCTCCGAAACCCTACCATTTCGGAAATTCCTCTCTCTCCTCTTTCATTCTTTCCATATTTGTTCTTGCACTTACCTTTTTTTTCCTATATTTTCTCTCAAGACTCAAGACTGAGGGCGCAACGATTTGCTAGGTATGATTATATTCTTCTACTATATCTTTTCTCTTCAAAATGCTGTTTGTTAATTTGTTTACTGGATGTTTACCATCTTTGATCCAAGACCCATTTTCCTTGATGATTTATGGAGTTAGATGAGTTTGACATCTTAAGTGTGAAGGGTTTTCAGATTTTCAACGGACCCAAGACCCGTATGTGTTTCTAATCTTCCCCCAGTATCTGTTTCAAATTTGGGAATATGATGCTTTTTGGTGTGAAGGGTTGTTTGATTTTTAAACAGATTTTCACCATCTTGGTTGTAAAAACCATGACCAAAATTGGATCTTTTAAGTGAAATTTGATTGATGATGTGTGTTTTTTTTTCCCTTTTTTTGAATATTGAAGAAATGACCAGGCAAAAGATTCAGATCAAGAGGATTGACAATATAACAGCAAGGCAAGTGACTTTTTCTCAGAGAAGGAGAGGGCTCTTCAAGAAGGCTCAAGAGCTTTCTACTCTTTGTGATGCTGATATTGCTCTTATTGTCTTCTCTGCTACTGGCAAGCTTTTTGAGTATTCCAGCTGAAGGTCTCTCTCTCTCTCCCCCCCTTTTTTTCTTTTACGAGCTTGCTAAAAATGTCACTTCATATATATATATATGAGAGGGTGCTGCTTCTTATTTTACATTCTTTGATAGTCAAAAGAAGAGTTCCTAAATCAATACTTTCCTAGTAATTTGAAAACTTAGTTCAATATGTGGCTTCATCGATCTACGCTTGGTGAGAGAGAAAGAGAGAGAGCTATTCTTCCCCCTCCCCCCCCGGGGGGCATACTCTATGGATCTCTCATTTTCTCGAGAATTTAAGGAAACAGAAAGGAGCTTTTGAAGTGCAAGATCGTTAAGAGAAATGGGTGTTCACTCAGTGACACTTGAATGCAAATTGCAGAACCCCACTTTGAGGGTTTTGAGCTACACACACACACAAAAAAAAAAAAAAAAAAAAAAAAAAAAACCTTTATTTAAACACCCCCAAGGACTCAAATAGAGAAAGAGAGAGAGAGAGAGAGATTTCATTTTTGAGGACCTTGAGGTTTGGACTACGTAGGCACTCTCTCAGTAGTCTTGAGGTGTGGCCAGTGTGTTGCTTGTTAAAGTTAAAGGTAGAATATCCCCCCTTTTCTGTGGAAGTCCTTTCAATTAAAATGCGTATCTTACACTTCAAGGGTCAAATTGTCTCTCATTCTCTCTCTCTCTCTCTCTCTCTCTCTCTCCATGCACACGCACACCAGGACACAGTCTTGATACCTATATCTATGGAGCTGTTGTCAAGTCACGCAGCCGACTAATACCTGTGTTTTAATATTTGTTTGTTAATGGAATAGTTTTGTTCCATAAAATATTTTCTTCTTTTTGGGTATTATAGGAGTGGAAATGAAAATGAGGCTGTCAAATGGTGTGTTTGTTGCCTATACATATTAACCCAACCATTTGGGCCCTTTATGGTAGGTATGTTTATCTATGTTGCTTCTTTTCATCTTCTATGAGGCTGGCTTCACTACAAGGGTTTCTTAATCTGTGGATATTTAGGGGTCATCCCAATGTATTGTGTGTATTCTCAATCATCTTCTATCTACAAAAGTCATTTTCTTGCTCATAGGATTAAAAATCGACTTGCTTTTTTCATCTTCTTTTTTCACTAACTAATAGAGGATAGTTTTTTGGTGAGGATTATAGTGGGTGTTCAAGTTTTTATTTTTCTCTCTATTCTATGGTACCAAACATATCAATTGGAATTATGTGAAAATAATGAATTGATAGCTAAATACACTATTTCATGGGTATTAATTGCATAATTTTTGTTTTCCTCCCTCGCAAATTGCTTCTACACTTGGTAGAGGAGTATGTCTTCAAAAGTGAAATATGGACACAAGGTAGATGCCCTGAAAGCACACATAAATTTCAGGCGCGGGAAAAATTACTCTTACCACAAATAACATATCTAAACCAAAACATTTTATGTAGTTCAAGTCTGTTTTTATGATTATCATTCACTACCATTCATTATTTAATCATAGTCAGTCAATCTCTTCAATTATTTTACACTTCACTATAATGAAAACTTCTACCCAGCTAGATCTCCACTCAAATCCAAAGCTAACCCTACAATAATACAAGATAAATGGTACTCCTTGATAACTTTCTAACCCAACAAGCCCTTCCTAATGGCTAGCCCTTATTTTCCTACTCTCTCCTTAGAGGGAATCTGGTGGTTTTGGCCTATGTGGTCCTTTCCTAGTTTGTTTTGTTTGGTAATAATAACGTAATTTGTAATTTTATGCATATTATGTGTTGTTTGTGTGTGTTTAATATGAATGAGGAACACATGCACCTAGTACATAAAATAATTTACCCGGCGAACTAATGAATTACACTCTAACCGGAATACAATCTCTTATATTTATACACGTTACAAATTTCTATATCACAAATATTTTTTCAGAATTCTTGCACATGAAATATTGTCTTTTGTTGTAGCTTCGCAATCTCTCCTCTCAAGAAAGTACCTCAATTATAGTATAATCCCTTTGCAAAACTATTTAACAACCTATTTAGCTTCTTTTTTTCTTTCTTTCTTTCTTTGAGCTTTGCCTTTTCTTTTGGGTTTTGAGCCTTTTTTGATTTGAATTTGGATCATTATTCCATGCCCTCTCTAGGATTGTTCTATTATAATGTTTCTTTGATCTCCTTGAGGATGTCCTTATTGTTCATAGCCTTTTTCATTGATAAATCTCTGCTGTGTATCCAAGAAAATACTATACTTTTGATCAACTTGTTTTTGTATGTGTCATTCTCAACATTCAAGGTTTGATGTCTGCTTATGCATTCAATGAGTCTTCGTTATTAAGAATTGTCCTTATGTAATTTGTCATTCATTCACATATAATTCTTTTAGCTACTATAAATTATAGAGCTGAATAACAATTTCCAATTATCATATGAATCCCAAAGAACCAAACTACTCTTATAGATAGTTTTACACTTCTTTTTTTTTTCTTTTATTTTGACTTTGCTTTCTATTTCTAGTTTTATTTTGTCTTTTCATTTTACTTTTCTAAATTTCTACTCATAACTTGCCCAATGCTTGACTCTTTACTTCATTTTAATATTGCTACATTTAAAACTAATTTCGAGTGCACGTAAATAGTATATCTCTATATCTAATATTTTGTGAAAGATGAAGCACAATGGTGAAGTCTCTAATTTTATATAATAAGCGATTAAATGCAAATTGTTCAATTTGTTGTTAAGCACTAGTCAGTTATACTAGTAATAACTAGTTTAAATAAAGACTCTTGAACTTGCTACTATAGGCTTGTTTTAGTAGGTTGTGTCATCTCCTTTGAGTTCTAGGGTTTTAGTTGTTATACATTATGTTAGTGTGAAATCTGTGACATGTGATTAAAATTAGGTTTTGCCCAAAAACAAAATTTGTCTATTCCCTTTGTCTCTTTTTATGTCCCACTCATTTTATGGGTCAAGTTCATTTATTGCTAACTTTTTTTAAAAACTCCTAAAAAATTAATTATTTTTGTTAGAATAAGCTCATTAATTGTATGTAACTACAAAGGTTGTTTTTTTTGGGTAAAAAGATAAAAAGAAAGTTGAACATATTAAAACTGCCATTTTATAATTTAATAATTATTAAAAATTGATTAAAAAATTGTATTCAACTACTATTATGTATTATCCTATTGAATTTGAATAAAGATATCTATCTTCATATATATATATATATATGTATGTATGTATGTATAGAAGCTGTAATTATAATAAATTTATAATGTTAAAATAAAATGGGTCAATAAAACTACCTCCCAACATAAACGAAAAGCTAATGTAGTTACATGTTAAATAATCCTAGACAGAAGCAAAGGAAAATAGCTGAAGTACCCAAAATTCAATTTGCAAATAGAAGCCTTTTGTGCATTTTTTTCTGCGCAACAATCTTTGACCTCAAAGAAAATAAGATAAAAAGAAGAAGACATTTGTTTCTGTGCAACAATGTATGTTTTTTTTTTTTTAATTCTATCAAATTTTATTTTCAGATTTATCAAAACATTTTTATTATATTTTTAATATGCACTTTTTCCTATTTTAATTTTTGAGAGGGGATATTTAAATTAAGAGTTTCTTAAATGGGAATAGACAACTTTCTTGTTTGTCTAATTAGGTTTAAGTTTTGTGTGACTATCATTTTGTCATAGACAAACAAGGTTTGAGGTTTCATTTGGTCTAATTAGGTATAAGCTTATTATGTTTCATGGGAATATTTTTAATATTTATTAATGTTTCATGGGAATTTTTTATTATGTACGACTATCATTTTGTTATAGACAAAACGAGGTTCGAGGTTTCATTTGATCTAATTAGGTATAAGTTTATTATTTTTCATGGGAATATTTTTAATACTTTTTATTATATTTTTTCTGTTAGTTCGAGATTTCTTTTGGTCTAATTAGGTAAAAGTTTTGTATAACTATGCTTTTGTCTTATGAGTTTACCCAAAAAAAAGTATAATTTGACTTTACAATAAGGAATTAATGATATTGATGAGAGTAAGGAATTAATTTTGTTTAAAATCCCATGCATTACATGCAGGATTTAGGAATCGACATTCGAGCCATGTCACCTGTCTTCACTGAAAAATTTAAAATAAATTGGATAAACAATGTAACTAAGTGAAATCTTAAATGTCCTAAAGGGACAATCTAGTGGTTACAATCATTCTTCCAATCTAAAGATTCCATATTCAAATTCTTATGTAACAAAAAAAAAAGTGAAATATTAATTACTAACATTAATAATTAATTATTTTATTAAGTAAAAAAGTGAGATTATTATTCATTGCTTGATTTAAAGGCTCTGAAAATGAATTAGATGAAAATAAGTTAAATTGAACTTCAAAGAGCTTTCATGCCAAAATGGAACCAAAATAACTAATAAAATATTGATTGAATGATTGATTGATCATAGAATATTAGATCCCTATATTTAGCCTTGTATTTAGTCTAATAGTCAATCATGTATCTAGCCATTATTGTGTATATGTATGCTCTTATAATTCTATATATATAGTGGAATGTGCCAATGAGTTTCAGTTTAAATGGCACCTCTCCCCTCCTCCGTTGTAAAAAGGTTCGGGTTTGAGTCTCAATATATGTACAAAAAAATTATATATAATGGAAATTAATAGTCCAAAGGCAGAGCAAGTCATTCTTTCAATAAGTCCTCCTCTGATATGGTATTAGAGCCATATTAGAAAATCTAACCCCTCTTTTTGTGTCTCCCACCACCAAGAAATATTTCTAGTTCTATTATGCTCTGCACTTGTCTCTTGTAAGGATCCTGTGCATCAGAATGAGTCTAGTTAATTTCTTGGATATTCAAAAAAAAAAACTGAGTCTATTTTATCTCTTGCAAAGAATCTGTTTTTTATTTTTTATTTTTTTGAGAACCATCACTTTCAACCATAGTTATTAGATACGGGTCGGTTTATTAGATAGACCGTTTATGAAACTAACCCGAGGGTCAATACGGGTTAACCGGAAAACCGAGTCACCTGCGAGTTTCTAGAGCCAACCAAGAGAGAGAGAGAGAGAGAGAGAGAGAGCGGAAAAGATTCAGTCGCAGAGGCACTCACAGCGAGCAGCGATAATGAAGAATGTAACTTGGTGAATGGCAAGGAACCAGAGAGAAACTCGGAAGCTGCTGCAATTGCGAGGAAGAAGAAGAAGAAAGAAAAAAGAAGAAGATGATGAAAAGTGAGAGGGAGAGAAAGACAATAAAATAATAAATAAGTGATTGGTTTTCTCAAAAGTAAAAAATAAAATGTCTTATGCCAATTGCACGCAATCAATGCCCTCTTCGTCCTTTTTTTTTTTTTTGTTCCCATCCTTGCCCCTCCACTCCACCTTCCCCTCCACTCCACCTTTCTTCTTTTCATTGTTTCCTTTTCCCTTTTTAAATTGTTTCTCATTAGTAAATATAGGGAAGAATTCTATGCAGTTAAGATTTTAAGATTCACGGGTCAATTCCCGGGTCAGATTTAAAAACTATGCTTTCAACCAGCACTTTGTTTTCTTGAGTAATTTGTCGACTTCATAGTGTAGAAAGATCCACCAACTTCCTTGTAAGTGAAATTGTGGGGTGGAAAAATTTCCATTGTTTGGGTTTTTGCTATTTTCTTTTTATAAAAGATTTCTCCTCCCAACGTCATATCCTTCCTTTACCAACACACTAACCAACACATTTACAAGCATACTTGACTTTCTCCATTCTTTCCTCCACATTTGTTGTTTTCTTTGGAAGCATTTAATTTTATGACTTCATCATTGTTTCTGGTTTATTCAGAAGATTGAAACTTTCTTCATTCAGATTTCTCATTTGCAACATCATTCTCGCAGCATAAAAAAAAAGGAGGTACAAAAAAAAAGAAGGTACCAAAAAAAAAGAGGTACAAAAAAAAAACAGATACAAAAAAAAAGAAGGTACCCACAAAAAAAAAAAAAAAACACACACACACACATTTACGCCCCTCCCTCATGGCTTCACACAACACCGATAAAACGTCTCCCCTCATTATCCACCATGCATATGTCATCAGCAATATTAAGGCACATGTTCCTACCATTCTTGATTTTAACAATCCCAGTTGACGGCATAATAAAATCTAAAGATGCCCATGATACTCAATGGACTTAGCTTTATGCACTTGTCTCCTCCTGGATCTATCAGACTATTACCGATGATGTTCTTAACATGATCCTAAAACCAAATAGGACTAGCACTACCCATAAACTTTGGACTTGCATCAAATCCTTATTTAAAGACAATCTTAGTGCTAGGGTCTTGCAGTTAACTAAATAATTTAGAACCATTCATATGGGAACATCTACCATCATGGAATACTGCCAACCGGTCAAATCTCTTGCCAATTCGTAGGCAGACATTGATAGCCTTATACCAGAAAACACCCTTGTCCTTCAACTTCTTCATGGTCTTAATGAACAATATGGCACCATCGCTAATATCATCAAGTACCAAGAGCCTTTGTCATCATTTCTTAAAGCTTGCTCTGTGCTTCTCATTGAAGAAGCCCGAATCTCCTCATACTTCTTCCACCGTTCTTCACACACTCATACCACTACCTAATTCTTCCTTCCCTCGTGCTCATAACGGGGGACATCAAAATTGCCACCATCCCAATAGAAGCTGTAGTCGTGGTCAAGGTCATAATAATAACAGGCATGGATGAAGTTATGGTCGAGCACAAGGATGGGAAAATATGCAACATTGGTATGGTCCAACATCCGGCAATTTTGGAGTCTGGTCTGGGCCGCCTACAGCCCCTTTTTGGTCCACTCAGTCCCCTGTTTGACCCACTGGGAACTAGCCAATCAACACTGTTGGACTCGCTCTCCTCAACAGTGCACCATGAGTTTTAGGTCATGGGTCAGCTCAACTTGTGCACTCTACTCCATAGAATCTACAAGGTTCATAGACTTTTTAGACCTGTTCGCAACCTTCCAGGCCTTCCTATTAGCCAACAGGCATAGTCCAACATCTCAACTCACTATCTCTCCGGCAACCCGATGATAATCAATGATATCTTGATATTGATACTACCTCTCACTTGACACACAACCCAGGTAATCTCAGTACCATTTTTAACAAGAGTAATATTTCGTATGTTTTTATTAGTAATAGAACTCCCTTCCCATTTCTTGTGTCAGAAATATTTCTCTAAATACATCTTCATCTCCTTTTCATCTTAAAAATGTCATAGTTACACCTCATATCATTAAAAATCTCATTTTTGTACACCAATTCACAAAAGATAATTTTTGCTCTGTAGAATTTGACCCGTTTGGTTTCTCTGTGAAGGATCTTCAGATGAAACAGATCAAACTCAGGTGCAATAGTGCGGGTGCTCTCTATCCTGTAACTCACTCTCACACTCGTTCTACTACTTTGGTTGATTCTTCCTGCAGTACTTGGCACAGGCGTCTTGGTCATCCTGGTGTACATATTTTTCGTTACTTGTCATCAAAGAATTTAATTCTATATAATAAAACCACTTCTTCTACTTTTTGCCAAGCATGTCAATTAGAGAAGTATACTAGACTTCCTTTTTCTACTTCACAATCACTCAACATTGCTCCCTTTGATATTGTCCACTCTGATTTATGGACTTCACCTATATCTAGTGAAAGTGGTTTTCAATACTATTTGCTTTTCTTAGATGATTTCTCACATTTTGTTTGGGTGTATCTTCTGCAAACTAAATCCCATGTTTTTTAAAAGTTCTTATATTTTTGTACTTTTGTTAGCATGCAATTCAAAACCAAAATTAAGATACTTCAATGTGACAATAGTACAAAATTCAACAACTCCCCTTTTGTCTCCTTTGCTAATCATGGATCTCTTACCGATTTTCTTATCCAGGCACTTCCCAACAAAATGATAAAGTTGAACGTATGTTACGCATCATCAATGATGTTGTGCGTACACTTCTTTTTCAAGCCCACATGCCACCATCATACTGGGTAGAGGCATTACACATGGTCGTGCATCTATTTAATATTCAATCCACAAAAACACTTCATAATCAAATATCATTTCAAACTCTTTTTCACAAACTACCACTTTATACTCACCTTCACACTTTTGGGTGTCTTTGTTACCCAAACCTATCTCACTTTGTCTCACACAAACTAGCTCCTCGCTCCATCCCATGTGTATTCCCCGGCAATCCACCACATTATCATGGCTATAGATATCTTGACATTACTGCTAAAAAGATAATCATTTCTCACCATATCACATTTGTTGAGCAAAATTTTCCTTTCACATCAAAACATACACCCACCACCACATCATACAATTTCCTCGATCCCACCTTTGACACGCTATCTCCTTTGTTTCGCCAGATCCTTCCCTTTTCGTCCTCCTCTATCCCCGTAACATCTCCATCTTCTTCTTCTACCATCCCAACAACCTCTCCACCTTCCTCTCCAGCCTCACCCCCGACACTAACACCATCTCCCTTACCTAGCCCTCCTACTCCTCCTCCTCCTACTCCCTATCACATGATCACATGTAGTCAACGTGGCATATTCAAACCAAAGTAACCACTTTCCCTTCATATTCATACTAGCTCCTCCATTCCTCATGGTTACAAACAAACTCTTCAAAATCCAAACTGGTAACAAGCTATGCTTAAAGAATCAACGCTCTTATTAAAATGATACTTGGGATCTTGTTCCCTAGCCTTTTGAGGTTAATATTGTTAATTCTCAGTGGATTTTCATAAATAAATTTGACTCAAATAGCAATCTCCTACGCCATAAGACTCGTTTGGTCGCTGTTGGCACTTCTCAATAGGCTGGTCTAGACTATGATAAAACTTTTAGCCCCGTTGTCAAATCAGCCACTTTTCATATAGTTTTGAGCCTCTCAGACTCTAGATCTTGGCCCATCTACCAATTGGACGTCCAAAATGCCCTTTCAAAAGGGCCCCTCCAAAAAAAAAGAAAAAAAGCCAACCACCTGATTTGTCAATGACAGTCACCCAAATTACGTTTGTTGTCTTAAAAAATCTCTCTACGGACTCAAACAAGCTACATGGGCATGGTGCCAAAGGTTTGCTACTTTTATCACCTCCATTGGTTTTATAAGTTGTCGATCTGATACATCCCTCTTTGTGTATCGTCAAGATAGGGACATAGCAAGTCTTCTTATATATGTTGACGACATCATATTGACTGCATCATCCACTGGTTTTCTAATCTCCATTATAACCTCTTTAAGCAAGAGTTTGCTTGCTATGACTGATATGGGGTCACTATATTATTTTCTAGATATCTCTGTGACCCACATCAAGAATAGATTGTTCCTTTCCCAACACAAATATGCTCTCGAAATTCTAGAACATGCTAACATGAGCTCTTGCAACTCCTTTACCACTCCCGTCGATACAAAAGCCAAGTTATCTAATTGCAGTGGCTCTTCGATCTCTAATCCATCTCTTTATTGCTGTCTTGTCAGAGCTCATCAGTATCTCACTTTTACCGGACCGGATATTACTTATGCAATTCAATAGGTGTGCCTTTTTATGCATGATCCCCGAGAACCTCACTTTCAAGCACTCAAACGCATTTAATGATACATTCATGGCACCCTTGATCATGGTTTATGGTTGTACTCTTCACCTATCGATAGTTTAACTGCTTATTCAGATATAGATTGGGATGGTGTCCTGACACTAGACATTCCACATGTGGCTACCGTGTTTTTCTCGGAAGTAACTTAATTTCTTGGTCCTACAAATGACAGGCCACTATTTCCTGCTCTAGTGCTGAAGCTGAATATCGTGGTGTTACCAATACAGTGGCTGAGACTTGCTGGCTGCGAAACCTTCTCCTTGAGCTTTACTGGTCGTTATCTAAATCCACATTGGTCTACTGTGATAATGTAAGTGTTGTTTACTTGTCTAGTAATCCGGTCAAATATCAGCGCACGAAACACATCAAATTAGATATATTTTGTACGAGAAAAGCTAGCCTTGGGACAACCTAAAGTGTTTCATCTGCTCTCTGCTTATCAATACATTGACATTTTCACAAAGGGTTTACCACCATCCCTCTTCCTTGATTTTCAGTCCAGTCTGAACGTCCGACCTCCTCCCGTTCTGACTGCGGGGGTATGATAGAATATTGATTGATTAACTGATCATAAAATATTTGACCCCTATATTTAGCCATGCATTAAGTCTAATAAGCAATCATGTATCTAGCCATTATTGTGTATATGTTACACTATTATAATTCTCTATATAATTCTCTATATATAATGGAATGTAATTGTCCAAAGGCAGGTAGGGGGTAACCCATATAACTCAGTACATTACAAAAATAAGGATTTCCTGAAGGTTTTTCCAATTATAAAACATTTTCCAATTATAAATGTCCCTTTAGTTTACCTGATTTGACTTTGTCTTGTTTCCATTTTTACCTTCATTTGTCACCTGCTATACATATAACTCACTAAAATTTAATGACTTAGTCTCCTTTATAATTTAAGAAATTGTCTGAGTGTATTGATATGTTTATCACAGTTTATCACTTTGCTCCATGCACGACTTTTGATGGCATTGCATGTGTATATATATATATATATATATCAACACACACGCACACAAACAAAAAAAGCAAATATACAATTCTCTCTCTGAAACATGATACCATAGAGCCACACTCATCTATAGGAAATCGACAATGATCATATGAGTCTTAACCATGAAAAGGGTCACATAGTGGGATCACACACTAATCTCTCTTTAGTTGCTATTGCTCCCCACAAATGAACTACTTTGATTATGCAAAACTCAGTCAGCCAATTTATCCCAATGTAGAATCTACCATTCACTCGCGAAATCAAACATCTCTCTCTCTCTCTCTCTCTCTCTCTCTCTCTCTCTCTCTCTCTCTCACCCACCCTGCAGAGCGATTGGTTGTTGCACCTATGTCAAAGTAGTATCTTTTCAGTTTAAAACTTATTTGGAGATGTCCTTCTTCATACTACTGCTCTTTGGCAGTGGAAATTTAATGTAATCAAGTGGATCAACAGGTGGACCATCAAGTAGTTAAATTTTTCTTTCTTTTTTTTTTTTTTTTTGCAGTTCTTAATTAACATATATCTACAATCCAATGCTTACACTTAAAATGCATACTTCTTTTGGGGGGGGGACACCTAAGCATCATTAAATTAAACACCGAAATTATACCTACTTCTGACTTTTTTTCTTCTGTTTTAAGAATGATAGCATGCAGAAGATAATTGACAGGTATAGGTTACATTACTCAATGGAGAAAAATGACCAACTTGATCAACCATCTCCAGATTTGCAGGTGAATTTCTCGGTTTCATTCTCCACATCATGCACATTATGTCCTATGGTTGTCCAATGGTTGCAAGTTATAATCAGACCTACCAAGACCTATGACAAATTTCATGTGCATTTGTTCATGGCAAAAAGTTTTCTTTTTTGGAAGTGAAATGCTATTCATTGTACAAAATCTCTCATAATAGTTTCTATGACTGAATATTTAAACACAATTTTTCTGATTTATATCACCAAAATTTGTTCGAGACGAGCATAAGCTCATGACAATTTTCATGAGGATTTTTCTTAGGAGAAAAAGTTATTTTTCTTTTTAAAAAACGCACGGGTCAAACTTGTTACACTTATAAGTACACTAGAATTGATAAGATACAAATACATTGGATTTATGTTTGGTTGTTTCTTACAAATTTTGATATATGTATTGAATAAAATGTATGATGGAGACTCTGTGCTGTCCTTCTAGCTTGAGAGTAGCGGCTATGCTATGCTAAGGAAGGAAGTTGCAGAGAAGACTCAAGAACTGAGGCATGATCTGAGACTCTCTCTCTCTCGTGGAATGCTATTAGTACATTGTGATTCATTGCATATTATTTCATTTAATGTAAACACAATGATATCAGGCAAATAAGAGAAGAAGAACTAAAAGAGTAGAGTACGGAAGAGCTAAAATGACTAAAGCAACAAGTTGAAAGAGGATTGAGCCATGTTATAGTTATGAAGGTCTTTACTTTCTTGCTTGATGTTGGTTAATGAATGAATATTTTTTTCTTCAATTTATTCATAGTTTCTCACATTACTAACATCAAATTAACCATCTTTTTTTTTTTTTTTGCCCCCTTTCAGCATGAAAAATTTATGAATGACATAAGTGCCTTAAAGAGAAAGGTCAGAAACAAAAACATCTATCCATATGCATGCATTGTGCACAATTCATGTTGCATATTTTTTTGAGCTTTTTGAAGGAACGAAAATAAGCCTTTGGCAGAGAAAAATGAAAACAACCAAAAGGATTGGAGGGAGATAATTTCAATTTTTTTCTTTGGCAACATGCCAAAATTACCATTTAAGAAATTCTATATGGACTTAAAAAATGATGATAAAAATGTGATAGTATTTTGAGTTATAAAGTACCACAAATTCTGTATTTTTCAATGACTAAACCATCACCATAAGCTATATCCAAAATTATGATAGCTTTTTGAGAAATCAAGTACTACCACGAACTGTGTAGTGAGCAAAGAAACGGTATCATATCAGGTCATTTGGTCCATATATTATTGCTCTTGTTTTGCATGCAGCAGATTCAAGAAGGGATACTTCCTTTCTCATTCACTGATATGTTATCTTACTTTTCACATCTTAGGGAGCCCAATTGATGGAAGAGAATGAACAGTTGAGGCAGCAAGTGAGATTCCCATTTTCTTTGTTTCTTTGTCATATAGACTACATTCCTTTTGTTTGCCTCCCCTTGTCTTGCCGGTTTGGAAATGGTTGTGTTGTATTGGGTTGAAGATGGCAAATTTGCCAAATATTTCCCAGGTTCTGCTTGCTCAGCAAGGACAGTCATGCGAATGTCATCACCAACATTTGCAGCACGTCTAATTCTCCTCCCAACCATGATGTCTCTGATATTTCTCAGAAGTTGGGGTAATACATCTGTTCATTTCAACCTGCATGAACTTTTTTTTCCCCCATCATTTTTGGAGTTTTTAATTTAATCCAGATCGGCCTGATGATCCATACATGCAGTGCAAGATCCTTCACATATTTTAAAGTAGCTTTGTTCTTTTTAAAGCCAAATAGGGTAAGGCATTAGAACATTTTCTTTTAATATACACACTTAGGGGGTGATTAGTTAACGAGTATGGGAATCAAGAATAGAATAATATCCATATAAGTTGTTTGGATTAATGGAATGAGAACGAAGCTTTTGGAATGAAACCCCAAAATATAAATTTTGTGAAACACAAATAAAATAATGGGTTTTGATCAAAATCCATGTTTCCAAGAAAAATAACCGACACTTTTTGCCTTCCATTCAAAAGATGAGGTTGAATATGAGTTGAATTTGTTGTTGGAGAGGTTGAAGAAGCAGAGATTGGAGAGGAGAGATATTTTTGATGGGATGGGGCCGGAGAATTATTTGTCTGTAACAGAGAGATTGAGGAGATGAGGGAGGTGTCTGATGTCGGAGGTTAGGATTCTGGTGAGGTTGAGGCTGGAGATGCAAGAGAGAGAAGGCGGAGAGGGAGAGATGGAGGTTATGCCTTTTTTAGAGAGAGAAGGGCTATGTATTCTGGAGGAGAGAGAGGGAGAAGAAGAGGAGGTGGAGAAGATGAACAAGATGAGTTGGCAATTTTTGGGTTTGACTTGGTTTTGGCGTGATGTGGTTTTAGAGAGAGAGAGAATGGGGAGAGGGAGAGATGGAGAGAATGAGTGAAGAGAGAGGGAAGTACGACTATTTGAAGCGATAGAAGGTTGAAGATGGTAGACAAAAGCTTGAAGGATGCAATAAAAAAGTAGAGAAAATATGTTTTTTCTTTGAATTTAATATTATTATTTTTAATAATAAAATTATCTCAAATGTGATAGGCACCTAATAAAAAATATTTTAAATTATAAAAATATTTTTTATCAAAGGAAAAATTAACAATTATATGATTATCATTTTAAAAAATATATAAACTGAATATCATTCTGAAATTTTAACCAAGCAGTTGATAATGGAATCAATTTTTTCATTCCATTCCTAAGATTTTGGATTCCGATTCCTATTTTGATTTCAATTCCCAAATTTGAACCAAATGCTACCTCATATATATTTAATTTCCTTTTTATATTCTATTTTAAAATATAATCACCATTTTGTTATCGTCATGTTCTTTTTTGGTTTAATGTATTTTTTGCTATTGCTCAAGTTTTACTTGGAAACTCCTGATTTTTGTCCCTTTTTTCGGTGTTTCTGCAGTTCCTCTTTCCATGATTAAGCTTGGGAGATTATGAAAAAGGAAAAAATCTAGTATTGGGAGAATCAACCCTTTGAATTGTTCAATTTTCAATAACATATGTAGGAGTGAAATTTTTTACTTGCCCATATTATGTGTAAAATGCTAAATGGGCAGTTTTTAGTTTTTAGTTGATCTCAAGCTAACTCCGTGAGCTGTGTGAGGCAAATGTGGTAACATGGTTTGTTCTATCATCTTGTACTCTAGTAGAAATACCTTATTTATGCCCTACTTTTGCTCTACTGGGCTGCAACATATACAGTATTTCTATTCGATCAACTTTTGAAGCAAAATTAGGGTGTGTACTCTGAAGAATAGTATTTTTCTTGGAAGCATGTTTATACCTGCATGATGCCTGCATTTTGGCAAAAGGGCTAGGTAGGGGTGAACTCAAATCTCTATCACGCGCAATGCAATGTGATAAGAGCAATGTTTATTATGTATTGCATTCACAAAATAAGGACCGATACAAAACGATATGACTATGGTCTCGTAAGGGTTCTTAATATAAGCTAAAGTTGGAGATGGGTCAGAACAAAAACAGTGTCAGAATGTTCCCCATGTCTATTTACCTTTGATAGGTTCCCAAAGGTGTTGCATTGACATTGATACTCTCGGGCGATATGACAGGTTTTACACACAGAGAGAGAGAGAGAGAGAGATTTTTGCTACCCTAAATCGAAATCATGCGTTGTGCTCTTTGCCGTTTGGCATGGGATGGGAATGTCCATGGTAGACCATGAAGTAGGGCATACAAAAGTAAGAGTTGATTCTCAAAATTATCAGGCCTACAGAGAAAATGTAAAATTGGATGGGCCTTCATACCCTGAATACCCCTCCTAAGAATCAAGCCTATAGTGGTCTTGGATCTCATTGGAGTGCCAA
This sequence comes from Dillenia turbinata, assembly GCA_037126225.1. NCBI lineage: Eukaryota > Viridiplantae > Streptophyta > Magnoliopsida > Dilleniales > Dilleniaceae > Dillenia > Dillenia turbinata. The sequence continues at coordinate 15,593,257 of JBAMMX010000024.1, forward strand.
CTTGTAGTTGTTTGGTTTGGAGTTTCTGGACTTTGGGCACACTTCCAACCAAATTATCTTGTGTGATTAAGGGAAGCAGAGGAGACAGAGAGAGAGAGATGACCGGCTGCGAGAGAAAGTTTTATGTCTTTATATAATTACTGTTTTTTTAAAAAAAGAGAGTTTAAATTAGTGGAAGGATTTGTTATTAGTTTTTTGGCTATTTTCCTGAACAAAATGCCATTGTCAATGTGGATATTTGTATATCTCGATATAAACGGTGATTGAATTTTAGAAAAATCAAATAATGTTTTATTTACGGTGTGTTTGGCAACTTTATGGGAAAGAGAAGCAAAAGAAAGGAAGGGAAAATATAGGAAAGAGAACAACAAAATATGTGATCAGAAAGGATGGGAAAGGAAAATAAAATAAAAAATCACGTTTGGTTAGATGAGGAAAAGAGATGGATAGATGAGGAAAAGAGATGAAATATAATCAAAAAGTATATAAATTTACTATTTTATCATTTCTGTTTTTTATTAGAATTTTAAAAAATATAGTATAAAAATAAATTTAATATTTATAATTTTAAAAATGAATCATTTCCCTTCAAAACCCAACGATTTGATAAAATTGAAAAATTAGGTTTTAAGAGTCTCATAAAAACTCTCCCTTTCCTTCTCCTCTAATTAATTACTTTGTCAAATGTGGATGGATTTTTTAAAAACCTTCACTTTCTCTCTCTTTTCTATCAAAACTCTCCACACAATTAATAATTTAAGATGTTGCTAAAGAAAACGGTTTCTAGTGGAATTTGGAAGGAAGCAATGGAGAAAATCTTTCTTTCCTTGTTTGAATTCATAGACTTGATTAATTTTAAGTTTTTCCATGAGACTTAATTTTAAAATAAAAATTCTATTTTCAAAATAAGACTTAATTATATGTTAAATAATATTTTCTAAAATAAAAATTCACCAAGCTTTTCAAAATTTCATAATTAATTTTTACATCAAATTTTACAATTTTTTAAGGTTGAATTTCACCTGTTTTAAATTGGGTCTGCCCTAACATATCCAAATGAGCCCCACCTTTTGAAATGATTTATTGGGCATGCATTGGTCAAATAAAAGCTGTGTAATTAAAAAGTGTGAATGATTTTCTACTAATTTCTTTCTCCTAATTTGAATCTTACTGCTTTGGCCTTTACCCTTAGATGTCTCTCATCGCTTCCTTGCAAATGGGTTTTCTTTGACACCATATTAGCACAAGGTAGGGTATGAAATAATCACTCTCCTTATCGTTTAAGAATATAGTTCAAATTTAAAGATGCTAATTGTTTTTTTTTTTTTTTCTAAAAACAAGAAGGTCAAAACATGTCAAACTAGGTTGACGGGTTTTGCTCCGAGTCCAAAAGTGTAAACAGCTCAAACTGGGTCCACAGATAGACACAGGTCAAACTGGATCAAGCTGCCCAAACAAGGTCATTGCATGCCCGACCAGGTTCAAATATTAAGTGTTGGGCGACGGCTCTAAACTGCACCCTCGCCTTGGGCAGCTGTCCATGCACAGACACCCGTGCGCACGCAGATAGCGATGGCCTAGACCATTGTTGCTGCAAGCACACACACGAGGCTGTGGTCAAGTGAAAATCATGCAGCCATGCCATGGGAGTGGCCACCTCTCATCTCCATTCGCATTCTACCTCTTGTGGAAAGGGACAAACAAGAAGAAGAGAGAGAGAGCGCTTGCCAAGGCGTTAGGGGAGAGAAAGAGAGAGACGAAACCACTAGCTACAAACCCTAACTTAGATACACATCTCAACAATAAATTAAATCTCAATACAAAATCAACATAAAAACCAAGATCAGGTTAAGAAAAGCAATAGAGAGAGAGAGAAATCAATGGCTTATCACCATCACTAACGAAGTAAGAGTTAGAGAGACATGATAGAGGGAAAGAGAGGGGGAGAGAGAAAGAGAGTGATAGATAGAAAGAGAGACCAGGGTTGCACCTAGTTTAGGGTTAATGAGTAAATAATGAATATGGTCATACAATATGTGATATTTGCACTTGGTCAAAAAATGAGAGACAAGTTATAAAAATAATATTAATAATTCTTGTTGGAAATAAATCCCAAAATATTGGGCATCTTTTAGCTCATTCATGGGCTTATTAAAGGGCCCTCAACGGCTAGGATGTCCTAACCGTTAGAGAGTTGCAACGGCCAGAAATTTCTAGCCATTGAGAGATGCCCAATGGCTAGATTTCTAGCCGCTGGGAAGGAAGGCTGTTAAAGCCTTCCTCTCATTGGTTCTCACTCATTCTTGTACCCTCCTTTCCTCTTTAAATAGGGAGCCCATGTATATGAACAAAATACAACACTCGTATTTTTGAATACACAATCAAGTTTTCATCAAAGGGATAATCTTCCCATTGTAAATGTTTTCTTGAAAAACCAATATAAAAAGCGTTGTCTCATTTACAGTTTATTTTCTTGGATCTTTGATTTCAATTTTCTACATAGTATTAGAGTAAGTTGCAATCAATTCTTCTTTCGTAAGAATGTATCAAAAAGACAAAATGAGATATTCATATTGCAAGAAGCCAGGTCACTCCCAGAATTGGTATTGGAGCCTTCATACAAATCTCAAAAGCAAATATTTTTCAAAGAGATAACAATCTTCCCCAATCTAATAAAAAATAGCAGCAATATCAACAGTTCTAAATTTCCTCCAAAATCTATTCTTGCAAATCAAAGATAAGGCATTTTTTAAAGAAACTCAAAAGTTGATCATCCTACTCAAAAAGCTAATCAGCAATCCCAAGGATCATCAAGCATTAAATTTTGTATTAGATGTTGTCATCATATTGCATAAAAAAATTGAAAGGCATAATGCCCGGTCAAAGTACTTGCTTTCACTCTTCCTCTTCAAATGATTATGCTTTACATGAGGAAAATGGATATAAATTGTGGCATGCTAGATTAGGTCATCCTCATAGTGAAATTTTAAAGAAATTATTTCCAAAAAAAAATTGTGAGGATAGACATTATGAAATATGCATTTATAAAAAACAAACAAGAGCACGCTATCCTATGTCCGAAACACGATACAAAGAACCCTTTGAACTAGTGCACTCAGATATTTGGACAACCCCTATAGAATCTAGAAGAGTGTTTAAGTATTTTATATCATTTATTGACCACAAAACTAGATTCACATGGGTTTACATGCTCACATCTAAAGCACTTGCATTTGAGACTTTTTAAAATTTTCAAAAATATGTTTCTAAACAATTCAATGGAAAGATAAAAGTGTTTAAGATGGATAATAGGGAAGAATATATGAGCAATGATTTTAGAAAATTTTTATAAGATAATGGTATAATCCACCAAACATTATGTTCATATACCCCCACAATAACATGGCGTAGTCGAGAGAAAAAATCAGCACATCCTAAAATTGTTAGGACAATTATGTTCCAATAAAAAATTTCTAAAAAATATTGAAGTGATGCGGTTAGTACAGGCACTCGCTTGATCACTAAATTGCCTTCTAGGATATTTCAATTGAAATCTCTATTGGAGTTGCTAACAAAAACCAAACCAAATCTCAAACATCTTAAAGTATTCAATTGTGTATGCTATATGCATGTTCCTAGTCAATTAGGGGGATAAATTAGACCAAAATGGCAAAAAATATGTATTCTTAGGCTACGGGTCTTTCCAAAAGGGATATATATGCTTTGATCCAGAAACTAACCATATATACATATCAAAAAATATAATATTTATAAAAAATAAATTTTATTTTGTAGATATATGTGTGAAAGATGCACCACAACTAGAGAATAACCCTCCACAAGTCTTCTACTATTTACCATAAGTGACAAATAATCCTCTAGAGCAATCAAATGAGGAGGAATGAACAATGCAAAGGGAGAGATCAATCTCAATACGTCTCACATCCACCAGAAGCCCAAGAGGAAGTTAGGGAATTTTCTTTATCTCTATCACATCTCAAAAAATCAACTAGATTGAGATTACCATCAAAATGGATGGATAACAGACTTTACTATAAATCAAGTATAATCACTCAACCAATAAAAAACAAGACCACAAAAGCTCATGGACTCTCTCTCCTCCTCTCATACAACAAAAGGTTCATCACTTCAAAGTCATAAAAATACAAACAAAAAGAAAAAACAGAAGGATGATTGTTCAAGTGTTTTGAGCAAGTCAGGCTCTATACATGAATATTAAGGGGGAGTGTTAAAAATAAAACCCAAAATAATGGGCATCTTTTAGCCCATTCATGGGCTTATTAAAGGGCCCTCAATGGCTAGGAAATGTCCTAGCCGTTGGAGAGCTGCAAGTGCTAGAAATTTTTAGCCGTTGAGAGATGCCTAATAGCTAGATTTCTAGCCAGGAAAGCTGTTAAGTCTTTCTCTCATTGGTTCTCACTCATTCTTGTATCCTCTTTTTCCTTACAAATAGGGAGCCCATGTATATGAGCAAAATACAACACTTGAATTTTTGAATACACAATCAAGTTTTCATCAAAGGGTAATCTTCCCATTGTAAATATCTTCTTGAAAAATCAATTCAAAGAATATTGACTCATTTATAATTTATTTTCTTGGTCTTTGATTTCAATTTTCTACCATTCCTTGTCAAATTAGGCCAAAAAATGTTACTCACATCTTTGGTATCCTTTTTCAATTTTTATTTTTATTGATCTTCAGGTGGTGGGAAGTGCAGGGAGACAGAGACCATGTTTGGCCATTAAAGGAATCCTATTTAATATTTAAGCCTCTCTATTTCTCTCTCTCTCTCTCAGGCTGTTTGGTAACATTTTTTTTTTTTAAATAATTGAGGACCGACAAGACCGAGAAATCTAAGCCAATCCCCGTACTATCTCCTCTTGTGGCAAAAAATTTTTCCATCTCAAAAAATATGAGATGTACCCTTTTTTGACATAATCACCCTTTTTTTATTCTTATATCCACGGTAGGTCCTGGATTCTTCTCTCCATTTGGCAAAAAACATTACTGTTGATCTCTCACCTTCTAAAGCTTTTACGAGAAAATTATTTTTGGGTCCCTCAACTTTACATTTAATTTATAATTAAATTCCTAAATTTAAAAACACAATAATTTAATACTCAAATTTTAAAAATTATAACAAATTATTCTTAATGGTATCAATTTGATTGATAAATGATAACGTGAAATAATGTGATATATAATATGGGTGAAAAGTTATTGGCATAATAGATAGAGCAAAATTTTCATGTGGTAGGTGTTATATCAGTCCTATCAACCATGATAGTTGTTTATGCTATCGAGCCATCTGTCATATCAATAATTTACTTCATTGTCATACTAACTCAGTAACTCTCTATCCACATTTGATGTCATGTTATTTTTTTCGTTACATAAAAATTCGAATCTAAAATTTTTAATTTAAAAAAGGAAGTTTGTAACTATTAAATTATCATATTAGAGACATATCATGTTATTTCATATCAGTATTTAACGACATGACATATCTAATGTTGTTAATAATGAGAGACTATGAATTTTGAAATTTAAGTATTAAATCCTTACATTTTTAAGTTCAAAGACATAACTGCAAATTGGGGTAAAGTTATGTCCTCAAGCCTTTATTCTAAATCTCTCCGAGACCCCACCATTTCATAAATTTCCTCTCTCTCCTCTCTTATTCTTTCCATTGTCGTTCTTGCACTAAACTTTTTTCACTATATTTTCTCTCAAGACTCAAGATTGAAGGCTCAAGTATTTGCTAGGTATGATTATATTCTCCTACTATATCTTTTCTCTTCAAAATGCTTTTTCTTAATTTGTTTACTAGATGTTTACCATCTTTGATCCAAAACCCATTTTTCTACATGATTTATGGTGTTAGAAGAGTTTGACATCTTAGGGGTGAAGGGATTTTAGATTTTCAACTAGATTTTACCATTTTGGATCCAAGACCCGTATGTGTTTCTAATTTGTTTCAAATTTGGGAATATGATGCTTTTGGTGTGAAGGGTTGTTTGATTTTTTACCAGATTTTCACCATCTTGGTTGCAAAAACCATCTTCAAAACCAGATCTTTTAAGTGGAATTTGATTGATGATGTGTGTTTTTTCCCCTTTTTTTGAATATTGAAGAAATGACAAGGCAAAAGATTCAGATCAAGAAGATTGACAATATAACAGCAAGGCAAGTGACTTTTTCCAAGAGAAGGAAAGGGCTCTTCAAGAAGGCTCAAGAGCTTTCTATTCTTTGTGATGCTGATATTGCTCTTATTGTCTTCTCTGCTACTGGCAAGCTTTTTGAGTATTCCAGCTCAAGGTCTCTCTCTCTCTCCCCCTTGTTTCTTTTACGAGCTTGGTAAAAAAGTCACTTCATAAATATATACATATTATATATATATATATATATATATATATATATATATATATATATATATATATATATATATATGTATATGTATATGTATATGTATATGTATATGTATATGTATATGTATATGTATATGTATATGTATGTATATGAGTGTGCTGCATCTTATGTTACATTTCTTGATGGTCAAAAGAAGCGTTCAATTTGTGGCTTCATCGATGTAGGCTTAGTGAGAGAGAGAGAGAGAGAGAGCTATTCTTTTTTTTTTCCCTGGCATGTTCTATGGATCTCTCGTAGTTTTGAAGTGCAAGATCGTCAAGAGAAATGGGTGTTCGCTCATTGACATTTTAATGCAAATTGCAGAACCCTACTTGTAGGGTTTTGAGCTACACAAATTTTAACCCAAAAAAAAAAATTATTTAAACACCCCAAGGCCTCAAATAGAGAGAGAGAGAGAGAGAGAGAGTTTTCATTTTTGAACCTAGGCACTCTCTCAGTAGTCTTGAGGTGTGGCGAGTGTGTTGCTTGTTAATGTCAAAGGTAGAAGAGAAAAAATATTCCCCTTATCAAGTCCCGCATCCGAGCTAATACCTGTGTTTCAATATTTGTTTATTAATGGAATGGTTTCGTTCCATAAAATATTTTCTTCTTTTTGGGTGTTATTGGAATGGAAATGAAAATGAAAATATTGTGTTTGTTGCCTATACATATTAACCCAACCATTTGGGCCTTTGGGTATGTCCGTCGATGTTGCTTCTTGTCATCTTTTATAAGGCTGTCTTCACTACAAGGGATTCTTGCTCATAGGATAAAAAATGGACTTGCTTTTTTCATCTTCTTTTTTCACTAACTAATAAAGGATAGTTTTTTTGGCGAGCATTATATTGGGTATTCAGGTTTTTATTTTCCCTCTTTATTCTATGGTACCAAAACATATCAATTGAAATTATGTGAAAATGATGAATTGATGGTTAAATACACTATTTCATGGGTATTAATGACATAATTTTTGTTTTTCTTCCCCTCGCAAATTGCTTCTGCACTAAGGATAGAGGAGTATATCTTCAAAAGTGAAATATGGGCACAAGATAGATGCCCTGAAACGACATATAAATTTCAGGCATTAGCTTATGTTGGAAAAATTACTCATATTACAAATCACATTTCTCAACCAACATGTTTTATATAGTTCAATCGATATGTCTATTTCTATTATCATCATTCACAACCATTCATTTTCAACCAAAACTTTTACCCAACTAAGTCTCCACTTAAATCCAAAGCTAACCCTACAATAATACAAGATAAATGGTACGTCTTGATAGCTCTCTAACCCGACAAGCACTTGCTAATGGCTAGTCCTTTCCTCATTTGTTTTGTTTGGTAATAATAACATAATTTGTAATTTTATGCATATTATATGTTGTTTGTCTGTGTCTAATATGAATGAAGAATACATGCACCTAGTGCATAAAATAATTTACGAGGTGAATCACACTCTAACAGTAACACAATCACTTATATTTATATAAGTTACAAATTTCTATTTCACATAAATGTTTTTTCAAAATTCTTGCCCATGAAATATTTTTTTTTTTACACTTACTGTTTTCTTTTCTTTTCTATATTTTATTTTTGACAAAACAACTACTTTTTCTTTTCATATACTTGGGCTGCACCAAAATATAAGATCTTAAATTTACACAAATAGGAAAAAGTGGTATAAACATTAAAGTTTATCCTCAAACATAAACAGTAATCATGTGGAGTTGTTGTAGCTTCGCAATCTCTCCTCTCAACAAAGAACCTCAATTATAGTATCATCCCTATCTTGCTTTTTATTGAAACTTGGCTTCTTTATTAAATTCAAACCTGCATCCTTGTTAAGTCCATGTACCAAAGCTTCCCACAAATGTTAAGAGAAATTCTATCTTTAGAATTTATATTCCCATATACTTTTATTTATTGTATTCAAAAAAGCTTGATGCAGAATTTACGAAGAACTGTGGATGGTAATTTCATAAAATTTTTAATATTTGGGAACTTAATAGCATAAACCCTACTGCTTTTCAATTCTACATCCCACTTGGGATTTTTTTCTTAAAAATCTTTAGTGGAAAATTCTTGCTCAGCCTTTCCAATTGATTTGCATAATATCTTTAGATTACTTTAGCTAGCTTATTGATTTTTCTTACCAATATTTTTGCAAAACTATTCAACAACCTATTTAGCTTAATTTTATATTTATTTTCCTGAGCTTTGCCTTTTCTTTTGGTTTTTAAGTCTTTTTTTATTTGAATTTGGATTGTTATTGCATGCCCATTGTTCTATTATAATGTTTCTTTGATCTCCTTGAGGATGTTGTTATTGTTCATAGCCTTTTTCATCGATAAATCTCTGCTGTGCATCCAAGAAAACAGTATACTTTTGATCAACTTGCTTTTGTAGGTGTCATTCGTTCTCTACATTCAAGGTTTGAAGTCTACTTATGCATTCATTGAGTCTTCGTTTTTAAGAAATTGTTGTTCTGTAATTTGTCAATCATTCATATATAATTCTTTTAGTACATAAACAAAAACTTAATTTAGTTACATCTTAAATAATCCAAGACAAAAGGAAAGGAAAATAGATGAAGTACCCAAAATTCAATTTGCAAGTAGAAGCCTTTTGTGTTTTTTTGCGCAACAATTTTCGACCTCGAAGAAAATAAGATAATTAGAAGAAAGATTTACCACTTTTTTAAATTTATGAATATGTGACATTATCAAAATACTTTAATCATCTCATATAATTCAACAAATTTTGAACATAGAAAAAATTTTGAACACAGTGAAATCTAAAATATGAACAATAATAATTAATTATTTTATTCAATGAAACAGTGAGATTATTTTTCATTACTTGATTTAAAAGCTTCGAAAATGAACTAGATGGAAGTATGTTAAATTGAAGAATGACTTCAAAGAGCTTTCATGCCAAAATGAGACACAAATTGCAATATATATGGAGAGAGAGATAGAGAGAGAGAGAGCGGGAGTTTGACCTTATGCTTTATGCTTGTCCAATTTTCTGGACCATAACTTGAAATTCTTATAGTATTTCTCCATTGAACTATTATAGGAGAGGAAGGAAGAGTTAATTTTCCTACTTTTTTCTTTGTTTTTTTTTTTGTTTGTGAAAAGTGTGATAGTAACATAACATATCAAAAGTAAGGATTTCCTCAAGGTTTTTCCAATTATAAAACATTTTTAGAATTTGAATTGATACAATCTTATATGATTTCACTTTGCATCTTTCCATTTTTACCTTAAATAGTCATCCACATGTAAGAACTTGCAGGGATTAAGTGATAGATTCCCAATAAATGTTGGGCTCCACCAAGGATCAACATTAAATCTAATTCTCTTTGCAATAGTGATGGATGAAATTATGAAGAACATCCAAATGAAATACCATAGTATATACCCTTTGCAAATAATATAATGTTGTAAATGAAAGTAGAAATGGTATTTGTACTAAATTGAAGTTATGAAAGAACACACTGGAGTTCAGAGTATTTAGATTGAGCCGATAAAAAACAGAGTACATGAAATGCATGTTTAATGATAAAAAAACAATTAGATTAGAAGAACAAGACGTACCAAAAAGTGAACGTTTTAGATATCTCGCGTCCATTATTCAAAATGACGGCAATATAGATGAAGATATAAGCCATAGAATTCAAGTGAGTTAGATGCGATAGAGAAGGACATTTGGAGTTTTGTGCGATCACATAATACTACTGCATTTGAAAGAAAAGTTTTATAGAACGACAGTAAAATTTGTACTACTATATGATACCGAGTGCTGGCCATTAAACAAAAATAAGAACAGAAAATGGTTGTAACTGATATAAGAATGTTAAGATTGATGTATAGTAAAATTAGTAAAGATAAAATTAGAAATGAAGAGATACGTACCAAATTGTGAATGAACTCAATTGTAAAGGAGATGAAAAAGTATCGCTTGGGGTGATTTAGGCATATGCAACGAAAACCCAAAGACGCACTAGTTAAGAGGACCGAAAGTTTAAAAATAGGAGATTTAAACGACGAGATAAATCGTTAAAAATTTAAATACAATGTATTCACAAAGATATGATAGTTAAGAGGTTAATTGAAGAGATGATTTCGGACAAAAATGAGTAATGTAGAAGAATTAGAATAAATTAAATCACCACTTTTCTTATTATAAATGTGTTTGGATTGTGTGAGTGTGTGTGTGTTTTTTTTTAATTTTTAAATTATCTTATATTTGTCTCTCACACGACCGATTCTAAATTTTAAAATTAAGTCTCCAACTGTTTTGTAGTCATCTGCTATACATATAACTCACTAAAATTTAATGATTTAGTCTCCTTGATAATTTGAGAATTTGTCAAAGTGTACTGATGTGTTTACCGCAATTTATCACTTTACTCCATGCACATGACTTTTGATGGCATTGCACGCGCGCGCGCGCGTACACACATATATATATACACACACACATTGATATAAACATATATATACATACACACACAAAACAAAAATATAATTTTCTCCTTGAGATAAGAATTACACACATAGCGGAACAAAAGCTCATGACATTTGATGGCTTTATACACACACACACATAGTACAACAAAGATCAAATGAGTCTTAACCATGAAAAGGGTCACATAGTGGGATCACACACTAATCTCTCTTTAGTTGCTATTGCTCCCGTGATATTAACAAATATATTTACAACTCAATAACCCGTTATTAATTTTTCTCCATATGTGAGATAATCCACCATACACTTTCATCTCCATCGTAGACGAAGCTACTCATCAATGGAAGACCATGAGAGCACGCAATGCTTCATTTCTTCAATGGGTTTGTCATGCCTAAATGTACCATTAGCTTTCACACCACCATAAGATAGTGAATTGTTGAGATACCTAAGGATTTTATGGTTTAAATACATATTTCTTTCCAAAAGTTTAGACTGTTATTTGTTCAACTATATTTATGTATTATACAAAACTCCGTCAACCAATTTATCCCAATGTAGAATCTACCATTCACTCATGAAATCAAACATCTCTCTCTCTCTCTCTCACCCTGCAAAGCGATTGGTTATTGCACCTATGTCAAAGTAGTATATTTTGAGTTTAAAACTTAAGTGGAGGTGTCCTTCTTCATGCTACTGCCCTTTGGCAAGTGGGAATTTAAAGTAATCAAGTGGATCAACAAGTAGACCATCAAGCAGTTAAATCTTTCTATTTCTTTTGCAATTCTTAATTAACATATATCTACAATCCAATGCTTACACTTAAAATACATACCTCTTCATCAAAAAAAAAAAAAAAAAAAAAACCTAGCATCATTAAATTAAACACCGAATTATGCCTACTTATTTCTTTTTCTGTTTTATGAATGATAGCATGCAGATGATAATTGAAAGGCATAGGTTACATTACTCAGTGAAGAACAATGACCAACTTGATCAACCAGCTCTAGACTTGCAGGTGAATTTCTCGGTTTCATTAATCATTCTCCACATCATGCACATTATGTCCTAGGACCTATGAATGGCTAATGAAAGATTTCATGTGCATTTGTTCAGGACAAAAGGTTTTCTTTTTTGAAAGTGAAATGCCATTGTACAAAATCTCTCATAATAGTTTTTATGAATGAATATTTAAACACAAATTTTCTTATTTATATCACCAAAATTTGTTCAAGACAAGCATAAGCTCATGAAAATTTTCATGAGGATTTTTCTTAAGAGAAAACGTTATTTTCTTTTTTAAAAAAACGCATGCCGGGTGAAACTTGTTGTGGTTATAAATACATTGGAATTGATAAGATATAAATACGAAAACGTGTACTGCATGTTTCTACAAAATTTGATGGAAACTCTGTGATGTCCTTCTAGCCTGAGAGTAGCAGCTATGCTATGTTACGCAAGGAAGTTGCAGAGAAGACTCAAGAACTGAGGCATGATCTGACTCTCTCTCTCCCTCTCTCTCTCTCTCTCTCTCTCTCATGGAATGCTATTATTACTTTGTGATTCATTGCATATTATTTCATTTAATGTAAATACAATGATGTCAGGCAATTGAGAGGTGAAGAGCTAAAAGAGTTGAGTACAGAAGAGCTAAAAGGACTAGAGCAACAAGTTGAAAGAGGACTGAGCCGTGTTATAGTTATGAAAGTCTTTACTTTTGCTGCTTGATGTTGGTGATTGAGTGATTATTTTTTCGTCAATTTATTCCTAACGTCTCACGTTGCTAATATAAAGTTTACCCCTTTTTCTTTCAGCGTGAAAAAATTATGAATGAGATAAGTGTCCTGGAGAGAAAGGTCAGAAATAAAAACGTCTATCCATATGCATGCATTGTGCACAATTCATATTGCCGTTTTGTTTTTTTTTTTTTTTTTTTTTTTTTTTTTTTTTTGAAGGAACGAAAATAAGCCTTTGGCAGAAAAAAATGAAAACAACCAAAAGGATTGGAGGAGAAAATTTCAATTTTTTTCTTTGGCAACATGCAAGAATAACCATTTCAGAAATTCTATATGGACTTAAAAATTGATGATAGAAATATGACAGCGTTTGGAGTTATAAAGTACCACAAACCAACCATTTGGAATTATAGCTCTTGTTATATATGTCCATTTAAGAAATTTTATTATGAACTTAAAAAGCTATATCCAAAATTATGATAGCTTTTGAGAAATCAAGAACTACCACGAACTGTTCAGTGAGCAAAGAAACGGTATCATATCAGGTCATTTGGTCCATATATTATTACTCTTGTTTCACATGCAGCAGATTCAAGAAGGGATACTTCCCTTCTCTTTCACTGATATGTTATCTTACTTGTCACATGTTAGGGAGCCCAATTGATGGAAGAGAATGAACAATTGAGGCAGCAAGTGAGATTCCCATTTTCGTTGTTTCTTTGTCACATAGACTGCATTCCTTTTGTTTGCCTTCATATGTCTCATTGGTTTGGAAATGGTTGCGTTGTACTGGGTTGAAGATGGTGAATTTGCCAAATATTTGCCAGCCTCTGTTAGCTGAGCAAGGACAGTCATGGGAATCAGTCATCACCAACATTTGCAGCACGTCTACTGCTCCTCCCAACCGTGATGTCTCTGATATTTCTCAGAAGTTGGGGTAATACAACCTGCATGAACCTTTTTTTTCCCCCATTTTAGGAGTTTTAATTTAGTCCAGATTGTCATGATGGCCCACGCATGCAGTGCAAGATCCTTCACATATTTTAAGTAGCTTCCTTCTTTTAAAAGCCAAATAGGATATGGCACCAGAGCATTTTCTTTTAATATACACACTTATATATGATTTAATTTCCTTTTATATTCTATTTTAAAATATAATCACCATTTTGTTACCATCATGTTCTTTTTGGTTTAATGTATTTTTTTGGTATTGCCTAAATTCTACTTGAAAACTCCTAATTTTTGCCTCCTTTTTTGGTGTTTCTGCAGTTTGTCTTTCCCTAATTAAGTTTGGGAGATTATGGAAAAAAACCCTCTGAATTGTTCAATTTTCATTAACTTATGTACGAGTGAAAATTTTCCTTACCCATATTATGTATAAGATGCTAGATGGGCAGTTTCTAGTTTTTAGTTGATCTCAAGCTAACTCCTTGAGCTGTGAGGCAAATGTGGTAACATGGTTTGTTCTATCATCTTGTATTCTAGTATAAATACCTTATTTATGCCCTACTTTTGTTCTAGGGGGCTGCAACATATACAGTATCTCTATTCGATCAACTTTTCAAGCAAAATTAGGGTGTGGACTCTGAAGAATAGCATTTTTCTTGGAAGCATGTTTATAACTGCATAATGCATGCATTTTGGCAAAAGGGATAGGTAGGGGTGAAGCTCAAATCTCTATCATGCGTAATGCAATGTGATAGAGCAATGTTTATTATGTATTGCATTCACAAAATAAGACCGATACAAAACAATTAGACTATGATCGTAAGAGTTCTTACTATCAGCTAAAGTTGGACATGGGTTCCCAAAGGTGTTCCCCGTGTTTATTTACCCTCATAGGTTCCCTAAAGTGTTGCATGGACATTGACACTCTCGGCCGATATGAGAGAGAGAGAGAGAGAGAGATTTTTGCTATCCTAAAAAGTTTAAATTACACAGTTAAAAAGATAAAATGTTTTATTATATATTAAATGTAATAATTCTATTTAAAAAATCAATTATTGCCCATGAGACTACTCGAGTCTCATAACACCTCTACTCGGTACTAAATACTAGGCTCATTTTTCCTTTGTGGATACATAAGGATTACATAAGGATTCCTCATTCTTCCTCTTTTTGTGCTAAGTTGAGGGTTTCGGCATCACTTAATTGAAAAGGGGCTATAAAATAATAATTAATATTTATATAAAAATTTTTATATATTTTTTTTTTATTTGGGCACTTACGTGTTCGTTTCCTATATTCTTATAAAATGTTGTTTTTCTGTTTTGTTTCATATCCATTTTTATTTTTATTTTTCATTTCTGTTTTTCTACGATCTAGATTATAAAGCTAAGGATAAATAACAAAAATGACATTTTCCATCATTTACAACATTTTGATTTAAGGTTAATTCATTTTACAATGACATGATGATAAAAAGTGTGACGTGAAATGAAATTTAAATCTCATGGTAGTAAGCATAATTTCTTAAAATACAGAATGTAAATTGTTACAGAGAGTAAATTATATTGTGCAATTTATAATTTATCTTTTCTTCTATTTAGTTATCCTAATTTCAAATGAATTTTCTTAAAAGTGTAGAAGGATGAATTTAGTAAAATACAGAATTTTGTGAAGTCACCAAAATCGAAATCATGTGCTGTGGTCCTTGCCATTTGGTGTGGGATGGGATTGTCCCCTTTTTTTTTGTACCATTTCTTGAATACTGCTCGATATTTAGAGTTTTATCCTGACTAATCTGGATCGATCGTTACAGTGGCTCCTTTCGGAGGGCGAGTCTCCCAACGGGGAACGTTCCATACACATGAGGATCCAATACTCCCAACGAGAGTCGAATCTCGGTCATGTTTAAGAATACTCAATCACACATCCAGTTGAACCAACCTACATTGGTGATTGGATTGTCCATGGTAGAGCATGAAGTAGGGCATACAAATATAAAGGTCTCGAGTTCAAATCTGCTTATTATAATAATAATAATAATAATAATAATATTAAGGAGTAAGGCATACAAATGTAAAGGGTTGATTCTCAAATTAGCATACCTAAAATGAAAATGTAAAATTGGATGGGCCTTCATACCCTGAATAGCCCTCCTAAAATCAGGCCTATCATGGGCTTGGACCTTATTGGAGTGCCAACTTGTACTGTTTGGTTTGGAGTTTCTGGGCTTTGGACACTCTTCCAACCAAATTATCATGTGTGATTAAGGGAAGCAGAGGAGAGAGAAAGAAAGTTTTTTTTTTTTTTTTTTGGTTATATGAAATTTGAATCTTGAATTATAAGATTAGGAAAAGAGATTGTGACTATTAGTCTGTTCCATTCAGGATGGAGAGAAAGAAAGATGAAATGCTGTAAGAGAGTTTTATATTTTTATATAATTACTATTTAAAGAAAATGTTTAAATTAGTGAAAGGATTTGTTATTAATTTTTTTCCTTAATATTCTCACTCACATTTTGGTTAATTTATCAAATTATGTGAAATCTTTTATTCTGATATTATTTTATATCTTATGTCACTGTCATTTTTTCTAAAAGTATAAATTAGTAGAAAAATGTTATTAATTTTTTTTTTTATCTTAACAGAAAGACAGAAGGAGAGGTATGGTCCGGAAAAATAAAAATTGGTTGTTAATCTTATTTTTGTTTAATAGAAATATATTAATTTTTATATGACAACCACAACCACAACCACTTAGCATAAAATATGAAGAAATTTATATTTTAGAAAGCTATTTTCCTGAACAAATAGTGTTAATGCGATTGTCAATGTGGATATTTGTATATGTCGATATACGCAGCGGTCAAATTTTCAAAAAATCAAATGATTTTGTTATTTAATAATTTACAGTGTTGCTAAAGAAAAGAGTTTCTAGTGGAATTTGGAAGGAAAGGATGGAGAAAATCTTTCCTTCCTTGTTTGCATTCATAAAAATAATATTTTGAAATCCTAAATAATATTTTCAATATAAGACTTAATTATATGGTAAATAATATTTTCTAAAATAAAAATCCTAAATATATGCCTAGCATTTCAAAATTTCATAATTAATTTTTACATCAAATTTTAATCATAAGATTAGCATGCTCATGCTAGAGCATTCTGGCTTTCACCTCTTCATGCAATGATGTCTCTTGGCATAGGCTGCATGGTGTCTTCTCATGCAGTGGCACTATTCTGCTTGTGTTGGGCGCATGCTCATGTACAGGTTGCTCGTGCAATGATGCATTCTAATGAGCGGTCTACTTGAGTAGTGGTGCCTCTTCAATTGGTGTCCTTTCGAACAGGGGCCTTGTTACTCGTTCCTTTTCATGTGCAATAGTCTCCTTCTCTTCCTTAGAGACATTTGCTTGTGGGTTGCTTGATGTTGCATGAAAGGTTATGACATTTGAATGAAGGGTCGTGTCCTTTGGTATGCAAATGCTCGGGCACCTTGTGTCATCGCTTGTGCATTGCTTGTCCTTGCTCGTGCGGATTCAAGTAATGTCATGCGATGTTTTAGACGATTGCTTTTGCTTATGCAATGAAGGTGTCTCTTCATTGGCATCCTTTGGCTTGTCAAGAGATTGAACACATTTGTCCGTGCAAACTTCTATGATTTCTTCTTGTGCGCGCCTTGCAGCCAATCTCTTTGTGCGGTCTTGAGCATTTCTTATAACCTTGCGAAGGGTTGTGTCATCAAGCCAAAGTCATGCAGCCATGCCACACGAGTGGCCACCTCTCATCCCCATTCGTGGCCTGCCTCTTGTGGAAAGAGACAAACAAAAAGAAGAAAGACAGAAAGCGCTTGCCAAGGCATTAGGGGAGAGAAAGATGACTGCTACCTGAATAAGTAAAAAGTACGCCACAGGTGGTACTTTCTATAATTAGATTAAAAAAAAAAAAGGAAAAACTTAGTCAAGAGCTAAGGAAACTTTGAGGGGTTACAATCAAATCCTCCAAGTAAACTCAAAGGGTTTCGAGACCCTCCAAAGAGTTAGTTACCACACCCATAATTTCTATGTAAGCTCGCTCAACCTAAATAGCATTGCATTTCAAAAATTCGAGATGTTACATATGCAGTTAGTATAATTTTCCTCATTCCCTACTATAAAACTGAACATACTCTTTTAAAAAGGGCAAAAAAAAAAAATAAATAAAAAAAATAAAGTTACCTTGTGCACCAACTATCAACATGGATTTGGTTGCGTAGATAACAAGATTTGCTCGTAGCAAGTTTTTCTTGTTAATGAGAACTTCAATTTCGGACCATAAAGAAAAGTGATTAATAGAGAACATGGAAGAGGAAGTATTTACTTAATTTTTTAAAAAATAATTATGTAAAAATTACTATTTACTTAATTTTTTAAAATATAATTTTGTAAAAATTTTATTAATATTTGACATTTTCATATTAATTGTGGAGTGTTCAGAAAAGCTCAACTTCTCTTAATTTAACTCGGTTTAAGTTTACATTTTATTTTATTTGTAATATTTTATGATTAAAGTTAAAGTTTTTATTGAAAATATAAAATTTTGTAACTATATGAAAAAATTGTAGTTTCAACTCTTAAAAGATGACAATTTAGAAATGTTTTAAAATTTGAATCTTATTTTTAATATTTGACATTGCCCTTATATTACATAATATTTAATTTATTTTTATATTTAAATTAAAATTTAAGTTTATTAAATTAGTGTTTTAAATTATATATATATAATATATTTTTATATAGAACACCACTAGAAGACAAGAGGGCGACAATGAAAAAGAGGAGTTTTCTCATGACCCGTGGTTTCTTCTTAAAGTGAGAGGTCGTAGAGAGACCCCTTTAATCACGTGTTTATCATGTGACACTGGTTCATAGTACAACGCTTGAGTGGCCGTAATTGTTCATGGTACATTCGTTCGTATTATTTCTTGGCTATATCAAGTTGGAATCTGTCTCCGTCGCGACAAACACGCCAACTCTGTCTTCAACGAAACAGTGCTATGAAATCCGAATTAAAATACGAATCGTAGATCAATAAATCTTTATATCAAATCGATCAAACTTAATAAAAAAAATAATATTATCATAATATTATAAATAAATTTAAATAATAATATATTAATAATTTAAATTTTTAATTTTAAAATATATAATATTAATAAGATTTATAATAAAATTAAAAAAAAAAACAATAAATAGCCTAATGTCATGGTCTGATGGTTACGACCACTTATGCTCTTCATTCCAACTTGAGTTTGAGTCCAGGTTTAGTCGGTTCAATCCGATTTTTTCATTTCAATCATGATTTTGATCGATTTTGACTGATTTATTGAAAAAGTGTTTCTGTAATAAAACCTGAATCGAATGCTGATCCGGTTCTCGATTCGATCGGTCCGATCGGCCGGTCCAGTTCGGATTTCAAAACATTATCTCAAACAATAACAACCAAAACTTTAATTCTAAAATTTGAGAACGGTCATCAAAAAAACAAATATAAGATAGTTTCAATATATATACAATATATATATAATAGTAATAAAATAATAATAATAATAATGATAATGATAATGATAATAATAATAATAATGGTGTTATTAAAAAAAAACGCACATATACACACTATCTAACTAAACTTATAATATAAGAAATGATGATTTAATTTGATCTAATTCCTCTACGCCACTCATTGTTACACGAAATTATCTATTCAATTAATCTCTTAACTATTATATTTTTGCGAATACATTATATTAATGTTTTTAAAAATTTACTTCGTTCTTTGACTAACTTTTCTATATTTAAATTCTCAATTTTCCTAACGAATGCGTTTTAGGGTTTTCACTGTATATATCTAAAATATCTCAAACGATACTCTCGCATCTTATTTACAATTAAATTCACTCTTAATTTAATACATATGTTTTCATTTCTAATCATATTTTTCCTAATTTTATAACACATCCAACTTAACATTGTCATCTCAGCAACAGTCATTTTCTATTTTTGTTGTTATTTAATGGCCCAACATTCGGTAGCATATAATAGAACAAATCGTATTGTCATTTCATAAAACTTTATTTTCAAATCCAATAGTATCATGTGATCGCAAAGAATTCCGAATGCTCTTCTCCACTTCATCCAACTTGTGTGATTCCTATGATTCACATCTCTATCGATGTTGACATCGTTTTAAATGACGGACCCTAAATATTTAAAACGTTCACTTTTCGGTACATTCTGTCCTTCTAATTTAATTGCTTCTTTATCATTCTGATACTTGTTATTAAACATATAGGTCATATATTCAGTTTTTAATCAAATCAATTTAAATTCTCTAGATTCTAATATCCCTTTTTTCATAACTCCTATTTTACACTAATACTCTCTTTAATTTCATCGATCAATAATATATCATTTACAAAATCATATATTAAGATATTTCATCTTTAATATTCTTTGTAGTCTAATTTATTACTATTGCAAAAAGAATGGGACTCAATGTTGATCCTTGGTGAAGTCCAATATTAATTGAAAAACTATCACTTACATCTCCACAAGTTTTAACATTGATAATAGTTCCCTCGTACATATTTTTAATGAGATTAATGTATCTAACAAAAATTTCATTCTTCATCAGCGTCCACCACAATATATCTCTAGAAACTTTATCATATTCTTTAAAATCTCTATTGATTTCTTCTATAGGTATCGTGATATTGTCAATATCTCTTATATCCTCCGCATTGAAGGGATTATCAAAATAATCCCTTCAACGCTTTCTTATATGTTCATTCCTTACAAGTATACATTTGTCACATTCTTAATACACCGAATACCATTTAGATCTTTTTATTTCCTCTTTCTTATCTTGGCAATTCTGTAAATCTCTTTTTCTCCATTTGCAGTTTTTAGTCTCTTATATAATTCATTATACACTTTACTTTTTGATTTGTGAATAATTCTCTTCACCTCTTTCTTTGCAATTTTATATTTTTCAAATGCATCACTATTTTTCTTACTTTTAAGATTTCTTTAACACTCACGTTTAGCTTGTATGGAAGTTTGAATTTTCTCATTCCACCACCATGACTCCTTACCGAATGGAGCCCGTCCCCTAGATACATTGAGACGATCTTTATCTATATTCTTAATATTTTTAGACATTTTTAATCACATAATTTTCGAATCACTATTAGCAGACTTGATTACTGTTTGAATTAATTTGTCTCTAAAAGAAGTCACATTTTCTTTTTTCAATTTCCACCACTTAATTTTTACTTCCACCGTAGGGTGAAATTCCTTTTGACTTAGGAACACACGCACATCTACAACTAACAGCCTATGTTAAGTTACTACACTCTCTCCTAGTATAACTTTATAATTCTTACAAGTCACACTCCTCCTAGTGACAAAGAAATCTATTTGACTGACATTCGACCCACTTCTATATGTAACTATGTACGACCCTCTTTTTTTTAAAAAAAATGTCACGCCTCGATCCTCAGATCGAGCACGCAACAACCGTCGTGTTGTCTCGGTACACGGGCAGAATCTTCCCATATACTGGGACTCCGCAAGGCTACATTACTGAACATTAAATCCTCCAGTACACAAATCCATCAACGATAAGAAAAATCAAGAAACAATACACATGCAAATGACGCATCCGGTCCATCTCTGTACATACACGCATGCGTCGGCATACAACCGAGGGAGGGGTTCCTGTACATGCATGCATGCAGCGTGGCCATTCCAGCCAACCAGAATTCTCAGTACAAATAAAGCATTCAAAATAAAAAAAAAATCTCAAATCATAGTCGCAGGATTTTACTAATACTTGCATTAAGAAAACAAGCTAGCATCAGTAAAGTTCAAGCGGTATGAGATGTACAAAACTTCACAAATCCAAAAGAAAGTATCGAAACTCAGAATTACAATTCAAATGTTCCAGTACAAGATAAAACATTTTCCAAAAACAGTTTAATCAAAATAATGAAGTTCCAAATCATAATCGTCGGATTTCACCAATACTTGCTGAAGAACTCAACCAATATCAGTAAATCCGCACGGTATGAAATGTACAGAACTTCATTTCCATGGTTCTATGAATTATAATTCCCAAAATAATTTTACATTGCTAGATACCTATACAAACCAGCAAAAATCTTTCGCAAGCTCCAACGTGATGTCTCCAAACTAAGTATCCTCTGTAAAATATGGAGAGATGGGTGAGTATTGGGGAATACTCAGTGAGTGGAGTGCAATAGTGTGATTGTATTCATAAATGAGAGGTGAATGTGAGGCAGTCAAAACATATCTCATAACCACACTTTATATATGTAAAAGCATTTCAATAAATCAATCAATTTGCAAAACATGAATCCACATTGATCAATCTATCAGAAAATCATGGGGTCCCATCGAAAGTCTGCCAAGGGTTTTTCCATTCAATGTTTCAAAATATACTCCCTTCCTTGGTATTGGTCGTATCTCACCGGATGCAAACCAGATATAGTACGACTTCGGTAGAGGGAGGGACGTCTAACACCCGCGCACATCCAACTCCAACCACGCCACCCTGTCGGGTCGCTCTGTGGTGGGAATAACTATAGCCATTAACAACCAGCACCCTTCATTTCTCAAACATGTCATTTCTCAAATCACGTGTCATAATTTCTAACAAATAATCATCAATTTCATGCCATAGAAATTCATAAAACAATATCAAATAACATATGACACACATGCATTCATAAACACAGTAGATGTGTTCATACTTCATAATTCAGTTCAGACATCCCACAATCACAAAAAAAAATTATATAAAACATGTAAAAATCTTTCAAAATCATTTACAAAATAATTTTAAAACAAGTTACTCATTTAGGAACACAATGAACCGTCTATTTACCTCTAGAGAGGGTATTCACTCTCTATCTTTTAATCAAATT
Source organism: Dillenia turbinata (assembly GCA_037126225.1). NCBI lineage: Eukaryota > Viridiplantae > Streptophyta > Magnoliopsida > Dilleniales > Dilleniaceae > Dillenia > Dillenia turbinata. The sequence goes on from JBAMMX010000024.1 coordinate 15,615,828, forward strand.
CGAATTGATTCATTTTAAGCCCTCAAAAGATTAACCTAATCAAATATCGCAATTTATCATCAAATAAACTCCCATAAAAGGGTTTTCAATTTTTCCTAATTTAATATACCCTTAATTTGTACATCCACAGACTCTAGACTCTTATTTCATCAACCTAAGATTATTTACTTCTCCAATGGACTTTAATTCCCCATATTTCTAATTTTGCCTAATTTTCTTTCAAATTTATATAATTATAATACTTTTCATGCATATTTCAAATTAAATTCTAGGAAAACTATTCTATTCAACCTAACATGATTCTATCATCCCTTAGTATACTTCTTTTGTATCAAACAGCCTAATTCATATAAAATCATATACTTAACATTAATAATCACATATAAAATGTCAGAAAATGCATTCTAAATCGAATCTAACATACATATTAAACATATACACATCTCTTCACCCTAAATTTAACCTAGATCCACTCAATTTATCGAATGAATTAGTATTTCCCTCACCTAGGGTATTCGCAGTTCATAGATCTAGCTTCCCTGCACCATTCATTTCAGTCCAAAACCTGTAACGCTTCCAAATTGAAATAAACGTCATCAATTAAACCTAACTACTAAGAACATTCAAAAACCCTAAAGTATTTACGCAGAACTGTCATCCTTACCTACGCGGTGGATGATTGCAGATTCGGTTTAGGGTTTTCAAAGGTTTACTGCTGTTGCTAGCTTGGGTTTGCAGAAGTCCTCTCGGCAAAGAGAGAGAGCAAAGCACGCGTGTACGAGCAGAAAAGGGAGAGACAGAGTGCTAACGCGCGCAGGAGAGGGAGAGAGAGAAAACAGAGAGTGAAACAGAGAGAAGTTGAGAGGGAGAGAGCGAACGAGAGAGACGAAGGGTGAGAGAGAGACTTAGGGCTTTTAGCCCTAATTGATTTGGGGGAGGGGAAAACGCAGCGTTTTCCTCTTCTTTTTTTTTTTTTAATATACAATTAAATAAATAATTATATATATGTATATATATACATATACTCACACCCTCTTTTCACTAAAATTTAAATTTCATAAAAATAGGGTTTACTACAATTCACGGACACGACATTGTAAATATACCAAAAATTTAAATTTAATACCCCAAAATCGAAAATCAATATGCATTTAAAATTTTTCTATTTTATTATAAAAATGTTTACAAAATATCCGACATTGGTTTTATCGATATTAAAAAAAAATATTTATGAATACCAAGCGCCGGGGGGTTGCGTTCCAATGTACCTTCAATCAGTTAGGTATGGATTGAAAGTTATATACACGGACTCTTTTGTGGAGGTTTTATGTTATTGGAACATATTTCCAACTTTTCTGATCCTAAGTGCCTGGCACTTGGTAGTTGCAGTAGCTTCCCTATTAAGGTTTTGTCACTTTCGCTTCGATTTTGACATTCTGTCATCCCTTTTCATTTTAATGAGGTATGGAAATAGTGGTTCGACTAAAGGTTGGTATAAATTACAGACTCATCCTGAGTCCGGCTGGAGGTTCTGCTATAAAGAATCCATTGATAAGAGCGGGATGCAAAAGTTTTTTTACGTTGAGTTCTTGGATAAGGACCACTTGCCCTTACTACCCGAAGCCGATGGAGTGCCTTCTGTGGGGCTAAAGCCCCTAACCACTTCGAAACATGGTCGTTTCATTCGGTCGATCGGTAGCTATTGCAAGTCGACCGGTCGAAGTGTATGGGTTGAGTCCTTACTGGATGACCAGATGTTATCATTAGCTAACTTGCTGATTGGGGAAAAGAGAAACATTGACAGACCCCTTCTGCCGGAGAGGGAGAAGGTCAAGGTCGAACTAGTTGATTCTTTGAATTCTCTTGATGACATCGTGTTAGAGAATGTCACTGTTGGCAAGCCGGTTCGACCTAATGTGAAAAGATCCTTTCAGGAGGACACCAGGGTGTTTGAGGCTCTTTTTGGATCTTATTCCAGGGTGATTGAGGCCCTTCCCAGGTCACCACCCCTCAGTGAAAAGGAGGGTGATTTCCTTCCCTTTGTCTACGTTGGCAGTTTCGTCTAATCGTTCGATAATAGCAGCAGTTATACCGACGGAGACTACCATTCCGGTGAAGGTAGTCCATCAGGTGGAACGAGTGTCGATGTGGACAAGCTAAGAAAAGCGGGAGATGATCCCTCGTCTGGTGCCGTAACGAGAGCAAGTGTTCCTCGGGCTATAAGGGGCAAGATGGCAGGACCTTCTTCCGCGGTCCTGGTTTGGCCTGTGTATAAGGGAAAGCGCAAGGTTTTTGAAGGAGCGACTTCTCCATTCGCTATCTCCATTCGGTCTTTTGATGGTAAGAAGGGTTCAAAAGAGCGTGGAACCGTCGCCGTTTGTGCTGGGGATATACAGTATAGCTACATAGATTTGGCAGAAGCGGAGCGTATTGTCAGCTAGTTTGACTTTCATCAATGTGAGATTGACTTCCATAGGATGTATTATGAACAACTGGGATATGAAACCTTTTCAGGCACATGTGCCTCAGTGGCCAAGGAATGGATCGACCGAATTCAAAAGACCATCTCCGACATGAGGTTAGATGATGAGATGAAACTATAGGTTGTCGTAAAACTATTGGATAAGGGTGCTTGAACTTGGGGGGAAAATGTGAAGGGTAAGACATCCACTCCTCCAACTTGGGGAGAATTCCTTAGAACCTTTAAGGAGAAATATTACATTCTATTTTATAGGGATCAAAAAAGGGAAGAATTGTTCAAATTAGCCCAGGAAAACAAAATGGTAGCAGAGTATGAGAAAGAGCTAAAGGAGTTGGCTACATATGTCCCAGAGTTTGTGAACTCCGAGGAGTCATTATGTACAAAATTCGAATCAGGGTTGAATTTGAATATAAAGGAGAAGATGCCAATAACCAAGGGGCATACATTCCAAGATGTGTTGGAGTTAGCCTTTAGGGCCAAGAAGATGGCTATTGAGAGAGAAAGGGTTAGAAAAAGCCATGACAAGAGGATAATGTTTAGATTCTTTGGAAGTCAAGGCTCCAATAAGAGCAGCTGCACGAGCTCCTACAATAGAGTTTCAAATTCAGGTTTCGTTGGCTTTTTGAGGGGCCAACAATTCCCTAAATTTGGCACTCTCACTTCCAGTGCCATGTCCGAGAGTAGGTTAATAGGGCCGAAGAGAGAACCCTGCCAAAATTGCAAGAAGTATTATCGTGGACCATGTCCCAAACCTTCAAAGTGTTACCAATGTGGGAGAATAGGACATTTTCGCAATGCTTGTCCTGAATTGGGTCTGAGTAGGTATGGAGGTCCATCAAGTCATGATCACATAAGTGGCCACAGGAGTGGCCCATTGAATATCCCTACACCATCGGCTAATACTACTCCATGGACGGGAACCGGGAGCAACACGGTGGTCGTCCCTCCTCAGCGTCCCCAACAACCTCAACCCTGAACTCAAACCAGGATCTATGCAATAACTAATAAAGAGGCACAGAACAACCTAGATGTTGTTACAGGTAAATTTACTTGAGCCCAAATTCAGTTATTTAGAAAGGCATATTATTGATGATTCCATGATTTGGGATGTTATTAACTATTTTAGTTGAAAATTTAGTATGATTCTTACTTTTATATATGTAAATTGATGAAATACCGTAGTGATAATATATAAGCTGTATGTTATAAGATCGGACTAACGAATGCTTGATGGTTATATTATTAGGTATAATGAAAATCTTTGGTTTCGATGCCCGCATACTTGTTCATACTTGTTGATACAGGGTCCCATAATTCCTTCATTAGTGCAAACTTTGCTAGACATACTAATAGACCTATGACTCCACTTGAGAAAGAGTTGTTGGTGATTACTCCTTTGGGTGAACATCTAGTTAGAGATACAATTTACAGGGGTTGTGATGTCATGGTAGGAGAAATGATTCTTGAGGCAGACTTGATTCCCTTAGAGATGAAGGATTTTGATGCTATTATGGGAATGGATTGGTTACACCTCCATCTGGCATTTATGAATTGTTTTACTAAGAAAGTAGAGTTTTGGAAACCTGGACACTCAGCATTTGCTTTTACCGGTGAACGTTGACTAGTACCGACCTGTGTAATCTCGGAGACAGAAGCTCATAGGCTGATGTATAAAGGTTGTGAAGCATATTTAGCCTACGTTATTGACACAACTAAAGGGAGTCCCACTCTAGATAACATCCCTGTGGTGAAGGAGTTTCCGGATGTTTTTCCGAAAGAGCTACCTGGTTTACTTCCAAACCGGAAGTTTGATTTCACTATTGATTTACTCCCCAACACTACACCCATTTTCATACCACTATATAGGATGACACCTGTAGAGTTGAAGGAATTAAAAGTGCAACTTTAAGAGTTGCTAAATAAAGGATTTATCTGACCAAATTCATCTCCTTGGGGTGCACCTGTCTTGTTTGGAAAGAAGAAAGATGACACTTTTTGGTTATGTATTAACTACAGCAACTAAATAGGGTTACCATTAAGAACAAGTACCTACTTCCTAGAATTAATGATATTTTTTACCAACGTCAAGATGCATGTGTGTTTTCAAAGATTGATCTGAAATCATGATATCATCAGTTGAGAATCAAGGAGAGTGATGTACATAAGACTGCCTTCAGGACTCGATATGGACATTTTGAGTTTTTAGTGATGCCATTTGGGTTGACAAATGCTCTAGTTACTTTTATGGATTTGATGAATAGGTTATTTCATCCATACCTTGATAAATTTGTGATCGTGTTTATTAATGACATTCTAGTGTATTCAAAGAGTGATGAAGAATATATAGCACATCTTAAAATTGTTTTATAGACTCTTCAGGAGAAACAACTATATGCTAAGTTTTCTAAATGTAAATTTTGGCTCAGAGAGATTGGATTTTTGGGGCATGTGGTGTCCGGTGAAGGAATATTTGTGGACCCAAAGAAAGTTGAAACTATCTTGAAGTAGGAACAACCAGGAAATGTAAAAGAGGTGAGAAGTTTTCTTGGACTAGCAGGATATTATAGGAGATTTGTTGATGGATTTTCTAAAATTGCAACTCCATTGTCCAAGTTAACAAGAAAGGGAATTAAATATGTGTGGGATGATAAGTGTGAAACTAGCTTTCAAGAGCTCAAAAAGAGGTTAATATCTGCCCCCATCCTTACTCTTTCATCAAGTGGAGGCGGACATATGGTTTATAGTGATGCTAGTAGGTAAGGATTGGGATGTGTGTTAATACAAAATGATAAGGTGATTGCTTATGCTTCTCGTCAACTAAAAAAACATGAAGAGAATTATCCTACTCATGACTTAGAATTAGCAGCAATTGTGTTTGCCTTGAAGATTTGGAGATATTATTTGTATGGGAAGACTTGTAAGATCTTTATCGATCACAAGAGTTTAAATTACTTACTTAAACAAAATGAGCTGAACTTGAGACAAAGAAGATGGTTAGAATTAATTAAAGATTATGATTTGGTGATAGATTATCATCCCCACAAGGTCAATGTAGTTACGGATGCTTTGAGCTGGAAGTCTTCATCTCATTCGGAGTCTAGTGAAAATTCTTACCTTTCGTGTTTGGTTAGCATCCGAACCCTTGGAGTTAAATTAGCAAGTGATAAGCAAGGTGTATTACTGGATAGTTTTAGGGTAAGGCCAACTTTGGTGGATCGTATTCGAGAGCTCCAAGCTGGCGATGAGGAATTGAAAGTGATATTTGAGAAGGTCCACAATGGAGAAGGAGGTGAGTTTAGACTTAGAGAGGATGGAATTCTGGTGTTTAAAAGCAGAATTTGTGTTCCTAAGAATGTTGATCTTTTTTAAGGCTATTTTAGAGGAATCACACTCATCGGCATATGCTATGTATCCGGGAGGTACTAAGATGTACTGAACGATTAGAGAGGCTTATTGGTGGCCTAGAATGAAAAGAGAGATTGCTGAATTTGTGTCCAAGTGTTTGGTGTGTCAGCAGGTGAAGGCCAAACACCAGAGGCCTGCCGGTACTCTCAAACCATTTCCAATTCTCGAGTAGAAGTGGGAGCATGTCACTATAGATTTTGTAGTCAGTTTGCCCTGAACACTGAACATGTATGATGCCATTTGGGTAATCGTACATCGTCTCACCAAGTCAGTCCACTTCTTGCCAATTCAAAACACATATTCGTTAGAGAAGTTAGCTAAGTTATACATTAATGAGATTGTGAGACTTCATGGGGTTCCGGTATCGATCGTGTCTGATCGTGACCCTCGCTTTACCTCTCAGTTTTGGCCAAAATTTCAAGAGTCTCTAGGTACTCAATTAAAATTCAGCACCGCCTTTCAGCCCCAAACCGATGGATAGTCGGAACGCACTATCCAAACACTAGAAGATATGCTTAGAGCTTATGTATTGGACTTTCAGGGTAGCTGGAATAGACACATTTTCTTGATAGAATTTGCTTACAATAATAGCTATCAAGCCAGTATTGGAATGCCACCTTATGAGGCCCTATATGGGCGAAAGTGCAGAACTCCTGTGTGCTGAGATGAATTTGGAGAAAGGAAAATTGAGAGTATAAATTTGATCGAAGCCACTATTGAAAAAGTTAAACTGATTCGAGAAAGAATGAAGACAGTCCAAAACCGACAGAAGAGTTATGTCGATAAGAGGAGAAGAGTTATGTCGATAAGAGGAGAAGGCCGTTGAATTTGAGATCGGTGACAGGGTATTTTTGAAAGTATCTCCTTGGAAGGGGGTAATTAGATTTTGGAAAAGAGGAAAGTTAAGTACTCATTATATTGGTCCCTTCAAGATCATAGGAAGGGTTGGACAAATAGCTTATCGTTTAAAACTACCCCCAGAGCTAGGGAAAATTCATAATGTCTTTCATGTTTCTCTATTGAAGAAATACTTGTCAGATCCCTCCCATGTTCTTGAGGCTCCTCCCATTGAGTTGACAGAAGATTTAAATTTTGGAGTTCAACCAGTGGCTATTTTGGAGAAACAACTTAAACGTTTGAGAAACAAATAGATTCCAATCATTAAGGTGCTATGGAAGAACAACCACATTGAAGAGATGACTTGGGAGTCTGAGGAGACAATGAGGAAATAACATCCCCAGCTATTTAAGGAATTATAAGGTAATAAAATTTTGAGGACAAAATTTATGTTTAGGGGGTTAAAAATTGTAATACCAGACAAGTCTAAATTTTTGAAACTCAATCTAAATGGAAATCCATTCGGCTCATGCTATGCATTCGGCTGTTTGTAGTTTTGTATTTGACCGAATAGCCCATTACATTTCCTTTCGGGTATTTGCAAATCCATTCGGTCACAAACTCTCTCCAATATTCCTCCCTTCGATATTGACTGAATAATCCATTACATTTTCCTATGGGTATTTTCAAATCCGTTTGGGTTTTCTTTCGTTTGACCGAACACCCAATCCATGAGACTTAACCGAAGAGCACCATTTTGTCCTCATTTGTATTGACCGAACAGCCTTCAGCCTTCAATTCTTGCAACATGACTGAATAGCCTTGATTGAACAGCATGCAGCCTGCCTTTATCTCTTGTACCAATGAGTCTTGAAATTGTCTTACATCATTTTCCAATGTAGAGATTTGAACCCATGACCCTAACTTAGTCCAGAAAGAACTTATCCACTAAGCCATTCAAACACTTCAATTATGATATGCACAATATTTATTATATCCCATGTTTTTTTATTTCCACTAACGTGTCTCCATGTATGAATGTGACCCTTCGATGGAGTGAATTTTCCTTCATATTGTGTTCAAACAATTGTCTGTCCTCTGTTCGATAACCGATGGGAATTAAACCCAAACACCACCATGTTATGTAAACCATTATAACCAAGATCTCCAACATTTTTATATTTTAATAACTTAAATTTATTTTCCATAAATTTGCACTTGTCCTCCCAACTCCCTCAGCACATTACCGATCACTCTTCTATCAATAAATAAAAATTTTAAATGCTTGAACTCATTGGGGGAAGTCCCTAAATTACCCATAAGGGCATGTTGGGCACTTGTGTACATTGGAAGTGAAGGGGGAAAACTAAGTAAATTCAGAAATATTTGTTATAAATGAAGAGCAGTGGTGGGACATTAGAATCCACGAAAGCCAAACTCCATTTCTTTTTCTCCTTCTTCTTTCTCCCTCTCGGTTCACACTTTTCCCCTTCTCTTCTTGTTTCCTTCAAAGATCAATCAAGATACTACCAAGACCCACACTGTAAAGGTTCCAAAACTCATAACCCAACCTTTAGAAAGTTAACTCTAGTGATAGATTTGAAGTTTTCTAGTGAGAAAAAACCTAGGGTTTGACGGTGGTTCGGTTTGAAGCAAAGATGGTGACAACAAATTAGGTAATCTTCATTTGCTTACTTGGGTTTACTTTAAATTACCATGACTTTGAAGTATATGCTGAAATTAGAGAGATTAGTTTGGAGGAAAGTCTGTGTCACCGAGAGTGAGAAAGAAGTTAGAGTTTGAATGTTAGACTTGTGGGTTGTTATGAGATGATAAATATTAATGGTTTGGTTACGTAATGATATTTCATAGGAGCTAGACAAACTTATCAAAGCCAGACTCTTGCTGTGGGACAAACCGGGAGTGATTACCTTCCCTTACACAATGAATGGATACATGTTTATGGTTTTAACTGAAAAAATGTTTATACTGATTTTATAAATATTTTCTAATGATTTTACAAATATTTCTAAAATTGTTTTAAAATTGTTTTATGATTGTGGAATGCCCCGAAAGGGGATTTGAATTACCGAATACATCTATGTGTTGTTTAAAAATAATGTGCTATGTTTATTGACTTGTGTTGAATGCGACTGATTGAATTCATGCATTGAGAATTCGTTTAAATAACTGTTTGTGCATTTTGATATATGATTTGATGATTGCAAAATGGTACTATATGCATGGTTAATGGTTATAGTCATTCCCTCCACAGTATGGAGCCCAACAGGGTGACGTGGTTGAGCAGGTATTTGGATGAAGAGATAGCTATGCTCGAGAGGTGCCTTTAAATCCCTCCCTTCGAACTAGACTAGTTTCACCCCAGGGGAGGCTCAAGCCAAAACCAAAGAATGAGGTATTGTGTATGATTGATTGATATTGATGAGAATCTCTTGGGTATTCTACCATTGGTCTGGGTCAAGCTCTTGGTGGAAAGATTTTGACAACCCTGTGATTTTGGAAAACAAGTTGTGATGACTGGATGTATATGAATTATACACCATGATTTGTTGAGATATTGTTTATATTGAGATTTATCGATGCGATCGTATGATTTTGAGGAAAACATTTGACATATCCACAATTACCACTCATTTATTATCATACCATGTTTTGCACTCACTGGGTATTTCTATACTCACCCCTCTCTATTTTACAGAGGAAGTTTAGTTATTTCGTGAAGTCATTTAGAGCAGGATTTTGGGAGGACTCCTGTCTCAGACTTCTTTGGGTATAGACCTACTTTTGTTTTGGAGGTATTGATAGTTGACCCAAGGAGGACATTTTTTATAAAAATTTTAATTGTCAACTTTTATAACTCTGTGTTTTGATACCGGATGGATTTGGTTATATGTAAACATTTATTGAGGACCCTTAATTTTCTTTTCTTATGAAATTTACTTGGGAATCATTGCTGGTTCTGTTTTCTATTCATAGTGAGGAAATTGTGATCCATTTGGTTGATGGTTAGGATGGCCTATGGTTTTATTCAGTATTCTGAATGCTTTGTGATGCCTTGGAGTACGGGGTGAAACTCACACGTATTCAGGGTAATGTGGCGATTGTCGCGTGCTCGGATCTGCGGATCGGGACGTGACATTATGTAGTTAAAGTGGGAGGTTTTTTTTTTCGTTAGAAGAATTTGAGTAATTCTTACATAAAACCTATTGGATTTTGTAACTTTGAATTAAATTTGTGATGATTACGCATTAGGATTATAGATGATGATTAAGAATTTAGTGAACTTTTGATTCAATAATTAATGTTGATTTGTCATAGATGTTAATTTTGAAGTACAAAATTATGTATATGATATGATTATTAATATTTGTGTCCACACTTTTAAAACTTAGACCATAGCATCGAAATCCATTATTGAGGACATGAATAAAAGGTGACAAATTGAATGGCATCAATCATGACATTTTGAAACTGTAAAATATGGTATGTGCTGGAAGATCAAGATGCCTTGGATGACATCAACCATATCATGTAAGACCCTGATATGGGCAATAATGCTCCGCATAGGAGAGATCAAAATGCTTACTACGTGTGGAATAGGAAAGATTTCATTTCTCGAGCAATCCTGGTTAACTCTATGATTGATGATATGATATCCAAGTGTGAGCAATATGGGATTACTCATGACAACTGGGTGTACCTCAAGGAGAAATATAGAGGTACCAGTATGCCTTGTGTTAGATAGTTGACGTAAAGTTTGATACATAGAAAATGTGAGGTGGCCACAATATCAAATAGCATTTAAAGGTCTTATCTAATATGATTAGTGAGTGGAAGTCATTTGATCATGTCCTTTCTGATGAACAGTAAGTTCAAACTTTGATTGTAACACTGAAAATTTGGTATTTGAGATATTCTGTAAGATGTTTAGATAAATATAATAGAAATTTTAAATTTTATTGATTTTTGATTTTGGAGTATTAAAGTGAAATTTTTGGTATATTTAAAAATATCTGTGTTCCGATTTGAGGTACATTCTATTTTGATGATAAATTTAGAGTTTTAATAAAATGTGGGTATAAAATATATATATAGGAATATTTATTTATTTATATATTTATTTATATAAAAAAAGGGAGGCGGAGACGCAGTGTTTTGCCCCAAAACACTACATTTCCTTAATTAGAATTAGGGTTAGAAAACCCTAATTCTCTTCTCTTCTCTCTCCCTCTCTTCGCCTCTCTCGCTCTCTTTCCTGACTGTCTCTCTACCTTCGCCGCGTACACAGCCCACTCTTCCTCTCCTCCGCCACCCTCTCCACCGCTCACTGGTGGTTCTACTATCACCACCGCCACCGCCTGGCTGTTCATCTCCCTCTCTTCTGTCTCTCTCTCTATCTCACTTTCTGTTTCTCCTGATTCTCCATCTCCGTCGCACTCTCTCCCTCTATCGTCTCTCTCTCTACCTCCCACGGCCGACACATTCCTCCTCCGACCATTGTACGCAGCCATATTTCCCTTTCTCTCTCTCGCGCGTGCGAACAGAGCTTTCTCTTCTTCTCCCTCGCGCACGAACCGTTTTCCCTCTTCCTCTTTTGTTTGCTCGCGTAGTGCTTGCTGTGAGCACTTCCCTTCTGCAACTATCCCAAATCGGAGACCAATTGGACCTTTAAAAAAACCCTAGCCCAAGACTGCGATTCTCTCTCTACGCAGGTAAGGACTGGTTCCTAATCCTAGCTCTAGGGTTTCAAATTTCCTTAGTAATTAGGTTTAATTGCTAAAATATGCTTCAATTTGGAAGTGTTACAGGTTCTGGACTGAATCGAACGGCGCACGGAAGCTAGGTCTGCGAGCTGCGAAAACCCTAGGCGAGGGAATTTCTAATCCCTTCGATAGTTGAATGAGTTTAGGCTGAATTTGAAATGAGAGCTTTGTATATGTTCTGAAAAATGTGCAGAATTTGAAGATAGTGCACTTTCATAAAAATTGATATGTGATTTCTAGGGTTACGTCTAAATTCTACATGAATTTAGGTTGATTAATACAAAAGAAACGTGTTAGATGAAATTAGAAACTTGGTAAATGGTGTAGAACAGCTTTCCTTAGAGTTTGATTTAAAATATGCATGAAAAATGTTAGGGTAATGTAAATTCTGAAGAAATTAGTCAAATTTGGAAATATTAGGAATTAAAGTTATTGAAAAGGAAAACTAATTAGGAAAAATTTAAAAACCCTTTAATGAGATCTTATTTGATGATAAATTTCGATGATTGATTAGGTAAATCTTTTGGAGACTTGAAATGAATCAATTCGGATTAGATTGTTAAATAGAGAGTAAATACCCTCTCTAGAGGTGAGTGGATATATGTTTATGATTTTAAATGAGAAAATGTTTTATTCTGATTTTATAAAATATTTTCTAATGATTTTACAAATATTTCTAAAATTATTTTTGTGATTGTGGAATGCCCCGAAAGGAGATTTGAATTACTGAATACATCCATGTGTTGTTTAAAAATAATGTGCCATGTTTATTGACTTGTATTGATTGTGACTGATTGGGCTCATGCACTGAAAATTTGTTGAATAACTGTTGACACATTTTGGTATATGATTTGATGATTGCGAAATGGTGTTGTGTGCATGGTTAATGGTTATAGTCATTCCCTCCACAGGGTGACCCGACGGGGTGACATGGTTGGGCAGTTATTTGGATGAAGAGGTAGCTGTGCTCGAGAGGTACCTCTAAATCTCTCCCTTCGGACTAGCCTGGTTACACCTCAGGGGAGGCTCGAGCTAAAGCCAAGGAAGGGGGTATTGTGTATGATTTATTGACATTGATGAGAATCCCTTAGTGATTCCACCATTGGTCAGGGCTAAGCCTTTGGTGGAAAGATTCTGGCAACCCCGTGATTTTGGAAAATAAGATGTGATGACTGGATGCATATGAATTATTTACTATATTTTGTTGAGATTTTGTTTACTTTGAGATTTATCGATGCGATCATATGATTTTGAAGAAAACATTTGACATGTCCACAATTACCACTCATTTATTATCATAACATGTTATACATTGACTGAATATTTTACAATACTCATCCCTCTCTTTTATATCTTTCAGAGGAATTTTAGGTCTGTGACAGCAATTGGAGCTTGTGAAGGTTTATCCGCTGACTTGTTTAGGTATCATAGTAATGTAAGGTTATTTTAGCTTGATCTGAAATCCATGGAAGGGAAGATTTGTATAATTCTTTTGGTAAGGATTAAATCGATACTTGTTTCGTATATAGGAGCAAGTATCGGTGGAATCCTTACATTGCTTATGTTAGAGCTTGTTCATTTTTATTTTAAAATTTCATTTTTGGTAAAAAATTATTGTTTAAATGGGACATTTGGACTTTATTTGATCTTGGAAAGGTTGGGATGGCCGGATGCGTGCATGTGATTTGGATTGGCCGAGTTGGCCTTATGTGTGTGCTGATTTGAGTTAAATGGACCGGTGCGTCCTTTGATTATTTGTTGAACTCTGGATTGGCTGGGATGACCATACTGCATGCATGCATGCATGTACAAGAACCCCCTCCCCAAATGTGTGCTGATGTATGCTTGTGTGTACAGGGACGGACTGGATGGGTCATTTACATGTGTATTGTTTCATGATTTTCTGATCTTGATGGATTTGTGCACTGGAAAATTTATTGTTCAGTAATATAACCTTGCGGAGTCTCGGTATATGGGGAGGTTTTGCCCGTGTACCGAGACAACGCAACGATTGTCGCGTGGTCGATTCGAGAATCGGGGCGTGACATTGATTCAATTCTTTTTTGACAAATGAGAATATCTGAAAGTGAATTTAACTCACAATGATAGTGTGAAGACTTTCTCAGAAGGATGAGTAGTTTGGTAATGAGCGGTTTCGTGGTGTTAAATCTAAAGCTGATTCTTTTATTGTAAAGTTTAGTTCTAAAAAAGTTTTGGACTCTAAGTTTGAGAGGAACTGGAACAAAAGTAAGAAAGGAAAGGAGATTGTAGACGGATCATGAAAGAATAGAGACCGTGAGGCGTTTGTGGTTTTTCGTCGAAAGTTTTTTGGTATGAGATAGATATATGTGGGGAACAATGTAAAAGTATAAGTTAAAGGAGTTGGCACTTGTAAACTGCAATTATAAAGTGACCAAATTCTCATTCTACATAATGTTCTCCACATGTTGGAAGTTCAACGGAATTTAATATTTGTTCTTATTTTTTATGAAACTTGACTACATTTTGAATTTTGTTAGAAATAGGATTAATTTGTATTTAAATAACATGTATTTTGATTCTAGATAGTTTGTAAATGATTTTATGGTTTTACAATGTGATCAGACAAATATTTAACTATTATGTTGATAGTTGTCTTTCGTTAAATGTTTGTTTCTCAAGTAATATAAATGTTAACGATGTGACATAGCATGTTAAACTTGGTCATATACAGGCAACATAAGTTGAATCGACTAGTGAAGGTAGGATTATAGGGTTCGCTCACAAAAGTTGATTTGCTAAAGTATAAACATTGTCTTGCTGGCAAAATGATGAAAAAACCATTTGAAAATACCATACTGACTGAGTTTCTATTGTTGTTAGTCCATTCAAACATTAGTGATCCAATAAATGTGAACACTAAATGTGGCGACTTATATTTCATTATGTTTATAGATGGTTTCATGTGATTAGGCAATGTCTATTTGATTTCTTACAATTTTGAATCATTTGAGTGTTTTAGATATTATATGAGCGAGGTAGTGAATCAAATGGATAGGACAATAAAGACCTTGTGAACGGATAAATAGCATGAATATTTATCAGATTAATTTAAAGATTTATGTAATAAAAGATGTATAATCCAACATTTAACTATTCTTAATACACCATAGCAAAATGGTATTGCAAAGATAAGGAGTAGAATATTGTTAAATGTGACAAAATTCATGAAAGTGTAGAGTAACTTGTCGATTTCCTTTGGAGGATATACTTTGTTGACTGCAACCTATATTTTGAAAAGAGTGCCTTCAAAATCAATATATCATGATTTATGCCTACCAACCAAACGATCAAATATATTATATTAAATTAATAAACTTTATAGATATATAAATAATACGAAAATCTGAAATCAATATATAGTTTCTAAATATAAAATCATAAAATTAATAAAAATTTAGAATTTTATCCCATCAATAATAGTCTTTTGAAAACTTTCTCAAGGCATTTGTATATCCCAAAGTTCAACCTTGCGAACAATTCATTTCTATAAGTTAAAATGTATTATGCCAGAATAACACATTTAACACTTCCAGATTCATTTTTAGAAGACTTTTTGCATGTCAAAAGACCAATTTAATAAAAGGTAGACAAGTTATATGAGCATATTACAATGAATTAACCAGAGGGATATGAGATATAAAGGACCTCGATAATGGAAGAAAGGTACATCCATAATACACTAGTGAGAGAGAGAGAGAGATCAATCATGAAACATGTTAGTCTTGGTCATAAATTGCACACAATAAGATCAGTGGAATGTTGAAAACTTATATCACGTTTCCTCATAGGTTCAAGTTTGGCATCAATTTTTTTAGTATTTTCTAACAATTTTGGCTGCAGTCCAAAAAAAGGAAAATAATCTGTTTATGTTTTGCGCATTTTCCAAAAAAAAAAATCAATAAATTTTTAAGAAAAAGGCAATTTCTCACAAATAATCATACATAGCATGACATATTCACAACTTCAGTAGTGCAAAACATCCTATTCAGGGTGCACAACAAACAAGAAATTTTCCATTGGTCCTGCACCATAATTCACATAAGAAAGTCACAATGAAGCTACCTTATGAAGGATGACCAATTCTATGGGCGCTTTTCAGATAATCATGCACATTAAGCAATTCTTCAAGAATCCTGAAAGCATGGCTACCACCTGCTGTGCATGATGCAGAGCATCAACGAAATTCAAAGTTTCCCTTGAAAAGAACAACCTCCCATATTTATCAAACTTTCAATTCAATACTTTTCTATGGATGATATAAAATACAAATTCTTGTTAAAAAGGAGAACAACTTAAACTAGCTTAACCTTGAACAAATCCATGCAAATTATCCTACCAACATCAGCCACTACATTTCTAGACAAGAAAAAGAAATATTCAAGTTGATATTACAATTTTACCAGCATGAAACCATGTTGCTGTGTCTTGCTTACTAGCTCAAGAGCTTCGATAGTGACAACATTGTTCCCTATATGACCTGCAGGAATATTTAAACCATCAATAGCAGATAAACTGATGGGATTAAAGAATCAGTTCCCTACTCTAAAATAGCTACATTAAAAGCAGGACTAGCTTGAACCAGACCAAGTCTGCTTGAAGCCATACAATTATCCAACCAACATCAGCCACTACATTGCTGGACAAGAAAAGGAAATATTTTTTTTGATATTACAATTTCACCAATATGAATCGACATCACTGTGCCCTGCCCACTGGCTCAAGAGCTTCCACAGTAACAACACTATTTCCTTTAATGACTTGTAGGAAAATTTAAAGCATCAATTGTGGATAAACTAATGATATTAAATAATTAGTTTATACTCTTAGATAGCTAAGAACTAAATACCGAAGACAGGGAACTTACCACCGTGCCAATGTCAATTTTCTCATTGTCATTCACTTCCATGGCGTTATCCACCAGCAAGTTCAAAAATTGGTCAAACCCCAGAGAGTACCAACCACCATCTTGTTGGCATTTAGCTTGACTGCAATATATATTTCAACATAAGCTCGAACTTTGACCAACAAATTTAAATCTATTAATAGATACAAAATAAAGTAATTGAGCATAATTCCTGGCCATATCATGACCTAGAGGCTGCATAGATGTCAAATGATGAGGAAACAAATTATGAAATGATAATATTTAAAGTTGGATAATCAGATATATGCATGTGACAGAAAGCTTGCACATGTCCAAGTATGAAAACTTACTAAAGTGAGAAGCTTTATGCACTATAAACATCAAGGGCTCTTAGGCTTGAAAATTGTAGTACTAAATATATCACTCTTTTAATGTATATGAAAAATCAATCATTAAAACACTCCAAGAAGCTTGCTTTTGATCCTACATTCTGGCTTATCTATCCCCATTGTAAGTCAATTAGAGTCTTAAAGTCTGGAATAGTAAAAAAAAAAACTAATTACAGAAAAAATTTCAATTTCTAGAAGAATTGCATTGTTGGACAACTACATTCAACAAAAATTCAACAAACTGATGAATACATGTGAATTCCAAAAACTAGTAATCATCCAAAATGTTATATATATAATTTATACAGTTGTTGTTACTAATGCAAAATCACAAGTCAACTCAGTAAAGCAAGAATCCCAAGTTGTTCACTTTTCCATCCTAGAATTTTTAATCATTGTTTAAGTGAACCTATAACTCACATTCTTACTTCAAGCAATTTATCTAGCATTTTTAAAGAAAGGAAAAGAAGTAAAATGTTTCTTCAAATCAAAGCCAAGACATCATGAAAAAAGAAAAAAAAAATTCTTACTTTGGTGTTACCAACTACATAAGAACCACCAAAATTTTTAGAAAAAAACTAGCCTACTTTTGTTCAATCTATATTTGAGAGAGGAAGGGAGAGAGGGAGACAGAGAGAGAGAGAGAGAGAGAGGCACTCTCTCTCTTTCTATAGAACAACAACAGTCTGAATATTAGTCCCAAATTTTGGGGTCTGCCATTTGGGAGACAAATAAAATAGAGAGAAAAAATTAAAAAATTTAAAATTTAAAAATAAAATAAAAAATAAAAAATAAAAAACATAAAATTAATGTTTAAAAGCAAAAATAGAGAAGATCTCATTTTGGTTTTGACAAGGAGTTTTATTTTATGCTCGTAGTTAATCTACTACAACTCTTCTCCTTTATCCAGACCTGCTCTTCCTTTATTCGGACTTGGGACCAGCAATGGCAGAGTTAAAAAGAACTTGGGACCAACAATGACAGAGTTAAAATGACTAATTAGGTCCTACTGAGAGTCGAACCCAGGTCGCTGGATTCAAAGTCTAAAGTGCTAACCACTACACCATAGAACCACTTGTTCTCTCTCTCTCTCTCTCTCTCTCTCTCTCTCTCTCTCTCTCTCTCTCTCTCTCTCTCTCTCTCTCTCTCTCTCTCTCTCTCTCTCTCTCTCTCTCTCTCCAAGATCTCATTTTGGTTTTGACAAGGAGTTTTATTTTATGCTCGTAGTTAATCTACTACAACTCTCCTCCTTTATCCAGACCTGCTCTTCCTTTATCCGGACTTGGGACCAGCAATGGCAGAGTTAAAAAGAACTTGGGACCAACAATGACAGAGTTAAAATGACTAATTAGGTCCTACTGAGAGTCGAACCCAGGTCGCTGGATTCAAAGTCTAAAGTGCTAACCACTACACCATAGAACCACTTGTTCTCTCTCTCTCTCTCTCTCTCTCTCTCTCTCTCTCTCTCTCTCTCATATAAATACATATATACACACACATATATATAGAGGAAAAAACTAGCACCCTTTCTGTTCATCTATACCCAAAAAAAAGAGAGACACTACTCTCTTTCCCATGTAACTGCTTCCATATGAAACTCCCATAAAAAACAAAAACCACTCATACCCTCTCCCCTCCCTCATCCTCCTACCCCTCCGGGTCCCAAAATAAAGACTAACTCCACAATCACAACCTGGAGACAAAAATTGGAATGCAAATACTTTAGAAAACTTGAAAATGAGTGACTAATCAATGGAATGGAGTGTAAGTTTTCAAAAGTTATGGCAAGGAATTACTTCGCAGAAGTAAGTACAATGCAAAATATACACAAAAAAGGGAGAAAGAGAAAAAGAGACAGAGACAGAGAACTTACTCTGGAGTTTCTTGTCTATTTATTTGCAACCACAAAGAAAAGGGGGAGAATATTAGAGAGCTACACAGAAAGGAAAGCCTAAAAGTAATCTAGAATAGAGAGCCAAAGATACTAGGCAAAATAAAGAGTGAAAAATGTCAAAAAGAACAGTGGATTTTTTCTGCTTTGATGGGGCATTTAGAAACTTTTAATAGAAAGAACTCCTTGTGTAGCTTTATTTATGGTTAGGATAAAACGGTATACTATCATGTCTGTATCTACGCATCTCCATATATATTTGTAGGAAGAAGAATTCTAGAAATTCTCACGGCAATTGAAATAGACACCATGGATACATAAATCTAAGGAATTTTGAGAATATAAAATAAGCGTAGTTCCATTATGTCCAAATTCAACAAGGGAAATGAGAGAAGGTGTGGATAGCAAGGAACAGAAAAAGAAAAACCTTGATCTAGCTACACCACGTCCTGACGCTTCATCTGAATTCCAAAAAAATTCTCAACATTGGACAGCAAGGAGAACAAATCAGATATATGGCAAACTATTTACGCAGTTTTTTAAGGGGGTGGGGGAGATTGTACAAAAACTCAATCCCATAGATGCTCAAATTAGAGATGCGATAATTTTTGTAAATCATTACAATTTAACCTCATAACTCTTTCCATCCCCACCACTCCCAAAAAATTTTAGGAATATATATATATATATATATGTATTATATAAAAGAACAAGAGAAATATAATTGCCCAAGTGTTTTCCAATGAAACTAGGGGGTCAAAAGAGAGATTTTTGGATAAAAGCAACCCATGAACTATTGCTTTTAGGGAAAGAGTAATTTTGTAAACAAGAACTATTTTCCACCACACCGACCAGTGTAAGAAACATCAAAATATGTTCATGTATGCAAAATAACAATAATAAAAAAATTACAAGATCATAAAAATGATATTGATTTACAAAATTATTACAATAGATCATAAAACATCCTTATGGCAATAATAGTTCCAAAAACTGATAACAAAGTGTAAACTCACGATTTCGACGTTTATTACAATAGTAGCAATTATAATTACTATTACTAACAACCAAAAGGTCAGGATGGCCGAGTGGTCTAAGGCGCCAGACTCAAGTTTTGGTTCTCGTGAGAGAGCGTGGGTTCAAATCCCACTTTTGACAATTTTGTTTGTTTGTTATTTATTGACGACCGTAAAATTTGATATTAAGGGTCAATTTCTTGCTATCAACAAGATGGAAATTAAAATAAGCATTGTATAGTAGGATGCACCAAATCAGACTATTCAAAGTTTGCTACCTGGAGCACAATTCACTAAAAAGCTTATCAAATGGAAGGATGTTGAAAAAGATTTTTATATCAATTTTTCTAAAGAAAAATAAAGCTGAGTAATCATCTCTAAGATGGCAGCTTGGAAGCACAAAAGGGTCCATCTCTTTTATTTACTTACTATAATAGTTGATAGAACTCAAGGCCAAAGGACTATCCACTGTCAAATTGACCACAAAAACTACCCAACTTTTATAATTTGTTAGTGACTATAGTGTTAGGTTAACTTATGTGTGTATTTTGATGGCATAGGTCAACTTGTGCTATTGAAAAATTGCCTTGGTTGATTTACAAAACAGACTTCAAATCTTGGTTTAGTCGGGTCGCCTTGCATAGCTAATGAGTAGACCTGGGTAGTTTGCAGGGTAGGTTTCTAAGGTATTGCATTGACAAGTCGACTTGCTCAGTGCTTAGGTTGACTCGAGGTTTAGAACTCTGAATTTTTAGGTCGACTTGTTCCCAAACAAGTCGCCTTATCTATGCAAATTTTGTGCTTATGAGTCGCCTTGTCCATAGTGTATGTTGACTTGCCTAGTCGAACTCTATTGTTTTAAGGGAGTAAAATGACAAAAAAGGACACCCAACTCAACAAACACTTGTGAGTCATGAAAGGTAAGATGGTAATTGAATCTTTCACTAAAAATAGGCTTGAGTAAAGGCTAAAACCCATTTTTTTATTTTCTCATTCTCCTTCCACAAACATGTCTCCCTCCCCCCTCTCTCTCTCTCCCTCTTTTGTTCGTCTCTTTCTCTCTCTTTTCCTCCTTTGAGATCCATTGAAGTCCTTCCCAAACCCATAGATTGGAGTCTCCAAACCCTTAAACAAGTATCAAGAAGATCAACCTTAAAGAGAGAACTAGTTTTCCTAGTGAGGGAAAACCTAGGGTTTCGTAGTATTTCAACTTGGAGACTAAACCAACAATGGAAATAGAGGTAAAACTTCCCTCTTATCCTAGATTTGAGTTTACTTTGCTTATTTTCAAGATTTATGTTGAGATTGGAAGAATGTGAATTTAGGGATCCAAGCCTAGGGTTTATGAATGTTGAGATTTAGGAGAAATTGAGAATAATAATGGCATATAGATGCAAATGGGAAGTGATTGTTGAAATTAAAACATGGATTTATGGATTTTAGAAATTAGGGTTTATGATGTGTTTGGAGAAAAACTGATTTAACCCTAATCTCACAAGTGATTAAGTGAGTAATGGATGTTTATCATCTTAGGTAAAGCATTAGGATTCAAGTAAGGATTGAACATCATTGTTGATTGAATTGGGAGTGTTTGCCTTCCCAAGAGGTGAGTGGATGCATAATTATGATTCTAAATGAGAAAATACTTTTAATTAATTTTAAAAATGTTTTTAAAATTATTTATAATTGTTTTATGATTGTGGAGTATCCCGAAAGGGGATTTAGAATGAAAAATGCTTCCATGTGTTAAATTGAAACTAATGTGACATGTTGATTGATCTATGTTGAACATGTTGATATTAAACTCATGATTTGAGAAGTGTTGAATAATTGTTGACACATTTTCATACATGCTGTGATAATTGTGAAATGGTATTATATGCATAATTAATGACTATGGTCATTCCCTTTACGGCGCAAAGTCCAACGGGATGATGTTGTTTGGCATTTATTTGATTGAGGAGGTAGCTGCACTCTAGAAGTGCCTCTGAAATCCTCCATTCAAACTAGCCGGTAGCACCCTAGGGGAGGTGTGAGGCAACACTAAGGTTGGGGTAATTAGTGAATTGGTAAAGCATAAAAACCCTTAGCGGTTCTGTCCTTGGTCATGGTAGATCATTATCGAGAATCATGATTTTTGGCAACCCTAAAAATTTTGGAAAATATATTGATATGTTTAGATGCATATGACTTATTTATTTGATTTATTGAATCTTGTTTAAAACTTGATGTTTGATGATGAACTTTGATTTCAATGGATTCGATGATATAATTTTGACAAAATTGTTTGATATATCCATAGTCATCCCTAATTTACTATTATAATATGTTATACACTCATTGGATATATATTCACTCTTCCTAATTCCATTTTTACAAAGGAAGTTTAGTTGATACTCGTGTCATTTAGAGTCGGATTTGAGAAGACCACTGTTAGGGACTTCTTTTGGTATAGACTTTGTTTTGGTTTTTGAGATATCGATAGTTTAACCCGAGGAGGACATTTTGTATAAAACCTATTTAAAACTTATTTAACCCTATATTTTGATTTTGGTTGGATTTGCTTATGTATAATTCTCATTAAAGACTCTTAATTTCTCTTTTTATTAAGTTCTCTTGGGAATTAATTGTTGGCTTTGCTTCTTATCTCTCGAGTAAGAACTGTGTTCTATTGTTTAATGATATTGAGGGGCCGGGGTGGCCTATGGTTCTATTGGGTATTTTGAAACCCTTGCGGTGTCTTAGAGCATGGGGTAAAATTGACACATGTTATAGGGTAGCGGCGATTATCTCGTGTCAGGACCTGCGAGTTGGTACATGACAACTTTATTGGTATCAGAGCATAGGTTTACAATTTGAGAATGTTTTAAAACGTTTGAAAAGTTTCCCAAGTATTTTAAAGGTTATCAATTGTTTTTAAAACCGTTTTAAGAAAACTCGATGTTTGAAGTATTGTACGTGGTTTCAAATGCCTCCTATGGGTTCTAGAGAGTTGGAGACATTATTTTTAAGGGATTAAGTATCTTGTTTAATTCCTATTACGTTTGTTAAGCCTAGACTTTCTTCTGTAGAGTAGAATTATGCCTCTTGGAAGAAGAATGAGGAACCTGAATGAGATTCCTCTGCCTCTGCCTCCTCAACCTCAGGCTACATCATTTTCACATGTGCCTCATCCAATGTCGACACACACGGCTCCTCTAATTGAGATTCCTGTTCCACTTATAGCCGCCCTACAACAAGTGATAGAGTAGTGGAATACCTACGGAGCATAGTTCCAAACTCACACTAAACTCCAGTTCTTCCGTTAATTCCTCCTCCAGTGCCGACTATCCAACC
The DNA here is from genome assembly GCA_037126225.1 of Dillenia turbinata. Taxonomy (NCBI): domain Eukaryota; kingdom Viridiplantae; phylum Streptophyta; class Magnoliopsida; order Dilleniales; family Dilleniaceae; genus Dillenia; species Dillenia turbinata. The sequence goes on from JBAMMX010000024.1 coordinate 15,638,874, forward strand.
AAGTGCTCCAATAGCACCTCCTTCTCCAGTCATTGCATCAACTGACTACCCTACCGTTAAGTTATCAAAGTTGATCAAAGAGACGAGACAATTTAGATATGAGACTTTCTCAGGCATGTGTGATGCCTCAGTGGACAAGGACTAGATTGGACAAATCCAAGAGATTATCACTGACTTGAGGTTAGATAATGAGATGAAGTTGTGGGTGGCCATAAAGCTATTAGATAAGGGTGCACGAACCTATTAGAAGAATGTAAAGGGGAGGACTTTCACTCCTCTTATTTGGGGAGAATTCCTTAAGGATTTTGAAGAAAAGTACTATACTCGATTCTATAGAGACCAAAAGAGGGAAGAGTTTTTCAAGTAGCTTAAAGAAGTAGGATGGCAGCGGAATATGAGACTGTGCTAAGAGAGCTAGCTACGTATATTTTAGAGTTTGTGAACACCGAGGAGTCCTTTGTGTATGAAGGTCGAATTAGGATTAAATTTAAGTATAAGGGAAAAAAATGTCGATAACCAAGGGGCATACATTTCAAGATGTGTTGGAATTGGCTTTTCGGGTCAGGAAGATGGTGATAAAAAGGGGGAAAAGTTAGAGAAAATCAAGGTAAGAAGAGAAAGCCTAGGTTCACTCTGGGTCAAGGTTCCAAGAAAAGCATGAGCGTGAACTCATATAGTAAAGTTTCAATTTCAGGATCCATTGGCTCTCTACGGGGCCGACAATTCTCCAGATTTGGCATTCCTACCTCTAGTGCCATGTTCGAAAGCAAGTCAACAAGACCAAAGAGAGAGCCTTGCCAAAATTATAAGAATCATCACCCTGGACCATGTCCCAAGCCTTCAAAGTGTTTCCAATGTGGGAAAGTGAGGCATTTCCATAATACTTTCCCCGAATTAGGTCTAAGTGGACATAGTGGTCAAATGAGACATGATCATTCGAGTGGCCCTAGGAGTGGCCCATCGAATGTCTCTACACCATTGGCTAGTACTACTCCACAGATGGGTACCAGGAGCAATACATTGGCTGCTCCTCCTTAACATCCCCAAATAGAGGAATCAAATAAGGATTTATGCAATGATGAATGAGGAAAATTAGAATAACCCCAACGTAGTCACAGGTAAACTCTCTTAGACTTGGATTTAATGATTTTGAAGTTTTGGGTGCAAATATTATGTGATTATGTGTTCATGACCGTGATTTAGAGATATATTGATGATATTACATGATAATGGAGTTGGGGGAGATGATTTTGATGTTTTATGATAGTGTGGGGTGGTAAAGATCATTGAATGGCTTAATTGAGTGTGTTGGATCTGTCAAATACTTCAATTTCTGACATGGGGTTGACTTGTCGAGGAGTAAGTTGACTTGTCGAGGAGAGGAATCGGAACAAAAGAAAAAAAGGAAAGAAGTTTGTAGAGGGATCATTAAAAGAGTTGACACTTGTATACTGCAGTTACAAAGTAACCAAACTCTCATTCTACATGATGTTCTCTACATGCCGGAAATTCGACTGAATTTAATATCTGTTCTTATTTATTTAATTTTTTTTAAACTTTGCTATATTTTGAAATTTGTTAGAGACAAGATTAATTTGTATTTGAATGAGATGTATTTTGATTCTTGACAGTTTGTAAATGGTTTCATGATTTTGCAATGTGATGGGCAAATATTTAACTATTATGTTGATAGTTGTCTTTTTTTAAATATTTGTTTCTTTATTAATGTAAATGTTAATGATGTGATATAGCATGCTAGACTTGGTCACATATGGGCAACATAGGGTGAATCGACTAGTGAAGGTAAGATTATAGGGTTTGCTCATAAAAATTGATTTGCCAAAGTATAAATATTGTTTTTCTGACAAAATGACGAGGAAACTATTTGAAAATGCCATACAAACTAAGTTTTCATTGTTGTCAGTCCATTCGACATTGGCGGTCCAATAAATGTGAATGCTAAATGTGGACTTTGTATTTCATTATTTTTTTAGATGGTTTCACACGATTAGGTCATGTCTATTTGATTTCTCACAAATGTGAAGTATTTGGGTGTTTTAGGCGCTATATGAGTGAGATAGTGAATCAAATGGATAAGACAATAAAAGTCATGTGAACGAATAGATGACGTGAATATCAATCAAATCAATTTAAGGATCTGTGTAATAAAAAAGACATAATCCAATATTTGACCATTCCTAATACACCTTGGCAAAATGGTATTGCAGAGAGAAGGAATAAAATGTTATTTGATATGACAAAATCCATCAAGGTGTAATCTAACTTGTCGATTTCCTTTGGGGGAAATGCCTTGTTGATTGCAATCTATATTTTGAAAAGAGTACCTACCATTTAATTGATCATATATATTATATTAAAATAATTAACTTTATACATACATAAATAATATGTAAATCTAAAATCAATATATAGTTTTTAAATATAAAATAATGAAATTAATATAAGTTAGAATTTTTTCCATCAATAATGGTCTTTTGAAAACTTACTCAAGGCATTTGTACATCTAGAGTATAACCCTCCAAACAATTCATTTTTGTAAGTTAATACGTATTGTGTTGAAATAACACATTTAACACTTCCAGATTCATTTTTAGAAGCTTTCTGCATATCAAAAAGACCAATTTAATCAAAGGTAGACATGTTATATGAGCATATTACAAGGAATTAACGAGAGAGATATGGGATATGAAGGAATTGGGAATGGAAGAAAGCTACATCCATAAAACACTAAAGAATAAACATGGAATGCGGATCTTGAATCAATTGAGAGAGGGGGGAGGGAGGGAGGGAGGGAGGGAGAGAGAGAGAGAGACATCAATGGCAAACTTGTTAGTCATGGTCTTAAATGGAAAAAAAGAAGAATGTTAAACAACTTATATCACATTCCTCGTAGGTTCAAATCAAGTCGAATATTATGGCATCATATTTTCTCTAAATTTACTAACAACTCTAGCTGCAATCCAAAAAATTAGAAAATAAACTATTTATGTTTTGCGTGTTTTCCAAAAAAAATCAATAATTTTCAAGAAAAGACAATTTCTCACAAACAATCATACACAGTATGAACTACTCATAGCCTAAATAGTGCAAAATATTCTATTCAGTATGCACATCAAAAAGGCAAGTGTCTATTGATCCTAAACTATAATTCACATAAGAGAGTCACTATGAAGCTACCTTCCTATTCTAGGGGTGCTATTCAGATAATCATGCACATTAAGCAATTCTTCAAGAATCCTGCAAGCATGGCTACCACCTGCTATGCATCATGCATAGCATTATCGGAAATCAAAGTTTCCCTTGAAAAGAACAAACCCCCATATTTATCAAACTTTCAATTCAATACTTTTCTATAGATGATATAAAATACAAATTCTTGTTGAAAGGGAGAACGGTTTAAACCAGCTCAACGCTACATGAATCCATACAAATTAACTACCAACATCAACCACTACATTTTTGGACAAGAAAAAAGAAATGTTCAAGTTGATATTATACAATTTTACCGACAAGAAACCACATTGCCATGTCTTGCTCACTAGCTCAAGAGCTTCGATAGTTACAACACTGTTCCCTATAATGACCTGCAGGAATATTTAAACCATCAATTGCATATAGACTAATGAGATTAAAGAATCAGTTCACTACTCTTAAATATCTATAGTAAAAATGAGAACAGCTTTAACCAGATCAAGCCTGAACGAATCCATATAAATTATCTTACCAACATCAGCCACTACATTGCTGGACAAGAAAAGGAAATATTCAAGTTGATATTATAATTTTACTGACATGAAACCACATTACTGTGCCTTTCTCACTGGCTCAAGAGCTTCACCAGTAACAACATTATTTCCCGTATTGACCTGCAGGAAAATTTAAAGCATCAATTCGGATAAACTGATGAGATTACATAATCAGTTCATACTCTTCAGCAGCTAAGAACCAAATTTGCAAGACATGGAACTTACCACCATGCCAATGTCAATTTTCTCATTACCACTCACTTCCACACTGTTATCCATCACCAAGTTCATGAATTGGTCAAAACCTAGAGAGTACCAACCACCATCCTATTGGCATTTAGTTCAACTGCAATATATATTTCAACATAAACTCGAACTCTGACCAACAAATTTAAATCCATTTACAGATACAAAATAAAGTGATTGTGCATAATTCCTAGTTGTATCATGACCAAGAGGTTGCTCATATTTCAAATGATGAAGTAATATTTATAGTTGGATAATCAGACATATGCATGTAACAGAATGCTTGCACTTGTCCAAGTATGAAATCTTACTATGAGAAGCTATATGTACTATAAATATCAAGGCTCTCATGCTTGAAAATTGTAGTACTCAATAGCAACTCACTAATACTATACTAAATATATCACTCTTTTGATGTATATGACAAATTAATCATTAAAACACTCCAAGATGCTTGCTTTTGATCCTACATTCTGGCCCATTTTTCCCCATTGTGAGTCGATTGGACTCTTAAAGTCTGGAATAGTCAAAAAACTAATTGTAGAAAAAAAATTTCAATTTCCAGAAGAATTGCAATGTTGGGCAACCATATTCAATGAATCTTTAACAGACTGATGAATATATGTGAATTCCAAAAGCTAGTAATCATCCAAAATGTTGTATGCATAATTTATACAGTTGTCATTACTAATGCTAAATCACAAGTCAAATTAGTAAAGTAAGAATCCCAGGTTGTTCACTTGTTCATCCTAGAATTTTTAATCCTTGCTTAGGTGAACCTATAACTCATGTTCTTACTTCAAGCAAATTATCAGGCATTTTTAAAGAGAGGAAAAGAAGTAAAATGTTTCACCAAATCAAAGCCAAGACATTATGAAAAAAGAAAACAAGATTTTTTATTTTGGTGTTATCAACTGCATGAGAACCACCAAAATTTTTAGGAAAAACCTAGCCTCCTTTTCTTCTATCTATATTTGAAAAGAAGAGAGAGAGAGAGAGAGAGAGAGAATGTAACTTCTCTCTCTCTCTCTCTATATATATATATATATGTTGGACGTAACATAACTTCATTAGATAGAAAATAAAAAGATTACATCTTATCCGATGACTTGATGCATAGCAGATTTTGGATCAAACGGATTGAATCACGTGCTTAGGTCAACATGGAATCACAAAATGGAAACCATACTTTATCCATAACCTAAATCCTTTAATGATTTCCTACATAGAGCTTTCTCACAAAAATATAGGATGGTTCAAAAATAGAGAGTTTCTTCTCTCTTTCCTCCTTTGTTCTCTCACACCCTCTCTTTTTATTGTGTGTCTTTTTTCTCCTACCTAGCCACATATTTATAAGCATCTAAAATGTCTTCAGAAAGTTTCTTTCCATGGCGGCAAAGAGAGACGTAAACAATTTGAAAGCCTTTTACTTTGGTCGATAGAGTAGGAAGCAGATCTGGATCTGGGTCGACCTATATGGATGCTTGCCCATCCATGGCTTCCAACATCTCCCACTTGTACATGATAGGATGAACCCATTCAAGCTTTCTTGAGATTTATCTCCATGAAATCATTGTTTTCATACAAGAAAATGGGTCGTGCGACCTACGAGCACACCACCTGTACTTGGGAGCCCAAGCTATGCTCCTGTTAGGCATAACATAGTGGTTACAACCTAGAAAAAAATGTATGGAATATCTTTGTGTCTCGTTGCGCCTTAGACTCATTTTGTTACATATTAAAGTATACCCAATCTCTCAAAGGTTATACTTGATCTCAACAATTTATCCTATATTCACAATTATGTCTTAACTCCCGAAAAGGAAATACAATTGGTCAACTAGTGAATATATATGAAAGGTGTAATCAAAATGGTCTTGCTTTCCACCCACATGTTATTCAATGATAAACAAATTGTTTTCCCAGCACGGCGTAGAAGATCAAATAAAACATGATCATAAGAAACATGCCAAAGTAGAAACATCTATTCATCACCTTATAACAATGTCAAAAGTCACATAGGGCATCATTGAAGGAACTCATACAGTGAGTAAACAAAGATTTTCATAAAATAAAACTCATTCACTTTCCTTCGTCGGTCGTCTCTAGCACATGTGGTATGAAATATATGCTATGGTGGTAAACTCTCTATACTCCTTGTACAAGAGTGTATGTCTCTTCTAAAATCACCATACGGATCTTAGCTGAAACACTATCATACAAGTGCGAAGCCCGAGATTTCAATAGCTCGCTATTCAAAGTGCCTTATTAAAATCTCGCATCTAACTTTTACATGCTATGGTGGTAAACTCTCTATACTCCTTGTACAAGAGTGTATGTCTCTTCTAAAATCACCATATGGATCTTAGCTGAAACACTATCATACAAGTGCGAAGCCTGAGATTTCAATAGCTCGCTATTCAAAGTGTCTTATTAAAATCTCGCATCTAGCTTTTAACCAAACTGACATAATTGTGAGATATCATGTCCAGTCTATCAATCAGGCCTCATCCTGACTCATGTCGGGGTGACTTCTCTAATATTACACCCATCTTGACCAACTTGATCAACCATCTCTAGATTTGCAGGTGAATTTCTCGGTTTCATTCTCAATATCATGCATTATGTCCAATGGTTGCTAATGAAAGATTTCATGTGCATTTGTTCACGACAAAAGGAGTTCTTTTTTGGAAGTGAAATGCTATTCATTGTACAAAATCTCTCATAATAGTTTTTATGACTGAAAATTTAAACATAATTTTTCTGATTTATAACACCAAAATTTGTTCTAGACAAGCATAAGTCCGTGACACTTTTCATAAGCATTTTTCTTAGGAGAAAAAGTTACTTTCTTTTTAAAAAACTCATGCGAGGCCAAACTCGTTGCAGTTTTAAGTACATTGGAATTGGTAAGATACAAATGCGAAAACTTATATATTTTCAATAAGGAAGTACAAGATTTGTGAATATGTTTGCACGTTTCTTACAAATTTTGATATATGTATTGAATAAAATGTATGATGGAAACTTTGTGCTGTCCTTCTAGCTTGAGAGTAGCAGCCATGCGATGTTAAGCAAGGAAGCTCCAGAGAAGACTCAAGAACTGAGGCATGATCTGACTCTCTATCTCTCTCTCTGTCTCTCTCATGTAATGCTATTAGTACTTTGTGATTCATTGCATATTATTTCATTTAATGTAGACGCAATGATGTCAGGCAAATGAGAGGAGAAGAGCTAACAGAGTTGGGTACAGTAGAGCTAAAAAGGACTAGAGAAACAAGTTGAAAGAGGATTCAGCTGTGTTATAGTTATGAAGGTCTTTACTTTTCTTGCTTGATGTTAGTGAATGAGTGATCATTTTTTCTTCAATTTATTCCTAACGTCTCACATTACTAACTTTAAGTTAACCGTTTTTTCCCCTTTCAGTAGAAAAAAATTGCGAATAAGATAAGTGCCCTAAAGAGAAAGGTCAGAAACAAAAACATCTATCCATGTGCACGCATTGTGCACGATTCATGTTGCATTTTTTTTTTTTTTTTTGAGCTTTTTGAAGGAACGAAAATAAGCCTTTGACAGAGGAAAAATGAAAACAACAAAAATGATTGGGGAAGATAATTTCAATTTTTTTCTTTGGCAACATGCAAGAATAACCATTTTAGAAATTCTAAATGGACTTAAAATATGATGACAAAAATGTGACAGCATGTTGAGTTATAAAATACCACAAAAAGCATATTTTTCAATGACTAGAGAAACACAAGTTATATTGGTCCGTTTAATATAATTCTTGTTTTATATATCCATTTAAGAAGTTTTATATGAAGTTAAAAGGTTATATCTAAAATTATGATAGCTTTTTGAGAAATCAAATATTACCGCGAACTATTCAGTGATCAAAGAAACGGTATCATATCAGGTAATTTGGTTCATATATTAATATTCTTGTTTTACATGCAGCAGATTCAAGAAGGGATACTTCCCTTCTCTTTCACTGATATGTTATCTTACTTGTCACATGTTAGTAGCCCAATTGATGGAAGAGAATGAACAATTGAGGCAACAAATGAGATTCCCCTTTTCTTTGTTTCTTTGTCACATTGACTGCATTCCTTTTGTCCGCCTTCGTATGTCTTATTGGTTTGGAAATGGTTGTGTTGTATTGGGTTGCAAATGGCGAATTTGCCAAATATTTGCCGGGCTCTGTTAGCTGAGCAAGGACAGTCATACGAATCAGTCATCACCAATATTATTTGCAGCACGTATAATGCTCCTGCCAACCATGATGTCTCTGATATTTCTCAGAAGTTCGGGTAATACATCTGCTCATTTCAACCAGCATGAACTTTGTCTTTTTTTATTTATTTTATTTTAGGAGATTTAATTTGACCGACCCCAAATTTTAGGATAAAAGGTTTAGGTAGTTGTTGTTACAGGAGATTTAATTTAGTCCAGATTGGCATGATGATCCTTTTTTTGGGGGGGGGGGGGTGTACAGGGCATGATGATCCATGCATGCAGTGCAAGATCCTTCACATATTTTAAAGAAGCTTTGTTCATTTTAAAGCCAAATATGGTATGGCACTAGAGTATTTTCTTTTAATATACACACTTATTTGTGATTTACTTTCCAATATCAGAAAAAGGGTTTTTAACGACAGAAAAAATTTTGACGGATTTATGACAGATTAGCGACGGAAAAATCAGCGATTGATCTAGTGACGGAAAAATCCGTCGTTAATTTTTCCGTCACTAAAATTAGCGACGAAAATTTTCCTTCACTAAAACTTTTCCGGAAAAATTAATGACAGATTTAGTGACGAAAAATTTCTATCGTTAATTTTTCCGTTGCTAATTTGTCTGAAAAGCTTTAACGACGGATTTCGCGACGGAAAAATTGTTTTCCCCTACCGAACAAATTTTTTGTTTTTATTAAATATAAATTTTTTTCCTTTTATTAAATATAATTTTTTGTTAAATATAATTTTGTGTTTTTATTAAACATAATTTTTATTTTTTAAATATAATTTTATTTTTTCAAAAATAATTTTTTATTTTTATTAAATATAATTTTGTATTTTTATTAAATATAATTTTATTTTTTTATTAAATATAATTTTTTGTTTTTATTAAATATAATTTTGTATTTTTATTAAATATAATTTTTTGTTTTTAATAAATACAATTTTGTATTTTTATTAAATATCATTTTTTCTTTTTATTAAATATAATTTTGTATTTTTATTAAATATAATAGTTTGTTTTTATTAAATATAATTTTTATTTTTATTAAATATAATTTTATTTTTTTAAATATAATTTTTATTTTTATTAAATATAATTTTATTTTTTTATTAAATATAATTTTAATTTTTTTTGTTAAATATAATTTTTTGTTTTTATTAAATATAATTTTGTATTTTTATTAAATATAATTTTTTGTTTTTATTAAATATAATTTTTATTTTTATTAAATATAATTTTATTTTTTTATTAAATATAATTTTTATTTTTATTAAACATAATTTTGTATTTTTATTAAATATAATTTATATTTTTAATATTGAGAGTTACAAATAAAGTATAGAAATAGAAAAAAAAATAAACTAATAACACAAATATAATGGTGGCATGGTGGTTAAAATTCTCAAGTTTCCTCTCTCACACCAGAATTCGAACACGGGTGGGAGCATATTTTAAGCACATTTAGGCGCGGGCGGGTCGGGGTCCAGACGAGGTCCAAGTGGGTGGGGTGGGTGGGTCGGGCTGGCGGTTTCGGGTATTTGGGTTTGCTCATACTCACTTCAGTTAAGGATTAGCGACGAAAATTTTTCGTCGCTAAAAATCTGCCGGTAATTTGAAAATCCTAAAATAAAATTAGTTACGGATTTAGCGACAGAATCTTTCGTTGTAAAAAAATCCGTTGCTAATCCGTCGGTAATTAGTGACAGAAAAATTTCATTGATAATTTGGGACGGAAAAATTCGATCGCTAAAAAAATTCCGTCGTATATTCGCTTTGAGAGTCGAAGCATGACTAAAACTCTAGTATTAAGAGAATAAACCCTCTCACCACCAGAAAAAGGGTCAAAGATGGAAATTACTGATGAAAAAAAATCTGTCGCTTTTAGTAACGGATTTACGACGGATTAGCGACGAAAAAACCAGCGATAGATTTAACGATAAAAAAATTCATCACTAATTTTTCCATCGTTAAAATTAACGACGAAAATTTTTCATCGCTAAATCCGTCACTAAAGCTTTTCCGGACAAATTAGTGACGGATTTAGCGACGAAAAATTTCTGTCGCTAATTTTTTCATCCTTAATCCGTCGCTAAAACTCAAAAAAATTATTTTTTGTTAAATATAATTTTTTTTTGTTTTTATTAAATATAATTTGTATTTTTATTAAATATAATTGGATCTTTTTATTAAATATAATTTTTTATTAAATATAATTTTATGTTTTAATTAAATATAATATTATCTTTTTATTAAATATAATTTTGTATTTTTATTAAATATAATTTTTTATTTTTATTAAATATAATTTTGTATTTTTATTAAATATAATTTTTATTTTTATTAAATATAATTTTCTATTTTTATTAAATATAATTTTGTATTTTTATTAAATATAATTTTTTTTTAAATATAATTTTATATTTTTATTAAATATAATTTTATTTTTTTGTTAAATATAATTTTTTGTTTTTATTAAATATAATTTTGTATTTTTATTAAATATAATTTTGTATTTTTATTAAATATAATTTTTTATTTTTATTAAATATAATTTTTATTTTTATTAAATATAATTTTATTTTTTATTAAATGTAATTTTGTATTTTTATTAAATATAATTTTAATTTTTTTGTTAAATATGATTTTTTGTTTTTATTAAATATAATTTTGTATTTTTATTAAATATAATTTTGTGTTTTTATTAAATATAATTTTTATTTTTATTAAATATAATTTTCTATTTTTATTAAATATAATTTTGTATTTTTATTAAATATAATTTTATTTTTTTAAATATAATTTTATATTTTTATTAAATATAATTTTATTTTTTTGTTAAATATAATTTTTTGTTTTTATTAAATATAATTTTGTATTTTTATTAAATTTAATTTTTTGTTTTTATTAAATATAATTTTTTATTTTTATTAAATTTAATTTTTTGTTTTTATTAAATATAATTTTTATTTTTATTAAATATAATTTTATTTTTTATTAAATGTAATTTTGTATTTTTATTAAATATAATTTTAATTTTTTTGTTAAATATGATTTTTTGTTTTTATTAAATATAATTTTGTATTTTTATTAAATATAATTTTGTATTTTTATTAGATATAATTTTTTGTTTTTTAAATATAATTTTATGTTTTTATTAAATAAAATTTTATACTTATTAAATAAATGTACTGTTTTTTTAATATTGAGAGTTACAAATTAAGTATAGAAATAGAAAAAAAAATAAACTAATAACATAAATATAATGGTGGTATGGTGGTTAAGACTCTCAAATTCCCTCTCTCACACCAGGATTCGAATTCGGGTGAGAGCATATTTTTAACACATTTAGGCGCAGGCAGGCGGGCGGGCTGGGGTCCGGATGGGCCGCAAGCAAGTCAGGCGGGTGGGTGGGTGGGTCGGGCAGGCTGCTTCGGACATTTGGGTTTGCTCTTTCTCAATTCAACGACTGATTAGCGACGGAAATTTTCCGTCGCTAAAAATCCTTTAATAATTTGAAAACTCTAAAATAAAATTTACGACGGATTTAGTAACGGAATTTTTCGTCGCTAAAAAATTCGTCGCTGATCATTCGCTAAAATTAGCGATGTGACTTTCAATGACTGAAATTTAGGTATCAACGACAGAATAATTCGTCGCTGATACTCATTTTTCTAGTAGTGTCTGAATTGTTCAATTTTCAATAACTTATGTACGAGTGAAATTTTTTACTTACCTATATTATGTATAAATCTCTCCATTATGTTCTGGAGGTTCGGGATTCGAATCAGCCTCTTTACAAAAAGTAAGAGAAATGTTGTCTAGATATTTCCTTCCCCAGAGTCCATAATGTGGAAGTTTCGACACTGAGTATGCCTTTTTTATATTATGTATAAAATGTCATATGGGCAGTGTTTAGTTTTTAGTTGGTCCCAAGCCAACTCCGTGAGCAGTGTGAGGCAAATGTGCTAACATGGTTTGTTCGATCTTGTGTTCAGGTAGGAGGCTGCAACATATACGGCATCTTTATTCGATCAACTATTTAATAATAAAATAGAAGTTGTGCAACTTTTGAAGCAAAATTAGGGTGTGGACTCTGAAGAATAGTATTTTCCTTGCAAGCATGTTTACAACTGTATGATGCTTGCATTTTGGCAAAAGGGATAGGTTGGGGTGAAGCTCAAATCTCTATCACGCGCAACGCAATGTGATAGAATGCATGCACAAAATAAGGACCGATACAAAACGGTAGGACTATGATCGCAAGGGTTCTTAATATCAGCTAAAGTTGGAGATGCGTCTGAACAAAAATATGGTGTCAGAGTGTTCCCTCTCTTTTTTCTTTTTTCTTTTTTCTTTTTGGGTGAAGAGTGTTCCCTCTTAATATCAGCTAAAGTTGGAGATGTGACAGGGCTTACAGAGAGAGAGAGAGATAGAGTTGATACTCCAAGATAGAGTTGCTTCACCAACGCACGGTAAGTAGCTAATGTTAAATTTATTAATTAAATCTTTAATTTAAAATTTGAGAATATAATTAATTATTTGTTTTGGGTATATAAGAATTTGAGCATTATATTTTTATATCTAGTTCTTCTTCCTTTTTTTTATAAAAATTTTATCATTTCTTATCGTCATATTCGCCATCTACTGTTCTTATTCGGATTCAAAAGCCTAGTTCATTAACATTCATGTAATAAAAAAAATGGACGTTATGATTTTGAGAGATTTTGAAAGCCACAAAGAAGAACAAAAAATGGACTTTGTACTATTATTAGGGGAGGTACTATTTTTTTATTTTTCTATTTTTTGTCAAATGGGATATTTCCTCATCAGCGACGCGCTATATCGGATCTCGGATATAGTAACAAGTTACCAACGGATGTTAGTGTGCGGACAAATAAAATAGTCCATGATGATAGGATTTGCTTAGCCACTTGAAACATAGGATCTCTAACCGAAAAGTTATGAGAAATAAGTGAGGTAATAAATAGTTGAAAAATTAAGATCATATGTCTTTAAAAAATAAAATAGGTGGGAGAAAAGGTTAGAGTAATAGAGTCTTATGGTCATAAGATTTGGTACACAGGTAGAGATAGAACTAAAAATAGGGTAAGAATAATTATACATAGAGATTTATTAGGAGATGTAGTAGAGATAAGAAAAAAGGGAGATAGAATTATACTTGTCAAGTTAATAAATGGAGAAAACGTAATTAATATAGTTAATGTGTACGCGCCCTAAATAGGTGTAGATGCAATTAGTAAGAAATAATTTTGAGATGATTTATATGAATTTGTACAAACCATACCAAGTAGCAAAAAGTTATTTATTGGAGGAGATCCAAATGGATATGTAGGAGAGAAAAATGAGGGATTTGAAATCATACATGAAAACTTTGGTTTAGGCGGTAAGAATGAGGCGGGAAGTACAATTCTAGAATTTGCAGTAGCGTTTGATTTGACACTAGTAAACACGTTTTTTTTTTTTTTTTAAAAAAAGAGTCGCATATATTTACCTATAGAAGTAGATCAAATGCTAGTTAGATAGATTTTTTTCTTACTAGAAGAGGTGATAGAACGATATGTAAGAATTATAAGGTCATACCGGGGGAAAGTATAACGACTCAGTACAGACTCTTAGTTTTAAATGTACAAGTACCTAAACGACAAAAGCAATGTCAGCCATATATAGAGTCAAGAATTAAGTGATAGAATCTAAAAAGGGAAAATGTGACAATTTTTAGGGATATAGTAATTGAGATAACAAATTGGTCTGTTAATGATAACTCAGAAACAATGTAGAATGATATGTCTAATAATATTAAAAGTATAGATAAAGAGGTTCTTAGAGTATCCAAGGGTGGGGCTCCAAAAGGCAAAGAGTCATGGTGGTAGAACGAAAAAATAAAAACTACGATCTGAATCAAAAGAAAGTGTTATAGGAATCTTAAATGTGATAATAGTAGCGAGACCTATGAAAAATATAAAAAGGCAAAAAAAGACGCAAAAAAGATTATTTATGAATCAAAGAGTAAAGTGTATAATGAATTGTACAAAAGACTAGAAATTCGAAACGGGGAGATAGCGATCAATAGAATTGTCAAACTAAGGGAAAAGAATGGATAAGATCTAAATGAGATTAGATGTATTAAAAGTGAAACAAATAGTACACTTGTAAGAAACGATGATATAGGAAAGAGGTGGAGAGAATATTTTAATAACCTATTTAATGTTGAAAGTACACTAAATATAAAAAATTTAGAGATATCTATAAAAAAGATTAATATAGATTTTAAACGTAAAATTCATCTACATGAAATAAAGGAGGCCATAAAGAGAATAGGTAATAATAAAGGTATAGGACCTTATGGCATCCCTATCGAAGTGTGAAAATATTTGAAAAATTTGGAGTCACAATGTTAATGACTCTTTTTAACAAAATTTGGCAAGCAAAAAAAATATCACATCCATGGAGAGAGAGCGCACTTGTCCCGCTATATAAGAATAAATGAGACATACAAGATTGTTCCAACTATAGAGGAATTAAACTCATGAGTCATATGATTAAATTATGGGAGAGAGTGATAGAGCATAGATTGAAACGGAAGATAAATATGTCTCAGAATCAATTCAGATTTATGCCAAGACGATCCACCACTGAAACAATTCACTTGTCAAGATAGTTGATGGAGACATTTAAAACGCAAAAAAGAAATCTACATATGATATTCATTGATCTTGAGAAAGCATATGATAGGATCTCCAGAGACGTGTTGTGATGGGCGCTCATAAGAAAATGGATCTCTTTAAAATACATTAACCTTATTAGAGATATGTATGAAGGAATTGTGATCAATGTAAGGACTTGCGGGGGATAAGCGATAACTTCCCTATTAACATTGGATTCCATGAAGGTTCGACATTGAGTCCCTTACTATTTATAATAGTGATAGATGAAATCACAAAAAATATTCAAGATGAGATACCATGGTATATGCTCTTCGCAAATAATATAGTTTTGGTTGATGAAACTAAAAAGAGTATCAATACTAAATTAGAGTTATAGAAGAACACGTTAAAATCTAAATGATTTAAATTGAGTAGATCTAAAACTGAGTATATAAGGTGTAAATTTAGTGACAACCATCAGAATAATGAATAAACGATTAGATTAGAAAAAAAAGAGTCTCAAAAAGCAAACGGTTTAGATATCTTGGTTCCATCATCCAAAATGATGGCAATATAGATGAGGATGTCAATAATAGAATTCAAACATGTTGGATTAAATGGAGAAAAGCATCCGGAGTGCTCTGTGATCACATGATACCATTACATTTAAAGAAAAAATTCTATAAAACCACAGTAAGACCTACTATATTATATGACACTGAGTGTTGGGTCATTAAACAACAACAAGAGTAAAAAATGGTTGTAGTTGAAATAAGAATGTTCAGATGGATGTGTGACAAAATTAGAAATGATAAAATTAGAAATGACGAGATACATAATAAATTGAGAATTAGTTCAATTGTAGATAAGATGCGATAATACTGTCTGAAATGGTTTGGATATGTGCAGCGAAGGTCTAAGGACGCACTTGTTAGGAAGGTAGAGAACTTAAATATAAGATATTTAATAAAACGTAGAGGTAGACCATTGAAAACTTGGATGCAATGCATTCGTAAAGATATGATAGTGATACATTTAGTTGAGAAAATGGTTTTAGATAAGAATAAGTGGTGTAAGAGAATCCGTACAAACTAAATCGTTTTTTTTTTATTTCAATATTTGTCTCTCATATGGTCGACCCCAAATTTTTGGATAGAAAGTTTAGGTTGCTGTTATTGTTGTGTGTGTGTGTCTGTCTGTCTGTCTGCATGTCTCTTTGTGTGTGGCTGAGTCTCCATTTGTCCCTTGGTTGTTATTGAGAGCTTTTTTTTTTGTTTCACGTCTGGTATCCAGAATTTAGTCCCGAATAATCCGAATCGACTTACCGTCGGGTCATTTTCGGAATGAGGTCTTCCAACGTGATTTTTTTCATACTCATGGGAAGTCGAACTCACGATCATAGTTAAGGGAACTCAGCATCCTTTCAGTTGAGCAAACCAACATTGGTGTTGTTTTTAAGAGCTGCATTATCATAATTAAGGGTTGTTCATGCCAAATTAGAGGACTGAGAAAGGGTTTCAGGTCATTGTTCAAAGAAAATGGGGTTGGATACTCCATAGGGTGGCAATTTGGAAGGTGGTTTTTTTTTTTTTTTGACACGAAATTCGAATCTCAGTTCATCGAGTTGGGGAGAGATATTATAATCACTAGACTATCTCTTTGGGGACATTTTGGAAGGTGGTCTAATGTATAAAGAAAGCGAACCATTTCCGAAAGAAGAAAGGGTAGTTATAGAGCTAAAGATTAATAACAAAATTGATATTTTTGATCACTTACAACATTCTGATTAAGGTTAATCCATTTTAAAATGGTATAATGATAAAAAGGGTAAAGTGTTAATAAAGTTTAAATCGCATGATGGTAAGCGTAGTTTCTTAAAATGCGGAATGTAAAGTGTTACATCGAGTAAAATACAGTGTAATTTGTAATTTATCTCTTTTTTTTTCTGTCTAGTTATCTCAAATTCATATGGATTTTCTTAGAACCTAATGTAGCTTTCTTAGATGATGTGGTAGGAATAGTCTCCATCAAAGATGGTCAAAGGATTTATAGCCAAAATTTTTGTGTTTAAGTCACCCAAATCAAGATCATGTGTTGTTCTCTCTGCCATTTGGTATGGGATGGGATTGTCCATGGTAGAGCATGGAGTAGGGCATAAAAAGAAAATGTACCAACTGACAGTTGATGTAATGGGTGAATCACTGTATCTTTCAATTAAGATTATGAATTTGATTCATAATTTGGGTATGAAATTGATTACATTGGGAGACTCTTATCCCCCTAAGAGGGACTCAATCAGATCGATTTGGATTAGTCAAGATAAAGTTTCAAATACCGGAGACAGAGTTTAAGGGCACCAAAAAAATAAAAAAGAAAAAAGAAAATGTAAAATTGGATGGGTCTTCATACCCTGAATGGCCCTCCAAAACATCAGGCCTATTGTGGGCTTGGACCACATTGGAGTCCAAACTTGTAGCTGTTTGGTTTGGAGTTTCTGGGCTTCTGGCGCTCTTCCAACCAAATTATCATACCTGACGGAGGGAGGCAGAGTCGAGGGGAAGAAAGATTATGTTTTTTTAGTATATTATCGATATTTATAATTATATTTTAATTAATTTAATTTAAAATTTATAATAGTTTATTCGAGTGGTTATCTTCTCAATATAATTTTTTTTATTTCAAAAACTCAAATACGAAATCTTGGTTAAAAAAATTAGTATCACATTCTATTAAATTGACTATCTGTCTAGAGGAAAAGAAAGATGAAAGGTCGTGAGAATGAGTTTTATATTTTTATATTATTATTATTTTAAAAAAAAAGTTTAAATTAGTGAAAGGATTTATTAATTTTTTTTTTCTACACTCTCACTCACGTGTTGGTTAATTTATCAAATTACATGAAATCTTTTATTCTGATATTATTTTATATTTTATTTAATAGTCATTTTTCAAAAGGTTTAAATTAGTAGAAAAGTGTTATTAATTTTTTTTTTTTTTTTTTAAGAAAGACGAAAGTTGAGGGAAGGCGCGGTGGGGTACGGTCCGGAAAAATAAAATTTATTACATAATTATATTTTTTTAAAAAAAATTAAGTAAATAGTTACATTAAGTAAAAAATAATTTTTTTTTAAAAAAAAAGGGGGTAAGCATTAATTCCATTTGAAGTTGTTAAAGGTGTTAGAACCCGTTTGGTAGAGTTTTTTTTGTTTTTTTTCTTTTTTTAAAAAGAAAACTCACCAAACGGAATTTTTTAAAAACTCTTAAAAAAAAGAAGAGGTTTTTTTTTATGAATAAAAATTTTAAAAGTAACTTAGTAAAAGCTCCTAGGAGGAGCTTTTGCTTCTCTTTATTTTTAAAATCTAGATTTTTATTTTTTTTATTCCGCTTATACCCTTACTTAAGAAATATAAAATTTCAAATATGTCTATATTATAAATTTATTTACCCTTATAACCTCTCTTTTTCTTTAATTTTTATTTTTTACTTTAAATTTTTACTTTTTACTTTTAAATTTATTTAAAAACTATAAAATAAATTTATTTTTAAAATAAATTTACCAAACAACTTTTAACTTAATTTTAAAAACTATTAATTTTTGTTTCTCCTTACGAAGATAAGAGAAACTCAAAAAAGTCTTACCAAACAGGTTAGCTCATATAATAATTTATTAATTTTAAAATCATGAGAAATAATTTAAAAATCCATCAAATCACATGATTTTTTTTAATAATTTATCCATTATTAAATATATCCCTAATATGGGAATCCATAAGAATCATCTACTTTTGATCATAGTCAAGTAGGAGGAACCCATGATTCGGCCTTATCGGCCTTGTCCACCTTATCTTTGGGTGTGTCCAGATATTCAATTTCAAAATATTTTATCCAAAAAATAAAAACACACATGGGCACAATTATTTGGATTCCAATCCACAAAGTCAGGATTTCTGGTGCTTTTTCCTTTCACATTTATTTGAATTTCAATCATCACTTTAAATTTAATTAAATTTAATTAAATCAAATTAAATTTTTAAATGATCTCAACCCATTGATTTTCTCAAATTTAAGATCTTATTTAATAGGCATGAATTCTAATCAACTAAACCTTCTTATTGACTACTTCCTTTGCTTAGATTTAATATTACATAAAATTAATAATCACCCACCTTATGAACTTGTACTCCAATTCCAAACCATTGCAGAGTTTTTGACCATGATTATTAAACCCAAATCAACCCGTCAATTGAACTGAGTCAATTCTCGACTCATATATTTTATGAATCAATTAATAAATTAAACCATTTATACGATCAACTAATATGAACTCGCAAATCAATAATGAATTGATCGGCAACCCGTGTGACTCTAAAGATTTTACAAAACCCGTGAATGATTATTATAACTCTTATTAACTCTGTGTTGAGTTTATTGCATGGTTGTAAAATTGTAGTTTCAACTCTTGAACAATGGTCATTTAGAAATGTTTTTAAGTTTCAACTCTTGAACGATGGTCATTTTTTGGAAAAGAAGAGTTCTCATGACCCATGGTTTCTTCTTGAAGTGGTGGAGGGTGTTGAGACCATGTGTTTATCATGTGACACTGGATCATGGTACAACTCTTAAGCAGCCATAATTGTTAATAGTACGATATTATTTCTTTGCTATATCGAGTAGGAATCTGTCTCCATCTTGACACACACTCCAACTCTTGAAAATTAAAATTCTTGAGGCTATTATAAATAAAATTCTTAAAAATTTTTAGAACTTAAATATTATAAATAATATTTATTAAAAAAAGAAAACATTTTAAAAATATTTCTCACATATTAAAAAAATTAATATTTGTATTAAAAAAATGAAAAAGCTACTATGTGTCCTGACTTTCAGTAGAGACACAAATAATTATAAGACAATACAATGGAAATTATATAAAAAAATAATAATATTAATAATAATTCTTTGTCAAATTAGGGCAAAAAAAATTTGACTCCCATCTTTGATATCCTTTTTTAATTTTTATTTTTGTTGATATTCAGGTGGTGGGAAGGGCAGAGAGCCAGAGGCCATGTTTGGCCATTAGAGGAATCTAATTTAATATTTAAGCCAACTCTCTCTCTCTCTCTCTCTCTCTCTTTTGGTAACTTTTTTTTTTTAATAATTGAGGACCGACAAGACCGAGAAATCTAAGTCAATCCCCGTACTATTTCCTCGTGTAAAAAAGTTTCAATCTCAAAAAATATGAGATGTTCCAACCTCCTTCCATTTTCTAAAGTAAAGCCTCTCTCTCTCTCTCTCTCTCTCTCCCCAACATTATCTTTTACTCTTACTTTTCTTCTCAATTCGGGAAAAAAGATTACTGTTGCTGTCTCGCTTTTTAAAGCTTTTATGACAAAATTACTTTTTTGGTCTCTCAACTTTGCATTCAATTTATAATTAATTCCCTAAATTTATAACCACAAAGTTAAAGACTCAAATTTTAACATTTATAACAATTTAGACCCTGTTATTAATGACGTCAACTTAATTATAAAATGATAATATAAAATGATGTAAACATATAAAATGGATTGAGAGTTACTGAATTGGTATGATAAGTAGAATAAAGTGCTCGCATAGTATGATATATAAAAAATAATTGTTTGTGTTATGAAATTATTTATCACATCAATAGTTTATTTTATATGTTATATTAATTCAGTAATTTTTTATCTATATTATATTCTATGATATGTTATTTCATATTAATATTTAACAATACAGTCTATCCGAAGGAGACTAATTTGTTATATTGTTGGAATTTAAGTATCGAATCGTTATAATTTTAAGTTTAAAGACCTAACTTTGAAGTTGGTGTAAAGTTATGTCCTCAAGCCTTTATTCTAAATCTCTCCGAAACCCTACCATTTCATAAATTTCCTTTCTCTCTCCTCTTTCATTCTTTCCATATTTGTTCTTGCACAACTTTTTTTACTATATTCTCTCCAGACTCAAGATTGAAGACTCAACGATTTGCTAGGTATGATTATATTCTTCTACTATATCTTTTCTCTTCAAAAAGCTTTTTCTTAATTTGTTTACTAGATGTTTACCATCTTTGATCCAAAACCCATTTTTCTAGATGATTTATGGAGATAGAAGAGTTTGACATTTTAGGTGTGAAGGTTGTTTAGATTTTCAACTAGATTTTACCATTTTGGATCCAAGACCTGTATGTGTTTCTAATCTTCCCCCACAATTTGTTTCAAATTTGGGAATATGCTGCTTTTGGTGTGAAGGGTTGCTTGATTTTTTGCCAGATTTTCACCATCGTAGTTGTAAAAACCATGTTCAAAATTAGATCTTTTAAGTGGAATTTGATTGATGATGTGTGTTTTTTTTTCCCTTCTTTGAATACTGAAGAAATGAAAAGGCAAAAGATTCAGATCAAGAAGATTGAAAATTTAACAGCAAGGCAAGTGACGTTTTCCAAGAGAAGGAGAGGACTCTTCAAGAAGGCTCAAGAGCTTTCTACTCTTTGCGATGCTGATATTGCTCTTATTGTCTTCTCTGCTACTGGCAAGCTTTTTGAGTATTCCAGCTCAAGGTCTCTCTCTCCCCCCCCTCCTGTCTCTCTCTTCAATTTTTTTCTTTTACGAGCTTGCTAAAAATGTTACTTCATGTATATTTGTATGTGGGTGTGCTGCATCTTATGTTACATTTCTTGATAGTCAAAAGAAGCGTTCCTAAATCAATACTTCCTCAGTAATTTGAATACTTAGTTCAATATTGACTTCACCGATCTAGGCTGAGTGAGTGAGAGAGAGAGAGAGAGAGAGAGAGCTATTCTTTTTCTTTCCCCGGGCATATTCTATGGAATATCTAATTTTCTCGAGAATTTAAGGAAACAGAAAGGAGCGTTTTGAAGTGCAAGTTCATCAAGAGAAATGGGTGTTCACTCATTGACATTTTAATGCAAATTGCAGAACCCCACTTGGAAGGTTTTGAGCTACACAAATTTTAACAATAAAACTTTATTTAAACACCCCCAAGGCCTCAAATAGAGAGAGAGAGAGAGAGAGAGAGAGAGAGGTTTCATTTTTGTGGACCTTGAGGTTTTGACTACCTAGGCACACTCTCAGTAGTCTTGAGGTGTGGCGAGTGTGGTGCTTGTTAATGTTAAAGGTTGAAGAGAAAATATCCCACCATATCTGTGGAAGTCCTTTCAATTAAAATGCCTATCTCACACGTCAAGGATCAAATTATTTCTCTCTCTCTCTCTCTCTCTCTCTCTCTCTCTCTCTGCCATATTATTATCTTTGTACTATCCCCTTCCTCTTTCTTTCTCCCTCTCTCCATGCACACGCACACCAGGACACAGCCGAGCTAACACCTATGTTTCCGTATTTAGAGAGGTTTCATTTTTGTGGACCTTGAGGTTTTGACTACCTAGGCACACTCTCAGTAGTCTTGAGGTGTGGCGAGTGTGGTGCTTGTTAATGTTAAAGGTTGAAGAGAAAATATCCCACCATATCTGTGGAAGTCCTTTCAATTAAAATGCCTATCTCACACTTCAAGGATCAAATTATTTCTCTCTCTCTCTCTCTCTCTCTGCCATATTATTATCTTTGTACTATCCCCTTCCTCTTTCTGTCTCCCTCTCTCCATGCACACGCACACCAGGACACAGCCGAGCTAACACCTATGTTTCCGTATTTGTTTATTAATGGAATAGTTTTATTCCGTAAAATATTTTCTTCTTTTTGGGTATTATAGGAATGGAAATGAAAATGAAAATAGTGTGTTTGTTGCCTATACATATTGACCCAACCATTTGGGCCTTTGGGGTAGGTATGTTCATCTATGTTGCTTATGAGGTGTCTTCACTGCAAGGGTTTCTTAATCTGTGGATATTTAGGTGTCATCCCAAGGTATTGTGAGTTTTCTCTCTCATCTTCTATCTACCAAAAGTCTTTTTCTTGCTCATAGGATTAAAAATCCACTTGCCTTTTTCATCTTCTTTTTTCACTAAGTAATAGAGGATGGTTTTTTGGCGAGCATTGTATTGGGTGTTCAAGTTTTTGTTTTTCTCTTTATTCTATGCTATGGTACCAAACATATCAATTGAAATTATGTGAAAATGATGAATAATTTCAATTGATAGTTAAAAACACTATTTCATGAGTGACATAAATATGGGCACAAGATAAATGCCCTGAAACGACATTTAAATTTCAGGCGTTATCTTATGCTGGAAAAATTACTCTTACCACAAATAACATATCTCAACCAAAATATCTTATGTAGTTCAATCGATATGTCTATTTCTATGATCATCATTCAGAACCATTCATTTTCAACCAAACTTTTACCCAACTAAATCTCCACTCAAATCCAAAGCTAACCCTACAATAATACAAGAGAAATGGTACTTCTTGATAACTTTTTAACCCAACAAGCACTTCCTAATGGCTATCCCATATATTCCTACTTTCTCCTTGGAGGGAATCCGGTGGTTCTGGCCTATGTGGTCCTTTCCTAGTTTGTTTTGTTTGGTAATAATAACGTAATTTGTAATTTTATGCATGTTATGTATTGTACCTAGTGCATAAAATAATTTACTTGGTGAACTAATGAATTACACTCTAATGGTAACACAAGCTCTTATATTTATATAAGTTACGAATTTCTATATCTCATAAATATTTTTTTCAAAATTCTTGCACATGAAGTTTAATCTTTTTCCACTTACTATTTTCTTTTCTTTTCTATATTTTATTTCTGATTAAAAAAAAAAACTATTTTTTTTTCTTTTCATAAAATCTTAAATTTACACAAATTGGAAAAAGTGATATAAACATTAACGTTTATCCTCAAATATTAACATTAATTCTTTTTTATTGTTATATCGAGATTTGAACCCGAGATCACCGGGTTGGGGGTGGGGTGTCGTGACCACTAGACTGTCTCCTTGGGACGATATTAACATTAATCATGTCTATGTCATGGAAATGATTAAGTGATTGCTTTTCCTTATAGGTTTAATCATGTGGATTTGCTGCAGCTTCGCAATCTCTCCTCTCTCAAGTAACAATGAAAAAAAAAGAACCACAATTATAGTATAATCCCTATCTTGCTTTTAATTGAAACTTGGGTTCTTTATTAAATTCAAAACTGCATCCTTATTAAGTTCATGTACCACTCTTAAGCTCCACAAAAATTAAGAGAAATTCTACCTTTAGAATTTATATTACCATATACTTTTATTTCTTGTATTTAAAAAAAAATGATGCAGAACTTAATGAAATAGAAGAAGAAGAAGAAGATATTTGGGAACTTACCCTACTGCTTTACACAATTTTTCTTAAAAATCTTTGGTGGAAAATTCTTGCTCAGCCTTTCCAATGGATTCCTTTAGATTACATTATTTTTGCAAAACTATTCAACAACCTATTTAGCTTTTTTTTTTTATTTATTTTGAGCTTTGCCTTTTCTTTTGGGTTTTAAGCCTTTTTTTATTTGAATTTGGATTGTTATTCCAAGCCCTCTTTAGGATTGTTCTATTATAATGCTTCTTTGATCTCCTTGAGGATGTCCTTATTGTTCATAGCCTTTTTCATTGATAAATCTCTGCTGTGTATCCAAGAAAATGGTATTCTATTTGTCATTCATTCACATATAATTCTTTTTCATGTCCTTATTGTTCTATACTTTTGATCAACTTGTTTTTGTATGTGTCATTCATTCTCAACATTCAAGGTTTGATGTCTACTTATGCATTCATTGAGTCTTCGTTTTTAAGAAATTGTCATTCTGTAATTTGTCATTCATTCACATATAATTCTTTTAGTTACTATAACAATTTCCGATTATCATATGAATCCCAAGGAACCAAACTACTCTTATAAATTGGATAAACAATGTAACACAATGAAATCTAAAATACTAACATTAGTAATTAATTATTTTATTCAGTGAAATAGTGAGATTATTATACGTTACTCGTTTGAAGGCTCCGGAAATGAATTAGAAGAAAATAAGTTAAATTGAAGAATGAATAAGACCTTTCATGCCAAAATAGAACTGAAATAACATATTACCAATATATATATATATATAGAGAGAGAGAGAGAGGTTTGACCTTATGCTTTATGCTTGTCCAATATTCTGGACCATAACTTGAAATTCTTATAGCATTACTCTATTGAGAAGCTTAATTTGATATTACTATTATAGGAAAGGAAGGAAGAGGTAAATTTCCTACTTTTTTCTTTGTTTTCTCCAAAGGACTAACCCATATATTTGTGAAAAGTGTGATTGTAACATATCATATCAAAAGCAAGGATTTTCTGAAGGTTTTTCCAATTATAAAACATTTTTAAAATTTGAAATGATACAAACTTATATGATTTCACTTTGATAATTTAATGATTCAGTCTCCTTGATAATTTAAGAATTTGTCTGAATGTATTGATGTGCTTATCACAGTTTATCACTTTCCTCCATGCACATGACTTTTGATGGCATTGCATACACACACACGCACATACAAAAATATAATTTTCTCTCCGACAATGATCAACTAAGTCTTAACCATGAAAAGGGTCACGTAGTGGGATCATACACTAATCTCTCTTAAGTTGCTATCCCCCCCCCCCAAAAAAAAAAATGCACTAGTGTGATATTAACAAATATATTTTCGATTCAATAACTCATTATTAATTTGCCTCATATGTGAGCTAATCCACCATACACTTCCATCTCCATCGCAGACTAAGCTACTCATCTGTGGAAGACGATGAGAGCGCATCAGTGCTTCATTTCTTCAATGGGTTTGTCTTGCCTAAATGTACCATTAGCTTTGAGACCACCATAAGATAGTGAATTGTTGTGATACCTAAGGACTTTATGGTTTAAATACAATTTTCTTTCCAAAAGTTTAAACTGTTATATTTATGTATTATACAAAACTCAGTCAGCCAATTTATCCCAATGTAGAATATACCATTCATGAATGAAATCAAACATCTCTCTCTCTCTCTCTCTCTCTCTCTCTCTCTCACCCTGTAGAGCGATTGGGTATTGCACCTATGTCCAAGTAGTATCTTTTGAGTTTAAAACTTATTTAGAGATGTCCTTCTTCATACTACTGCTCTTTGGCAAGTGGGAATTTAATGTAATCAAGTGGATCAACAAGTAGACCATCAAGTAGTTAAAACTTTCTATTTCTTTTGTAAATCTTAATTAACATATATCTACAATCCAATGCATACTTCTTCAAGGAGAGGGGGGAAAAAGCCCTAAGCATCATTAAATTAAACACCGAAATTATACTTCTAACTTTTTTTTTTAGCTGTTTTATGATTAGCATGCAGAAGATAATTGACAGGCATATGTTACCTTATTCAGTGGAGAACAATGACCAACTTGATCGACCATCCCTAGATTTGAAGGTGAATTACTCGGTTTCATTCTCCACATCATGCACTGTCCAATGGTTGCTAATGAAAGATATCATGTGCATTTGTTCACGACAAAAGGTTTTCTTTTTTGGAAGTGAAATGCTATTCATTGTACAAAATCTCTCATAATAGTTTTTATGACTGAATATTTAAACACAATTTTTCTGATTTATATCAATCACCAAAATTTGTTCTAGAAAAGCATAAGCTCATGAAAATTTTCATGAGGATTTTTCTTAGGAGAAAAAGTTATTTCTTTTTAAAGAACGCATGCCGGGTCAAACTTGTTGTGGTTATAAATACATTGGAATTGATAAGATATAAATATGAAAACTTGTACATTTCTGATAAGGAAGTACATGACTTGTGACTATTTCCATGTTTCTACAAAATTTGATATATGTATTGAATAAAATATATGATGGAAACTCTGTGCTGTCCTTCTAGCTTGAGAGTAGCAGCTATGCAATGCTAAGCATGGAAGTTGCAGAGAAGACTCAAGAACTGAGGCATGATCTGACTCTCTCTCTCTCTCTCTCTCTCTCTCATGGAATACTATTAGTACTTTGTGATTCATTGCATATTATTTCATTTAATGTAAACACAATGATGTCAGGCAAATGAGAGGAGAAGAGCTAAAAGAGTTGGGTTCAGAAGAGCTAAAAGGACTAGAGCAACAAGTTGAAAGAGGATTGAGCCGTGTTATAGTTATGAAGGTCTTTACCTTTCTTTCTTGATGATAGTGAATGAGTGATCATTTTTTCTTCAATTTATTCGTAATGTCTCACATTACTAATTTAAGTTAACCATTTTTCCCCTTTCAGCATGAAAAAATTATGAATGAGATAAGTGCGCTAGAGAAAAAGGTCAGAAACAAAAACATCTATCTGTATGCATGCATTGTGCACAATTCATGTTGCATTTTTTTTTTTGGGGGGGGGGGAGCTTTTTGAAGGAACGAAAATAAGCCTTTGGCAGAGGAAAAATGGAAACAACCAAAATGATCGGGGGAGATAATTTCGGTTTTTTTTCTTTGGCAACATGCAAGAATAACCGTTTTAGAAATTCTATATGGACTTAAAAAACGATGACAAATATGTGAAAGCATTTTGAGTTATAAAGTACCACAAAAAGCGTATTTTTCAATGACTAAAGACCCACAAGTTATATTGGTCCATTTAATATAATTCTTGTTTTATATATCCATTTAAGAAGCTTTATATGAACTTAAAAAGTTATATCCAAAATTATGATAGCTTTTTGAGAAATCAAGTACTACCAGGAACTGTTCAGTGAGCAAAGAAACAGTATCATATTAGATCATTTGGTCCATATATTATTACTCTTGTTTTCCATGCAGCAGATCCAAGAAGGGATACTTCCCTTCTCTTTCACTGATATGTTATCGTACTTGTCACATGTTAGGGAGCCCAATTGATGGAAGAGAATGAACAATTGAGGCAGCAAGTGAGATTCCCATTTTCTTTGTTTTTTTGTCACATAGACTGCATTGCTTTTGTTTGCTTTCGTATGTCTCATGGGTTTGGAAATGGTTGCGTTGTATTGGGTTGGAGATGGCGAATTTGCCAAATATTTGCCAGGCTCCGTTAGCTGAGCAAGGACAATCATGTGAATCAGTCATCACCAATATTTGCAGCACGTCTAATGCTCCTCCCGACCATGATGTCTCTGATAATTCTCTGAAGTTGGGGTAATATATCTGTTCTTTTCAATCTGCATGAACTTTTTTTTTTCCCATTTTAGGATATTTAATTTAGTCCAGATTGGCATGATGATCCATGCATGCCGTGCAAGATCCTTCACATATTTTAAAGTAGCTTTGTTCTTTTTAAAGCCAAATAGGATATGGCACTAGAACATTTTCTTTTAATATACATATATGATTTAATTTCCTTTTATATTCTATTTTAAAATATAACCACTATTCTGTCATGATCATGTTACTTTTGGTTTAGTGTATTTTTTTACTGCTAGAATTCTACTTGGAAACTCCTGAATTTTACCCCTTTTCGGTGTTTCTGCAGTTTGTCTTTCCTTGATTAAGCTTGGGAGATTATGAAAAAAATCTAGTATTTGGAGAATAAACCCTTTGAATTGTTCAATTTTCAATAACATATGTACGAATGAAATTTTTACTTGCCCATATTATGTACAAAATGCCATATGGACAGTTTTTAGTTTTTAGTTGGTCTCAAGCTAACTCCGTGAGCTGTGTGAGGCAAATGTGGTAACATGGTTTGTTCTATCATCTTGTATTCCAATGGAAATACCTTATTTAACCCTACTTTTGATCTAGGGGCTGGAACACATACAGTATGTATATTCCTTAAACTATTTAATAATAAAATAAAAGTTGTACAACATTTGAAGCAAAATTAGGGTGTGGTCACTCTGAAGAATAGTATTTTTCTTGGAAGCATGTTTATAACTGTATAATGCATGCATTTTGGCAAAGGGAAGGATAGTTTGGGGTGAAGGCCAAATCTCCATCACGCGCGATGCAATGTGATGGTGTGCATTCACAAAATAAGGACCAATACAAAACAATAGGACTATGATCTCATAAGGGTTCTTAATATTAGCCTAAGTTGGAGATGGGTCTGAACAAAAACATAGTGCCAGAATGTTTCTCGGCCTCATGTTTATTTGCCTTGATGGGTTCCCAGAGGTGATGCATTTACATTGACATTGGGTTTACACAGAGAGAGAGAGAGACAGAGAGAGTTTAAATTACACTGTTAAAAAGATAAAGTTTTATTATATTTTAAATCTATTAATTTTATTTTTGTTTAACTAAAATCTATTAATTTTACTTTTGTTTATATACGACAACTAGAACCAATTAATTTTTTTTAATACTTGGATTTATGTTAATAGGGAAAATTGAGTCCCGTCTTGCTTGGTCGAAATATAATACATATATGGTAAATAATATTTTCTAAAATGAAAATCCTAAATATATACCTAGCTGTTCAAATTTTCATAATTAATTTTTACATCGAATTTTACTTTCTAAGCTTGAATTTCACCTTTTTTAAAATTGGGTCTGCCCTAACTTTTCCAAATGAGCCCCTATTTTTTGAAAATGCTGTATTGGGCATGCATTGGTCAAATAAACGCCGTGTATTTTATCTATATTTGTGTTTAAGGGGATAGTCGAGTGATAACAATTCTTTTCTCTTAATCTAGTGGTTCTGATTTCAAATTTTGATATAATAAAAAAATAAATTAAAATAAAAGCTGTGTATTTAAAAAGTGTGAATGATTTTCTTTAAATGCCAAACAAAAATGCAGAAGGAGAAAATGCCAAGAAATATTAATTTGGATTTAAATAAAAATTCATATGCAAAAGGGTTTATAAAGAATAGAAAAGATTCCATTCTATTGGATTAATTCTCTCAAATCTCAACAATCTATAAATTCTCAAAAAATAATAATAATAATAATATGTGATATCGATTTCTGAGAATAATTTTTTTAAAAAATAATAATAAATTTTTTGAGTCATTCTATTATTTTGATTATTATTATTATTTTGCAAGTATTAATGTCTCTAAAAGATTAGGAATCGAATTTTGACAACCTCCAAGTCTCTGGATCATTACATGGTCTTTCAATATCATTCTTTAAAAAATAATCACAACCTACCTATTGATCAAACCACAACTTGCCTATTGAGATAGATCGGGATTAAATCCTGACCGTCCAGAATTCTTAGTTTTGGAAATATTTTGAATTGCGATGATTTAATACTGACTACCAACCCCTTGGATCCTTCTATGATTTTTTGAAACCGTACTTACAAATATATATATATATATATATATAAAATCAAAAACTACAGTTTCAACTGTTTCTTCATTCTCCTTCCGGCATCGGAAGGAGTTTTCACTAAGGTATGCTTCAACCCGTGCACAGGCCATGCTGTGCTCAGGCCTCTCACCGGTGTATTCATGGAAGGAAACTCGGGTGCATGGATTGAAGAAGTTGATTTTTTTTTTTAAATAATTGATCGATATGCGGAATCATATTTTAATTAATTTAATTCGAGTATTGTCAGATTTAATTTAAAAAAATCTCTCCTAACGTAATATTTTTTATTTTTAAATTTTAAATTTAAAACTTAATTAAAAGATCTAATACTAGCCAACTGTCCCTTGTTAATTGAAGAAGTTGATGAATCTCTATAGGTGAGAGATTTGGGCTCAAAATCCTCGAAATCCCAACAAAAAACCGAGAGAAACAAGGTAAAACATAGCTTCGGCTAACGGAGAAGGGTCGACCTCATTCCCAAAGGTCATCGATGAGGAGGAAAAGAAAAAGGTCCCTACTAAAGAAAGTTCTTATGGTACCTTGCCAACTTTAAGATTAGACCAAAGGGATGACTCAATTGACTCAATTGTAATTATCTTTTTTTCTTTTCTTTTCTTTTCTTTTTGGGGGCTCTGCAATTAGTTATGCCATGTAGTATATATTACTTTCTTTAATATCAATAAATATTATTTATTTTTTAATAAATTATTAAAATTCAGTTTGAAACGAATTAACCTGACAATAAGTATTATTTATGTTAGTAATTTGATGAGGATTCTAATTTATGAAGACTAGATTTATTTATTTTTCATTAAATCTTCATAAGCTTGGTCTATGAATGTCAGTTTACTAAATTTGTTGTCATTCACATTGCTTGATCCCACAGCCTTTCCTATTGCATATACCAATTCTTTCAAAACATCCCATTATTAATTTCTTTTTTTTTTTAAAAAAAAAAGGTATAGTTCATTCTCGATAAATTAGTATCATAGACACCATACAAATTTATTTATTAATTAATATATTATTTAATTGGATCAATCATCAAATCATTTCTGTTTCTCATTGGGTACTCCGATTTGATTACAAAGTACCCAATTAGCTAAACCGGCACCATTTCCTTCGAGTCTATGTTATGTAACCAAAAAAAAAAAAAAAAAAAGGGATAGAGAGATTGTAAAAGTTGTGAGAATTCTAAAGGTTTGTAGCAATTTTAAGGCTGAGTGATATTAAATAAGAAAAAAAATATTTGTGTAAAAAATAGTAATAAAATAATTAAAAAATCAATGCAACGAAAAATTGTATCATATCAAATTATATATTATTATTTTTCAAGGTTACTTGAACTATATAACACCATTTTCATTTTGAGCTTTGCCATCTAAATTCTTTGTTTTAAAAAAAAAAAAATAGAATTAAAAGTGGATTAAAAAAAAAAAAGACGTGAGATTCACACTTGTGAGATGATTCGGAACCCGCAGAAGGCGCGTGAGTGACGTATAACAGGTTATTTGAGCGTGAGAGAAACGCGCTGTGAATGCGGTGGGCGTGGAGTATTTCCAAATTCCGTTGCTCACATTGCGCGCGCCTTAAGACTTGCTCTCTGCTGCACATAAGCTCCCTCTCGCCGCGCTCTAACAGTAATTCCCCCTTTTCGTCCCCTCTCTCTCTCTCTCTCTCTCTCTCAACCTCTCTCTCTCTCTCAATCTGAATTAATTGTTGCAAAAAGTTGTTATCAGCGATCAGAAAAATGGATGAGGAATACGATGTGATCGTTCTGGGCACCGGCCTCAAGGAATGCATTCTCAGTGGTCTTCTCTCCGTCGATGGCCTCAAAGTAACACATCTCCCGCTCTCTCTCTCTCTCTCTCTCTCTCTAAATTGATGAAGTCGAATTCTGATCGTGAGTGGGGTTTTGTTATATTATGTGCTTCGTTTGATTCATTGTAGAGAGTCTAATGTTACAACTTACATGTTCATAGGATCAAAATACAAAGAAAATAATAATAATAATTGGACAGAAATTTGCATTTGATTCTAAGAAACATGAGTTTGTTCAACGAGCTGCCATTTTCCCATGTTGGAAACATTCCAACCAGTGAAATTGAACCCGTATCATATTTTTATTTTTCTTTATTTAAATTTTTTTACCATCTTTGTTGTTGAAATTGACTTAGGATTCTGGTTAAGGCATTTTATCATTAATGTTATTGACATTGTTTTTGGTGCAAATAGGTGCTGCATATGGATAGAAATGACTACTACGGAGGTGAATCTACATCACTTAATCTCACCCAGGTAACAAACTCTGCCGTTGGTTCCAGTGTATTCTCTCTCTTTCTCATGATTCAAATTTTCAACTATGTAGCTGTGGAAGAGATTCAAGGGAAGTGACCAGCCCCCAGAACAACTGGGCTCAACCAGGGAGTTTAATGTTGATATGATACCAAAGGTAACCAAATTGTTGTATTCCCTTCTACACCTAATTAAAATATCTAGTCATTTCATTGTCTTTTAACATATTTCCCATTAACAAATTTTATGTGTGCTTATAACTCTTGGATTATAATGGTCTAAGACACAGTATCTTCATGTCATTATTTTGAATACAATAGCACCATTTAAGGACGCCTATTTTCAATGTGTGAAAGGAATATACAATATCATAGCTAGGTTCTAGGATAGGAATTTTTACATGTGAATGTGTTCAATTTAAAAAGCAAGTCAAGGTAGGATTAACAATGAATAATTAGATGGTGCTGGGCTTGAGGTGTTGTGGTTCCATCATTGGGACAAACATGCTTGGTCTTCAGTATGGAAGTCCGCCTTGGGTTAAACATAGCTTGTATACCCTGAAGTCCTCCATAAATTTTGAAAACAAATACATTTTACAGAAATAGATAATTTCCGTGTATTCTTTTTGGCTTTGGGTAGGGAAGGTGTTGGTTTACACTCATAATAATTGAGCAACAAAAATCTTGAAATAATTTAGCAAAGGGGTAGCGATACAAGTAGCATACCTACTATGCATGTGTCTATCTTTGTCCCACAAGATTGGGGGGGTAAAATTTCTACTTTTGAGTGCCATGAATCCCTCTTCTGTCAACAATTAAGAAGTTGTGAGTTGGTGGGTCTTGTTTACAAGTTTGGTTTTCTTCGATTCAACCTTTCTGCGCAATATGGTTTTATTGTATGTATTTTGTAAAACTCTGGCAAAAGACAAGAGTAGCAAAACTGATAGGAGATCAAGTAAATTAATGATAATACTTGATCAGTGATTTGAATGACTTGGGCTGTGAGAATTTGTCCACCTATTAGAATGCATACAAAAATTGGAGAGTAATTTGTTGTTGAACTTGCACAAAATAGGTGATCTCTTGCTTTGAGTTCCTCCTGTATTAGTGCATTTTGTGTTCTGCACTGCTTGCTGATTGCTAATGCCAAACATAAGGGCAGATGTATAGAAGATTGAGTGGGGTCATTGACCCCACTTATATTTTAAAAATTTTTATTAAATATATAATATATATAAATTTAACTCCACTTAATTTTTACATTTGACCCCGCTAAATTTTTTTTTTGTCTCCGCCCCTAGCCAAACAATAGCTTGGGTTGGAAATATTGCCCTAAACTCTTCTGTTTCCAGCAAAAGAAAGATTCTGCCGCTAGTTTTACATATAAATTTGGACAAATAAACTTTTAGCAACTAAAGTTCCACAGTTTGTGAGGCTATTGATACCTTCTCATTTCTATACAAACCTACATTGCACCAAGAATTTTATAAATAACGGTATCAATTTCACATTCTTGTGAGGTTCTTACACATGACACTACGCAACACTTTTTAACTTATATCAGAGTGAAGATTTTGTAACCTTTTCAACTTATAATAGTGCCACATCTGCATTTGTGCTTCATAAATAGTGAACAGTAGTTCTTTTACGTGCGTATATTGGAAACTAATATGCAGATGTTATGGCAGTTCATGATGGCTAATGGTACTTTGGTGCGTGTTCTGATCCACACAGACGTCACTAAATATCTTAACTTCAAAGTCGTGGATGGTAGTTTTGTGTACAACAAAGGAAAGGTATGCTTCTGAAAATGAGGTGCCATTTCCAACTGGAACTCAGTATGTCATTTTCTATTTCGGAAAGTTTATCTTCTAACTGGTTAATATGTATAAATTCAGATCTACAAAGTGCCTGCTACTGATGTTGAAGCGCTGAAATCCTCATTGATGGGACTATTTGAAAAGAGGCGTGCTCGAAAGTTCTTTATTTATGTGCAAGACTATGAGGACAGTGATCCAAAATCTCATGAAGGAATGGATCTGAACAAAGTCACTGCAAGAGAACTCATCTCGTATGCCTCCCAATCAGCCAAAATTTTATTCGAGTTCTTTTTCATGCCTTCATATTTTATGCTTCTTTTGTTTTGATTTTTCTTTTTCCTTCTGTTTACCGTCCCTTAGTGCTTGTGTTAGTGTTCTCATTGTAAAACTAGCTAGCTAGATATCCACCTAGACTATACAAGCACACTTGGTGAAAGCCAAAAGGATGGAGGTACAAATCTTTCAAACAAAGATAAAGCACCGCATTACCATGTCTAATTTTCTGTTGCTATGCTTTTCTTGTCACAAAGAGGCTACACGCTTAGAGGGGTTCATGTGTTTTTCACCAAGGGTGTGTGCCTCCACTGTGGACATCTTTCTCATTACTTCTATAATTAGTCTATGACAATGGAAACCATCAGATCTTAGGGTTTTATATTTTTCTGTGCAGACCTAAATTTGGATCATGACTTGATCGTTCAAAACATTTGAAATTTGCTAAATTTGATTGTCTTTCTTCTTCTTCTGGTTTGTGAATCTGTGTACATCTTGTTTCTGTAGCTTCTTCATGTATCAGCTGTGAGACCATACTTTGTTCCTTGTGGTCTTTGCAAAATAACAATCATAAATATTTTACCAATGTCAGCTATTTCAGCTTTTGAGATGGTATCAAGAGGTTCTGGCAAAAAATCTTGTTACCATGACTTAGGGCTTTACAGGTAGGCCCTAGAGGGAGAGCTAAATCCCCCCCCCCCCCCCAAAAAAAAAAAGTAGCTCAATTACCATTTGACCAAGAAAAAAAATTAAATATTTTAAATGTTTCTGATAATTGGATTCATACAGGTATAAGGGATACAAGCATCAAGGGAATTGCTTTATTCTAAACTTCAACCTCTTGTGTATATTACACACTCATATTTTCTATCTCCATGATGCAGCAAATATGGGCTTGAGGATGATACTATTGACTTCATTGGCCATGCTTTGGCACTTCACAATGATGATAGTTACCTTGATAAGCCTGCCATGGAATTCGTAAAGAGAATGAAGGTAAAAATTACAATATTATTCATTCAACATATTCATTTTAAAGTCATAACATATACCTTATTACATAGTTATAAATCCAGAAATGTGCTTGCGTTTTGAAGTGCATTTGCGCATATGTTTGTTAAAATCTTTTGTTTCTTTTAGCATTTTGCATTTGGAGAGTGGCCTTGCTTACCTCTGCTCACATATTAATGAGTGTGACAATTGAACTAAACATTTTGCGCAATGAAGTGTAAACATTACTTGGCTGGGAATAGAACAAATTACATTCTCATTATCTATGAACTCAAACAAGGATTTATTGATTTCGAGTGATCATATTTGCAGTTCCAAGAAAAAAATTGTACCAGCAAAGCCGAAAACGATCAAATAATACCTAAATTGTAAACCTTGTTGATTTATTTCCCCTTTAAACATGTAACAAACAAAGGACAGAAGAATCCATATTCCCATATGAGGTGCCCCAAGCATGTACCGATTATTTATGCAGAAATTCTTTCAAGACAAGGGAAGCCTCTACAAATTGTTGGTGGTGTGCTTAGGACCAACAAGAGCCATTTACTGGGATACCTACATGACATTGCTCTTTGCTTCTTGAGATGTCATTACTATTCGTGTTGCTTGTTTGGCAATTAACAGACTTTTTACTTTCTTCTTTCAAGTATTTCGCATCTCAGATGCCAGTTTAGTACTTTCACAAGTGCTGCCATAATGACTCGGATCTTGTTGTCCATTTGTTTCTTGAAGCTCTATGCAGAGTCTTTGGCACGCTTTCAAGGAGGATCTCCTTATATCTATCCACTATATGGACTAGGAGAATTGCCTCAGGTATGATTTCAGTTAAAGTAGTTTTCTAAATGTAGAGAGATATTTAATTGCCTTGCTATTTTACAGGCCTTTGCACGTTTGAGTGCAGTATATGGTGGTACTTACATGCTCAACAAGCCCGAGTGTAAGGTAATTTTCTTCTCTAAGCATCACGAGGATTGAATTTATCTTTAAACATATCTGGAATCTCCGACATGCCTTGGGGCTTTGCCCCTAAAAGATCTCCTCTAAGGAGAAGATGCTCTGAAATGTGAGTTTCATTTGTGGCACATGGAGAACACACTGGAACTTGCCTTCTACCATATGGAAAACAAAAGGATCTCTCTCTCTCTCTCTCTACTTAAAACTCATAAGCATAATGTTATATGTATCCGAAAGGTCAACTACCAAATTTACTAAGTTCAGCATATCCTTAGTTACTTAAAAGTAATTGATTGTACGTGGTACAATTGTTCAACTAATGATCTATGTCAAGAAATTTTTTAGTTGATTTTTTCTACATGCATTGTATTTTTTGTTGTGCAATGGATGATTAGAATAGGTTCTGACTTCCAAGCCTTTCAACCCTGTCCCACTCCTTTCTTTTACAGTAGGAGAATGAAGGCATCTCTTCTGTCCATTCTCTCCAAATCGCTACCCCCCCACCTTAATCCTCCAGAAGATGACAAGAAAGCTAAGAGAAGAAAAATTCATCCCTTTGGTTTTCTTAAAACAAATTTTTTGTATGACAGTTCCTTATAACTTTCTGCTTTAGACACCCAGAATCAATCCCCATATAGAGATCTATAAACATGTTCGTGAGAATGTCTCTTCGAGTGGGGGAAGGAAATGGCTTACAGAATAGTGAAAGCTGTAAATGTATTTTCGTTGTTTTGGAGGAATTGAAGTTTCAATATTTGAACCCTGACATCTTCGGTGTATTGTCTGGAGCTCTAGTATACCCTGATTGGGGGGGGGGGGAGATTGTGATTCTGGAAAATCTCTTTCTTCACTGAATAGGTTCTTCAATATATTTCTTTTGGAATGACAGGTTGAATTTGACAATAGCGGAAAAGCCATTGGTGTGACTTCCGAGGGAGAAACAGCAAAATGCAAGAAAGTTGTTTGTGATCCATCATATTTACCAGGCAAGGTGAGCTTCTTGCATATGCTTAGTTGAAGTAGGAGTATAGCCTATTAATATTATTGATGTGCCGCAATTGAAGATTGCTTTCTTGAAGCTCGAACTACACAATAAAAATCTCCTGACTTCAATTGAAACTATTCCTCCTGATTTAACAGGTTAAAAAGGTTGGAAAAGTCTCCCGTGCCATTTGTATTATGAGCCATCCCATCCCAGACACCAATGATTCTCACTCAGTCCAGGTTATATTGCCTCAGAAGCAGCTTGGTCGCAAATCAGATATGTATGTCTCTTACATGCTCTGGTAGCTTGGTGATTCTCATACTGCCGATGTGACAATTTTATTGGTGCATTGTACTAAAACATTCTCTGACACTTCAGAACAACACTGAAAATGTGCCACATAAGTGTGTCAAATCTCTCATTTAGTTGGTCTAAATACCACTACTCGCCATACTTCTGTGATGGTTCTGGTTCTTCATTGGCTTTAGACCTAGGCTTCTAAACTTTCACCTTTATTACAGGTACCTTTTCTGTTGCTCCTATTCTCACAATGTCGCTCCAAAGGGAAAATACATTGCTTTTGTTTCAACAGAAGCTGAGACTGACAATCCTGAAGTAGAGTTGAAGCCTGGTATAGATCTACTTGGACCTGTTGATGAAATTTTCTATGATACATATGACCGATTTGTGCCCGTAAATGACCATGAAGCTGATAATTGCTTTATCTCTACAGTAAGTTCTTTTTTTTTTTTTCCCTCTTCCCTTTTTTCTTAGAAGAAATAAACTGCATGGCTTCTTACTTGTCTTGAGAAATTGGTTATTATGAATCAACAATTAAAGTGCTACTTTACCTTACAGAGTTACGATGCAACAACACACTTTGAATCCACGGTACAGGATGTGATCGCAATGTACAGTAAGATAACTGGAAAGGTAACCTTCTAGTTCTGATTCAATGAAATTCTTAGTTTCTTTCTCTTTCTGAGCTTTTGAAAAAAGGGGTACATTTTATTGGCTTTTTTCCGGTCAGGTTCTTGATCTTTCAGTGGACCTCAGCGCTGCAAGTGCTGCCGCAGATCAGAATTGAAGGTTCTTTGAAGTTTATGCTCCCAAAACTACAAACTATTGGCCGGAGTTATCCAAAATGCTTGCTATTTTGGTTCCTGATTATTTGTTCAGTACTCAAAAGAATCAGTAATTTTTTACCATAATTTATTTTTTGTTAATTACTGATATTGCTTATATCATTCACCATTTATCTGATTAATGGCCTTATTGGCTTGGCTCTATGGCCTGTGAGGTTTTTCCCAACTTCTGCTGAAATTTTTGGGCTTGGATGTAGTCTGAAAGGAATATAAGCACAAAGTGCTCCCCCGGCTTGAAAGGCATATGAATTTTTTTTTTTTTTTTTTGATGTTTGACCAACGGGTATCCGGAACCGTAATTCGATTAATTAGAATCGAACTACTTTCAGACCCCTCAATTGGAGGGAGTTCTCCTAATGTTTCCATTCCTAAGATGTAGCCTTAACATACATGCAACCCTCCAAAACCTCATTAGGCTGAGTTTCTTATTGGTATCTGATCCCATTGAGTTGATTCTGAAGATGGAGAAAACAGGAACAACCAAAAGGCCTGTTAGGGGAAGCATGTTTCCGAAACAAACGTTTAGTTTTCATTCTGAGCCTGAGCCTTCCCTCGCATCATTGCCATTGTCTGTGTCATTAGTTGTCATCACAAACATTTAGTTTTTTTTTTTGTGGGTACATTGGAAAGTTTCAACTCTAACCGAACGGAATAATGTTAATTAAATTACAGTTTATTAGCACAAACCGTTAGTTTTGAGTATGAGAGTATCTTTTAATTAAAAATCAAATTTAAATATTAAAAGTTAAAAAAATAATAGCTCTTCTTTAAAAAGCTACCGACAACAGTTAGGACCAAATTAATTAGAGTATGATTTTGAATACCGGTATAGGACGCTTTGTTTGGATCTAATAAAGTTTGACCTACTCAAATTTCTTAATCCCAAATTTACTGTCAAAAGATAACAAAATAAAGGTACTGAACTCCTAAAATATCTAATTTTTGTGAAAAAATTAAAAGAAAATATTGTGACTTAGTAACTCGCGAGTTTTGAAGTTAAGCTATAGTTGACCGTAGCAGAGAGTGAGAAAATAAAAATGTTATTGTTATGGTTGGCAAAAATGATAAGCGAAGAAAAATCGAAGAAAAACTTAGATGAACGAAGAGATTTGAGAGCGTTTGAAAATGGGTATTCATGGCTTGCTCGAGGGAGATGATCAATTGTATTTTATCTCTCTCTCTCTTTAATAGTGACAATTTATCACATGAAAATTATTTATTTGGACGTGTGGAAATTGAATTTTTAATTTTTTATAATTTAATTTTGAGATGGGGTGACGTAATAAATCATTAGGGTTCAATTTGTCAATTTGTTAATTTTGAAACGGCAGAGTGAGATTTGAAAAAAATGCAAAACACAAAGTTTTTAATAAATAAAAGATTGGCAATCATTTTCCACCACTACGCTCAAATTTCCACAGAGAGAGAGAGAGAAGATGGGGGACGAGAAGGTGAAAGAAGAGGCAACGCAACTAATGGGATTATTTCAAGTACTTCCTCGTCTTGTGGTCTTTGATCTCGATTACACTCTCTGGCCTTTCTATTGGTATGTTATGTTCACCACAATATTCTCTCATTCTCTCTCCAATTTTTATTTCCCTAATTTCTCTGTTGCAATATTGGATGAACTCACATAAGTTTGTTTGGAAATAGTTCATCAGACTTTGATGGGAAATTAATTGGGTCCTTGGGGATTTCTTTAGGTTGAACTATTTACTTTAAATTCGTCTAGAATTTTGGTGTTTTTTTTTTTTTTGGATCAATATGTGTTTTCTCATTTTAGGGTTTTGTTATTCTTGAACAATATAACTTAATTCGGACCCAACTACAAGGGCATCAAACAATTCTTTTTTTCCTTTTAATAATTTCTTCTGATGGAAAACTATTTTGGGTTTGGGCCCAAGAGACCCAACATCTAGAATCTTCGTATTATTATAATTATGTTGGGAGTGTATGTATTTCCAGTGACAGAGCCAAATGTAGAAGGATTGATGTCCATTCCGGTTTGCTAACAAGGCAAAGCAAGCTTACTGTAACTTATAACATTAAAGGGCGTACCCAGTGTCGAAGCTCCCACATTGTGGGCTCTGGGGAAGGGAATCTTTCTCTTGCTTTTTTTTTTTTTTTTGCAAAGAGTCTGATTCGAACCCCGGACTTCCAGGACACAATGGAGAGACTCTACCGCTGCGCCAAGTCCGCCCTTCATTTGAATGAAGTGGCCGCAATTTACTAGAGAATTTTGATTTACTATATAATGATGGGTGATACATTTTGGATTCTTTTGTTAACTGGTTGATTTTGACCACATGTAAAAGGCTTGGCTCATCTGTGGTTCTACTCGGCCTACTCAACTTATTTGAGAAATATACTGCGTTATGATCCCTTCCAGCTTAGTTCAGCTTAGCTCATTTGCAGCCC
The DNA here is from genome assembly GCA_037126225.1 of Dillenia turbinata. Taxonomy (NCBI): domain Eukaryota; kingdom Viridiplantae; phylum Streptophyta; class Magnoliopsida; order Dilleniales; family Dilleniaceae; genus Dillenia; species Dillenia turbinata. The sequence continues at coordinate 15,679,966 of JBAMMX010000024.1, forward strand.
TATCAAAGGGGAGGGCAATGTTACCTAGATCATAGTACTTTATGGTATCAGTTTTAGGCATTCTGTCATTACCTACCTTGGTGGACAGCATGTGGGAGAGTATGCTTGAGTTGCTGAGTTGCTAATTTCAGGTCCTTGACATGTATTTCGGTGGACTATTGTTGGATATAGGAACATTAAATCGTATTTGATACCAAAAAAAATAAATAAAAGAAAGAAGTTTCTGATTCTCAAAACAACCTTGTTTGGGTTGTATGATCTGGATCATAAATCACTAGGGTAGAGTGATCGTAGTAGCTGTGGAGGGGTCTAAAATGTTTACAGCGTGGTAATAGCAAAGTATTAGGGCAAAGTGTTGTGCTAAGTAAAGCAGTGTGCTTTAGTTGAGTAGTCTAGTTCACCCATTTGATTCTAGGATTAGGCAAACCAATACTAAGGTCACATTTCTGTCTCTTAGAAGGCCAAAAATTTATTACAGTGGCTAGACATAAATAACGTGTAGAAACCGGGTTTTCTTTTCCTTTTTTTTCGTGAGGGAGGGGGGAGGCGTAAATGGTGTAAATATAAGTTACTATTCTTGGGTGTACACTGGTAATCCTATTGAGCACATGTAGTAGCCTACGAACCAAATGACATGAGGCAACATAGTGGGCAAACCCTTGTGTGGATCAATTTGTTAATATTCACTCATAAGCTACTAACCAAATAAATTTGTAATTCTATGCTGATTAATGGTTCATGACCTATATCATGAAGCATCAGGGGCACTTTCAATAAAATTTGGCCCGTGGGCATTGGGCTCTGTTAGACTCACTTTCTGAATTCGAGTGTGGGAGATAATGAATCGAAAGCAAATTTCAGAATTTCATTGATTACACAAGATCAATTACAATCCAGTTCAGTTGCAGAGCCAAAGGCTCTACCCTCAGTTTAGAGCTGCCCAATTAACAAGAAAATTCCCTCCCTGCTCACCACACTATTCCACACATTTATTCTCTCTGCAGCCCAACGGTTACCCATAACAATTCTAGATTCCTTTAGGCAGTTGGTTGATGCACGCTCTCTTGCGTTGATAGACTTTCAGCTTCTTAGGTTCCAGCTCAGCAGCCACTTGTTCTCCCCTAGCCACCTCATTGTCCAAATGGCTTCCAGCAGACTTGTTTCTGATTTTGAGATCCTCCTCAGTAGTGACTAGTTCCTCCCCAGCCTTCAAGTAGTCCTTAGCGGTCTCATTCATAGCCTTGCCAGTAACTTGATCCTCCACAGCCTTCAATTGATCCCTAACATTGCCCCTTGTTGAAAGTCCAGCCTTGTCCTCAAGGCTGAAATCCGGAAAATGTTCTAGGAATTCGGAAAGTTCAATCCAAGTAGCATCCTCTTTGGTGCCTCCCTCCCAGCGGACCAGCAACTCACGCGTAACCCGTCCTTCAGTTGTGATCACTCGGTCTTCCAATATCTCAGCTGGTTTGTAGGGTTGGACTGCATCCTCCAGTTCTTGAGGTAGGGCTGATTCTGGGATGTGCTGTCCTATCATCTTCTTTAATTGAGACACGTGGAAACTGGGGTGGATGCGAGAGCCTTCGGGCAACTAGAGTTTATAAGCAACAACCCCTATCTTCTGTACTATAGGGAACGATCCGTAGTATTTAGTAGCTAGCTTGGCGTTGGGGTGCGTTGGACGGATACTTGTCTGTAATGTCGCATTTTGAGGAAGACCAAATCGCCAACATTGAACTACACATGTCTTCTATGAGTGTTGGTGAATTTTTTCATCTGTTGTTATGCACGTCTAAGATTGAGCTGAAGTTGTGTCAAAATGATATCTCACTCTAAGAGTTCCTTGACCACCGCTTCTACTCTTGTTTCCCTCGGAAGGAACTGGCGCATGGTGGGCGGAGGTCGACCATACTGAATTCGGCCCAAGGAAGCCAAGTGTACCACTGTTTTGGTTGCTCGGAAGTAAAGCACTACAGGTATGTCTCTAGTGTCTTGTTTGGAATTTCCGTTTGGCCATCCGTCTCAGGGTGATAGGCACTACTCATCTTCAGTTTCGTACCTTGCAAACGAGTCAATTCAGCCCAAAAATGATTTAGAAAGATCGGATCACGGTCACTCACAATGATTCGGGGAACGCCATAGAGTCAAACCACTTCCTTGACGAAAAGCTCTGCAACTACCTTGGCTATAAAAGGATGTCATAACCCCATGATGTGACCATATTTAGTCAACCAATCAACCACGACCAAGATGCAATCCTTTCCCTGTGATCGAGAAAGACCGTTGATGAAATCCATGGAGATATCCTCTCAAATCAATGTAGGAATAGGCAATGGTTGCAAGAGTCCCGTCGGGGATTGAGCTTCTTACTTCTGCTGTTGACACACAAGGCAGGTGGCAACATAGGTAAGGACTGATTTCATCATGCCCCTCCCATATAAGTTAGCGGCTAGCCTCTTGTAGGTTTTCAAGGCACCTGTGTGGCCCGCCCCAGGAGTGACATGGAATTCAGCCAAGAGAATGGGAACTCACTTTGAATTCTCGGGAATTACCACCCTATTGTGATACAAAAGTGTGTCATTGAGCAAATAGTACGGAGGGCGGCAGTTGGGGTCCTGTTGTAGGGCGTGCTTAAGTGCAACCAGCTTAGGGTCTTTAGAGATTTCCTCAGTGATGTGTTTCCAATCATCCCACAGTTGCCAAGAAATAGTAGTACATTCAGGTCCATCATACAGCCTAGACAAAGAATCAGCCACTCGATTTGTGCTACCCGGTTTGTACTGCACCTAAAAATCATACCCAAGCAACTTGGAGAGCCAATGTTGCTGTGCAAGTGTTGTAATCCTCTGTTCTAGGAGAAATTTCAGACTTCTTTGGTCCGTCTTAATGATTAAAGGTCTTCCTATGAGATATGGACGCCAATGTTGGATTGCAAGAACTAATGCCATTAATTTTTTCTCATAGGCTGATTTGGATAAGGATTTCTCGGAGAGAGCTCGACTAAAGAAAGCAATGGGACGTCCGTTTTGCAAAAGCACCGCACCTATGCCATTATTGGAAGCATCACACTCAATGGTGACTGGTTGAGTAAAATTCGGCATGGCTAACACCGGAGCATGAGTAATCGCCGTTTGCAGGTATTGGAAGGCGAGTTGGGCTTCCAATGTCCAAACAAACTTGGGCCGTCCTTTCTTCAATAACTCGGTTAGAGGCAGTGCGATCTTTCCATAATCACGGATAAACCTCTTGTAGTAGTCGGTGAGTTTCAAGAATCCACGAACATCCTTTTGGGAGCGAGGAGTCGGCCAATTTAGGGTACACAATACTTTGTCCGAGTCCATCATCACGCCATCGCCGGATAGTACATGCCCTAAGTAAGCAATGTTCCGTTGTTCAAATTGGCATTTGGATTTGTTGACCAGCAGCTGATTGGTGTCCAGAACTTGTAGAGCTACTTCCAAATGCCGTAAGTGATCCTCCCAATTGAAACTATAGATCAGGATGTCGTCAAAGAAGACCAAGATAAATTTCCGGAGTTAAGAACGGAACACGTCATTCATTGTAGCCTGAAATGTGGCCGGAGTGTTCATGAGTCCAAAGGGCATCACAACGAACTCATAGTAGCCCGAATGAGTCCGGAAGGCTGTCTTACGGATATCGGACTCCTTAACTCGAATTTAATGGTAGCTGGAGCGCAAATCAAGTTTAGAGAAGTAAGAAGCTCCATACAGCTTGTCAAGCAACTCGTAGACTACTGGGATGGGATATGTGTCCGGAATTGTTGCTTTATTTAATACCCTATAATCGACACAAAAGCGCCTACTGCCATCTTTCTTTCGAACCAGCAAAACGGGGCTAGAGAAGGGGCTTGCACTTGGATGAATAATTCCCGCAGTCAACATCTCGGCCACAAGCTTCTCTATCTGATTCTTTTGCTCAAAACTATATCTATAGGGCCTTCCACTGACAAAACCAGACTCAAGAAGCAAGGGAATTTGATGATCTGTGGGTCTGCATGGGGGCAATTGACTTGTATCTTGAAAGACAGGCTCATAGTGGTGAAGTAAAGCCTTCAATTGGTCTTGTTGTGCAGAGGTTAAGGTGTCCGCCATTAGTGGGTGAGAGTTGGTGTCGGTGTGTAATTCCCATAACCAAGCACCGAATTCCATCTGAGAAAGCTTCTTTAAGGAGGTTAAAGAGGAGGAGGTTCTAACCAAGGCATGATCCTCCGTCAAGCACATAGTTTGTCCATGCCACAGGAATTTCATGGTCATTAATTGCCAATTGACACTGACCTCGCCAAGAGTAGCCAACCAAGAGATGCCTAGGATGATTTCTACCCCCCCAAAGGAAATAAGAAACAGTCAATTGAAATAGTGAGACACCCCAAATCAACCTTCGGACCAATGCAGACACCAGAGGAGACAAGTCGTCTCCAATCACCTAATCGGACCCACAATGGTTCAATGGGCTGCACCCGAAATCCTAAACGACGAGCAGTGTCTTCAGCCACAAAATTGTGGCTTGCCCCACTATCAATCATAACAATCAAGTTGCAACCAAGTACGGTACCTTGAAGTTTCATTGTGTTAGGGTGTGAAGTACCTCCAACGGAGAACAGAGGAAGCTCGAGGGAGGCTAGAGAGATGCAATTTTCGTGCTCGAGGTCCTCTGCAGGTGGTTCTGCTACCGTGGTTTCTTCTGCGATGGGGATTTCATCATCACTGAGGATCAGTGCACAAAGAGTCTTGCTGGGACAATTGTGGAGCGGATGATATGGTTGTTTACATTTGAAACACAGTCCTCGTGATCGCAAGTCTATAATCTCTTAATGAGATATTTGCCGGAATGGTCGGGTTGGTTGTGAAGAACTAGTGGCCATGGAAGTTGATGAAGACGTTGAACGAAACGAGGCGGGGGAATTTTGAATATGAGGCGGGTTAAAAGACAAATGGGCACGGGTTGGGTTTCTCGGGTTAACTAGAGGTTCGGAGCCCCCGTGGGTCGGGTTTGGTCCAACCCATTTGTCCGACCCGTGTGGAGGTCGGGTGTTGTCTTCCCTACCCGAGAAGGTGTAAGACTTAAAAAACCCGTTCTCCCTTTCAATTTCGCGAGCCAACTTCATTGTTTGGAAGAGGGAGAGAGTGTTGTGGGAGCGGATGCGGACACAAATTTCATCCTTGAGGTCATTGAGAAAAAGCCCTAAGTGGATCGATGGGCTGAGGCCTTTAACAAGAGCGGCTTTGGTCACAAATTCGTCAATATAGGAATCGACTGATCCCTCCTGTTTCGTGGACACAAGAGCCTCAAAAGGGTTCGCAGATAAGCCACCACCAAATCGATCGAAGAGTTCTTATGTTAGTTCGGTCCTGGAAAGAGAAGGATTTTGGGCGAACAACCACTGAACCCAGTGGAGAGCCGGACCATCCATGGAGATTTTGGCTATGGAGACCCTCATCTCGTCGCTGACGTGATGAATGGAGAAAAATTGCTCGGCGCGTGCGACCCATGCCATCGGATCATGGCCATCAAAGCAAGGAAGATCGATTCGCCTCAGTGCTGGAGGAAGGTCGTCAGCGGAGGAGAACTTAAATGTGGGCTGGGGTTGAGATTGAGTCCCGAGGATGGGGATTGAGTCGATCTTGAGCGACGGAGAGCCAGGAGCCACATGTGGATTCGAGGACGAAGAACCTGCTCCATCATGGCCCTCTGGTTTCTGACGAAGGAGAGTAGCTACCAAATCTTCCAACGAATCAAGTTTCTCCATCTTGGTGTGGTGGTGAGTCATCTCCTCGATCAAAGTAGCTACACTCTTCCCAATCTCAGTAAGGCTCTTCTCCAGTGAATCAATTTTTGCATCCATTCTGGTTTGAGTCATGAATGTTGAGGGAGCTTCGAGTGAAGCAGAATGTAGTGGGGAAAGAAGGAGAATAGAGGGGGGAAGAGATGGCAGGTCGGACCAATTGTTAGACTCACTTTCTGAATTCGAGTGTGGGAGATAATGCATTGAGAGCAAATCTCAGAATTTCATTGATTACACAAGATCAATTACAATCCAGATCAGTTGCAGAGCCAAAGGCTCTACCCTCAGCTTAGAGCTGCTAAATTAACAAGAAAATTCCCTCCCTGCTCACCACACTATTCCACACATTTATTCTCTCTGCAGCCCAACGGTTACCCATAACAATTCTAGATTCCTTTAGGCAGTTGGTTGATGCACACTCTTTTGCGTTGATAAACTTTCAGCTTCTTGGGTTCCAGCTCAGCAGCCACTTGTTCTCCCCTAGCCACCTCATTGTACAAATGGCTTCCAGCAGACTTGTTTCTGACTTTGAGATCCTCCTCAGTAGTGACTAGTTCCTCCCCTGCCTTCAAGTAGTCCTTAGTGGTCTCGTTCATAGCCATGCCAGTAACTTGATCCTCCACAGCCTCCAAGCAATTTGATCATTATTTTCATCATTTTGGATTATCTGAGTAGCTATTGTCTTAGAATATGTGATCATTGTGCATAGAGAAGATAAACAATCAGGATTCCAGGAGCTGTCTTCAAATTGAACTATCCCAGCAGATGTCAAAGTAAGAACCTTTGTGGTATGCCACAAGGGCTTCATAATCATGGGGATGATCTACCATCCACATAATCCTTCCAAAATCTGACTATCGTCCCATTATCAAGGTCCTAACTTGTACCGTCTGTAAGTTTAACCTGGATCTTGTCTACAGAAAAGAGAATGGAGGAATCAAGATTCCCAGCAATCCTGTTGGTCCGGCACTCTATACTTATTCTAGGTAACTTGAACCCACAAATTTCCCAAGTAGTAAGAACCTCACATATCAGTCCCATAAGCATGGCCTATTGACTTTGAAGACTCTTTGATATTAATCCTGCTCAATGGGTTGGGTGAACAGCACGGACCATCTAATAGGATGGATCCTTCTATATTCTGCATAATGATCCTAGTTGAAGTCCTTAGAGCAATGATCAACTGTTTACATAGATATTATGGCACTGGGGCTGCAAACCTAGTATGCAAGGGAGGAGCAGCAATAGGACGGCAAAGGAGTGGAATGGAGTTGACCATTGGGATGCTCATGCTTGGGTCATTTACAAGTAACTGAGCTTAAGCTTGAGACCAATCTTAACAGGTCTAACATTCAAGCTCGAGATTGACTTGATTATATTTGGATGAGCTGGGTTTTGCAGGCTGAAGCCTGAGCTCAGGATCTTGGATCAGTTTAACAAGCTCATATAAGCATGAACTTAACCACAAAGGCAACAAAGAAAAGAAAATGAAAATCTCATTAGGTTTCTTCATTGTTTCTCTCTCCATAGCTCCATTTTGGAAGCTGAGCATTGCATTTTGTCCAAGAGCTACTGTTGAAGCTTACATATTTGGGCCTTTTATTTGCGAACACTCTCTCCTGTTTATTATTTGAGATTTATCAATTTGTGCATCAAAGTTGAGAAAGCACATACTTTGTTGAGGAGGAGAGACTAATGGCCATGTATGCTTGGTTTTTTGGAAAAAAGTGATTGCTTGAAAGAACTGCTTGAAAGAACACCCTGATGTGAACTTGTTGGGTATAGAAACCCTAGAACCCACGAACAAGTAAATATAGCCCAAGAATCAACCTGACGAATAATTTTGAACTAGTGGAAATAAGATTTCACCCATTACTCTAAAGGAGGAAGAATTTAAAATATATGACTTTAGATCCGTTTCTCACTATAACAAAAACCTTGGTATAATGATGGATCGAACGGCGCCTCAACTTAGGTGGCTCAAAGTCTAGATTGATAAGTCAAAGAACTAAACAAGACACCCATCTTAAATAAGTTCAACACTGTGTGAAGAATAAAACTTGTGTGAAGAAAATATCACAATAATATTAATTCTCTCAAAAGATGTGATTTTACATAATATGTAATGGCATATTTATAAGTTAAAAGTAACTCCTAAAATGACAATTAGAATTTAAATAATTTCCAAAAAAATTAAAGAAAAAGGAAACTAAATAAACTATTTGGACTAAATCTTTATAAACTATTTGGACTAAATCTTTCCATATTTTGACCATAGCAAAGAAACTGCCAAAAATGTGTCAAAACATATTTGACCAAATCTTTTTTCATATTTTGAATGATTCTTTACTGTTATTTTTCTTTATTCACATCCTTTCTTAGTTTTGAATAGTTTTGGACCTTTTATTCTTCCAATTGGGCTTGTATAAGCATAATTAAGATCTCCTTTGGTTTTTCATTCACTTGGACTCCAATTCCTTATTGTAAAACCCTCTGAAAGTTATTTAGTGCTTCATTGAACCTTTTAGCTCGAGCCTTTGTCATTGGCCAAATTGGAACTTGAGTTGGATCATGCAAATTCCTTGCAGCCTTAATGACCACATCACATCCATAACCACATGTAGCTATGGTTGATCAGGATTGTTACAGTTGTTGGATCTGATTGAATACAAGGGGAATGTAGGGTAAAGGTCAGCCACAAGAGAGAGTAAAACAGATTCAAACCCTCAATTAAATTATTTGATTTATAGAAAGAATATTCCTCGGTAAGCCCCCTTAACCTATTTCCATCTTGTAAATGAGCCCATTGAGCGGAGCTTTATAATGTTTGAGCTCAGCTCCTTTATTAATTGAGCCTGAAAATTGAGCTTTGGCTTGGTCCATTTTCCAAGTAAATGAGCTTGAGCTGAGCTTTTATTATGTTTTGCTTAAGATTGTTCAGATGAGCCTTTGTTGTTTCTAGCCCTAAGCAGTAAGAACCATTTTTTCAAGTATTTCTTTGTCCATCATTTGATATAAGTTTTTGAAATTTACCTCTTCCTGCGAATAAAAATAAGTGATTTAGGTTCAAGCCTCGAAGTATTTCAAGAATGCAATGTTATCAATTGTTAGTCTGTATGTAAAAAGGTATGTGGTATTTTTTATAAATAATTTCAGTATTAATTTTTTTTCTTTTTTCTCTTTCCTTGTCTTCTTATTATTTTCTTTTTTAAAGAACAATACTAAACAAAGTATCATCCTGCAGTTGGCCAGGGGTCTACTGGGCCTACCAACCGGGGTAAATAAGACAAGGTATGGCCCAATTTCTCACATGCTATGCCTAGCAAAACAAAGCTCAAACAGCAGCCTGAAATAATGTTGGCACGGTTAGAGTTGGTCCTAAAAGTCAAATGAAGGAGTCCCTTTTGTGTAATATCCTGTGGTTCTCGTGATGCATCCTTAAAGTTTATGAATTTCCGACAGTTAGAGAAAGTCAGTCATTTTAGATAGGTTGTGTGAGGGTTCCCTGCAGTTCCTTTAGATTTCTTTGGTCTTATGATCCACCATGTCTTACGCATGCAAATCCTTATTTCACAGCTTCCTCTTAGCTCATAAGAAATGACTTGTTGATTGTGATCTTTCACCTGAATTACTGTTCTGCAACCATGTGCTCCTAGTCCTAGGCAGACGTTGATCACAGTGAAGGCATGTAGATTTTCCCCCTCTTTTTTGTTTTGGAGCTGCTATCATGCAGTTCCAGAACTTTCTTTTTTTTTTTTTTTCTTCTGTGGTGTTAGCACCATTTATGTAGATATAGATCTCTTATAAATGAATCATTAGCAAAATACTGATCAAATATTCTTTTTTAGCGTAGAGGATAGTGATTTCATGTTATTGGCAATACCATTGATAAAAAAAGAAACTATCACCAAAGAGTTCTTCAACGAGGACTTAGATGCAACTTGTTTCTTCATTTTAACTCAAAATAGGCCCACACCACAAATAACTGCCTGAACTTTAAGTCTATCTTAGAGTAACTCCTTAAATTTTAATTGCAGTTTAATTACCCCTCAAAATTTTTGAAATAGGTTTCAATTTGCTCCCAAAGTGAATGACGTTTTCCCCCTCAATTTTTTGTGAAAATCTAAATCTAATCTTGATATTGTGCATGTGACTCGTTTTCTTCCTCTTTTCACTATATCTTACGAAAGTTTATGAATTTCTGACAGCAACTAACATTTATAATTGGACCTTTTTGGGTTTCAATTTTTGCATGCCCAAATGATAATTTTTCACCAAATTTGACTCTCCCAACTAAAACTTTCTCAAGAATTTTATATTTAGTCTCAATCGAATCTTTTCCATTTCTCCCTCTCTGTTTTCTCCATCTCTAGAATTTGTTCATTTTTGCCACACAAGAGGAGGAAGAGAAAGATCCCTTGCATGTGACCTTTAAGTGGATGGAATCATAACTCCATCCATTTATAGGGATGATTGACTTTTGTTTTAAAAGTTCTGAGGTAGTTGATGACAATTCAGAAGGTTATTTGCAAGTATGTCCAGAGGTTTAGCGGGTTGTTTGTGATTTTGGCCTTTTTAGACTATTCCAATAATTTCAATAATAGTGTAATTTTTTCAATTATAATATTTTATATTTTTGATTATCACATTGGATGGCTTGAATGGTGTGGTATCTTTCGATATTTCTCTTGGAGAAGTTTGTTTTCTGACAACTTGGTATTGGATGTGTCAGTGAATGTCGCTCCAAACGTGAAATGCCACGTTTGTACCCTCATGCTGAAGGCATATTATATGCACTAAGGGAGAAGGGGATTGATGTCGCCATTGCTTCCAGGTCTCCAACAGCAGATATAGCTAAAGCTTTTCTAGAAAAATTGGAGATCAAGTCAATGTTTGTAGCTCAGGTGGGTTATGGTAATTATTGTTTCCTACATTCTTTTCACTTACAGATATCTATCTTATTATATCAAAAATTCGTGGGACTATCTAATCAATCATTTAAACAAGAAGAAAATAAAAGGACTACCAGCAAATTATGCATGGTTTCTTTGGTCTATAACCTAACAATGAGCCTGTGCTAAAAATTATCCTGTTAGACAATGTCTGTATTTTTTGTCCATTTTTTAGAATACAAACTTATTTTTACATGGTTAGAAAATTGATAGTCAATGGCCTTGTCACCAGAGTACAGTTTGACCACTATTGGGGGGGGGGGCATAATTAGACCGGTGGAAACGTCGTGTGAACTGATATGAGATTCTGTTGGACCTATGAATTTTGAATGGCTGCTATGGCTCCTCATCGACTTGAAGTGAGCGTCAAGATAGAAGTTTATGCTGACTTATGTGGTTATTCTTCCTCGTTGATTCTACAGGAGATCTTTTCCAGCTGGACACACAAAACAGATCATTTCCAGAGGATTCACAAAAGGACTGGAATTCCGTTCAAGTCAATGCTTTTCTTTGATGATGAGGACAGGAACATCGAAGTGGTAAATATAATACACACTCTCGCTGTGCGTGTTGCCCTATCAGTGGAGTATCAAAATTAATCTATTTGTGATTTATATGTAAATTATGAACAGGTTATATCCCTTCAGGTCTTTTAAAGTGATCTAGTGAAACCATGCAATTTTATTCTATTAGTGATACTAGAACTGTTTAACCTGACAAAAAGTTAAACGAGCAGGTTTCAAATATGGGAGTGACTAGCATTTTGGTGGACAATGGTGTGAATCTTAAGGCATTTAAGCAAGGGCTCACAGAATTCTCTCAAAATTCAGGTTCATCTTCGAATAGCAAACAGTGATGAGTTTTGCTTGTGTTAGAATTTATGAGTCCAGATGGAAATATTGAAATTGTTTCCCATGTTTCTGGGAGTACTTGGTCGATGGACCAATTCATGTACTATTGTCTATATATTGTTGTATTGAGATGAAAGGATATCACACAAATGGCCTTTTTCTTTTTAGGCATGGAGTTTTTGAATTGAATTGCTTGTTCATTTTTGGGGTTCAATTGGGAAATTTTCAAGTGAGTAATTTATGGGGATGAAGGTCTCAAATAACAAATATTCTTCTCTCTAAATTTAATCAACACTATTTGATCATGGGCTTGTTCAAGTATCCAGGTCAAAGCTTCCAACTTTGCTTGAGCTGGCAAGGAATAGTTTAACTTGGGACATTCCACTATAGCCAATGCAGTTTGGCAGATAAAAATGCGAGGCATAGGTGAGCATTGATGTTTTGTTGATAATCCATTTTTCTTGCTTGGTAAAAAGAGAGGGAAGTGGACAAAAATATAGTAATCCTCTCTATAAATTGTGATAAGGGTAGCTTGCTCATTATAAGATGTTCAAAATCAAGCGCCACAAGGGTTTTTTGTTCTCTTTTTACCATCCAACTTGCATTGATAACTGGTTTTGGCTCAAAACCGGCTGATTTTAGCAGGTCAATTTGGTCTGATCGCTCAAATCATCCAATGACTAACCGGAGTGGTTAAAGAACCACTTCACCAGTTCCCAAGTTGAACCAGCCAGTCCGATACGGTTTTGATTACATTGACTTGCATGGTAATCCCTTCAAAATTTGCAACCACAAATGAGCTTGAACTTGTGGCCTTACGAAAATAGAATGATAAAATATAAATACCCTTGCTGGGCTACCAAAGATATACTACCATACTGCCGTAGAAATATCTGATGTTCTTTCAACAAGTGATGGCTTCTCATTATCTTGTACGGTCAATTTTGAAAACATTTGATAGACTCCAAACTCATAGCACCAGCCAATTACAAAAATTGAACCCAAGGGAAACATGGGAGAAAAAGCAAGGGAATAGGAGATAGAGTGAAGGATTGCTTGACTACAGGCAATGAAATAGAACCCCATATCAGTCACAGAAGCAATGTAAAATCGTATTACCACCACCAGCGAAATGTGCAGGGCAATAGTGTAACTATAACCAACTCGGATCACATCATCCAAGGAAAAATAACATAAAAAATTACAAAATCTCCTCATTACAGATAAATTTTTTCTCCACACTTGTCCAAAAAGTTCAAATTTTAGAGATCACATTGCATACAAGGGCATATATTGAAAAAATCAATCTTAAAATGCATTGCAAGTGTGAACCCAATCAAGGAGAGTTCAAAGGCGACACGTTTCGGAACAACACAAAAATGTGTCAATAAAGGGGTAATCAGTTTCATTTAACACTACAACATTGTGAGGGTAATGAATCAGAATCCGCTAACCACCGGTGCTGACCAAAAATACCGTAGGTCTTCCGAACTGGAGCTGCTAATGATTCAGCTCTTTCAGCGGTGATCTTTTGTCATTTTCCTCTTCAACTTCCTCTTTCGTAGGGTGAACAAGCACGTCAGCTATCTTTATGGTATGATTACAGGCTGTGTTGCTCTCTAACATATCCATAGAAAAGCCATTCTCTTCCCTGCAGCTCTGCAAAATTGTGTCTAATAATGTCATCAGCTTTTTCTCATTTGCATAATCATAGAGTTGATTGCTGATTCGCTCGCTATAAACCAGAAGTTCTTGTCTTTCAGATGATAATTTTTTGACATCAACCAATAGACCTTCTTTCTCGGATTCTAACCTCTGGATAGCATCCACCATCCTTCTGCGCTCCTCTCCTGACTGGGCTGACATCTTTTTGATTTCCAGGTTTTTGGCTTCAAGTAAAGCTTCAAGCTGTTCAATTTGTTCCTTTGAACAATGGAAGGTTTTCGCCTGCAGCTCAAGTAGATGAGCTAAGCGATTGACCTCCTCTTTCAGCATAATAATTTCACTGTTCTTCACTTGAATCTCTTTGTTTGTCAGGTACTCAGCCTCTTTTAAAGCTTCATTGAGCCCGTTAACCAAGACCAGCTTTTCTATGGCTTCAGAAAGTGAAGAAACAGCAGCTAGAGTAAGGTCTTTTTCCTGTGAAATAAGCACCCCCTGAAGATCTTCTATCTTTTGGTCTCTCTCTCTTAGAAACAGCAAAAGCTTCTCTTTCTGTAGCTCAAAATTTCTTTCTCGTCCAATAGCGTCACTTTCCAGTTTGTGTCTCATTGATTCCTGCTCTTTTTCAAAATTTTTTATGACGCTGTTCCTTTGGTCCAGAATTTGTACATAATGCTTTCTTTCTTGTTCAAAAGTTTCTTCCGCCTCCACTTGTGCTGCATTTGCAGCTTCTTCCTTTCGGACCATCTTGTGCTCTAGTAGAGCAATCTGTTGCTGGAGATCTCCCATTTTTCTGGTTTGCACTTCTACAGTCCTGAGGAGGTTATCCTTCTCTTGCTGGAGGGTCTTCTCAGTCTCAACCTGAGCAAGAAGAGAAAACTCCATTTCTTGAGAAATTCTCTGCTTTTCTTCTAGGGAAACTTGCAGGCGTTCAGCAATCGACTTCCAACTCTGCATCTCAGTTCTGATTCGAATTTTTTCAGAAATTGCCTCGGACAAGTCAGATTTTGATTTTTCTAAATCAACCTGAAGATGCTGTCTCTCATCCTTGAGGGTGTTTTTCATCTCCATAACTTGTTCTTTAAGTTGAACTTGACAGCTAAAAGATTCCTCCACCACTTTTTTGTGCCTCTCAAGCTCTTCCTCCAAGAAAATGTGCTGTTTCTCCATACATTCCAAGGTTTCTACCCTTTTCTTTAACCATGCTACTTCTTCATGAGCACATGCATCCTTGATGTCAACATTAGCTTTATCAAGAACACCATATCTTGTCTTTAACTGTTCCTGCAGTGGGAATATATTATCCTCACTTTTGATGCAAAATTGCATCTCACATTTTGCATTCAAGAGGGCTGAATAATCCTCATAGAGTTTTGCTCTCAACACCATAAACAGGACAGAATTCTCTTCCTTTGAAATCTCCGTCATTAGATTGGCACTTTCCAACTCCACCTGGAGCCTTCTTACCTGTTCATCTTTGCACCGGAGTGCTGAGATACAGCCATTCAATTCTGCTGTCAGCTTTTCCCTTTCGGAACTCCATTCAGACTCTCTTGCTTTGAGAACGGGCAAACATTTCCCATGCACTTTCTCTAGGCCTCTAAGTTTGTTGCGCAGCTTTGAATAAGAAACTGATCCAGGATGGTTAATCTGATCTTCCCGAAGCTCTTTGATAGTATCCTGCAGTTCCTTGTTCTCTTGTTCAAGCTGCTGATATCTGAGTTCCATTTCTCTAGAGAGCATATCTTTTGTTCTTAGAGTGCATCTCAATGCTGCAACTTCTTCATCCCTCTTAGCAGTTAGGCCTTTAATCACCGATTTTGCTTCTTCACATTCTGCAAAAGCATTCTCCATGCACAGCTTTGATTCAGAAAGTTGAGCTTCCAGATGTTTTCTTTGACTTTCTTCATGAGCCAATGCTTGGTTGCATATCTGCAACTGGGCTTGAAGGCCTTCCGAGATTCTAATCTGAGAATCCAAGCTTGTCTGCAATGAACAAATTTTGTCTATCAGCAGGGATTTTTCTTTCTCCCACTCTTCCTTGTCTGACTGAAACTTGCCTTGAAGATTAGTGTAAGCTTCTTCAAGGTGCTCAAATTGTTCCTTCTTCCATTTCAACTGTTCTCCAATACTTCTCTTCTCCTCCTCCAATCGCAGTATTATACCATCTCTCTGTCTCAGTTCTCCTTGGTCATTGGCCTTTTGCTCGGCTTCAGTAAACTTCTTCTGTGAAACTGACAAAAGTCGCTTGAGACCTTCAATTTCCTTATCACAAGCATGGATTTTCAGTTCCAAAGATTCTATTCTCACAGTTGATTCATCCAAGGCCAGTACCAAGTTTTTGTTCTCTACTTCCAGTTGTTGCAGTCTCTCGCTGCTATCAATGCGGAGTTTCTCATTGACAGAACTAAGTTGCCTAACTGACAATTCTTTTTCATGCAAATTAGATTTCAGCTCCTCGTAGAGATTTTTTAACTCAGATATCTCCTCCGACTTTGAATTCAGCTCTAGGGTCTGCTTCTCTATTTGCACCTTTGCTTCTTCAATTCTCTGTTGCTGTTCATGATAACCTTTTCTCAAGCTCTCACACAGTTCTGTTTTTATCTTGTATTCTGCCTTGAGCTTTTCCATCTCCGTTTTAATTTCATCCAACTCTTTGCAAATCTCCTCCATGATTTGTTTTTTTTAACCTGTAATAAGGAGTTTGGAGAACTTTATTTTTCTTGCAACAAGTGACTAAAGACTTCTAATAAGGCATAAATAGCCCAATGCGGATCAGAATAAAAAACAACATGGAGGATACAAATATAGGTTTTGGACAAATGAAATCTTCAAGTTTTAATATTAAATGACTCAGGTCTCATCCAACATTTTTTTTCTTTTTCTTTCTTTTTCCTGCAATGATTTTCAAAGGCGTGGAAATCATATTATGGTATGCACTTAGCCACACAATGGGTCGAAAATTCCATTCACTGATTTTCCTTTTTTGACATGAAAAATCGTCAGGACTGGACATAGTTCCTACAACAATAAAAAGCATTAACAGGCGGGCATGCTTATTTAAATTCTAAAATCAAACATTTTCTCTAAAAATTGAAAAAATTCAAATGCATTGCATCTAAACTATATTTAATCATGCAGGAGATGGAGAGGGAGGGGCATTTCTAGTATTAGGAGAATTAGTTTCATTTGGAACTCCAACCATCATGATCCATGTCTGATGTATATTTTTGTAATGGAATCATTTCTAATAATCAATCCGCTTTGAGACTTTAGCAAGGATTGAATGAGAAACATTTTGAAAACCAAACAGGCGCTTTATACTCAAGGATTAAAACTCAAATGTACAAGTCACCAAGCTCTTTCTCTTACATAACAGGGTACTCTATTTATGACACACGCCCATACTATCCCCATCTTAAATAATGTATTTTGAGAACTTAATGTCAAAATGATTACTAGTGTTAACAAAAGTGCCTTGGGGTCTTGAAGGTTGTCAATAAGCAAAACATCCTGCAGTGGAAATGAATTCCCTCAAACTTGTTTCCTTATGTAAAGAGAAAAGAAAAATGTTCACCCCACAAAATAAGTTATTTGGTTTGTGGAAGCCAACAAAACTAAGACAAGGAAGTTTTCTGAATTCACCTTTATGGATGCTAGACTAATCTAATACCATGATTGAATTCTTTATAAGCTAGCAGATTTGGCCATCATTCAATGTGGAAAAGAATTGCTAGAAACCATGTTCCTTCGATTAGATTCAACCAGAAAATCATTCACCAAGGAAACAAGAAACAAGGCGCTTGCAATTATTCTGAACATGTGGAGCATGAACTCAAGACACGACACGACACACACACAGGGGAACAACATGATTATACACAGTAAGAAACTGTTTTGAGTTAGAAAATCTCGTCTCATGTTGTGCCCAACTATGTTTTCAATACAAACACCACTTATTTCTAGAAAATAGAAATGTCAATGCAAAATAATTTTGAACCAGTTTTCTTTGTGTCCCATTTTGAGCTACTCTTTAATTATAAAACCACAATAATAAGAGCCAGAAGATACTGCAATCACAACCTTTTGGGCACATAAAAGAGTCTCATAACATTAGAAATAGAAGAGAAATTCAACGAATTGGTAGAGGATTTCATTTCAAACTAAGATCTCAACACTCGTATTCTTCAACATGTAGAATATACCACAATCAGAAGTAAAATTATGGAAGCGAGGACCAATCCATTAACATTATGAACAGAAAACACCAAAATGCAGAAAGATCTTGACTAGTTCAGACCGCCATGAAAAAACCCTAGATTCCTGCAAATTTACAATTCGCCAACTCAGAAAGAGAGAGAGATCTAAGGAAAGAATGAGTTTCAACAATCATACATGGAAAATGTAGAAGAATATGAATCGCCTCATAATGTTCGTAAAACTAAAACCCTAAATTCTTGGAAATTTCCAATTCAACTGGAGAGAGAGAGAGAGAGAGAGAGAGAGTACCTGGAAGGAAGTTTGGAGAGGTTTGAATTGCAGTGCGGAGGGGCTTCTGATTTCTTCAGCGTGGAATTCTGAGAGAGAGGAATAGTAGCCTAGCAGGTCCAGGCGAGGCGGGATCTTAATGTTTCCCCCCGTTTTGCCATCTCATTTGAATTCTGACGGCACCTTGACGCCGTTAGGGCTTACTTCGCTTGTCGAGTTCAAAACAATTTCGATTTTCTCATATTTAGATTAATTGTTTTACATGTAAAGCAATATTATATGAATTAAATTGTTTTCAAATTAAATATTTATTTGGCAATTTATGTAAATAAATTTTGACCCATTTTTTTAAATCAATAAAAAGAAATAATATTTTTATTATTATTATTTTTAGATCTAATCTTTTCTTTTTTAAAATTTTTTCCCGCTCTTTTTATATTTAATTTTCTTTTTGTGGGTTGGGTTGAGGCATGGGCAAGGAAAGATGAGTTATAACCAAGTGGTTAAAAAAAAAAAAAAAAAAAAATCTGTTCTTTTTTGGTAGGTTGAGGGCATTGTTTTGAAACCCAGATCAGATTGATTGGTTCGATTGGAAACCGAACCAATAGTCCGTTTGAGTTTCTTTACAAAATTGGTTTTTGAAAAAAAAATAATCAAAACCCTAGTTGAAACAGAAAAATCGGATTGAATCAATCAATCTTCGTCACTATATCACAAATTATTGTTGTCTTTATATATTATAATTTAAATTTATTTAAAATTTCATAACGACGTCATCCGATTTTTTATCGGGTCTAATTGGTTTAATCCAGTAACCTATTAATCCCTCGGTGTTACTGATTTATATTCTGATCCGGATTTCGAAACACTGATGGAGGGTTTTAGACTTCTTTAATCGAGTTCAATGTGATAGAGTTTTAAATTTTTTTAAAAATCTATCCCTAAATTAAGTTTTATAATATTTAAACTGAATTAATTAAATAATCTAAATAATGATAGTCAACTTAAAAAATATCAATTTCCGCTGATACTTCTACAAGTATGTTAGTCATATTCTATTTTCCCCTCTCAAAAATTGTTAACAATATACCATTAACTAATTTTTCATGTTTGGCTGGTGTAATAATAAGTATCAGCCCTTTATGGAAAATTTCAATTTACTCTACTTATATATTTTTTATTTCATTACACTTCTCATATTTAAAAAAAATAATAATAAAAGATATAGAAAAAGAGAAAAAGAAAAAGAATAACAAACGGAATTGCATAATCTTGAATTTGATATTTCAGTGAAAATTAAAAAAATAAAAATGGCAGCAACTTGTGAAAGAAGATTTCTAGTTTGAAAATTAAAAGAGGAGATTTCCAAAGAAGTTTTTTGACAACATTAATGAAAAATGTGATTTAAGTAATAATAAAAATATTTTATTTGGCAATTGTCTCAAATTGATTGATCATAATTTATTTTATTTCTAATGTTCTCCACTGCGGTTAAAAATATATATATATATATAAATATATATATGTATATATATATATATATATGTTAGCTATGGGCACTTGTGAATAACCTCTTCTATTTATTTGCTTCATCTGTCAAAATTCTTTATTTTATTTTATTTTTAGTTATAAAAAGACCATCAAAATCTCAAGTCCGCTAAGGCCCCGTGACATTATTTTAAATTAAAAATCCTCGACTTTATTTTATATTAGATGAAAGGAAAACGAATAAAATCATTTGTGATTTTTTTATTATATTAAAATTTAAATTTAGAATCATTCGATTAAAAAAAAAAATTATAACTATTAGGTTATTTCTTTACCACTTTTGATACTAGAAAAATTTGCTTTTCACACGGATCCTACTGCCCTCGTGACACGAGACTTAGACCTCAGTCCGCTAATGCCGTGCCGCCCTGATGGAGGAGTTATGGACAGATTTTACTTTTTTTAAAAAAAAAAAAAAAATTTTAAATAACTCATGAAAAAAAAAAATCCTAAAAAAAACCTATTTTATCGCAAATTTAATATGCAATATATGTATTTTTTTCTTTCTTCTCTTTTCTTTTCTAGTCTAAATGTATATTTCGTGTTAAACATGCGATATAAAACATATATTGCATGTTGAACACGTGACATATGTTTTGTCGAATGTTTAAGATAGACATAGAACCAGGTCAGGCCCGGGCCGATTCACTATCTGTTTCTAGAAATCATGGGCCGGGTTGACAACGGTTTCTAAGTCAGTCCGGTCCAAGTCGGGCTGGTTTCAAATCTTTTTTAAATGGAACTGGCCCGGTCGGTGAACCAGAATCAGTGTGTCGGTTCAGGTCAGGAATTTTTTTTTTACTCAATTGTCTTTTTTTTGCTCTTCTTTTTGGAATCGACGGGTTGGTTTCGGGCCTGGACCGATTCGGGCCGGGTCTATTCTATTCTTGATTTCATAAAGGGTTGAATCGGTCTGACTTGCTATAATATCGGGTCGGGCTAGTTCGGGATACTATTCATTTTAGTCGGTTTATGAATTGGGCTTTTTTGAGCCGATTGAGTTAGTTTTCGAACTCAAATTGGTCTGATGATATCTCTGATTCAAGGTACGATAAAGAATGTCAATATTGAATAAATAATAAATAAGGATCAGTTTACGAATTAATTTTCGTTTAAAATTTTCTTTTAAAAGGAGAGATAATTTCGCACATCCTCTCAGACGGAGAACCTTTAGATTCCTACCACAAATGCGGTCTACAGAGCCGACCTAGCGGTCAAGTCTGACTATCCTTTTTTCCTTGTCTTGGCTGCGCTTTGATAGAGCACTTTTGGCCTTTGAAGGCCTTTTATTTTTTTATTTAATAAGAAGACAAATAAAAAAAAAAAAAGATAAAAATAGAAAAACATTATCACTTAGAACCATCTTGACAATTTTGGAGGCTTCTTGTTTTCTTACCAAAAAAACCATCAAAACCAACCTTGGATTCCCGGAAGTGTGGTCTCTTCAGGACGGTGTGAGGAACCAGAGCAAATCAAAGAGGAAAGAAGATAGGGATTTAGGTGGGTTATTTATTTATTTATTTATTATTATTATTGTTAACCTTTGATGTAATGCCCTTCCCCTTATGGGATTATTATGATATGTAACACATCTGATGCCAAATTTCTTCATCATCTTTCATAACTCAGGAGCCATTAATGAAATCAAGCTTAATGCCACTAATGGCAAGTTGAAGATCAATAGCCAATCTAAATAAAAAAGAAAGATGATACTAACGTCCTATGTATCTATTTGATTAAAATTTTATGTTTGAGTTTTAAGAAAAGAAAAAATAAATATTAAAAGAATCTATCCAATTAATTCAATAAATCGGATATCAATCGATCAAGATTAAAAAAAAAAAAAAAGCCTTTTGAAAGGCACTAGAATTAGCAAAAAATAAAATAAAATAAAGAAAACTCAAAGAAAATTTATCTTTACTGAGGCATTGCTCTGCATTCTAAGCCATAAAAAGATCTTTATAAAAGGGTTAGCTGAAACCAAATCAAAAAAAAAAATAAAAAAAAAATACATCATTAAATTGAGGTGTGAAGGTCTAATAGGCTTGAGTTGTGTTTGTGATGAAGCCCTTCATCAATTTAACTGACATTAGTCTATTACTTTTACCCATGCAAACTTCGATGAGTACGATGAAACTAAATCGAAAAATATGTCACAAACTTGACTAAGGAAAGGGGAAAAGGTTCTATTTTTATCAATTTTAGGCACTTGACTCTATTTTTTTTTTTTTTTGTTACGTAATGATTCGAATTTGAAACCTTGGATTTGAACCCGAGCCACTTGACTCTATTGCTTTTACCTGACCACCGACTTGAACACAATAAGATCATCTTTGGAAGGCTATGAAACAAAATCAATAATTAATGCATTGCCATGGAAATTGAATAATTAATTAAAATTATAAATTCAAAAAAAATGAAATATAGGATAGATGCCCCAACCTTCACCCCCCAATTCCCCAAAAAAAAGAGTGCAGGGCATTTTTAGATGTGCTTGTAAAGTATTAGTTGATGCCTACGTGGGCATATTTTTACCAAAAAGTAAAAATTTTGAAATGCCAAAAAAAGGTGGGGTAGTGGGAAGTTACCCACTAACCCCTCTCTCTCCTATTTTCTCTCAAAAAATGATTCTTATTTTAATATGACTCCTAAGAGGAGAATTAACATCTTTGAGGAGATAATTAAGAGGAAGAATTATCATTTTGAGAGTTAGAATAATTGTTGAGTGGAACAATTATTCAGAGGGTTTTCTGATCAACGTTAAATCATCGGGTTAAGGGTTGGTTCGTTGTGATATTGTAGTGATAGTTCGATTACGTGACTATCATCCCAATTTCGAGTGGTTCGTGTTCAGAGTTTGCGGTTCCGGAGATTTTCTGCATCACCGTTTGAGGTATATTGCAAACTCAAACTTTTACGGTTCCGAAATTTTATTTTATCGTTTCCGCTGCGTGTATGAGTCACGTTTAAATCTAACATAAAGGACGTCGAGAGAAGGCAATGAATAAGCTTTTTTTTTTTTTTTTGCAAATTAATGTAAGGAAATCGAACCTTGAATATCAAATTGCAGAGTTTCTCAGGAGATTATAGCGTTAGTATATCTCTTGCAAACGTTACCCCGAGAGGCCCCGCCCACCTGGGAATGTTTAGTTTGCGATCTTTTCCCAAGGTTGTGAAATACTCCGATCACCAGCAATACTCCGATCACCGGCACCACTCGTACTTCTTTTTTAAGTATTAGAAAATATATCCAAACAGAATCAAATCAAGAAAAGAAAAATGAAAGTAAAAATGTTTTACCTCTTGAATTGTCGCTGAGGGGACATCACTCCTACTTCTACCAAGACTATTTTCGTAGATCATCCAAATGGGGTTTATACTGAAAATGGCAATAACTAGTGACAAGAATATAACTTGATGTCACTTAAATGACTGCTGAGCCAACCCCTGAGAGGACATAATAATTTGGTTGATCATCCTACCAAGACTACCTTTTGAAATAGCAATTATTAAAGACAAGAATGTAAAGCACCAACAACCCTGGGGAGGACAAAATAATTTGGTTGATCAACCTACCAAAGCTTCCTTTTGAAATAGTAAGTATAATACACGAGAATGTAACTGCCTACCTTGCAGCCGAGATGGCAGCTGGGACTAACTAGCCCAAGAGCAGTAGGCAATACCAAGAACCTTGAGATTTTCTACATTCTCCATGGATATTAATACCCATAGAGTTTGTAGGATCACAGCCATCGATCATTTTACCATTCTATATTAAAAAAAAAAAAAAGAAGGGGTGAAAGGTGACTACCGGGTAATGAACTAATTGCCACAAATTCCATGAGTATCAATACCAATCGGATTACAGAAAATCCGTCAAGAACCACGTCCTGTCGCGACTTTGGAAGGACCGTGATTTACACCCTCAACCTCAATAAGTCTTGTACTACCTGGAGTTCAGACTGCCAGCCCAAGAGCAAATACCAAGAATGATGGGATTTTCCCATACAGTTCGTGGGATCAAACCGACACAAATGGGATTTGTGAGACACTAATCATTTTTACCATTCCATACCGTGAAAAATGGTGACCATTGATTAGTGATCCAATGACCACAAACCCAATGAGTGTAAAATCCAATGGGATAGCAGAAAATCTGTCAAGAACCATGTCCATGCCCTTACTTTGGAAAGATGTTACTTGTACTCTCAAAGACAATTATAATCGGAGTATTTGTCATATCCTCTACTTTTTTCCCTTTCCTCCGGGGGAACAAATGCATCAAATAGTTATACAAATAGGAGAAACTAATGACTAAGAAACCGCATAGACATCAATCAATATCTCACCGAAAGACCATCAACTATCCCTTCTGTGTTGAACATACAAATAGAATGGAAAAAAGAAATAAGGACAAAGAATCAGCAGGTGGTCTTCAGCTTCAAGGAGCAGATAAAAGCAAAACCCTGGAATGAGCTATACAACAAACAAAGAATGGGACCTTCTAGTCCATTTGATGCAAAGAAAATGAGACTAATACAAGTGAAGAAAAGCATACACACACAAATTCATAGGTAAGAAAATTTTGCTGAATTCACTTAGATATGGCCTTCGTGCATATTGCCTCAAGGCTCCTCAACCAGCAAGGCCGCAAGCTCCTCCCTACGCCGTTCTAGTTCCTAGAGTTGGATAAAGAAAGGAGGTTCAATGGGCTAACTCAATCAGCAACAACAATCAGAATACAGGCTATTTTGACTCTTAAATTGATATACATAACTGTGGTTCCTGCGGTATAAATGAGTAAATCTCTTATGGGTATGACAATGTAAGAACCTAATGAACACTTCTTAGAGTACTATTGGAGGAAATTGACATGTGCAACAGATAGCAAATTCCATAATTCCTATTTTCCATGAATGAGCACTTTAATAAATACCTCAAGGTCCTTGACTGCTTGATCCCTTGAGATCTCTTTCTGTTGGTGAACACGTTTTAAATGCCCGATACACAAGATCCCCTGAAATTTCCAAAGATCATTCTCTCATTTTTAAGAGGATGTAATAACTAAGGGATAAGAATAAAAAAATAAAAAATAAGAATATATATTTATATGTGTGTGTGTGTGTATAAACCCCAAACCCTAAGATATATCACACAACAGCTTAGCTAGTAGGAAGTATGAATCAGAAAATCAGGTCCTCAAACTCAAAATGGAATCCTCACTAGGATAATAACGAATATCGAAGAACGTCATATAAGCAACCATATCTTGATTTAAGACACCATATGGTAATTGGATTGGGCATTGCTATGTACAAGTACTGAGTGATAAATTTCAAACAGAGAACATTGGAATTGAAACCGGGAAATCCCTAAGCAAAATCCTGTTTTTGGAAAACAAAGATCCGATAATAAAAAGGGATAAATACAGAAAATTCTAATAACTACATCTGGCAAAGCTTATACGAAGAAGAACGATGGCTATCAGCGATTTCCTCAAACTGACAAATTGAAACTAATTTCTGGTCAAAGCTAACATGAGTCATTCAAGAACTTTATATACAAGTTGCCATTTCACTTGATGACAGAAATTGAAGGGAGAAATGACCTTACCGATACAAGATAGACAACTCCACAAGCAAGAAGCATATAGCATGAAATGTTCTGAAATAAGGTGAGATTCTCACTAGAATCATCAGGGAAAGCCCTTGTCATCACTGCAACACTGCAGAGAAGTAGTATGACTTCAGAGAGAGATAATGCATGAATAGTTAATACTGAAAATTTATTTTAGATGATTTGAATGCATTCCTAGCCAGATTTAAAAGCATTTGGCAGTTGATCACGTTTAAACAGCCAGTAACCAGAATCTTTAGACTGGCACGATCATGAAACTCAGATGACTTTGTTTCATATGTATTGCCACCGCAGGCATGAAATTAAGGAGAATAAACAGGAAGTAGCACTGATATCTCAGAAAGAAATTACTGAAACAGATTAAGTTCTAAACAAATTAAGTGCTTTTGATTACCATGTTCAGAAGCTGAACATAAGTCCAATATCCGGGGGATGGGGAATATGCAAGGATGCAAAAAGTTTTTTATTAGATGAAAAACATACAATATCTGCAGCATGCCTCTACCAGCCCAATACTCCAGAACCTGAAACATTTCATTAAAAGGAAAACAAATAATGGGTGAAGGCCTTGCGGCAACTAGAGCATGGATTTCATCATCACACAATAGTAAATTTAGAAATTGTAGAAATTTTGGCATGTAAAAGAAAAGACTAGCAACTCGCTATGTAACAAAATGTTATAATACAAAACCTTAATATGCTTTATGAATTGCTTATGAGGTCAAAGTTTAAATACGTCACCACTTTCAATGATTAGTGTAACAAATATTTCGAGCTAGAAAATTGCCAACTACCAACCCTAAAATATGTATTCATTGTACACAGAACTGCAAAGTTCTTCAGCACATTCAGGATGCAGAATTACTACTGAAATTAGATATGATTAAATTACTGAAATAGTTACAATGGTAGAGCAAAGCACATGCTAGTAAGTTCTAAAGGTTTTCTTTTTTTTGGGGGGGGGGGGGGGCGGGGGGAGGACAGGGGTGTTTGTCCTCTATTTAGTAATTATGTATTAAACTCAGAGAGTCAAGACTTGCATTGCATTGTTGATAACAGTTAAGAACTTAATTTCTGTAACAAGTATGGCAGTATGTTGGAATCAAGTCAGGCAAGTAAAGGATACATCCATTAGGGGAGCACTTTGAAGTCAGAGAATAGCACTCTAAAGAGATATTTTAGCTTCATTCAACCACATGAAAGTTTACCCTTTTGGGGGGCCCATGATCTTTCACAGCAACATCAAATTACAGAAGGCACTTTTACCTATAGTTACAAATGACACTCAGTACAATCAGTACTTTAATAAACTAACAATTTGGAGTTGCACATATACATGTATCAAACACTTCATGTCAATGGGAATCTCTTGGGTTGAGGAGTCAGCCACTGGCTCTTGGACTGACCCCCCCACCAACATGGTTAGACTTAGAACAAGTTGAAAAATCCATTGATATTTATTCCTTACCAGAACTTTGAAATTCTCCTCCGCAGATACGTATTTCCTGCAATCCCTAAACAAAGATGATAGCCTCCTTTCTAAAGTTTATACCTAAAGATATAGGTCTGACAATTTTTTTTTTCAGTTTGAAAGGTAACACTTTTTTCCCTCGGTCCATACACAAGTGAGACTCATGTACTTGACCTATTCATTTAAGGGAAAATTGAGCACCGCTAGGTTTAAAGGACATGGGCATGTTGTTATTCATAGGTAAACCGCTACTAATCAAGTGCAACTTTGATTTAGGTGTCCCCGGCTGTAATCACCACAGTACCTCTCTCTCTCTCTCTAGATAAGCCAAAGTTTTTTGGGGGCGAGGGGTTTAGCATTGCTACCTTTTTGGGCGTAAGCAAGAAAGCTTTAAATGATATGTCAGCTTGTTAGAAATTTACGTGACTCAACACGCAGCGGAAACAATAAAATAAAATTTCGGAATCGTAAAAGTTTAGGGTTCGCGATATACCTCAACCGGTGATGCAAAAATCGTCGGAACCTCGAACTCCGAACACGAACTTCTCGAAGTCGGGATGATAGTCACGTAATCGAACTATCACCGCAATATCACAACGAACCAACCCTTAACTAGGTGATTTTTCGTTGATCGGAAATCTCTCTGAATAATTATTCTACTCAACAATTATTCTAACCCTAAAAAAAATGGTACAAGTCTCACTTTTTCTCTCTGACTCTACGTTGGTTCTCAAGAAGCAGGATGATCAACACACATCCCACAAAACACAATAACCAAAGTTAACTCCCGTAGGAGTCATGTGGAGAGAAAATAGGGGAGAGTGGGTAATGGGTAACTACCCATTACCCCATATTAGAATTCAAATTTATTTACTATGGTAAAAACATATTAAATGGCCCCACGTGGGCACATCTAATATCTCCCACTTGCACACGAGGGCGTTTTACTTCCGTCATAAGATCACAACTCATGCAATCTACTATATCACCCTACAAGGTTTTCATACAGGGTTGGTCGTCGTGCGACTAGCGAGTACACCTGCAAACAAAGACTTCTCGATACACCTGTTAGGATGATCGAGTAGTCACCGTTAGTATCAAAAGAAAGCTCGCAGTACCCCAGATCCAAGACAGATTGCATCCATCGAGCTACTTTCCTCATCGAAAGTAATCCCCAGATATCGCTCGACTATGTATTCACTATTATGTTCAAATCCCTACATGGACGAACATAAAAGACCGGTCGGTGAATACAAAACAGTGATGCAGTGTCAATTGGTCTTCCTTTCCCAAACTCGAATCTATTGGTTTCAACTCAGCTGCTTTCCTAGACCTGTCCCTCAGACCTCAATTTATCTTCCGGGCCATCGGTAAACAGACTAAAGTAGCAAACACTGAATCAAAACCTCAAGAAACAGCCGAAAGTAATAAGGGCACAAGAGATCCCACCCAATGGATCTCGGGTCTCACACAGTGGGGCTCGGGGATAAATTTCAATTTAATGTCTCAAGTAATATAGCTCCCACTATCCCAAGTCGTCTTTTCACACGTGGTATGAAACACGTGCCTCAGTATTATTCCCCCATCTCTCAAAAAGGGCATATGTCAGATTTCTCTAACACTGTGCAGGTATAGGGACTCAGTCTACACATAAGACTTTACCCAGAGATCTCAGAGAGAGTACCTCAGAGACAATATCACAAAACGCAGGTGATATCTGATATCTCAAACCTGGCTACTCACAGGCTATATGGATGTGGGTACGTCCATGTCGGTTATATCGCATATGACCTCATCCTGAACACGTATCAGGGCGACTTATGTTCTAGCAGGGACACTCTCAAAGCCTCTTACAGCTAGAAACCGTCTCATCCCTGCTCACTCAGAGCTGGAGGTGGTCACTCGTGTGAGAGAGTCGACCTAGCCTACCTGACATATCTATTATCACATCACAAAATATATATATGACAATGAAAGCAAGTGCATTATATGAAAATATAACACAAAAGTGACTGAAAAATGCACTATAATCATATATATAGAAAATCAATAAGCATCAATGTCATCAATAAGTACAAACTGAGAAATGTCAGAAAATACTCAAACCCAATGACTCTCTATGCCCTAGAAAGGAGTCTCTAGTAATGGGTTTGGTGAAGGGGTCAGCCACCATGTTGTGTGTCGAAATGTACTTGACGGTCACTTCACCCTTCTCGATGATGTCTCTAACATAATGGTATCTGGTGTCAATGTGTTTGGTCCTACTATGAAACTTAGGGTCTCGTGTGTAAGCGATAACGGCCCCGATTATCACAAGAATCATAACTAGCCTCCCACTATCCGCTACAATCCCTAAGTCATCAAGTAGTCTACGGAGCCAAACACTCTCCTGAACTGCAACTGAGCATGCCACGAACTCAGCCTCCATCGTAGATAGAGCAACATAGGTTTGCTTCTTACTGCTCCAAGAGATGGCCCCGCCATTGAGCAAGAAAGCAAAACCTGATGTCGATTTGCGCTTATCCAAATCGCCTCCCCAGTCGGCGTCTGAATAGCCCACAAGGCGCAAATCACCTCCCCCGTAACTCAAGGAGAAGTTTGCAGTTCCCTTTAGATATCGGAAAATCCTTTTCACTGCTCTCCAGTGACCCCTTCTAGGATTTGCCTGATATCTACTCACCAGACCAACTGCATAACAAATGTCCGGTCTAGTACACAACATTGCGTATATTAAACTTCCCACTGCACTGGAGTAAGGTACTTTACGCATTTCCCTTACTTCTTCCTGAGTTTTCGGACTCATTTCCAGGCTCAGGCCTTCACCTTTGGCGATTGGAGTATCTATGGGATTACAATCACTCATCCCAAAACGCTCGAGAATTTTTTTAATGTAGGTCTCTTGTGAAAGAGCTAACATTTTTCTCGAGCGATCCCTCTGGATCTGAACTCCGAGGATGAACTCAGCTTCACCCATGTCTTTCATGTCAAAGCTGGATGACAACCACGCTTTGATGGTTATTAAATACTGAATGTCATTCCCAGCCAACATTATGTCATCCACATACAACGATAGGATCACAAAAGAGTTATCGGACCGAATTAGATAGACACAATGATCCTCCTCGACCATCGTAAAACCGTAAGATATCATCTCCTCGTGAAATCTTAGGTACCACCGCCTGGATGATTGCTTCAGGCCGTATATCGACTTCCGAAGTCGACAGACCTTGTTCTCCTGACCTACTAGAACGAACCCGGGGGGCTGTTCCATGTAGATCTCCTCATCCAGGCTCCCGTTAAGGAAGGCGGTCTTAACGTCCATCTGGTGTAACTCTAGATCCAGACTAGCAACAATCGCCAAAAGTAGACGGATCGAAGTAAACTTGACTACTGGGGAGAAAGTCTCATCGTAGTCAATGCCCTTAGTCTACGTGTAACCCTTGGCTACCAGACGGGCTTTGTACCTCTCAATCGATCCGTCGGCCTTTCTTTTAATTTTGAGAACCCACTTGTTCCCAATTGCCTTTCTATCCTCAGGCAAGTCAACTAGTTCCCAAACTTCGTTGACTCTCATTGATTCCATTTCCTCATGCAAGGCCTATAACCAATGGTCCTTTGTCGAACCCTCGAGAGCCTCCTGTATAGTTCTCGGCTCTTCGTCATCCTCGGGAGTCACGATGAGGATCTCATCCTCAATCGGGAAACGACGTCGAGGCATATGTCCTCGAGTACTTCTACGAGGAGAGAGAGCCTCCACACCTTCAGATAAACCGCTCCCACTAGGACCAAGATCCGTAATCGGCTCTTGAGTCCCGCCACTGGGCTCGGCTGAGCCGCTAGGCTCATCCATCTCATAGAAGGTGAAGTCTCGATCGATTTCTCCTCTCTTAGGGAAATCACTCTCGAGAAAAGTGGCATCACGAGACTCTATCTCAGTGACAGTGCCGTCCGTATGTTCTCCTAGGAACACATGTCCCTTGGACTGTTCAGAGTATCTAATAAAGATACACTTCTTTCCTCGCGGGCCTAACTTGCCGTACTGATGCGAGGAATCATGAACATACGCGGCGCAACCCCATGGCCTCAAGTGGCTAAGGTCAGGCTGTCTCCCTGTCCAAAGCTCGTATGGGGTGCTGACTACGGACTTCGTCGAAACACGGTTAAGGACGTAGGTTGCAGTCAACAACGCATCCCCCCAATGGGAGATAGGTAAGTTGGCCTGCGCCATCATCGACCTCACCATCTCCAACAGAGTCCTATTCCTTCTCTCGGCTACTCCGTTCTGCTGAGGAGTAGCAGGAATAGTCAACTGTCTAGTAATGCCTCTATCGAAACAGAACTCTTTGAACTGCTCAGACAGATACTCGCGCCCCCGATCGGTTCTGAGGGTTTTCACCCTCATGTCTAACTGATTTTCAACCTTGCTGACAAACCTCCTGAAGCACTCTAGTGCCTCAGACTTGTGCGAGATCAGGTAGACGTAACCGAAACGCGTGTAGTCGTCTATAAACGTAATGAAATACGTTGCTCCGTTTCGGGCTCTCACATTCATGGGTCCGCAAATGTCGGAATGGACCAATTGCAATGGAGTCCCAGCTCTCATTGCTTTCCCAAATCGTTTTCTAGCGGCTTTGCCCGCAAGGCAAAACTCACACACGGGCAACTGGACCTTGGTTAGCGGGCCCAACAAGCCACTCGTAGCTAACCGGGTCATCCTCTCTTGCCCTATATGGCCAAGCCTACTATGCCATACATTCACATCATCCACTGCACTATCAGATGCAAAAGCAATAGTAGAAGAAGAATAAATCTCATAAATTGAAATCAAATCCAGTACATAAAGTCCCTCATGGACCAAACCGGAACAAATCAAAGAACTGTCATAGGTAATGGAAACTCTAGAGTTTCCCAAAAACACAGAATATCCTAACAAATCCAAACATCGGACAGATACTAAATTCTGCCTAATCTCAGGAGCATACAAAACGTCATAAAGATATAAGACTTGGTCACTTCGCAGCAACAGCTTGCAAGTGCCAATCCCTTTTACTTCAATAAATGCTTCATTCCCCACGTACAGCCTCCTCGCCTGGGGACTCAAACGGCGGAACTCCACATACGCACTCCTGTCACGAGCTACATGGTCCGTGGCTCCTGAGTCTACAATCCACAAAGGAGAAGAGTTAGCGAGCATCACACTAGATGACACGTAACTCAAACCATGTAAAGAATAAGGACTTACCTTTCGCTCGCCACACTCGCGTGCGAAATGCCCAGTCTTGCCACACACGTAGCATTGGACCTTGCTCTTATCGAGCTCATTCTTCTTGCGTTTCTGTCCTCTGTCATCTGTCTTGGCAAATTGCTTCTTCTTGCCTTGGCCCTTTGCCTTCTTCTCATGCTTGCGCCACTTGCGCTTTACTCCTCGGGAGCCCTTACTCGACTCCGCAATGTTAGCATGAGCATAAGAAGACCTAGCCACCTCCTGTCGCTCCTCCTCGAGCTCACAATGCCTACTCACGTCCATGAAAGTACGAATACTCTCAGTGTGCGTGAGATAGGTCTTAACCACATCCCAGGAGTCAGGCAAAGACTGGATCACACCCAGTACTTGAAGCTCATCAGACATCGGCTCCCCCATACTCTTCAGAGAGGCGATCATACTCGACATATGCATTAAATGCTGTTTCATAGTATGATTGTGCCTCTTCTTGTAAGTGATGAATTTATAAGTCAACATCCTCAACTTAGGAGCTGACGGGGCGCCATAGTGCTCTCTCAGAGCATGCCAGATCGACCGTGCGAGCAAGGATACCGCTCATAGATGGGAATCGACTCATCGTGCATCTGCGCTAAGAAGGATCACCCTAGCTTGGCCATCCTTCTTCTTCCAAGCACGATACACCTCCTGATCCCGTCGTGCTTGTGCCGTGGTACCCTCCCCGGGGTCCACCATCTCGTTCTTAAGAACTTCCCCGAGCTCTTGTTCCTCGAAGACAAACTGAACCTTCCGGTGCCAAATGTCATAGTTGTCACTGTTCAGCTTGTCTCCCTTTACGAGATCTAGAACGACAGTCTTCGTTGCAGCCATGTCTCTGTCACACAGAAAAAAGAGACATTAGTGACATATTGATGCTTATTTCACAATTTTATGTAACCTACGAATCACCAAAACCAAAATGACTCGAATGCAGATCCCAAGATGAGCGTATGAGTCAACGGACACCATACACCACAATCCGTGATTGCATCTCACCATTCGGAATAGGACTCAGTACATAAAAACCCACAATTAGTCACTTTTTATCACAAAACCCTCAAAAAATCAGAAAATTCCAATTTCAGGACGACCTACGAGCCGCCGGGAGGGTTCACGCGCCGCCAGGCTCACGGCGGCGCGTCTCACGCGCCCCCACGCGCTGGGAAGGCGCCTGGGCTCGTGCAGGACGCGTTGCGCGTCAGGAACGCGCCTGCACGCGCTCGGTGCGCGTCCACAGACGCGCCTGACGCGCGGGCGCACGGGCGACGCGCCTACACGCGCGCGCCCGCGTCCATTGGCCGGATCCGGACGCAGGTCCGGTTCGGGACCCGGAACCCAGTCTGGATCCACTGTTCGGGTCGGGTATAAACCAGGTCGGATCTGACCATGTCAAACCCGACATCTCACGCACCTACTCGCGCGTGAGATGCACGCGCTGGAGCTCTGTGCAATGACGCGCCTTCTCGCGCGTGTACTGCACTCTCCCGCGCTGCTGGCTAACACGCGCCTGCTCGCGCATGTCACGCACGCGCCTTCTTCTTCTTCCCCGATTTTTGCAACTGCGTTTATTTTCCGACCCCATATCCGAAATCAGTATCATATACATGCAATATATATACCAAAATGTAGATCTAACAACAACAAACACAGATCTACCATTTTTATACATCAATTTGACCTAAATCTCGCCAAATCTGGGGTTGAAGTGTTTGGTCACTATTCACGGTCGAATGCTTCAACCGGAATTTTCATGGCCTAAACGTGCCAAAAAAATTACGAAAAAATTATTTTCGTGTTCTACGTGAGTTGAGTAACACAGTGGTATAATTGGATTCACGAAACTCATCCGTGATCCGAACCCCAAATTTTATACCCTATATTTTTTATACCCAAATTTTATTTCGAAAAATTATTTAAAAAATTTCTAACAGGCTCTGATACCAATGTTAGAAATTTACGTGACTCAACACGCAGCGGAAGTAATAAAATAAAATTTCGGAATCGTAAAAGTTTAGGGTTCGCGATATACCTCAACCGGTGATGCAAAAATCGTCGGAACCGCGAACTCCGAACACGAACTTCTCGAAGTCGGGATGATAGTCACGTAATCGAACTATCACCGCAATATCACAACGAATCAACCCTTAACCCGGTGATTTTACGTTGATCGAAAATCTCTCTGAATAATTATTCTACTCAACAATTATTCTAACACTCAAAAAAATGGTACAAGTCTCACTTTTTCTCTCTGACTCTACGTTGGTTCTCAAGAAGCAGGATGATCAACACACATCCCACAAAACACAATAACCAAAGTTAACTCCCGTAGGAGTCATGTGGAGAGAAAATAGGGGAGAGTGGGTAATGGGTAACTACCCATTACCCCATATTAGAATTCAAATTTATTTACTATGGTAAAAACATATTAAATGGCCCCACGTGGGCACATCTAATACAGCTATAGTCAGGCGAGTCCGTCACCATAAACCCACCACCTTAGTGCCTCTCGTTAGATGAAAATTCATCATCTTATCACAATGACTATATATAGGGAAAAAAATTTCTTTAAGTTGAAAAAAGAGAAAACAATTGTTTCTAAAATTAGAAATATAAGACAACAAAGTGCATATCATCTTCCTTTTATTTACAGGCACAGCAGAGATCTCAGCCTGCAAAATTGCTGCATGAACAAGTACATTTATGCATGATACTAGATAAGGCACAAAGAAAAAAACAAAAAGAAGATCAATTCAAAGCGCAAATCAAGAAATTCAAACAGCAAATCAAAAAGAAAGTTCCCAATTGCAAGATCGAACAGTATAGTATGAAGAAAGAAAAATCACTAACCTTCCAAAACTTGAAAACAAAACCCCACTCTGTCTCCGCAATAACCACAAAGAAAGCAATCACAACCGCATAACACCTAAATATTCCATCAAATACCTAAAAAGAGTCCAATTTAATCAAAGCATAGTGGGAACGAAACTAGAGAGAGAGAGAGAGAGAGAGAGAGAGAGAGATACATCGGATCCATTCGTGAAAGATTGAATAGCAGAAAGAACATTGACAACAATGCAAGCAATGGCAGCAAGACAAGTCAAGAGGCTGAAGCATCTACAAACTATCAAGAAAGGATCTGGTCTCACTCGTAGTCTCCCACTCGACCCTCTCTCTCTCTGCGACTGCGACTGCGACTGCGACTGCGACTGCGACTGCGAGCTCTCTCCTCCTTCCACACTTCTCCCCATTCTTTCAAAACCCTAATTTCTTCCTCTACTTCTTCTGTTAATCCTCTTCATCATCTCTCTCTCGTGTCGTTTCTGGGCTGATGAGCTCAGCTCAGACGGAGTAAGAAGAGGGTTTAGTCGCCTGATTCTTTCACCTGCCATTCAAGGATGTTCTCTTTTGCTGACACGTGTATCACCATAACAAAGCAACCGGCTTCACCTTTTCTATTTTAAGGGGAAAAAAAAAATTTAATAATACTTTTTACGTCTCAAATGTTGGAATCAATTAGATTTTCCATTTACAAAGTGTTTATAGAAATAGTTTATAAATTGCTATGTAAATGCTATCAAAGGTCAGACATAAAACTTTATAAAATTCATTTTAAAATAAAAATATTTTTGATATTACTCATGTTAAAAAATATTAATATATATAAACACATTAGAAATATAACTAAATTATTTATTTAAAATTGTAATTTTTTATTTTTTTAATTCATTATATATGTAAAAGACATAGGAGATGGCTATATTCTTTTGGTATTATTTATGAATACGGACTATTTGGGTCATCTCGAGTTATTTTATAAAAAATTTTATAATTTTTAATAAATATATTTATTTTTTATTGTTTTTCCTTTCTTATACGTTTGATCGATCTTAAAATTTAAAATTAAATTTAATTTATTGTTGTTATTGTAATGAATAAAATTTTTTATAAAATTGTTGCACAATCTATGGTTTTGCCAAAGTCTCTCAATTGCAAAAGAAATGAAATAAAATAAATAACTCAATACACTGTGAATTTCCAAAATCGTAAGTTGACCAGACTTAAGTTATTCCAGTTGAAGATTTGACAAAAATAACAGCTAAATACAAATTTCTTAAGCTAACCAGCCGCCCCACTGTGAAGGTGAAGGAGAATCATGGGAGATGATCCAGGGAGAGAGAAGGGAAGTAGAGGGAGAGAAAGGAAAGAGAATTAAGTGAGAAAGAAGTAGAGGAAGAGAGGGGGAGAGAGAGAGAGACAAGGCAGAGAAACAGAGGAAGGACATGATTAACTTTCTTCACACCTTCATTTCTCCGATTGCGTGATTACAGAATTAACATAATCAATTTTAAGTGCAATTTGTTACAACTCTTTCCCAACCAACTTTCCACAGTTTGAAAGGTTGTTGAAACTAGTCGTTGACTCTTTTAAACCTGTTACAATACGTTGGTCTGAAACTGGTTTACCATTAGCACTTTGATGTTTCCGTGGGCATCAAACCCATAAAGATGATTCACAATCTCAAGCATTGTGCATGGCCGTCTGTTGTCTCCATCTATGCCATCATCAAACCTTGCTTCCCCTGTAGTATCAACTTCATCAAAGAACACTAGATGCATTGATGTTGCCATCTACAACAAGACCAGGCTGCTTTAGCAGGTATTCCTCAAGAAAACGCAGGAGATTTCACCATCAACCATGCAGACAACTGAGAATTTACGAAACATCTGAGCCCCCTCAACCACATATTTCTGAACCAGCTCAGTTCCAATCACATGAATGAAGCATGCACCGGTTTAGCATCACCTCTGGCTAGCAGTGTTTTACCAGTTCCAGGAGGCCCATAACTAAGAACCCCTTGGGAGGATCAATTCCAAGTTCCACAAACTTTTCTGGGTGAAAGCATAGGCAGCATGTCAACCTAATCAAACAATGGCAACAAGATCAGAGGCTTCATCGAAGAGTAAAATAATCAGCTCTGATTCCTGAAAACTCTCAACAAATAATTGTATACGAAAATACAAAAGACACAAAGGAAGCTCTAGAAATAGATAAATCATAACACACTCCTCGCATCTTTTCTATCTGCACCTTGCATTCACCAACATCATTGTATGTCACGCCAGGTTTCTCTTCTACCGTCATTATGGGGACACTAGGATCAATCTTTGGTGGCAATAGGATCTGAATCTGTACAAATGGATTAATTTGGACAGACCACAAAAATTTTGCCAGCTCTCAGAGTTGGATATTGTCAAGTGATTTGACAATAACCCAAACTATAGGGGTAATTTTGCACGATTCCCATTTCTTTATTCATGCCTCATTTTAATAATAGCTACTATAATATTTACCCCAGAAGCATCCAACACTTACTAAGAGAGAGAGAGAGAAGCATCCAACACAGATAATGATTAATGATACAACAAAGTCCTTTTGAGAATTTTGATCTTCTTGATCAAATTCTGACCTCATGTGAAGCATGTAAGTTAGGAGAAGGTCTTGTTAATAACGGATCAGAAATGACTTGAGGCTCAAAATCTGGCTTCACATAATTAGCAAGCAAACCTGCAAATAACTCATACTGAGCGGTCATTGGAAACCCCCTTGTCCTTAAGCTGCCTCCAGAGATTGAGATCTATGTCTGAAATCAGCAGTCCATCTCTATAACGGAAGAGGGATGGCATGCAAGAGGCATCTGGCGCAGAAATGTGGCTGGACCCATAGAAATGTCCAAAATCTGCATGTTGAGGTTTTCCATCATCCGATGTAAATGGGTTTGGGGAAAATTTCAGTTCTGACATGATTTATTGATGCAAAATAGTAGCTACTCACTGTTGCAACATTTTGAGCCTGTAAAGCCAAGATCAAGATCAGTTACTCCAGGACAATTGTACATATTATAACACAAATTGGCATTCAAATAAGCCTAGTGGACATATCGCATAAAGCACTCTAAGATAGCAATATTTATGCTAGGGGACTATGGTTCGAAAGAAAAACTCAATCCCATGCTTTGAATTTAGGATTTAATTATTCATCATTCCATTAAGAAAGTACAGAAGCATTCTTTATCAAACAATTGGAACCATAAAGGCCAAAAAGGATGACAATTATGTATTTAGTCCTACATGAGAATAAACAAGAAACAAAAGGGACAAAAATGTCAATTACCTCAATTGGCCACATAGGTTCACTGAGTTCACCAACAGTGGCAGAGGGGTTAAAAACGATTTCCGCACCATTCAAGCCAAACGCCATCCAATTAAATGCATGGTGCCTCCCATAACATTTATTTACAGCAATCTTTCCATAAGCTGTCTCAAAGTCGGGATGCCTAGTGTTGCATTCCATATGGTATGTGCTCTCGTTCAAGTCCCCAACTCTAGGTATATGGTTCTGCCATGGTTCATTATCACAATTAAAGTGCATTGCCAACCATAGAAATGTCAAAAGACACATAGCTTAAAAATACCTTCCGATGCTTGCCAATAATATTACCATCATTCCTGATTATTACAGCAGTGTTCCAAATAGTTTCCCCATGCTTTATATCCCTCTCCAGAATTGGATTGATAATGACCATGTTATATTTGCAGGCAAATTCCTGAAGAAACTGAGTTGATTCTCCATCAACAGGCTCTGCAAATTCATACCACCTCTTCTCTCGTGTACAAAATGCCAAGGGCATCATCTATGCCTCCTGGTTCAAATATAAGATAACAAATTCAATATAATTAAAATAAAATCAATTGAGCAAATTAGTCACTGCTGTTGCCGATCTTACTTGTAAGCACAATGCGTGGACTCCTGAAGCACCTGCTGCCTGGATAATGGGCTTCAACTTTTTGAAAGATTGCCGTCTTTTGGTCTGAAAAGGGAGCAGTTGGAAGACCAATACGGTTTTGAATAAGACTGACCATGACTATTTAAGGCTGTCTCAATGGTTCCTTGTCAGCCTGAACGTAGATGGCCTGCAAGAATACGAAGATGGAAGGCACGACATATGGTCTGTATAAAAATAACCATCAATTGTAAATGCCAAGTATTTAAAACCTGAACCACATTTTAAGAGAAACAGATTCTAACAGACAAATATCTATCAGAGGTCCATGTGGCATAGCAGAAGAGGAAATTGCCATCTACAAAATCAAGCAAACTTCAACTCTAGAAATTTAGATGACTTCTAACTAATTTTGTAGAGTGCGCAGCTTATTTCCAAGTTCTATTAATAAAGAAAGTTCTGCATGGCAAATAGGACAAATTATTGATAGACAACTGTTACTATCGGATTCTCTCACAGGTCTGTATTTTTTAAACGAAGTTGAAAATGTCAATTAAAGTCCTTAAAAAAGTATACTGAAGCACAATGCCACCAGATAAGCCTGTTCCAGATAAGTATGTTTCATAGTGACCGGTGCCAATCATTTGTATCAAATTTTAATTGCTTGTTTTGATGATATCAACTTCTTCAAATCCTTCACCTTGTTAGGCACTTCTCAATGGCAATTCTACACCGACAAATTATTTCTAGAGAGAACAAAGTGAAAATTTTACTAAGGATAGATTTAGTGATTTTTCCCTCTACATTACGAGGCCTTCCATGTAAATTTGGTATGGGCAAATCTGAGTCCCATATTTTTCTTTGGTGATTAAGGTAATTACCGCACACTCTAGGTGAGTTTATATTGTTGGAACACCCGGAACAATACAATTTAATTAAGTTTGAAATCTTATTAGGTCAAGTTTATAAAACACTAGTGGGATGGAGAGATGAAAATGAGAGATGGGGGACAATGACGATTTTATGAAAGAAATGGGTTAGGAAGAAAACTGTGGAAAGTGAGATTTAAGGGTGTGTAGTTCTCAGGTAGTCTTTTTGAAATCAGCAATTCCTATTTCATCACCCAAAAAATAAAACCTTTAAATAAAAAAAATTAAATTCCAAGTGTACTTGCATCCTGAGATTGCTGAGCTTGAATACCAAATTTCCCCATTAAATAATAGTGGACTAATTGAATCAGTGGCAATGCAACTTAAGCCATTTTAAACTAGACAATTCAAATAATCCTATCAAGGTTAAGACAAACATAGGCAGAAAAATCATGAGCACCTTGTTACTTCTCTCTCCTTGCACTCACAGTTTGCTATTCAGTGATAGAAAACCTCACAAATCCGATATTTTATGGAGAGAGGGTTCAAGAGTGCTTTATATAGATTGTATTGGTCCCACCAACCAAGGAGTCATTTGTTGG
Organism: Dillenia turbinata; assembly: GCA_037126225.1. Taxonomy (NCBI): domain Eukaryota; kingdom Viridiplantae; phylum Streptophyta; class Magnoliopsida; order Dilleniales; family Dilleniaceae; genus Dillenia; species Dillenia turbinata. Next base: position 15,719,887 of record JBAMMX010000024.1, read on the forward strand.
CATTTATTGCTTCCCCGCCTCCCAGATTGACTACAATCCTTGCCAAGATTCATGAATTCAAAATGAGTTATATAAATCTTATCTTTTCAACACATCGTGTTAAGAGCATTTAGGAGAAAACACAAAGTAGAAATCAAAAAATTTAATATACCAATAAAGAGGATCATGACTCTGGCCATAACATTTTTGACATATGTGATCAAAATATTCCCTATGAATGCCCCTAAGCATATCTACTCTTGAGGAGCAGTGGAAACTATACACTGCCTCTAACCTTTGTCCCACCTCAGCTGCTATAGAAGAGAAAATCGATCACTGACTAAGCAGTAGATTGTAGGTTCAAATCAACCTTTCCCCTCCTGCCCAACCCCATCACAGGATTAGTCAAGAAATAAACAGTAGATACCCCTCATGCCCAACCCCATCACAGGTTTAGGAAATTCATGTATTTGTTGGCACCTCAACTAGGATTAATACCTAAAAATGGAGTTGGTCATGGTGACAATGATCCCAGTTGGAGAAAGAGAGAAAAAGAGCAGGTAGGATCTTCAGTAATAACACAAGCACATAATTACCTGTAAATCAAAATCATGCTTGGAAGACAGAGCTTGGGCAGAGTCGGGGAGTGAAATGGTTTCAAGTGCTCTTCCACAATTTAGCCTGGTAAGCAAGCGACTGACTTCCTGCAAAAATATACATATCACATAATCAAAAAATCGAATCTACAATTCACCTGAACATTGAAACTTCCAAACTAACTCAACAAACGTGGAAAAGGTTTTCTATACACAAAAAGACACCAGGGCACCCACGGCTCTTGGGAAGACCTTCCAATTTTTTCATCAAAGAGAAACGGTAGACACCCTTGTAAACACTCACAGAGCAGATCACTTGCAAAGCCTCGTATTGAAGCTTACATGTGCCAATGCAATCTGTTGGACTTCATCATCAGATATCAGGATAAATTATACCAGGTAGTAGCATCCCCAAATCTTTGGATCAAATTTTCAACTCTATGAATTCAAGCTAATAATTATTTTGCTAAAAGAGGAAAGAAACATGTACTCAATGGCTAATTATCAAATCCGATATGGCACACATTCATTTGCTTCTAAAAAAACACATGATATTATAATATATAATGTTTTCTACCAACCATTGAAAATATGCCCCATTAGAGCCATTATTTTCAATCTTTAACCTTTTTGGTGTACCTACCATTACTCTTAAAGGACATATGTGATAGGAGGAGAAAGGAGGTAAAATATTATTCCCCTAAATTTTCACCCTTTTTATTGTATTTGCCAAACAATTTTCCACCTCTAAAATTTCAAGATAAATGACAAATGTTATCTTAAAAAGGGGAAATATGTGAAAATTACAACAAAAAGAATTTGTCAAATGTAAGAATTTCCCCTAATTCAATCACAGAAGGAAAGAACGATTGTTATGAGAGTAAATTTAATATAAATAAAATTTATCCCTGGAAGTATTACTCTGCTATCGTATATATCATTTCTAGGACTGTAAAAGGACTTAGAAGAAGCACTTCTTTTCCTATTCTGTTCTATTTAAGAAAGCAGCATTTATAAAAAATTTCTGTCCGTGAAAGCATGGCTTTTCACGCAAAGCTGAAAATTCCTTACAGAATGCCCTAAAGATATTCGTAATTTAAAATAATTTTAATAGGAGAAATTAAGTGGTTGAAGTGCAATTTTCAAAATTTTTATGTAAATTTTCACAAATCCTGAGAATACCAAGAGGTCATGCAGTGAATTGAATCATTTTTGTCAAATAAAGAGTGGCGAGATGAATCAAAAGCACGATTTCAATCAATTGATCATAACATTAGAGCCAGATTAGTCAAAACCCTAATTCAACAAATAGAATTAATGAAAGAAGAAGAAGAAGAAGAAAGAGAGAGAGAGAGAGAGAGAGAGAATACTTGGAAAAGTCGGGGGCTGAGAGAAACTTTCACTTTCTCTGTTTGCTCTACTTCTCCGTTTGGTTGATCTTCCATTGTTTTCGACTGTGAGAGAGAGAGAGAGCCTCCTCAATCACAAACTAGAAATGATGAGGATGCCGCATGTTAGTGTAACTAGAACTACCGTAGCAACGATGAGGACGCAAACACGTTAATACTCCTCCTCCTCCTTCTCAAAAACCTTAAAAGCTAAAACCCCCCAAAAATTAGGTTTAGGGTTCACACTCGCAGTTCTCATGCCATGATGGACATCCAACTCAACGATCCGTCAGAAATCTCCCAATCCTCTTCAAACGCTTTAAACCAATCAGCGATGATATTCGTAGAACAAAAAAATAGAAGTCTCCTTATTCGAATTTCAAAGTTAGGACTCGAAATTACAAAGAAACTACCTCAACGGCTCTTTCCGCCAACGGCTAATTTCTCAAGCCAACGGCGAAATTTGGAGCTCTCTAGCTTCAATATAAGCACCCACACCCGCTACCTTAATCTTCACTACTGCTCTCTTCACAATCAGAAAAACGCCCATCGACTTCTCTCTCTCTCTCTCTCTCTCTGTTTTTATTCTGTGTGTGGTGAGATTGTGGGTACTGCTCTCTTCAAAATCAGAAAACGCCCATCAATTCTCTCACCCGAAAAAAAAAATGTTGAGCGTTGCTGATTTTGAATCCAAGAAAATTGGGATTTGGAGCCCTTTGAGATGCTTTTGGTCGTTGTTGAAGTTGCTACTGAGAAATATACCAAGAACCCATTTGCTGATTGCCTCAAAAATTGGGGTAGAAAGGGAAAGCGACTCCATTATGAACACAATAATAGAGGATCAGAGAGGAAAAGGAAGAGAAATTGGCATTACTTGGGAATCAGAGAACTTGCTTTTCAAAATCATGAATTATTGAACAACCCACTTTCGAATTCTTTCAAGAATTGCCCTCAAAGGAGAATCCCTTGTGAAGAGACCGATCCAATGGTGAAAAAGAGGAGGAAGATTGAGCAGAGCATTCAACAAATTGCAGGTCCAAACCCGCCACCAGAAATTCCAGAGGGTTTCAAGAAAGTGATTGCAGACATGAAGGGAACCCATATTGAATTGGTGATTCAGAAAAGGGTTTTCATGACCGATGTGAGCAAGAGTCATGGTCGATTTTCTATTCCGGTGAGGCAGGTCAGTTTTGACTTCTTGAGCGAAGAGGAGAAGAGATTGGTTTGGCTGAGTAATGGGATCTTGGAAGTCATGTTGATCCAACCCTCGTTGGACTTAAAACCCATTGAACTCAATTTCAGAAAGTGGGTTATGCCCAAGAAGCCGAAGAAGAATTCTGGGTCTGAGAATAATACAAGAGTTTCTTCATCGTATGTGTTGATCACAAATTGGAATGAGGTTGTGAAGTTGAATCAACTAAGAGAAGGTGAAATTGTGCAGCTGTGGGCTTTTCGCGGGAAGGATTCCAGACTCAGTTTTGCAATGGTCAGGGTATATCGAGGAAAATAGCTTTGTGATTGTATAGATAATTTTGAAAGAAATTTTGGTTGAAGTCAAATACTTGTGTTCTGTAATTAGTTTCACATACTTTTTTTGTACACAATTCATTACCAATTTTGATTTGGGTAAATATGTAATTTGGTTTATTTCAAATCAAGTGACGTTTGTTTGCTCATTCTTTGAGTCTCATGTTTTGTTTCCTCAGTTGAAATTAATTTGTGTTTTCTGTTATGGCCATTGTTGGAATAAGACTAGTCCACTCATGGGTACCTAATTTTATTGATTGAAGTTACCTGGGACATTTTTGTGTATGTTCGAAGGGCGCCCTATTTGATTTTGATTTTGCACAAAATCATGGTATATTAATTTGTGATTTACAAAGCAATGCCTTATTCTGTTGATTGCGGTTTTTCGAGTGGAATCCATTTGTATAAAATCAACTTTGGTTCCTAAAAAGAAGGAATGAAAGACATTTGAATCTCCCAAACCCATCCTTATAAGCGACAAACTTGAGACCAAATATGGGTCAACCGGTTACAAGCAGAAAGATACATCAACCATGGGCAAATTTCAAGAACAAGAATACTAAGCCAGTGTAAACCAGAGTCTTATATTATTATACAAGTTTTTTCTTTCTCATGAAAACGCTTGTGTTGCAGTTCTACCCATATTGAAGATACTGGCATTTGAGAGTTAATTGCAGCAAATTTACACAAAAGGTTTCATATTCATCTGTCTCTGGAGCTTACCCCTCCAAAAGGGTTCTGACCTGTCTTCTTATATCGAAGTCTGCTTCAGTGTTCATCTAGCAGGCCATGAGATTACAAACATACAATAAGGCACATTAACATTGTCATATTGTCAAAGAAACCAAGGGATCGGCCTTATAGCCTCATATATCTAATCACCTCATGCAGAGTCACCATCTTTTCTTGGGAGGATTTGGATGTGAACGTGAGCTGCTGTTTGTCCGGCCTCTGGTCCATCTTAGGAGAAACAGATGTTTAGTATGTAGTTTAGATCTATGAGACAGAAACTCAACCACTATTAATCAGCCAAACTACTTCAAGAGAATATAATACTTTTACATATTTTCAAAAATTCCTTGGGGGCTTTAGTTTTACAATTAACATTTGTGAAGGCCGCTTCTGTACCTCTAAGGGAGATGTAAGATATTCTCAGCTTAGATATACTGAATCACACAATAAGAAATAGCAGAGCACAAGACTTTTGTAACTTTAAAGGTTCAATATCTCAAAAATCTGACAAAATTGGAGACTGCAAAATCAGTCCATCACAGTCATAAAGCAATTAGCAAATGGATGAGGACATATCTGGCAAGAGATCCCAATTGCAATTCAATAAAAGAGGGTAAGAAGGGGAGAGAAAAAAGTGTATTGCAATAAATTTGGGTAAGAAGCAGAAAATACACATGAAGCATCTATATATTTGAGCATGGTAAACATGCACACCAAGCAGAAGAAGCAGAACAAAACAATTTAATGTTAAAGCACTTAAATTGCCTCCATCCTGCATGCTCCGTAGAAACCCAAATGAATGGAAAAGGGAGCAGAATAAACAAATAAGTACAAAGATTACCAACCCATCTTGACATACTCTAGGATAAACAGTCACAGACCAATGTCAAGTCTAGAAAGGAAGAGAGCTTTGACATACTCTTGAGCATACCAGCTGACAAGAATAGGGGCAACCTCCAACTCAGCTAGTCAATCATATATAGGTATACCACATTCAGTTACATGGTAGAGTTTTATTGTCAAATATGCTAATGCAACACATGCCTCAACTGATACACAAGAATACAACGAAATTAACTGGAGCAAGGACCCCAAGAATTTGCAATTTCCTTCCATCAACATCCTCAAATTCAACCATCATAACCCAACCACAAGATATATCAAGAATGAATAGACTGTGACTAGAACTTCCTCTTACACTACAACCTTGCTTTTTCTTCTAAACTATATCTCCAAGAGAACTTAAGCAATAGAGATCTAATTTCAATACATTTTACTAGAATATTGAGAATCTTTTCTTCCCCCCCCCCCAAATAACCATGATTCCATGACTAACTGGTATTGAGTGAACAACTTCTGATCATAGGCATATCCAGAAAATTCATTAGTAGATGTGGCACAGTTTAACTCTCAAGGAAACTAATAAAATCCAAAGACAGGTTCTTGATTAAAACCATTCAATAACCTCTTCAAATAAGAATTATATCATGAACTGCTAAGCAAAATAAAAATGCAATAAAGTCCATGAAACCAAGAAGGTTTAGTATCACTTTTTCTCTGTTTTTACCAATTGAGCTTAGGCTGTTAACAACGCCAACGGTATGTGCATGAGAATGAAAGGCAACCCCTCTTCAACTCCAAAGTGGGCTTCATTGATGAGTGTGATGCTCTTTCTCCTTGCAGAAATGTCAAAAGAGAAACAAAATATATATTGATAATATCTTACTATTCTACTATAATTAGTTAGTAAAAGATTAAATTTTCATTAAAAAAATAAATTAATAAAGTGCCAAATAACAATATACATAAAATTATCCAAGCCAAGAAAATTATACTTCCAGGAAAGGAAATCTAAGAATAACAAGATGATCTAAAGGCCAAAACTATGAAAGGGAAAAAAAATAATCATCTTCATGTGCAGGTGGCTGCATTGAAGTCAGAGTGATGAAAACGACGGAATCAGGAGCAACGGTAATATGCGAAGATGGATCAACAAGCTTGGGATTCATTGGGGAGAATGTCCAAGCTCTCTGTCAGCTCCAAAGGAGACCCACTAAGCAGTAAGACATTGCTGAGAATGTCAGTGTCTTCTGCTGTCAAGCGATCCTCTTCTCTCTCCTATGATCCACCTTGTTCTCCTATGATCCACCTTGTAATGCTGCTAGAGAAGGATATAAGTTGAGGTCATTCACAATGGATATGTTCCCAGGCTGTAAATTTTGACATGTTTATCAACATGTCAATGATGCCTGTCTGTAATCATCAAAATAAGGAATTAAGTTTATTTTTTTAGGCTTAGTTGAGAATAAGAGCGTAAAAAATGCAATTTAATTGAAACTCGATGTGTGATTACCTTTTACGTTAAGCAATGTGAGTATGCATGTGGATAAGGAGCGCCAAAGTGAGTGGTTTTCAGGACATTCTTGCCCATCAATCGATGCCACAAAAGAGAACTATATGGTTACAAGAATTAGAAAAGAAAAATCAGAGAAATTTGATCAAACTAAAGCCCCTCATGAATAACCAAAAGAAAAGTGGGTTACAATGGTACTAGGATGCCTACCCGTGGTAGTTTGGATTGGGAATGAGGGTTGTTTTGAAGAGACCACAGTTTCCTTCGATGAGTGTTTGTCTACAGAAAACCTTGTGATCAAATGTTGATGTCATACCAAGCCGATCCAAGTACCTAACACACTCAAAAGGTTTCGGCTCGTATGCAGGGTGGGAGACACAGAGAGAGAGAAACCAGAAGCTACTGACAAAGTTATGGGAGGTGTTTCTGCCACCAGTATTGTAAGCACCACCAGATTCCCCAACCCAAGCATTTGACCAAGGTCCATACTACTTGACACTCCTAAGAACATCTTCATATGTCTGAGCTATTTGATTCAGAAGTTATGGATCCGGAATCTTGTTAATAAGGTTCGGATCAACAACTGCAAAAAATGCATTTTAGATATGTAAAATATATACACACGAATCCTTTTAAACAACTTTGTCATAAAATAAGTACTGACCTGAACCAAGGTTATAAATGTGGTGTCAAGCCATGAACAACATTAGGTCCCGAAGCTTGAAGGTATCTATCAAACCCTTCCTTATTGTAGTATCCTCCAGGACCCATGACCTTTGGTCTTGTAGGTGCATCCGGGTATAACTCTGCCAAGATTTCTTTGAGGACCATTGTATGTTTCACTTTATTGTTCAGCCTCTACTCAAGCAGACACCCCTCTCCGCATAGTTCATTCCCAAATGTAACATACAAAACAACATATTATTAAATGAAAACAAAAGGGAAGAAAAGGAAGCCATTCCAAATTTTTTTTAGGAGAGATTTTACCAAGTTCATAGGATTCAATCTTGTAACCCTTCGAAGCAGTGTAGTTCATGAAGTCTTATGCATTTGTTGGGCCCCAATCACCACCATAGAGACCCTCATCGTTAAGCTTTCTCCTTCCCATAAGAGTATTCAGTCCAAAGGTTACCACAGCTGTGCATCATGAAGGCTAATGACTGAGATGCTACCATTAGTTTTAAAAACAAACAAAATAAAAGCTTATGGTTTTGTTCATGAGGTTGTTGAGTGTAGCCCATCTGTCCATGGCGAGACAACCATTGCTGAATCCAAACAGACCACTGTTGCGCCTCTTAACAAGAGGACAGTGCCTCGCTGCATTTCCTACCATGTACAAGATCTGATCTTGCGATGAACCTCCAATTCTTATCCTCAAAGAATCAAAAAAGTGCAATATATGAGTCACATGTGAGTGACATTGTCGGCAAAAAAATGTCATTGTTACAATGCTTAGATATAAAAAGAAAATACTTAAATCGTATATCTTAAAAAATATATAAATTCAACTCATTATAATAATTATTTAGTAAAGCAAAAGACCACCAATCTAAAGTGGCGCACACAAAATTCCCATCGGCCACGCTTATAAAAATCACACTTTAAACATCAACTTACTTTGGGAAAGTAGCACCAACCACACAGAGAAGTCTTTTAACAATGGAAAAAGTGAAAGGTCACGGAGGTATTTATGGAGGGGTCCCAAGATGAGTGCAACTAGAACTACAGTAGCAATGATGAGGATGCATACACGTTAAGCTTCTCTTCCTCCTCAAAACCCTTAAAAGCTAAAACCCCCAAAAATTAGGTTTAGGGTTCACAATCGAAATGCTTAGGATTCTGATCTCTCATGTCATGATGGACATCCACAAAATAAACCACAAATTGAAGAAGTTGGAAGAAGAAGAGAGAGAGAGAGAGAGAGAATACTTGGAAGAGTTGGGGCTGAGAGAGGCTTGCAGAAGGCGATGAAGTGAAACGAAACCACAAATTGAACCATCTTTCACTTTCTCTGTTTGCTCTACTTCTCGGTTTGGTTGATCTTCCATTGTTTCAGAGAGAGAGAGAGAGAGTCTCCTCAATCACAAACTAGAAAATTACCCATGATTTAATTTCATGAGAGAGTTAGAGGTGTCCGCATATTAGGGTCACTGGAACTACAGTAACAATGATGGGGATGCATACACGTTAATGCCCCTCCTCCGCGTCAAAACCCCTAAAAGGTAAAACCCCCAAAAATTAGGTTTAGGGTTAAATTTTTAGGATTCTGAGTTCTCATGTCATGATGGACATCCAACTCAACGATCCGTCAGAAATCTTCCAATTCTCTTCAATCACTTTACACCAATCAGCGATGAAATTCGTAAAACAAAAATGTAGAAGTTGCCTTATGGGAATTTCAAATTTAGGACTCGAAATTACAAAGAAACCACCTCAACGGCTCTTTCCGCCAACGGCTAATCTCTCAAGCCAACGGCAAAATTTGGAGCTCTCTTACTTCTATTTAACCACCCACACCCGCTCCCTCAATCTTCACTACTGCTCTCTTCCCAATCAGAGAAATGCCCATCGACCTCTCTCTCTCTCTCTCTCTCTGTGTTTGTGATTTTATTCTCTGTGAGGTGAGATTGTGGGTACTGCTCTCTTAAAATCAGAAAACGCCCATCAATTCTCTCTCTCCAAAAAAAAATGTTGAGCGCTGCTGATTTTAAATCCGAGAAAATCGGGGATTTGGAACCCTTTGAGATGCTTTTGGTCGTTGTTGAAGTTGCTACAGAGAAATATACCAAGAACCCATTTTCTGATTACTTCAAAAATTGGGGTAGAAAGGGAAAGCGACTCCATTATGGGCATAATAATGGAGGATCAGAGAGGAAAAGGAAGAGCAATTGGAATTACTTGGGAATTAGAGAACTTGCTTTTCAAAATCATGATTTATTGAACAACCCACTTCCCGATTCTTTCAAGAATTGCCTTGAAAATAGAATCTCTGGTGAAGAAACCGATCCAATGGTGAAAAAGAGGAGGAAGATTGAGCAGAGCATTCAAAAAATTGCAGGCCCAAACCCGCCACCAGAAATTCCAGAGGGTTTCAAGAAAGCAATTGCAGACATGAAGGGAACCCATATTGAATTGGTGATTCAGAAAAGGGTTTTCAAGACCGATGTGAGCAAGAATCATGGTCGATTTTCTATTCCGGTGAAGCAGGTCAGGTTTGACTTCTTGAGCGACAAGGAGAACAGATTGGTTTGGCTGAGTAATGGGACTTTGGAAGTCATGTTGATCCAACCCTCGTTGGACTTAAAACCCATTGTACTCAATTTCAGAAAGTGGGTTATGCCCAAGAAGCCGAAGAACAATTCTGGGTCTGAGAACAATACAAAAGCTTCTTCATCGTATGTGTTGATCACAAATTGGAATGAGGTTGTGAAGTTGAATCAACTAAGAGAAGGTGAAATTGTGCAGCTGTGGGCTTTTCGCTGGAAGGATTCCAGACTCAGTTTTGCAATGGTCAGGGTATATTGAGTAAAATTACTTTGTGATTGTACAGATAATTTTGAAGGAAATTTTGGTTGAAGAAAACTGTAAAGATCAAAATTGGCATATGATTAGTGCTGTATATGAGTAGTACCAAGAATTAGATTAGGAAAATTACTCTGTGGTTAAACCATTACGTACTTGTGCTTTGTTCTCTAATTAGTTTCACATACTTCTTTTGTATACAATTCTTAACCCATTCAAATTTGGGAGAATATGTAATTTCCTTTATTTCTAATCAAGTGACATTAGCCTGCTCATTCTTTGACTCTCATCTTTTGTTTCCCCTGTTGAAATTGATTTTTCTATTATGGCCATTGTTGGGAATTGGGTTTTTCAGTCCGTGAGTAGTATCAATGTTATGTGTATTTGGCTGAAAGATGGAAGAAAGTGACTGCTGAAAAGGGTAAGATTAATTCACTCATGTATACCTAATTATATAGGTGGAAGGTATTTTGGGATTTTAGGAGGACCCCCAATGTGAGTTTGATTTTATGTAAGATCTTACTAGATTAATTTTTAAGGTTCATAGCACCATGTGACTGTTGAAGAAGGTAATGTATTGCTTATGTTGTTGGTTGAGGGTGTAGTGTATGAATAGACAGAGAGTAGAAACCCTTTGTATAAAATTCACTTTCAGTTCCTTAAACGAGGGGATCAAAATAGTTGAATCTGTCATAATCATCTTTATAAGCAAAAACCTAAAGACAAAAGTGAATCAACCATGGTCAAATCTCAAGCACAATCTGTGTTAGGCTATTTTTATTATACTGTCACTGTAAACCAAACTCTAGTACAACATTTATTGTTACACCAATTTTTTCTTATGTCCACTGCCATCCGGTGCAGCTCCCTTCATACTTGAATTAGTTGTGGCATATTTACACAAACAGTCTCCTGTATTCATCGGTCTCTTGAGCCAAAATCCTCAAAAAAGATTCTGTCCATTCTTCCCATGTCACAGTCTGCTCCAGTTGCATCTATCTAGCCATCAGCATACAAACATGAAAGTAAGGCACACTAACATTGTCATCTATCAATGGAAGTATCGGAATAGCAAGCAAATTGGCCTTTCTGCCTCATATATCTAATCATTTTTCTTAGGGTCACCACCTCTTCGTGGGAGGACATATGGCGTGAGCTCCATACAGGAAGAAACAGATATTTAGTATGTAGTTTATATCCGTGAGATAGACAGTTAATCTGGATTAATCAGCTAAACCAGTTAAAAGAGAAAAATAATATACTCCGCACCGGAAGAATACTCAACATATTTTCAGAAATTCTTACAAAGCTTCATTATCCCCCCCCAAAAGGCTGCATTTTGAATTCTTTTTGCAACTTTACTCTTATTTATTTTTTGAAATTTTCATCTCGCCCTTCATGTGTTTTATGTCTTCCATCTCGGCCCTTGGTTCTCCTGTTCCAAATCAAACGGTACCTAAGAGTCACACATTGACCTTTATTTTGGGTCTGTTGGTTGTGTTGAAAAATTTTATCTGATCTTCTAGTGCACTAATCTCTGCTAGTAGTGATAAAGAAATTAGATGATGGTGCCTTGAATGTTGGGATAACTTGGAGTGTTTTTTTCAGGCTGCTGATGGTTCGACCACTAAACTTTGAGAAAAACATTTGAATAAGAGTTTTTTACCATACGGATGTATCTGTAAGAACGCTACCAAACTTGCTTGATGCCCACTTGATATGCTATTTGCCAATAGTATTAATCACTCAGATATTTATAACCACTTTACCCTTAGTTCAAAAAAAATATATATATATTTATATATATATATATATATATGTATGTATGTATGTATATAAGAGTCCATTTGGCTGAACTCGTTTTGAGCAACTAATAACCTCATATAGTTTGTGAGATATAGTTTGTAAGATACTTTTGAAACTTATAGGTTTTTGTATGTTATTTTTAAAACAAATTATCAAAATATTTGAAAAAAAAAACATGCAACAATTTTTAAAATATTCTATCAACATATAAATTGTTATTTATTTAGGTAACAATGAATTATTAGAACTTTTTTTAGTGTTAAAATGATTAAAAATGATAAAATATCATTAATATCATATATAAATAACTACTTATTGACATAGAAAAGATAAAATAGGATAGTGAAATATTAGTAAAATCAATTTAGCTAATTTATGGGTCAAAATAAAACAGAATATAAATTACATAAAAAATAATAATAATTGAGGTAGAGTTATATTTTTAATAAATATTTTATAAATTCTAAATATCTTATTTCTAGAGTCATAATTTCTTTTAGTAAAGTATTTTATAAAATATTACGAAAAATTTATAATTTAATTAAATAAATTTTAATAAAAGTTAATCAAATACATATCTATTAGATTGTATCAATTTTACTCTCTATAAAAAGAATGGTGATTTTATTTATAATAATTTTTTATATTTATTTGATCAATTAGGCATTGGTTTTGGAAGCTGAAGATACCATTGCCTTTCCATATCCTAATTTACTCAAAAATTAGAATAGCAAGAGTGATCGACACGTATCGATCACTAATTACCAACTGTCCAAGTCCATAACCAAAGCATGCAAAAATGGAAGTTCTCAAAACCCAGAAGAGGGAAGCACTGAATTTGGACAAAAGGAGTAATATACCATGTCAAGTTTTGTTTTCAAACTCTCTCTCTCTCTCTCTCTCTCTCTCTCTCCCCAGGACACAGACGGAATCACTCATTATTTCTCTGCATTCGAAATCACTAGTGGCAATCAAAGGTTAGAACTTTGCTCCTGTTTGGGTTTTAGGGATTTGGATTTGATTGATTCCTATTTTTTTTCTTAGTATGAGATTCGATTCTGTGAATTTTATTATGGGTTTCCCGTTGTTTGTTTCAATTATATGATTTTTAATGATTGACCAGAATTTTATTCTTGAACTCTCAAACAGTATTGTGGGTTTTATTATGAATTTCATCATGGATTTCCTCTAAAAGAATAGCCCCAACAGTATGTAGTACTTCGCCTTTAATATAAATTTCCAGCCCTGCCCTCATCCCCAACACACACAAAGGGACAAATGACAAAAATAAAATCATTTCAAGTCAGTGGGTTCCATAGAACCTCTCTTATTTATCTATTGACTAACTGATTATGGGGAAAGAGAGATTTGTGCAATAAACTGAATATATTCCTAGCAAATTGATTTGCTTACATTCGAAAACCCCAATCTCCTGTGACAAGGTCAGATAAGTGGGATAGTGTTGTTATTTATGGAATAATCCTGCTTTTATGAAGAAGAAAATCATCATGGTGATCTTTTGCCTCTTCCCTATGGCATGCTAGAATCCTGTCTTTTACTAGTTTTGCTGAATCATTGTAAACAACTGGCCAACAGTTTGTAAGCTGTATATGTATTGAACTGTGTTTTGACCTCTCATTATTACAAATACGCGATTTCATTGAGCTGCTTCTTGTTGCAACCTATGTTCTGCACTGACAAATCTGGAAATGGCTGAATGTCTGGTTATTAGATGGTACAACACTTTCTATCTTATAATAGTGAAAATTTTTTTATAACTGCATGGTTTCATTGTTTTTATGTCCATATCCATATCTGTGCTTGTAGGTTGCCATTTTCCCCTTATACAGGCTCTTTGTCTTCAATGACTTATTGCTACATAGGTTTCTCAAAGGAGAAGATTCAGTTTTCTTTGTTGATTGTGTCCTATGGTGTACCATTCCTTTTTTTTTTCTTTTTTTATCCCTCTTTCTTAAAATTTAATCTATGCTTTCTATCCACACAAAAAATAGAAAATTGCCTTTTGCTGTGGTGAAGTTATAAATAAAACTGACATATTCAGCTTAGAATTTGACTTGCAATACAGGATTTGCAAAATCGGACATACTTTTCTTCCTTGAAGTATCAAAACACTAATTGCAAGAAAGCAGTGGACTTGTGATGGATAACAGCTTTGCTGGAAGCTCTCATCCAGCCAGATACAAATGGAGAAAGGTGGCATATGGAGGAATGCAACCTGGGTTTGATGACAACCACACTGATGACTCTTTTCTCGAAGGAATGGTGATGAATGCTAATGTTGTAAAGAGAAACTTGTTAAAGGTGATGCTGGATACTGTTTCTATTTCTCAATACTTGTGTATAGTCACTCTTGTAGTCTTGATTTGGACATACACACTCAAATCAGCCATCAATGTAAGCTCCCTCCTGCTTTTGGATATAAGCCTTCTGGTATTAGGTTTCTTAGTCCTCATCTTAACTGCAGATATGCTTTCTCTTAGTCTTCTGTTTCACTATTTTCTCAATATTTCCTTTTTCACTACTGGGCTATTTCTATTATCTCCTATATACCACACCCTTACATGCTCTATCAGCCCAGATTCCATTTGGGCACTGACCGGCTCACTTCTCATTCTCCATCTCTTCCTGCATGACTACTCAGGATCCACCGTGAAACCTCCTGGAGCTTTGAAAAATCCGAACTCTTTGAATGCTTCTATTGTGGCTTCTGTTCTAATTGCATCTCGCCTCCCTTCAAGACTTCATGTTTTTGCAATCGTACTGTTCTCCTTGCAGATCTTTCTCTTTGCCCCGCGAGTCACCTATTGCATTAAGAAATTCTCTTTCCATTTGCACCTCTGCTTTTCTTTTGTATTGATAGCAGTAACTCTGGGATTTACTTATCATTTGCATGGGCTGCTTTTCGTGCTGTTGTTAGGTTTGTTAGTTTCTGTCAATGTGCTCTGTCCTTATTGGCTTATAAGGCTTCAGGAGTACAAATTTGAGATAAATGGTCCGTGGGATGAGGCTAAGCTTTGTTTTGATGTAACCGAGTGAAATCCTAGGGAGTATTTTCTCAAAAGCTGCTGTGGATGTCATTGCAGTGGTATGGTGGTTGTGAGTTCAAAATATGGATACTGCACTTGTGCTTGAAGGGTAAGGCTACGATTGCAAGCTCCTGTACCAGGTTTTTGTTCACTCAAGGATTTGTGTCAAATGTTTATCATTATTTCATGTTGAAGTTGCATGAAGAAGGGGTTTTCCCTTTTGGACATATGAGATTATTATAGATTAAATGGAAAATAATACAAATTTCAGATTCCATACACCGACTTGTTATTTTCCTCACTTTCCCCATTAACTTGTACCTTTACAAGTTGGTAGATAAATTGGGAGAGGGGATATAGGAATAGACAAGTTTTTGAGAGGGTTGGAGTTTTACTTAATAGCTTTAGTGGACAATTTTTTAACATTTTTATATTTTTGTTGACATCAAAGTTTTTGGCATCTTTTAATAGTGTTTTTGATTTCAAAGATTTTATTATTTTTTTCTTTCTCCGTCTTTTAAACAATCGATTCTAAAATTTGAAATTTGCATTGTTATAGTCCCTTTAGGCAAGCACCTAGTTGGCGCTCTTCCCGGGTTTTTGTACTCTTCCATGGTGAATAAAATTCTGCCTTCTCGGATTAAATAAAAAGATGTCCACACAAAGAATAGGGCAAGGCTTTTCTGCCCCCTCAACAATTTTCCAATTGCATTCCCTACGTGCAAAAAGGTTTCTGCAACTTTTATGGAAGAAGAGAAAGACTCGGAGGAAAACCACATATATAGATTTAAAACCATCAAGAAGGCTGGACGAGGGTTTCTCAACCATTAAAAATTTCAACAATTATGCTCCCCATGATGGTTCTGGGGGATAATTATGTAAACTCCTATCTTCTATGTAAAGACTAAGCCACTCCAAAAAAAGTACTACTGGGGAAGCGGCTGACTGCAGTTCACTGATTGATTTAATTCAACCTGAAGAAAGAGTCACTCTTTTCACCCCATTAGAATATGATTATGGATAATGTTCCAGAATAATCCTTAGTCCTGCCCCCACCCCCCCCAAAAAAAAAGGGCAAATGACAGAACAATTCAATTTTGGGCAGTAACCAAGCACAATCTTGCCCACCATATTGTATCTACATGCGGCTCATAGAGTATTCAAAGAACACATGGATCCTCAATCTTAGAGGAAAAACTAAAATCTCCAAATTGACCAACACATCATCTTTGAAACAGGCAACAAATAACTCTAAAGAACCCATTGTTGCATCACAAGAATTGGAATGATATGCAAGCTCCACAGGACAGAAAAAGGGACCATTGCTTTACAAGACAGTCAAAGAATCATTGCTTTACAGGACAGTCAAATGATCCATTATACATGGAAACAATTAATTCTAAACCAGTCACTTGCCTAGCATAACATCAACCTGATAGCAGCTTCACTGTGATGCAAATTGTATTAAGAATGATGAGAGGAACTCTTAGGTATTGTGTTGCATAAATTAGACCAATAATCTGCCCCTTCAGATTTCCCCTTCCTCCTGGGAGTTCTGCCAAGACCCACCCTCTTGGAGCGAGGAATCGGTCCTCGTTTAAGATTGCGAACGCGTTCGCAAGAAGCAAAAAACCTTCCAATAATGTCCACAGACCCATTTCCTGTACAAGGAGAAACTAATCTTTGGATTGACCTTCAATAATATTGGTAGTTACAACAACAACAAAATGCATTTTAATCTCAAATTTTTGGATCAACTATCTGAGAGATCAATACAAGAGAGAGAAAAGAAAAATAAATAAAATAAAATTAGAGTTTGAAAGTAAAAATAGAGAAAATAAAACAAAAAATAATACAAAAACAAAAATAAACTATCCATAAAAATTTAACCATAGTCTTTATAACCCAAGAGGAAAAATTTTGCAGGTAGTCACAACCCATGTTGCACAAAAACGGAAATGGGGAAATGGAAACGGATACGAAACGATATGGTGAAATGGCATTTTGTAAAAATATAGGAAACGGAAACATGGCCAAATATGTAAATATGAAAAATATAAGGATTTTTATATAAATATTAATTATTTTACGAAAATAATAGAATGGTCATATTTTAAAATAAAATAAAAAGTAATCAAATATGTGATTATTAATTATAAGATAAATAATATAAAAAATGAAAATTATGCTTAAATAAATAAATAATTCATTAAATATTAAAAAATATGTAAATATAGAAAATATAAGGACTTTTGTATGAATATTAATTAATTTAACGTATTGAAACGTTTCGGAAACGGAGAAACGCTAATATTAAGAAGTTTTCGTGCATTATAGGTCACAACTCAGATTCAACAAAGCTGATGGGCAGCAAACTAACTTTGGAACTACAGCCTTTTCCAACAACTTACTTAACAACCCATGGAGATTTGGGTCATTAACTTTTTTTGTTTTTTGGTCCTTTGGAAAGAAAGGGGAGACCATGTCCCTGCACCATAGTTATTAAACCTGACCCACGCATTGATCTGTGCATTCTGAAATTTATGGTTCAACCGGTTGAACTATTGGGTCATTGATTCAACCGTTGATTTTTTTTATTATTTTAAAATACAAAAATATATATAATTATAAAATATCAATCACAATATTTACAAAAGGTAATAGAATCATATGATAAAAATTAAAAACTCATAAATTCACATTTTCATTGTCTCAAAATAGCAAATGAGAAGAAAAGGTAAATAAAATATAAACGATAGACATGAAACAAAATTACCAAACTCCACCAAAACTACACATTGTCTACTTAATAGTTTATGACTTCATACAAATATGACTAATTCAATATTCATCCCAGCAAATTTATCCATCAAAATTAACGTCATTTCTAACTCCGCTAGAATAAAAAAATCCACTTGCAAATGTTCTGATACCAATGCCTATGCCTTTAGTTTAAAGACACAGAATGCAAAGAACAAAGTTATAATGCACTGCAAGGTTATTGTGCAAGAAAATGAGACAACATTAAAAGGCACTGCAAGGTTATAATGCACTCCTATTTCTTTCACATCAATACACAGAGACTATTTAATAACAACTGTACAAACAAATGTATAGGATGAAACTTTACGATAAGATTTTAATAACTTTACAATAAGGTATCATATTAAACTCTACGGAATATTACATATATTAAACCTTACAATAAGGTAACAATAAGATTTATTTCATAAATGAGTATAATAACATAACTGCAAGGTTATAAATAAAATCTTAATGTTCAACCCTATTTATGAGTGTTATACAGAGAGAAAACATTTTTGTTCATTCCTAACAGCTGTACAAACACTTGGGAATGGATTCTTGTTCTGAAGAAATTGTAGAAAATTTTAATCCAATTTTTTACCTCTGAAGGCTTAAGAGACACCGGTCAATTTGTTAGGACTAGCACTTCTTGAAGGAAACAATCAGAATATTCTAAACACTCATGTTCCTTTCTAGTATTTCAAGATTGATTGTTCTACTTATGTATGTAAGCTATTTTATCAGGATTATTATATGGGTATTTTACTTACACTTGGTATTATACTCATTCTATTTACGTACGTAAATAACCTTGCAAAGTAATCACTCCTATTCATAAATAGGGATTGAACATTACGATTTTATTTATTAACATTGTAGTTTCCATTTTGCAAGGTATGCACAGTGGCTACCTTGGTGTGGATTTTTACTACCCCACTCATTCCATAGTTATTAAATTTATAAGAAGCACCGGAAGTTTAGACAGAGAATGCCTTCAGACTTCAGACTTAGACAGCAATGCCTTCAGACTTCAGAGACAGAGAATGAATCCACCGTGATGAAAAAAATGAAAACATTCAGATTATATTCTACTAATTTATAGTACAAAATTAATCTCAGAACCCTAAAACTAATTAGCAAAAAATTATTTCACTTATTAATCTCAGCACATTTATAGCACAAAATTAATCTCAGAACCCTAAAAATTCAGACTATATTCTACTAATTAGCACAAAATTATTTTTTCCAAATTAATCGCACCAGAGATTGAGAGAAATATGAGAATAGAAGTTCAAAACCCTAAAACTATCCAAAACCCTAAATCTAAGAAATCGCAGAATGTTCAAAACCCTAAATCAGAGAGAGAGAGTCAGATAGAGAATGAGATAAAGGGGCATACCTTAGCCTTCACGAGCGGAGATCGGACTTCGCACGAAGAGAGAAGCGAAGAAGGGGAAGACCGAAGATGAGATTTTTTAAGTTTAAAATCAACAGCAACAGGTTTTAAAAAATCCCACGGGTCACATTGGTTGCGGGTTGACCCGCATTGACCCGCCGTTTTATCTTTCTCTTGATTATGTTAATTTTATTTTTGAAAATTTTGTTTAAAGTTCATGTGCCTTTTGATGAAGTATACCCCTATGGAATGTCAGATTAGGTTATAATATTCTTGGGGTTATGGGTACATGTTTTTTGTTTTTATAATTTTTGTGTTCATAATATTAAGGTTATTTTATCGATCGTATCCAGATTTTATAATTTTTGTGTTCATAACGTTATACGACATATTAAGAAATTAACTCTTTTAAATCTTATTTTTATCTTTCATTTGACTGTTTAAAGTTGTATTTGTATTGTATATAAGTCTGAGTATTCTTAGAGATTTTTTTAAAAAAAAAAGTCAAAGACCAAAGGTAGGGAATGCCATGTGGCGCTACTTTATTGGTTGAAATATAGAACAATATGGGACCATATGTGGTTTGTAGTGATGAATTAATGAATGAAACAAATCCAACACTTTTGTACTTTGGCTTTTTTGTTACATATATTAAACATTCGTTATTCATTATACATTGATGAACAGTTGTGCTTATTGGAAACAGTGTTTTGAAAATGGGGAATCGGGCCACCAACTGATCCGATTTTCTTAACGTAAACAAATTAAAAAAAAAATTGATCAAAATTGATCAAAACCTAAGTTATATTAGGAACTGAATTGAACCAACCAATCTTTTTTTTTTTTCTTTTTCTTTCTATCTCATTCTCGAATTTGGATTTTGATAATTGAATTATGTTATAAATTATATTGGACTTTTTATATTATTTAAATTAGATTTTGATGTGTTTAAATTTATTATTTAAATTAGATTTTGATGTATTTGAATGATATTTTATATTAAATAATGTGTGATATTTAGAAAAATGAATTATTTTTTATTAATATTATAAATTTTGAACATGATTTGATAAACGTTTGTGATTAAATTTATAGATTTTTTATATTATTAATATATTATAATTTAAATTTATTTATAATGTTATTCTTTTTGTTAATATGTTTGATCGATTTGATGCAATTATCTATTCATGGTGCAATTGATTCATACTTCGATTTGGCCTTGAAAACAATGATTGGAAATGATAGTTTGGGATTTGATGGGTGGTGCGGAAAGATTCTTGTTGAAATTTAGTTAAAAAAAAAAATGTTGATTCTATTATATGATAGTTTGGCATTTGGGGGGTTGTATTAAAGGATTTTATCAAAATTTGGACTATATTATATGATATTTGTTCAAAATTGTATTTAAGGTGTAGAGTTTTTGTTTATGACTGATATCTCGTGTTCTTGAAATAAATTGCTAGCATTTGATGGATTCCACTAAAAGAGTCTAATTCAATTCGATTAAAGTTGAAGGACCAAACTCTACTCTGAATCGTTTTTGGTTATCTTTGATTTTACATTTGCCTCAAGCGACTATGAAAGTCCCTCTCACATGTTGGCAAACAAGAGCACCTTAAATTTTTTTTTTAAAAAAAAAAGAGCTAAAAAAAAAAAAAAGAAAAAGAAAAATGCAAAATAATTCCTAAATGTTTGGTGATTATCAAATTTTGCCTTGAATCTTATATTTTATAATTCTAATATACAAAAACTTTTCAATACTAATACTAATGTTTCCTATTTTCAAAATATTTTAAAAATATTTTCGATTTTTGAAACGTTTTAGCACGATAAATTAATTAATATTTATATAAAAATATTATATTTTTTTATATTTATACACTTTTTATATTTAATAAACTATTTACTTATTTATTTATTTTTATATTATATTTTTCAAAACCTCAGAATGGATAATGATTATCGCTGAGATGAAAATATTAAAATGGATATGTGATAAAATTAAGAAAAATAAAATTAGAAATAAAAAATACGTATTAAATTGAGAGTGAATTCGATTGTGGATAATATGCGAAAGTATCACTTGAAATAATTTAGACATATACAACGAAAATCGAAAAGCGCACCAGTTAGATGGATCGAGAACTTAAATATAAGGATTTATTTAAACAACAAGATAGACCGTTAAATATATGGATATAATGTATTCGTAAAGATGTGACAGTTAAAAAATTAATTGAAAATATAATTTCGGATAGAAATGAGTGGCGCAGAAAAATTAAAATAACTTAAATCATCACTTCTCGTATTATAAATTTAGTTGGAAAGTGTGTGTATGTGTGCACGCTTATTATTATTATTATTTTTTCTCTTTTTTTATTATCTTATATTTGTTTCTCAAGATCGGTCCCAAATTTTGATATTAAAACTCTGATTATTGTTATTGTTTTATAATTAATAATTATATATCTAATCATTTTATATTTTTTATTATAAAAGATGACTATTCATTTACATAACATAATTAATATTTATATAAAATTATTATATTTTTTATTTTTACATGTTTTCTATATCATTTTGTATCTGATTTACGTGCGACCTAATTTTACAATGTCTCCCATGAATTTTGAAATTTAGCAAAAGTTATCCGCCCACCCATTTTTCCATTAAAATTAACTTATTATATATATATATATAATAATTTTCTCCACAAAATTTTGAATTAACAATTTGGTTATTTTGTCTACCACTTGATAAAAAGTTAACTTCTATAGTTGCATTAAAAGCAACTATAACTATAAAATAACGTAAAAATTAATAAATATTAAAATAATAATTGACTAATACCGGCAATTAATAAATATAAAATATAAAATTAGTAAATCAAATACTGATCCTACTCAAAGAGACGTTTAATCTGTATTAATTTAGGATTTAAATAGAAAATTATATTTACTATCATGGTTACATATAATACCATTTTTTGAATTAATAAATAAAATTGGCCACTTATATCCTACTATAAAAATTGGAAAGATAATATAAATAATTATTTGGTTACACTTATTCTAATTTTATGATATTTTTAGATTTTATAAATTTAATAATTTATTTTAAAATAAATTAACAAAATGTTTAGATAAAATGAAATGAAATAATATACAAAATATTATATTGGTCGATCACAATGAGTTTTTATGAATTTTTTTATTTTGAAATGATAAAAAATGATAAAATACGAATAATATTGTATAAATAATTATTTATTGATATAAAAAATAAACTTTAGATAATAAAATATTAATTAAAATAGTTTAATTAATTTATAAGTTAAAATAACATGGTTTATAAGATGTGCAAAAAGATTTGAATCGGAGTTACATAATTTTTAAATATTTTATAATCTTAATATATTTTTTAAAAATTGTTAAATAAATTTTATTATTTTATAAGATATTTGAGTTAATTACATATCTAGTCATTAAACTTTACTCTATTTTCACAAATTAGTCCATACAATTAGGAATACTACCTTCTGGTTTTCAAATTTCCAAAATTGTAACGTATTGGTCCTTCCGTTCTTGTGATGGCAGGGTGACCAGTTAATCTTGACGTGACAATCTACGTGTCGTACGGACTGACGTGTCATTGCTATGTCGGTACACGAAAACATATTATGATATCACGTCGGCATTTTTGCCGACGTGATCTCATGTAACTAATTATTGACGTGATAAGTCACGTCGGCCCATGGTTTTTTTTTTTTTTCTTAAAAAAAATCTCTCTCTGTAACACTTCACTGGTAATCACGTAAAAACTAAACCTTCGTCTCTCTACTGTCGCCACCACCACCGTCTCCACCACCCCAACCACCATTACCACCACCATCACCACCACACCCCTACGCCGTGGGGCGAAGCTTCTGCTCTTTCGTGGGTCGAAGCTTCTCTGAAGCTTCAGCGGAAGGGGAAGGGGGAGAGAGAGAGAGAGAGAGAGAGAGAGAGACTTGATCAAAAAAGAGGGAGTTTTAGCCACGAGACACGTGCAAGAGGAGCTGCCGTCGTCATTGGGGAGGATTCCTTGGCAATGCAACATCGGAATCACCCAACTAGTCTTGTTTTTCATTTGTTTGGGCACTTCGTATTGCTATGCCAGATGGGTTTGTTCAGATTCAGAAGGGGTTGTTGTTAGTGAAGACGTTAGGGTGCGAGTTCGAAATTCCCAAATTGGGCGAATTTGAATAATCTCCGTCATACTGCCTCTCTCTCTCTCTATCCGTGGGCATGTAACTCTTTAATTCTCGTCATCTAAACGCCCTCTTCCTTCTTCAAATGCATCTCAGAATTCAAACGCCAAATGAACAAAGGTTTGTTCTCTCTTTCTCTCTCTCATCAATTAGGGTTAAAACTAGGGTCCTCTCTCTCTCTTCCTTGATTGAATTCTTTTTCTGCATGTTCAATTTTAAATCTCTCATAACGTTTGATTGGTTCTAAATCAAAATTAGGTAGCGACAACTGTCAATCTTTGTCCACGAACGAAAGACCCTGTTCTTTGTTGGGGAAAACCCTAGGTCTGTCAAAATTATTAACTGATTCACTTTGTGTTAATGTTCTGAAACTCTTTGATGAGTCTGTGAAAGAAAAGACTCAGGAAATTGAATTAGAGGCCGAGCATTTGGTTCCGCCATTGCCAATAGGTTTGAGTTCTCTTCTCTGGTTTAATACGGTAGGTTTTTTTTTTCAATGTCAGATAGAGGGAATTTTTTTCCTAAGAAGTACTTCTTTTGCTAATGTGATACGTCACGTAAATAATTGATTATGTGGTATTATGATATATTTTTAGGTTCTGATATGATAATGATTCGTTAATGTTTGTATGATACGTAAATTGTCATGTTAATAATTAACGATCATCCTGTCATCGTCAGCGATGGAAGGATTAATTTGTTATGATTTTAAAAATTTGAGGAATAGGATAAAGTTTAATAACCGTAATTAACTCTAAAATGTTTTGAGCCTACGCACGAACACACCATAAAGAGACACGTTACAATTCTTCTGAAATTTTGCTAATGGAGACGGAGACAGTTAACCTTATCTCTATATGCTCTCGTTTTCCCACGTCCCTCTCTCTCTCTCTCTCTCTCTCTCTCTCCTCCTGGTCGTCTTTCCTGCCCTTTCATAGCTCACAGCTACACCAGAGTCTCTGTCTCTCTCTCTGTCTCTCTCTCTCTCTCTCTCATCACCTTGTTTTGTGGTTCTCTCACACACTCTCTCTCTTCTTCCATGGCTACCGTGTCATCATCCCCAACCCTCTCTTCCCCACCAACCTTCACCGATTCCAATCCTCACAAGCTCACATTAAAGAACAGCAACATCCCCAATCCCAACTTTCTCTCCCTAAAACGATCCACTAGGGTTTTCGACTCCGCTCTCTGTCGCTGCAACAATAATCACTCTTCAGAATCTTCTTCTCCCTCCGACAACTCATTTGTTCTTCTTCCTCTCCAACGAGCCTTTAACAACGTTTCCAAGCAACTCGAGCAATTCGTGAACTCGTATTTCGATCAATCGAAAAACAAGGACTGCTCGAGTGTAGACAGAGACAGGAGAGAGAATGCTGTTGATGAGGAGGATTGGGATTGGGGTCGCTGGAAGAAGCATTTCAAAGAAATTGATGAGCAGGAACGCGTTGTCTCAATTTTGAAGGTGAAATGCTAGTGTTTGTGTTGTGAATTGTATCGCAATTCCTAGAAATTAACTATTCGTTGTACCCAAATTGGTATTATTTGTGGGTGTCTATGATGCACTGGCATCTGTAATTAACGATGATGTTTGTGTTGTACTTATGTTAGACATGATTTTTGGACACGATACACGATTTTGACTTCATAACTTATGATAGTGTTAAATTTTTATGACATTTCTGTGTCCCTGTGTTTCGTGTCTGTGCTTCATTGGTGTAGATTTTATAGTTTGAATCATGGTTTATATTATAAAAACAAATTTATAAACCGAAAGAGTTGCATGCCCAGGACCTCCCAGGGTTATCTCTCAGTTGGTGGGGCCGTGGTGATGAGCTCAGTTAAGTTCAATAATTGTAGTTCAAATTGGATATTCTATACAAAGTGGAGCCGTCATGGTAGTGCCCAAGAGCCGGTTTTGCGCGAAAGAAAAGGGAATTTGATTGGACTCTGACATGAGAAGCAGGCTAGTTAATTGTTGTGGATGATTTATTGTTTACAAATGTTTTTAGAGTTTGAAGTTAACTTTCTTAACCTAATTTCTAGGTTTATTGAATTTCATGTGCTCATTTTAAGGAATCTTGGGGCCACAGGAGCCTAGACTCATTGACAAATGAGTTTGAAAATTTTATTCAAAATCAGTTATTAGGTTAGAGCTGATCTGAGCTTTAAATGAATCTCTGCTTATGCTTATGCTCAAAATTGTTTACTGAGTTTAAAATTGTTCCCATGCTTGTCGGAGAGTCTTGGCTGAAGTGTTCACTTGAATGACTCAAAAGCCTTACGTATGATAAAGTCATGAATTTGGCATGTTCAGCTAATTGAACGGCCCAAGCATGGGCCAAAATGAGCTGCATTAGCAGTTGTTCAGAAATGGCTCATTTATATTTGCAGAATATACATATAAACATTCACAAATACATATTTCAATTGGTTCCTAACATAATTTGTTGTTTTATGCTCAATGTATAAGTGATAATTGTGAGACATTTTCTGGAGTTAGACGCACTTAAGAATATCTTCTTTCCAAGATTGTTGTCGGTGTTATGGAGGCGCTTCCTGAATTTGATTTTATCATAATTTCTCCTTTCAGATTTTCTGCCTTGCTTTTCAATGCTTATGTGTGCTTCTTGAAAGGTGTTGATGCTTCAAAATTACTGATAGATGTATATTGTAATATTGGAGCAGTCACAGTTAGGTCATTCTGTTAATAGAGAAGATTACGAAGATGCTGCTAGGCTCAAGGTGGCAATTGCAGCTGCAGCTAAAAATGATACTGTTGGCAGAGTGATGTCCGAATTAAATGTAAGAATTTCCTTCATTCCATCTCTCTCTCTCTCTGAACTGCCAGTCTGGGCTAAATTTGTTTTTGGACATTCAGAGGGCTATCGAAGAAGAATGTTACAATGATGCAGCTTTTATTCGAGATAATGCTGCAGCAGGATTGGTAAGTGAACTTATGAGTTTGCTCAGGTTAATATTCTTTTCTATGCTCTTCTCCCTCTCTGGTGATACTTTTCTTCATTTATGAACTAAGCAATGTTCCAAGAAGCTTTTGATACGCAAACCCCTGAGAGGGATAGTAATTTCTTCTGTATAATTTTTTTCTAAAGACTGATAGAAGTTGTCATTCTTTAACTGATGTTTTTAATAACAATTCACAGTTACCCTTATTTGATCTTGACCTTCTGATGATCAATTTGTTTTCCCCTATGGAGAAAGCTTACACCACTGCTGTGGTCATGTACACTTAATGATAGATTGGGTGCAATTTAGAGATGGACTAAGGATAGAGTTTCTTTAATTTATTACATGCCTCATGAAGGTTAGGTCAGCTGTTTAATCTTGTAAACAGTATACTTCTCTATGAGGTTGACATATGAGAACCCTGTAGATCACAATTAATCCTGTATCTCTCATTGTGTGCCATAATAGTCATAATATTCTTTCTGGTGTTTGGATTTCTCTTGTAATGGAAATAATTTTGCATGATAAAGAATGCAGAGGAAGTTGGTTGATTTTTCACATATTTTTTCCCTGGAATGTGTGGAGGGTTGCTCTGTATAGGGACAGTCACTATGAAAGAGGTGATGGTAGCTAAATATGGTACAACTCAAGACAGATGGATGTCTAATGTAGTGATCTGGCCTTTTGAGGTGGCTATATGGACGGAGATCTGGAGAGGATAGAATTTTCACCGGCAATGTTGGTTTTAAAGTGGGTAATGGGGTGAGAATTTCTTTTTGCCATGATGCATAGTGCTGTTCATGTCCTTTAAAGAGTTGCTTCTCGAACTTATTTGAGTTGATGATAAACATAGAGGCTTTAATGAGCTCTTTAGCTTTTATTCGTGAGCCCAAGTTCATTGATATGTACATTTTATTGGACAGGAAAGTAATTGATAAATTGGAGAGTTTCTTAAGTTTCTCTGAATTGCTTGAATTGGCAAAGTTGGATTTCGGAAGGGGGAAAAATAGTGTTTTAGAGAAGGTTAACAACAGGAACTTTTAAGGTTTGGAGTGGGGGAAGGTCTTCTTTTCCATGGAAGTTCATTTGTGATTCCTTGTTTCCCCCTAGGGTTGCCTTTTTTGTGTGGGAGGCTGCCTGGGAAGGGTTTTAACTCGTGATAATTTTCAAAGAAGGGCATTGTTTTGGTAAATAGATGTGTTTTATGCAAAAGAGAGCTTGAGACACTTGATCATCCACATCTGCATTGTACTCGGACTTATTCATAATGGGGGATTTTTCTTTTGTGTATTTCTTAGGTGAGTTCTGTTCAAAGTGAGCTATGGGGTTGAGGTGCTGTAAGAATATGCATAGTGAGGAGGAGTTCTTTAGGATTCTTCCTCTAACTGTGTTGTGGATGGTTTGAAGGGAATGTAATGGGAGAATTTTTGAGAGGGTGGAGAAACCCTTTATGAGTTTTGTGGAATCTTTCCTCAAGTGTTTTGTTTTTTTTTTTTTTATTTCTTTATTTAAATCTTTCATGTCCTTTGTTGAGGGGGGGGGAGAGAGAGAGAGAGAGAGAGATTTGTTCGTTCGTTATCATTTCTTTTGCAAGCAGTAGATGAATATTGTTTCTCTTGTTGGTATTGAACTTTGTGTTGCGGTTTGTGTTCTGAAGGTCCTGTTGTTCACAAGGTTTCCTGTTTGTGAGGGAGAAAGAAATGTCTCTCATTTATGGAGGACAAGACCAGTCTTGGTCGGAAAGAGCTTTTATTTCTTCACTGGAGAATTAACTTTGAAAATTATTAGCTAATGGTTTTGCAGGAGCCTTTTTTTCTTTTGGTGTGTATAGTCCTTTATGCCGGATGATGCTTGAATTTCTTTTGCAAACACCTTTTTGTTGCTATGATTCTCCCTCTCTCTCTCTCTTCATTTTTTTTTGGCAATTTACACCTCCCACGTACTTGTCCTTTTCTTTTTCCTTACTAACTTAGCTTAGCTGTAATCATTTAAGTTAGATTCTTTGTCTTACATGATTTATGTATTAAAGTTGATTTCCAGGTTGGATGGTGGGCTGGTATCTCAGAAGATGGAGATGATCCTTATGGTCAAATTATTCGTATAAGTCCAGAGCATGGGAGATATGTTGCCAGAAGTTATAGTCCCAGGCAAGGTCTTTTATTAACCCCAAAAAAAGTTAGATATGAATTTGTGGCTACAAAAGATACAAAATATTCTTAGATGAATTTATTGACCTGTTTTGCCTAGGATGCCTTATCCTCCTCTGTATTGTCTTTTCAAGTTTCTTCTCCTAATGAAATCTTTCTGTTTCTACACAACCATAATATGTGTGTGTACAGAGAGGGAGAGAGAGGGAGAGAGAGAGATAAACTAGTGGCATGAGATTATGTAGGTTCAAATATTTGACGAGGTTTGGTTTTTGTTATTTACAATGCGTCTGAATTGTATATGCTTGATATCTTTATTCTGAAAATCTTACAGTGGTAGTTCTAATTAATTGAAATGCTGCCCCTGAAATGCCTCCCTTTCTATAGGCAAATACCGGGGGTTAAACATGGAGACTTGTCCCTTTAAAATGAGCAAGCAGGTTTCATGTCTTGACTTTTCCCCCCCAAATATCTGTGAGACTTGTGGATATTGTTAGTCCATGTGACAACCAAGAAAGGGGTTCAATTGGTTGTCTTTGATTGGCTTTTAAAAAAATTTAATTTGACTCCACTTAGATCTAAAATAATCCTATGGTCATTTTAAACATATTGATGTGGGACAAATTTTCTAAAATTATTCAGGTGACTCAAGAAAAGGAAAGAGGTCCACTAGTTTCTTATTTTTATAATTTCCTAATTTTTAAAATTTCCCAATTTCTTTAATTTTCTAATTTTTTTAGTTTTAGTTTCCTAATTTTACTACTTTTTTAATTTCTTTAGTTTCTTTATTTTTATAGTTTCCTAATTTATGGAGTTTGCATTCCTTATAAATACTTATAGTGTTTTATTATTTTGGCATTCATGATTTATAATATTTTCTTTGAGAGTGATATTTCATTTTTGAGAGTTTTAGGGTTTTCTCTTTTCAAACCTTATTGTTTTCATTCTATCTCTCTCGCATTAGGTGGTATTAGAGCCAAGGCTTCCCCTTGCGATGGCCAACCAAGCCGGTGAAGGTAGTACTCTTTCTAACGTATTCAGAAAGTAGCGAGCTGTGACAATTATAATCCAAACGTTGTCTGTTCGAATGGAGCGGGTAGAATTACGAATAGAGTAGGCAAACAGCTATGAGACGTCGTGATCAAATCAGGGTAATATAGGAGGTGAAGGTGGCGCCAGGAGAATCGCTCAGGGACCTTACTTCAATCCCATATTACCACAACAATCTCGTAGGGTTCAGACCGAGGATAATTTTTCAGACGAGAAGGTTACTTAGTTTTTTTATCATAACTCTAATTCAAGGGCAACTCGTCAATATCGACAAGAAGAGTTCCGATTGAAAGTCGACATCCCTTTATTCAATGGGAATCTAAATATTGCAGATTTCCCAGATTGGGTAGTAGAGATTGAGAGGTTTTTCGATTTCACAGAGATTCTAGAGAATAAGCAAGTAAATTTGGTAGCATATCGATTAAAAGGTAGAGTTTCTTCATGGTGGGAACAAACTCAGATCCAACAAAGGCGTTTGGGAAAACAACCAATAAGGATTTGACAAAAAATGAAGATGCTGATGGCCATATTTCTTCCTCAAGATTATGATCAATTTTTATTCCATCAATACCAGACGTTGGTGTAGGGACAAAAATCTGTGACTGAATAAACGACAGGTTTCTTGTGACTATCGACAGGGAATAATTTAATGGAGACTGAAGGTCAACAGGTAGCGAGATATATTCATAAATTGAAACTTGCAATCCAAGATAAAATTGACTGTCAAATCATTCTAACCCTCAATGGGGCTCTCGAATATGGCCCAGAGAGCAGAATCAATGGAATCTAGGGAATTTTACGGGAATGAAGGTACCCGTAAACCCATTGGGGAGGCATCTAGGGCAAACCCGAGAGTCAATATATGGTTAAGTTCTGAATCTGTGAAGAAAGATATGACAGAAATGGAGCATACAAAGGAACCAACCAACAACAACCCTTATTCGAAGCCGATAGGAGATAAGTGCTATAGGTGTGGGCAAGTTGGATATAGGTCTAACAATTGCCCTCAACGCCATCAAATTCATCTGGTCGGCTATGGTAGAGAGGATGATGAAAGGTCTGCTGATGAAGACAAAGAGATGCGAGGCTGGATGGGGAGAGACGATGTGCAGAACCTGGTGGTTAGAAAGGTGTTGCTGATCCCTAAGCGAGATGTTACACAACGGAATGAACTCTTTCAAACTTGTAGCGGTGGTCTTATTATATGTGTAGATTTAGACTCATTGCATGGTACGAAGGACATTGACTCACCAAAACTATTACAGTTTGCAAATGCTGTTATTTCTTTAGAGACTGAGACATAGAAGAAAGGGGTGGTGCTTGACATAGGTTGGACTAAAACAAACTTTTTGAAAAATCTGGAAGATCTGTCATATGAATTTATGATATTGTTACCTCATAATTACTTAGCATTTATCCTCTTGCTACCAAGTGCTACATGTGGTATGGTGGAAGTTCGCAACATCGTGGAATCAATTCACAACATAATTAGAAAGAGTGTAGATATTTCTTATTCGGAAGTTGAATATTTCAAGATTGATCCAGCAAATAGGAAAGTTTACTATCGTTCTAAATCAGACAAGCACGTGGGTGGGGTAGAAGAATTTGAGGTTGACTATGATTGTCTGGTTATAGTAGTTTTTTTGATATTTATCATACTCAATATAAGTTTTTTTGGGAAGAAAACTAAGAAAAGAGTTGAGGATATGGATGCAGATATTGAAGGTATCACTCGAGGGCGAGTTCTTTTCAGGAAGGGAATTGATGTGGGACAAATTTTCAAAAATTATTCAGGTGGCTTAAGAAAAAGGAAAGAGGTTCATTAGTTTCTAATTTCTATAATTTCCTAATTTTTAAAATTTCCTAATTTCTTTAGTTTTTTAATTTCTCTAGTTTCCTAATTTTTTTTGTTTTAGTTTCTTAATTTTACTCGTTTTTTAATTTCTTTAATTTATTTATTTTTATAGTTTCTTAATTTATGGGGTTTACATTCCCTATAAATACTTATAGTGTTTCATTATTTTGGCATTCATTGATTAATAATATTTTCTTTGAGAGTAATATTTTTCTTTGAGAGTTTTAGGGTTTTCTCTTTTTAAACCCTATTGTCTTCTTTTATCTCTCCCGCGTTACATAAGCAGTGAAAAATTAAAGTAAGGATAGAGAGATAAATCCGATTTTATAGTTGTTTAGCCTTGTGTCTACGTCCACTTTTCTAGTTAGCAAGTTGGGTTTTAACAACCTACTAATTTTCCACTATGATGAGAAGTTACAAGATACAACTCAAAACTGTTGACTTGTGATCTTCTTTAGCTTGAAGATGCCTTCGTCTAACAGAAAGTCTAACAGAAAAAGACTCACAATATTTACCAAACTATTTCACACAACTCACTGCACAACACAATTTGGCTGTTCAAGTAACTAACTTTCAACATGAATATCTCACTCCAAAAAAGTCAAAATAACTTTGTAAAAGTTGCTGAATAATTTCTGTATATCAAACTTTAAATCCTAGAAAAGATCCCCTCCAAACTTGTCACCATCGTGAAGATATATAAACCCAAAGTTGGCTTCTCAGCAACATTTTACAGCAGTAATTTTCTGGTTATTTTCCTAATTTGAAACACTGAAATCTCTCATGATTTCTTGTGTTTTTTCAACTGTTGTAATTCAAACTTGAAGTTTGAATTTCACTCTTGACATTTATAAACTCTGATTTGAATTTTTCTAATTGATAGAGTTTGCTGAAAATTCGAAATCCTTCCAAAAAATCAGCTTCTGGAATATCTTTCTGCTTTGGCAAAATTGAGTGACTAGCCAGTTTCGCCCACAATTTTCTCCAGCTTTTCCTCAAGCTTTTAGTGCTGTAAATATTTAAATTTGTAGCCCTGCATACCTTCTTCAATATGTAATTTTTGAATTTGAAAGAGCTTGATCGCTCAAGGAGATATTGTGGCCTAAATATATGTAAATGATCATATCTCCTTTCCTAGAAAAATACTAACTCTTTGAAATTTGAAATTCGAACTTAAGCAAACTTGATCTTCAGTTGTTGAGAGATTAATGTGTGTATCCAAATATATTTTTAGACTAAGTGTAGTACCCACTCTACACTTAGATTGCTGAGCTGGATCTTTGATTAATAAAAAGAAATTTTGCCTTTATAACAGTCTGAACTTCTGCCTCAGTAACAGTCTCTATGGTCCAAGATAATTAGCATTTATAGCATCCTCTATAGCAATTTCTATGAACCATTTTTATGTGATTTTCTGAACAAAACTTTATCTGTACACTTAGTAAAAATGTTAAAACAATATGAAAGGTTTTGTTATCATCAAAATCTCAAGGGGACAACAATTATCCTAACAGATATATTTAAGCTTCTAAGTATGACCATTGTTTTTAGCCATAGGTTACTCTAGTTGGCTGACACCATAATGTTCAGTCTTTGGTATGATTTCAATGCTTTGATTGATTTGGCTTCTAAAATGATGGCACTATTCAATTTACATGTGTTGTCAACTTGTACATTTTGTTACTAGCATGCTTAAGCTTCGTAAGAAGTAGGACTAGGGAAAGTTGAATACATTCTTCAAATTTTCTTTTAGTCCTTGGTTCTCTAGGCCTACAGGTGCACACCGGTCTTTGTGGGACTTGTGTCTGACAAAATCTCTTTCTGCCTGGTTCTGTCACATGACAACCATCTTATTTCTCCTTTGTAGATTATCAAATGTTTGAGCTAGGAAAAAATTAAAGGCAGCATTTTATGTTTGATTCTTCATAAATGGCTCAAAATTGATATTTTGGATCCTGACATGCCAACTCTTGGTTCTTTGACCAATATTAGTTGGTTTCCCTCTTGACATACAAGGATGCATGTATGAACTTATCTTGTTTCTGCACACAAGGTCGATACAGTTTTGGCCTTCCCAGTTAGCATTCTGCTAGCTAGCCTTGAGGTGGAAGCCATTTGGTTCATAGATACAAGGTGTCAATCATGCAATGCATGTGGTTAAAATGTGATGTTCATATCTCTAAGAAATTCATTTTCAATTATTTTTATAGGCGTGACAGTGCCTCTTTGTGGCACTTGCATTTGGAGCTCCTAATAGCATGCCTCTGAGGAGCTAATAAGGGACTGGAAGAACTTGCATAATTATTTTTTTTTTCTTTTGTTTGACAATGTAGATTTTTTTTTTTCCCTTTTTTTATTTTCAATTTTAGTTTTTGATTGCAAAGAAGAAGATTTATAGAACTAGAGAACGTTCCGCAAAAAGGAGCGGATGAGGAGTAATCCTCAAGATAAACTGAAAATAAATATAAAATCAAATTAAGTCCTGTCTCTACAAATATCTTGAAAGAGTAACCATAATAGATTCCCAAAACTGAGGCACTAAGTGATGCCAAGATAACCATGTTTGTTCTTTTTGTTGGTGATGTGGCAAGTTGGAGCATCATTTAGTTTTCCTATGAAGATCTAAATTTCAGAATTTTATACCATTATGATTTTCTGTTTCCTCTTTTTTTTTTTTTTCCCAGACAGCTTGCAACAGCTGCATCTGGTGTTCCCTTGTTCGAGGTCTTTCTTACCGCAAACAAAAAGGCAGGATACAAAGTTCAGGTAAATTTCTGCCAGCTATGTTATTTGTTCTTTCCTCATTGGCTGATCTTCCGATTAGCACCATTTTCCTGTTGCTCAAGCTCCATTCTAACTAATGATTTTATTAGTCGTGAATATATTTTCATAAGAGAAGGATTTTTTTACCAATGAAAAGAAAAAAATTTGCTCCAAGGGATGCAAAACTTTAACGAGAGCAAAAAAAATCTATAAAATTAGCTACTCTCCAGAGGAAGAGGTAGATTTAGAGTAAAACCAAAAGAAGAGAGATCTAATAGTGCTATCAACAAAGCTGCTCACAGGTCTCTCAACCCCTTTCAAAAAATCCTCTGACTGTGTTACATCGGAAAAGGGCTAGAGGTGGCATCCTGCAGACCCTTTTTGTTGTATAAAACCTCAAGCCACTCCAACCCCAAATCTCACTTTGTATGGTCTTTGACATGACCCAATGAATGTGCAAAATAGAGAACACCTTCTTCCTAACTAACTTGGGTTCAGGAGCAGTGAAGAAGCAAATAGTCAACAAGTTAATGCTCACCCTTACACGTAACACACCTGTTGGCTAAACAAAAGCATTTTTCTGAAGGTTATCTTGGGCTAGAATCCTTTGCGGTCTCCCCAGAAATAAGCAACTCTTGAGGGAGCGGGCATTTTTTCATGTCTTTCCAAGGAAAAACTGTCCTTCCATTCCGTCCCAAAGGTAGACATGTCAAATAACATTATAAAAACCAGGATGATTTCATCATATGATGTTTACTTTGGTCTGTCAGTATTATCATTATGGGTTTGGTCTCCCTCTCTCTCTCTCTCTCTCCTCTCTCTCGGTCAAGTTCACACAGCCATCAATCCGCACTTTTATGTGCATGTCTACATGTTTTTGTTTTGTGTGTGTGCATGTGTGGTGCTTGTGTCTTGTTATTTCATTTTTTCTTTTCTTTTTTTTTCCAGCTCAATCTACTTTGCAAAGCATTTTGCTTAAATTAATTAGGTTGGCTCTGTATCTTTTTCCTTTCCCACATGAGAAGAGATGAAAGATATGTGGAAAGAGAATTGAAAAGCTAATGAAATGGATTTAATCTTGTTGAAGTTCAGATGATTATTGTATTTTTGTTTCTTATGATTCAATTTTCGGCTTAAGATGATGCTAGGTAATGGTAGTAAAAAAGGGCTCACCCGGTGCACGGTGCACAAAGTACTCCCCGGCTCAGTGCGGGGGTATGAGGAAGATGGGTATGTTAGGTAATGGTAGTACTGGCTATAAAATACTTTCACATGAGAAAGAGATAGGGATTAGTAACTGCTTTTTATTGATGTGTAACAACCCCCCCCAAAAAAAAAAAAAATGAAAATGATAAGTACTTTTCTGTCTTAGTGCGTGTATCCGACATTTGAATCTCCATTCGCACTAAGTCTCCAGTAGTTTTTCTAAATCATCATGCCCAGGAAAATATTTGCTGAGGAAACTTTTCTTGGAGAGCATTCTTTGAAAAATATATATATATTTTGTTATTTGGATAAATATCAAACATTATCATTTTTCTTATTTTTTTATTTTTTTATCATTATTATTTTGTTTTTCAAAATAAATTTGCCAACACCAAATGGCCATGGCCAGGAAAATGACTTCTCGAATTTCATTTGGAAGTCATTTCCAGAGTTCGGTGTTTTTCTATGTTAACTGAAAATTTTTCTGATTGGCAAACACAAGAATTATTTCCATGAAGTTATTTTCTGTTGAAATAGATGGCGCCTATAGGGTATACAACAAATATATGAAGTAGCAATACTCTCTGTGTAAATCTTATGAAGGAATCTTATGCTCTTCAGGCTGTCTACTTAATGCGGAGAGGACTTCCTGAAAACTTATCCGCTCTATCCTCAAAATTTCCTGGGGCACTGAGTGGCATGAACTCTTTGTTTTCTGCTGAAGGAAAAAGCGGATTATTATCTACAAGTATTGAAGAAACCGATGATGGTAAGGATAGGGATGGAGATTCAGATGTGAATGAGGGGCTCCCTGGTCTCCAGAACATTTTCCCCGACATGATTCCTGGTGTGAAGGTAAAGGTTTTAAAAGTGACTGCACCTGGAAAGGCAGACCATGATGTAATTTCTAAGGTGATTGACAAGATAATGGATGTGGAAGAAGAGGAAGAAGAAGAAAATGATATTGAGCTAGATGGAGATGTAGAAGATGAAAATAAATATGGGAGTGACCAGGAGCAAGATGAAATTGAAATGGATGCTGGTGGTGGATTACTTGACACACGTGAAAGTGGCGAAATTGCAGTGAAAGTTATTTTTGGTGGTATTGTACAAAAATTTTCCAGCAGTGAGGAAACTAGCGATTTAGTGCGCGTACCAGCTAGCTTGCGGAAAAAAGGGCGCTTCTCATTTTCCTTTTCCATAGAGGACAAACAACCTGATTCTGATGGCATGAAACATGCTTCACGCGATAAAAAAGCCAGCCGCCAAGGTCAACGCACTGTTGATCAACTCGTGTATGATCTTTCCAAGTCCATTGGTCGGGATAGGGTACCACTACAGGTTGGCTTTACTTTTCTTTGGCATAACTTCTTAGCATTTATTTGTTCATTTATATTTATTTTAACTCCATTTTTGAAATCTTATAGCTTTTTGTGGCTTATTTGTCAGTAGCATTGACATTTTTAACCCCTTCAGGTACTTAAAAATGTGGGTGAAATAATAATTGTTATCCTCAGCCAGGCTCAGAGTCGTCAACCCCTTTCTGGATCCATGACTTTTAATCGGATTCAAGTACCAGCATCACCAGATCCTCTTGATGGTGGGTGATATTATTGCTCAATCTGTTTAGTATCGAGTCAGTTGGAAATCTACTTAAAGATTGCCATTTCTACTTACAAGAGCATTTCTCCTTTGACCATTCTGTATGCGTTTGTATTTATAGCTGATACAGTTAGAAAATGACTTCTTCTTCTTCAGGACTATATATTGGTTCTCATGGGCTTTACACATCAGAAGTCATACAGCTGAGACGCAGATTTGGCCAGTGGCATGAGGATAAGGGAACTACAAGAACTTCCAATCTTGAGTTTTATGAGTATGGAGGCGTTAAAGTTAACTGGGGATCCTTATGTACCAGCTGGCCAGGTAGGTGTTCTTTTACTGAGGTACTGATAACGAAACTTGATTTATTGAATTGCTGGTGTATAGATTTTGTAGGAAGTTTCTTGGAATGGAAATAGTTGGGTGTGACAGGATGCTACCATTTACTCTTGGTGTCAGTTGCACTTTAATTGGTAATGCTAAATAGGGTAGAAATACCTTCATAGGATGTTGTGTACTCCATAAGTTTCATAGATTCTACTATGAAAAAACTTATGCAATTAGTATATCATCCTTTGGAGCTGCATACATTTCTATTGCTATCTGTTATTTCTATTATTGAGCTATTTACTGTTCTTCCTGTTCAAGTTGGCAAAGATCTTTCTACTTACATGGTCATGAATAAGCATGAAGTACAAAAACTATTGCATGGATCAGCATTTAGTGGGAGTTCCACATACTTCAATCATTACTTGTGTCTCTGTGTGCATGTGGAGAGAGAGAGAGAGAGAACATGCACAATAACATTTTTTTTTTCTCCTCTACATCAGAATTGATCCTGCAGTAACAACGGAATAAAGACAATAATCAATATATTGATGCCAAGTTTTACACACATGTTCCTATAGGTGGCTTTTCGTGCGAAGGTTGGAAAACATTATCAACTTCCTCACAAAGGGATCATTCCTGAAGAATTGGGAGTGGTAAACAAACTAATGTTCTGAGTTGTCTTATGCCTTCCTCTCTTTCAGACTTTCTTGTTTCCTTGTGTCATCCCCAATTTAAGTAACTGCTTTTATCATATTGGACATACAGATTGCACGGTATAGAGGACAAGGAAGGCTAGCTGAGCCAGGCTTTCGTAATCCATGCTGGGTTGATGGCGAACTTATTATTCTTGATGGAAAGGTTTTTCTTTTTCTTTTTTTCCTTTTTCATTTTATTTACTTAATGTAGTGGTTGTATTTATTTTACACTCCTGTGCCAAAAGTTTCTTATTGTGTTCTGCCTGTAATTACGGATGCTGATTGTGTATCACATAATGCTTGTTGCAGTATATTAAAGGGGGCCCTGTAGTTGGATTTGTGTACTGGGAATACCAATTTCTTGTTTTCTTCAACCGGCTAAGGCTTCAGGAGTAGACTTTCCA
Organism: Dillenia turbinata; assembly: GCA_037126225.1. Classification (NCBI taxonomy): domain Eukaryota; kingdom Viridiplantae; phylum Streptophyta; class Magnoliopsida; order Dilleniales; family Dilleniaceae; genus Dillenia; species Dillenia turbinata. Next base: position 15,758,306 of record JBAMMX010000024.1, read on the forward strand.
TTGTACATATATTTTGAGGTTGCTTATACCTTGTTCCAGAATTTGTAGGGTAAGTTGTTCTTCTGTAGGGGAGAAGAGGGTTAACTAACCTTTAAATTTACAAGTAAATTGGTTTGGATTTTGGTTTGTTGAGTTTGGTCTATATCTTCCTGGTATTTTTCTGTAAATTGATGTCAGAGACATTAGTGGGGTGTTATCTGAGTTTTTGGGAGGTTACATTACCGGAAAACTGTTGGCCTGATGGGTTTAGCTCTTTGCTGTAACATGTCCTAGGCCAGGGTTTCAGTTCATGGCATCTATGCCCATACACAATTACAGTCTATATACAAAAAAATAAATAAATAGATAAACCACTTTCTTTCTTATATTGGTTGATGCCTTTTCCTTGTGGCAAATACTAATTTCAGAGGTTTGACCATTTCTGCCAGGAGTTTGGCCTTCTTTGTATAAGACCACTACAAGATAGGTTTTTGGAGTTGCAGCTCTCCGCTTTGTGACTAATCAATTAGTAAAACCTATGGAATTAGATTTGTTCTGTCTGGATGCCGTTAGCTCCTTAGATACATCCGATGGTCCTAACATATTATCATTTTTTAAATTTACTATTGTGGGAAAATTTTTGAATGGGGTAGAAATTGTGAAAAGTAGGGTTTGTGATCATCAATCATTTGTTACTGAAGCATCACTTGTTGAAACCTTTGCAGATTTTGAGAGACATTATGTTATGGCAGGGAATGAACACAAGGCTGATGAAGTGGCATCCAAATGGACTGATAGGTGGTTCCCAAGATGCTGCACAAGGAGGTTCCAAAGGCTCTACTAGTTTATAACAGAAGAAGGAATAAGAAGAATGTGTAATGTAACAAATTGCATAACTGTGAGGTAAGAGAGAGAGGGGAATCAAAGTGGTTAGAGGTAAGTCTATAAATGTAAGGCGAGTGTAGTAGTGAGAGCAGGGGGAAGAAAGGAAATTGTATTTCGGCCTTTGGCTGGACAGTCTTGCATTAGCAGGCTGAATATTTCTGTAACTCTTAGAATTTATCTCTTCAATGAATGAAGCTTATGCAGCTTTTCTCTCTTCTGAATTCTTTCCTTCCTTGAGCTCTACCATTTGACTTCTTTCTGTCCATTGTGGTTATTCTCTTCTGAACATAACAATTTTGGTCCGACTTGCCGGATCCATCAAGTGGGACGAGAAGTCTAGTAATGCCTAATACCAAGATGGAGTCTCAAATTGAAGCCATAGAAAAGAATGTCGATAGCATCTTGGATGAACTACTTCACCAACATTCTCGTCTGGACAAATTAGATACGCATGAGGAGATGATCACGGCTTGGATGAGTCGCCGACCAACAGAGAAAGAAGATAGTGGGGTTTCGACCACCCCAAACGAGAGTGACGTCGGTGGATCAGGAATCAAGGTGGGCGACATACCAATTTTAGACCCCACTGAATCAATCCAACGCACGATCAAGGTTGCACCCGCAAATGATTACCAACTTTTCGCCAAGAGGGTGGAGCTCCCGAGCTTTGATGGTGGGGATCCTGCGGCTTGGATTGCTCGAGCGGAACAGTATTTCCTCATTCATAAGACCAAAGAGGAGCTGAAAGTGACCTTTGCCCTAGTATGTATGGAAGGATCGGCTCTTCACTAGGTTCGATGGCTTCACGAACAAAATCCGAGCCTTGGTCGGAATTATCAATGGAGCTCCTTGATCGGTTTGGGAATGGCCTCATAGCGAGAGTGGTTCATGAAATTGAGAGAATGGTTGCAGAGATGCTGGCTGAGGGAGTGATTAGGCCTAGCTCCAGACCCTTCTCCAATCCTGTCCTCTTGGTGCGGAAGAAAGATGGCAGCTGGAGGTTCTGAGTGGACCATAGGGGCTCAACAAGTCCACCATTCCAGGTACCCAATTCCCATTGTTCATGAACTGCTTGATGAACTAGGAGGAGCCTCCTTGTACAGCATCTTGGGATCCACCTCATCAGTCCATTTGGATGCCACTTCATCAGCCTTATGTTCATTCCTTGCCATAACACATTATGTCAAAATAAAGTTCTTGTAGTAGAGCAGGAGGAACATGCTGGAAGTTCGTTGACACGACGAGTTTAAAGCAAACTGACAGATGCATCCTGTAAGTTTTTGACCTAACAAATTATTACCACCAGAACTTGGAGAGGCATATTTATTTGGCCTTTGAATGTGCTCATATCTTTGCACAGTCCTTCCATTCCATCTAATATCTCTCTCTCTCTCTCTCTACTTCTATTTGATTTTTTAGTTCCTCATTTGGCTGTATTATGATTTTGCGTAACGGAAGAAAGAATTGAATTTTAGTTAAGGTGGAAATCTGTTTCTTTGTTGTAAATATTTTCTTCAAAATCATCAAATCATAGTGTTGTCATTTCTATATACAAATGAAGGTAAATTGTAAACTTAATTGTAAGTGGCCTCTTGATATCTTTCATCCTGAATCAAGCCTGACCCTTACCGCTCCAGCTCTTTAACCATCTTGATATCTATTAAACTCAAGCTCTCATTAAATTCTGCATGTGATTAGCTTATGTTTAGTCTGGTGCCCCACAGATAAAACAAATTTTTACATTAATCTGTAAAGAGAACCTTGTGTGCATGCTCGCATGCTTGCAGAGAGAGAGTTTTGCAGCTTTGGAAATGATTTGATTTCTTTATGTATAATACATAAGAGAGTTGGCATTTGCATCAACAGCTTCATGCCACATACGTTATGTAAGCTTAGTGCAACTAACGAACCTGCGATGCCTTATTTGGTGTTCCACATGAAACTTCTCTTGCTATCTTAGCTCCTCTTCCTTTGGCCATATATAGCCCCATGATGCATCAGTTCCTGCTTCAACAATTTAACTCTTTATTTTTTGGGTGCGTGGGTTGGGGGGGAGGGGAGCATTGTATTGCTATTCAACTGGTATATGATACCTATGGGTGTGCTAGTCCATCTTTAGTATGCATACCTCAATCAGCTGGAAAATCAAAAGCTCGCTGTAGGGTTGAGCACTATTCGGTTAAAATCGAAAAAATTATTTTATAGAACCATTTACTTACATTTTGAATGGTTTATTAGATATTTGATTTGATTTTGAGTTAAACCAAAATTTAATTTGATTTATTTGGATGTTATTGGTTTTTGAGTTTTATTTTGATCAATATCGAATTAATCAAATTAATTAAAAACTATATATATATTTGGATAACTTTTATTTATATAAATATTATTATAATATTATAATTAAAAATTAAAAAAGAAAAATTTAAAAATTAAAATTAATTTAGGGGAGATTGTACAATTAATGAAAGGTTTTTAGTTTATGCCTCTTTAGTTTCAAATTTTCAATATTTAGTCTATTCCGACTCTTTTACTCTCAAATTTGAAACTTTAACGTGACTCCCTCTCCTTCTCTTTTTCTTATTTTACTCATTTTTCACTTTCAAAATTTATATTAGTTAAAATTTGAAATTTAAAATTTTCAAAATAATATGCGATAAATTAAAATTATAAGTGAATTTTGAATTTTATAATTATGGTTTATAGTAATAAGTTAATATGAATGATGTATATTATATTTATATAGACATGAATAGAAAGTAATTTTATTTAAAGGTTTTGTTTTATGATTAGAGATTCCAATAATTCAGTTAATTTAGATAATGAAATCGGTTTAATCACCTAGTTCGGTGAAACATTATTGATTTCTAATCTATTTAGTTAGGTTATTGTTATGAAAATCGTGCATTTAGGTTAAATTCATTGTTGTCAATTTTGATTATTTCAAGTAGCAATATTTACCGTTGGTCAGACAGCCATAAGCGTTCACCCACATCCACCACAGGTGAAATCCAGGGTTTCTTGCTGACAACGCTGAGCAGACAGAATCCAGCATGCAAATATCTGTACAGACTCCTAGAACCAACAGCTTCAACCAAATAAACAAAATTTTTGAATTAGGATTTTGATGATCTCTTGAAATGTTTGTAGTTTGTAGCTAAGGCTGAGTTTCGTAATGGCTGAGCCTGAGTTCATGGTCTTACGAGTTTTGTGAGCCAGTTCTTCTTGACCCGATTGACAAATACATCGGAGCAGTCACTTTCAAATGAACCCATGTACCCGTCAAAGCAGTGCTTTGCACCTGACTGTCACATTTACCATTTTAGGGCTGTACGTATATTCAAGAAAGCAAGACACTACCCAGAGAAATGACAGAAAACAAAGCAGCAGAATTCCACTTAAAATCGGAGGTTTAAGAGAGAGAGGACATTGCGTTTTCTCCAAATTTGCAGAAGCCTTGACTGATGTTAACTAGAACAATCCCAGTCTTTAATATCTTCCGAACCTCTACTGATTCCTGCTCAAGTGGTAATTCATTCATTTTTTTTGGTTCCCGACTAGAGCCACCGCAATGTTAGAGGTACACCCCAACTAATGTGGATCGTCTGCAGTCGAACTCTTTAAAGGATCTTGAGCATTGATTTTCTTATCCCATCCAATTCACGACCATAATTAAAGAAACTCAGCCTACTTCTAGTTGAGCCAACCAATATTGGTGTGATAATTCATTCTTCAACATATCAATTTTGCGACACCATCTTCTCTTCCTTGCCACACAACGTGATATTGGACACACAAGACCTGGTACAAAATACTCACTTTCCGAATATTTTGTTTTTTTTCTGATTTTTTTCGATTGGTATTTAAGTTTTTGTTTGACTAATCAAGTTCGAATATTGCTTAGGGTCTATTAAGGGTTAGTTTTTCCGAATCTAATTTCTCCGTACTTTCGAATCAAACTTATAGTTAAAGAGTACAACATATTATTCCTACACTCATTCGAGTTTAGATTACTTTTCAAATCCCTTCGAGAAGGGAAGTCTGTAACAAATAATTATTCAAGTTAATTACTCCATTATAAAAAATAACAAAATAGGTTTGATTAGCAAATAGACAATCAATTGGATTGTCCATCGGATTATGTTCCTAACATATTTTACTAATACTTCACTAAGGAAAATACATCTGTTTGTGTCCTTTTCAGGAAAGAAGACACAGCGGTTGATTGTTGATTGCTTCTATTTAGCAATGGGAAAGCCAAAATGTATTTCATAATGCACATCTGAGTCAAGAGGCAAATCGGTGAGTTTTGCTTCATTTTTTTCCCTCTTTCGGTCTCCGAGGATCCATCCATTAGTGATTAAGCACTTGGGGTGAAAACAAGTCGAGATAAACCTCAATAAACCTAATTAATTTGTAAATGTAAAGGGAAAACTGCGTATATATACACTCACCCTTCTCGTACCCCTATTCTAAATCAAAGCTTACTTTGTGCTTGTACTAAGTGAAGCTCTTTTAAATAATTAATATATATATATATATATATATATATATATTTAGTGAGTTTATGGTTCGAATGAATCAAATATTTTCTAATTCAATATTTACTTGTATTTTGGGTGAGTTAGAATGTGTGGCTTATATCCTTTAATGGGTTTTATAGAACTAGGATCGAATTAAGTGAAGAAAACTCGAATACCGATCGGTAATAAGAAAATCCGTTCACCAAAAAAAAATAAAATGTCTAGCTTATTTTTGTTTTCTTGGATTTATGAGCTTGCCCGATTGGATAACTTTTTAATCGAATCGTTAATTGCTCATGAGTTAACTCCATTCTATCTCTATATGGAGAATAAACATTATTATACACTTCAAAATAATAATTTAAGAGATTAAATGAGTTAGAAATTAAATAGACCTTATTGTATATGAAAATCTACCTTAACATGTTCCTTTTTAAAATAATAAAACTTCGATTCGAATATTTTTTATTAATTCAAAAAGTTTTAAATTTTCTCTTATGCATTGCTATTTAAATTTTATGTATTTGATTCTTGACTGTCTTCTCTTGGTCCACGTGTGGTGTTTGACCTTTAATTCTAATTAACATATGTATATAAAATTCTTGGAAATTATCAAAGAAAAAACAAAAATAAAATTGAATTTTGATCCCAATTATTTCAATTTGTTTTATTTCTTTCATACAATTCTAACTACAATAAAATATTTTATAAGAAATTTAACATTTTGTAAGTGAAAAATTAAAATTTTCTATAAAAGACATCATCATCATTATTATTATTATTATTATCATTATTATTATTATTATTATTATTATTATTAAAGGATGTTGTTCTGGAGAGTTTTTTTTTTTTTTTTTTTTTTAAATTGATGGGATAGTCTTTCTCATATATGGAGGGACTTCTTATAACCCTATAAATTCTGTAACTATTAAATCAACATTTAATTGTTTATAAAAACAATTTTGCATTTCAATTTGCAAAAATAAAATAATGGTTCTGTTTAATAACAATCAGACAATTATCAATTTTTATAAAAATTAATATTTATGACATTGTAACAGGATCGCTGAGTAGAACTGTTACACATGAGAGATGTATAGAAATTAAAAAATAATAATAAGAAGAAGAAGAATAAGAATAAGAATAAATGGATGATCCAATTGGGTAGAAGAGAAGAGAGGGGAGACGTGTGATGGGGATATCTCACTTCAAACAATATCATAAAATTTAAAAGGAAGACAGGGTGATCAAAGAAAAGCACTTTGACTTTACAAAAATGGTGGTATTTCACCCTTCTGGTGACATGAAAGCTCCTTTAACCGGCTAGTTGATTAGATTATAATTAAAATTTTCCAATCGCATGAAGAGGATATGACAAACAACAAGCCTTATCAATTCTAGTCCTCATTTAAAGTGAGGACCGATTCGTTTAAGATAATTTTTTTTTTTTATAAGGAGATATAATCAAGCGAAATCGAAGCGAAAAATAAAGATAAAAGTGAAAAACTTTTACCGTTTGAGTTGTCGTTGAGTAACGTAAAGTACCTTTTTTTCAATACCAAGTTTATTGGTACAAGTGCTCATGTATTTTTTTTATACACAAGAGATTGAAACGGAGACTTTTATAAGAGAAAGAGGAGATGCTACCAATTGAATTATAGATCCATTCGCTTTTTCAAGCGCTCACATTTTCAATGGAATATTAGGTTATGATAGTTTCCAAAAATAAGAGTAGTCAGGACTCTATTTTCTGGAGTGAGAAAAGGATTGTGAGTTTTTTCAGTAGCCTCTGCCTACTGGCTGCTAAGGAGAGACTCCAGAGGTCAGCAGGCGGAGGGTGTGACTAGAAGTGGGTTTGGAGTAGGAAGTGCCTTGAGCCAGAAGATCTTCCAGCGGTTGATAGCTAAAGGAGGCTCCCGACAATATGGAGCCTGTGAAAAGAGGGAACATTATTGATGACAGAACTTGTTGCATTTGTAAAGAGGAAGAGGAGTCTGTGAATATGCTCTCAGAGATTGCAGGCATACTGGAATCATTTTGGAGCAACTAGTAAAAAGGAAGTAGATAAAGATAAGCAACTTTTTGGAAGGGTAGTGTTGCTGAGTGGTTGAAGAATGGAGTTGATCAGAGTTTAAGCTTAAAGTGAAGGAAAAAGAAGCTACAGTTTTTCTTAATAACAGTTTAGTTTATTTGGAAGGACAGATGCTCTTTTGTGCACCAAAGGATGACTGAACACCATGCTTCTATTCTTGGGGGGATCTTCATAGACCACAAAGGTGATTGGATCCTTGGCTTTTGGGCTAACATAGGTGCTACTAATGGTAGCATGGCAGAATTATGGGGCCTTAGGGTCTGCTTTTAGCCATGAAGAGGAAAATGCAACTGGTCATAGTGGAAAGTGACTCCCTTCTTTTGTTTAATGCTATAAACAAAGTATGTCGGAGGCAACCACCCTTGGAAGATTATGATCAGGGACTACAGAGATGCTATGAAAGTGCTTGGAGTCGCGGAGATCCATCATGTTTTTAGAGAATCTAATTGTTGTGCTGATAAACTAATGGAGATTAGGAAATTGAGATGATCTGGGTTGTCATATAGGCACCACCTCCCCGCCTGAAATGGAGATGTGTCTTTGTCAGGATGTTGCGGGGCTCCCCCGTGTGAGGAAGAAGAATCCTCTCGCCTCTGTTTAGAGCCTGTGTTCTCCTGTTCTGTCTGTTTGTTGGTACTTTCTCACCTTCACAAAAAAGCGCTCCTGTTTGGAAAGAAGATAAATCACACTCAAATATAGGCGCTCATATATTGTCCTCGATCTACCAGAGGTTCACTTTCGGTGCTTGCGAGAGAATGGTATACATATGTGCGTAGTCTTTCACTTATAATTTTATAAAAAATTATTTTTAAATCTCAAATCCATGATATTGAAATCACTAAAAAAGTAACTCTCCAGTTGCGTCAGAATTTAGATTTTTATTGATTTAAGTATTACTTAATATTAAAATTTTAAATTTAAATTTTTTATAAAATTAATATCATAAAGTTTCTTCTTTTAAAACTCGAATTTAAATCAAAGGCCATGACCTATACCGGCCCCTTCAGATACCAGCAGAAATTTAAATTCAAGATGGAAGAACTTTTGATCAATCGACTAAAATGTTTTTTAGTATTTAAGGACATGACCTC